>CM044173.1:17509630-18709630 GCA_024222315.1 Thymus quinquecostatus | reverse complement strand
GTAGTACAAAGAAAAGTTTATCAAAGCTTACTACTACTGGGAAGTAGTGCCACTTCAGGAAGAGTGCTCGAGGATAAATGCACTCAACAACTTTCTCTGTGCCTACAACGAGAAGTTGAGGAGGAAGATCTTCACATTGGCAGAGCTTGCTGAGCCTAAACCTCTAATCGTCAAAGTACCTGCCTCGAAGGACTTCCCATGCCATTCCTGCCCGACACAAGTGTTCCTGATCGAAGTATCATTGACGAAGAGGTGGACGAAGCATTCAAACTGGAGTATGCCTGGAGGAGACTGAGCATATACAATGTCGGAACTTTGGAAGTGAAAGTTCTCTCTGCATATGTCGTTGAAGAAGAGAAGGAGGAGAAGAAGGAAGAAGAGAAGGAAGAGAAGGACGAGGCTGCAGGAAATCTTTGAATTTCAAGTCTCGATATTTTGTGAACTGTTGTTCAAATCTATCTCATTTAAATTTCTGTCACCTTGTGTCATTTACAAGCTTTGTGAATGATTTATCCTTATGCTACAAAACTCAAACAACTTAACCGAGAAAAAAAAAGGGGAAAGGAACTTAAAAGAAAAATTTCAAACGAACATGCAAAGGAAGCAGTAGCTTGAAGTTCCTTCCAAGGTTAGGCAGGCTAATTCTCTTAGTCTAAAGTCATTGGGTTTTGGCATCATCAAAAAGGGGGAAATTGTTGGGAATTGTTAAGGACAAACATGTTAACGGGGAACCTATAAGGGACATTTTGAGAAATGAAGTATTGTTTTGATTTGATCCCAAAACCCCCAAGTGTCCTATTCTCAAGCGACCCATTTTTGATGTAGATAATAGGTTAGAAATTTTTCTAAGCCTACACTGTTAGGATGGCTCAAATTTTGCTTAGGTTTTTAGACTGCAGAAATTCCAAGTGAAGGCCACTCACTTGAGTGTGTTTTTCAAGCGAAGCGAGTCTACCGAGCCGAAGTGAAGCGTGCCGAAGAATAGCAAAGCGAAGCGAACGCTACAGTGGAATCGAAGCGAGTCCACCAAAGCGAAGCGAAGCGAGCGCTACAGTGAAAAGACAAAGCGAGTCAACGTGGGTCAACATTTTCTAAAGCAGTCACTAGGGAACTTTACCTCCCAAGCGAATCGCTACAAAATGACCTTGAAGCGACTCAACTCAAGCGAACGCTACAACTTTAAAGCAAAGCGAGCCAATACCTACCAGAAAGCGACAACTTGATTCCCGCTCCCATTTCAAACTCCAGTCAACTTGAGATTGACGCATTAATTACGAGATCTCCACGTGTCGATTGCGGAGAGGAGCAGAGGAGTTGACTGCCAGGCCGACAAGGGCGCCGCTACAGTACTGGCTCGCTCCAGTTATTGTTGTATTTGGAACTAAAGCATTTTCGGCAAAGTGCCAAATCTGCACGCCTGAAAAGCTGTCCGCCTGTGCAAGTACTGTCGAGAGGAGGAGAGACAAGGCCACCTACCAAGCAACGAATCTTAGCCATCTCTCTGCCTATAAATAGTGAAGGATGAAGACGAAGAGAAGTAGAACACTACTTGAGCATTCGAGCGCCTACTGCAAACAAACACTCCCAGCTTTCTATCAATCTTCGAGTCTTTGTTTCAAGTGTTCTCCGAGTTCCAGCCTCATCGGAACTCGTCTTCGCAACCTTCACACAGAGAATTCTAAGCCTATTCCATACCTCAGCTTAGAAGAAGAGCTCTAGCCTACTTTACACTTACTGTAAATAGCTCTTCATAGTGTGTTCGTCGTAAACCAAAAACCCTAACCCTAAGTTCTGTTTGTTAGGTTTTTGTGTTCGTCGTCAGGTTGTTTCGATCCAAGGCTCTACCTTCATCGATCGTAGAAGCCTCGATCATAGAGTCTAGATCCAAGCTTGCACTTACCTCGTTCGTGTAAAGCTCGATCGAAGCTAGGCTGTAAGGAGAGCCCGCAATCTCCCTGTCGTCGGACTGAAGCGAGTGAAGCTTCCAGTCCAGTTAGGTCTTAGTAGTGAACCCGCAATCACTGCGTCTGTCGTCAGATCCAAGCGAGTGAAGCTCGATCTCGACTAGGTTTTTGAAGGACCCGTAACCTTCAAAGTTCTTGAGTGAAGAGAACAGTTGCTGCGTGCAACAAAGTGGACGTAGGAGCTTCATCTCCGAACCACTATAAATCTTGTGTCGTATCTCTCTAAACCCTAAACTCTTATTTCCTTGTTTGATTACTCATTGCACTTGCATCTAAACAAACATAACTTGGAACTTTAAATACTTAGGAAAGATTTAGCTCACCAAATTCCGCATCTAGAGTAAAGTCTCACTCTGGATCAAGCTCAAAGCTTAGGTCAAGTGAACCGTGAATACTTTAGATCTAGCTCTCGGCTAGGTCTTAGTGTTTCAAGCGAGCACTTTACTTCATACTCTGAGTTAAGGAAAAGAAGTTGAAAAACTTGAAAATACGTATTCACCCCCCCCCCCCCCCCTTACGTATTTTCCTATAACAACCTTTGTTCAAAGTCTGCACGCAGATTTTTGACATCTTCAGCCTTTCTCTCCAACTCCTCAGTCATCCTAGTGATCTCACTCTAAAGACTGGCAATCTCTGCATCCTTGATCTCCACCTCTGCCTCATGTTCCTGCATCAACCTTTGTTCATGCTTAGACAGCACACGCTCCGGAATTGAAGCGTCTGGATATTCTCTTTTCACCTTGGCGTCAAGCATTTCCCAGTAATTGGTCTCATTGATGAAT
Organism: Thymus quinquecostatus; assembly: GCA_024222315.1. NCBI lineage: Eukaryota > Viridiplantae > Streptophyta > Magnoliopsida > Lamiales > Lamiaceae > Thymus > Thymus quinquecostatus. Next base: position 18,706,884 of record CM044173.1, on the reverse strand, counting down.
TTGTGAAATCCATCAACTCCGATGAAGTCGAGCATCTCCACCTCCTTTGCTTCAATTGTCTTCTCTGTGAAAGCCCTACGAAGATTAAAAATCTTGTAGTACTCTGTTCCTCGATACGCAATGTATGTGAGGAAGTCGACAACTTTGGTGAAGAATTCTTCTATCATCTCAACAGAGGGGTAGCGATTGCGGATCGTCTCTGCAGCTTGCTCTCTGTCCCATATGTATCGGGTTAGAGCATTCTGCTCTGCAGATGGAGGTGGGGGTTGAGTTGGTGGGATAATGGCAAGACTAGTGTCGGCTGTTTGGGCGGTTTCAGCAGTTTCAGCTGAAGTGGATGGAGAATTGGGGGTAGAGTCTTGAATGGTTTCGGCTGGGATGGTTTGGGGTTGAGTTTGTTGAGTTGGCTGATTGGCTGGAGTGTTGAAGAGTTTGAAGGCATCAGCGAGATCTGTGCCTAGGAATGTTAGGTCAGGGATTTGGAATGAAGAGGCAGATTCCTCTTCGTGAAGTGTGGTGTAGGGAGATTTCTGGAGTTGGGGTTGAGCTGTTGTGGAGGTTTGTGGTTCTAGTGGTGGCTGGGTTTGAGTTTGTACTGGGGGAGTTTGTGGTTTTTGGTTTTTGGCTGGTGAGGGTTGGGGTTGAAGTTCTTTTGCTGGGGAAGGCTGGGGTTGTTACTCTTCTGTTTCTTTTTCCTTCTCGAGCGGCTGCACCTCAGCCTCACTCGCTTCGATTATCGTAGCTACACGCCGCACTTTCATTGGTCGCTTTGACCTTGCTTTCTTCGGATCAGCTCGCTGTTGGGATTATATACTGAAAAGCATACTTTTTATGCTGTGTTATATAGTACTTCTTCCTGTTTTATGAAATAAATAATGTCATAAGTTTTTGCATATTTATTCGTGTTATGGTTATGCAAAATATCGTCCTGTAGTATATATTATAGATAATATGGTGTGGGCTCACACGGAAGATCATATTATCACTTTCTTATATACTTAAATAGTGTTCGCAACCTAAGTAATCATGGACAAATTACTTGTTAAGGTTGTAGTATAATGCTTGATATTAGCTGATCTTGGCTAAGTAGCTTATACTAATGCATCCAGTTGCATTGAACAGGATCGCGGAATCCTTTTGTACTGATTTAATAAAGGATCAAAGATCTCAGACGATTATTATTTCTTAATTCTAGACATGTAATATTGAATTATATATTTATGATAATTATTACTTTGATTTATCAATGAGTGAGAGTTATCGCAACTCAAAGCATCTCGATATCTTGGGTAATGATATTATAAATATGATAATTAATATTAATGCTAGAAATCGTGTCTCGGCTGAGTCCGAGTTGATGATGTCCCCTTGAGGCGCTCCAAAGATTATTATATTAAACCCTGTAGGTGGATTAAGTTCCGATATAATAATAAGGTCGAGCGGGTACTACTCTCGGAATGAGATATTAATTAATAGAGCTATCGGTAAGCTTAATTAATTAATGGACATGCGATATCTTTAACACGGGAAATAATATAATCCAAAAAGGAGCCCGGTGCGTAATAATTTGGGAGATGGACGGCAGTGCAATATTATTTCTTTAGTGGAGTGAAATAATATTTATATAATTAAGTAAAGTATTCGGGCCCAGAGAATACTTGGATTATTAATTATATTGGGAGGCCCAGTCCATATCCTCCTTAAGATCCCTAGTGTAGCCCAACAGAAGCAGGCCTAGCCCAGTAAGAGAAACCCTAACCCTAATCTGCCTCTATATATATAGATGGTGATTAGGGATTTCACACACGAAAATTATCGGCTCACATACGATAAGTGGCGGCTAGGGTTTTACGGGGAAGGAGAGAAGAATGATTTCCGTCCATCCGGAATTCTTCTCTGTGCTCGGGAATACACTAGAAGATCTCGAGGTTTACGAGAAGAGCTAGATCTCGTGTGCATAGATCTAGTGCGAGGAATACTTCACCAAATATCATTACACCGGCTGGATCTGCCCCGACAAGGTATGCAATCTAGATCTGTTTCCGCTCTAGGATCTAGGAAATTGCATGTTATAATTTTTGTTTAATTGATTAACATCCGAGCGATCTTCACGGATCCAACAATTGGTATCAGAGCCAACTCGGCTCTGTTGATTGATTAATTAAAATTATGTGTTTCATATTATTGTATTGGATGCGAATTTTGTGTTCTTGCAGAGATCCAATTGTCATGGTTAATATGAATGTTTTTCGGTTTTAATTTTGTATTGAAATCGGTCTGTTTGTGGCCGCGTTTGTAAAACACGAGGGTTGATCGTGTTAGATTAGGTTTTATTTTTCGTTTTTCGTTGTAAATTCGATGTAAATATTCCTTATCTTGTAACCGATCAAATCCGGAGGAGAGGAGGTGAAAGTCTCGTCGGAAATCGAGGCGGCGGTGGCGGCTCGACGGCGACGGGCGCAACTCGCTAGGCTTCTGCCCTACGCGGCTGTTGCTGCTCGGCTTCGCCGGTGGGAGCCACCGCTCGACCCCCTCGACGACGAGGACTGGTCGGAGGAGGGAGCAGCAGCGCCCGGAGCTACAGGCGACGGCGACAGCGACGCCGTGAACGAGCAGCAGCGCGGCTAGGGTTTTTCGAAACCCTAGCAGATCGCGACGGCAGCAGGCGGCGCTGGACTGACGTCCGGCCTCTTCCAGGCCGGCGGCAGCTCTCCAGACGGCGGCGTGGAAGGCGGAGGAAAGGCGGCAGCAGCTGCTGCCCGCGGCAGTCGTTTCACGACTGTGCAGCGGCGGCAGCAGCGTTTTTGCTGCTGCCCTTCGTCTCTCCGGCGACCGGCGGTGGCAACGTCCAGTGGGAGACCTCCGGCGAGGTCCCCTTCAACTCCATGCAGCGGCGGCTCGGCGGCAGCGGCGGTGATGGCGACGGCAGCGGCGTTTTGGTGGCTAGGGTTTGCGGTTAGGGTTTTCCAAACCCTAATGGGCCGAAACCCTACGGGCCGATTCGTGGGCCCGTTTTCTCGTGAAGATCAGCCCGTTACTTGAAGAATCCAGTTTTTCAAGCTCGTTCGAAGATAAATGAAGACCATGATGATTGGATAATTTACTTTATTTCCATGGTTGTTTTATTTCGATGTGGTGGATAGCATGTTGTTTAATTATTCGCGATAATTGTTTATGTGCTATGCTTGAAAATGGTAAAAACCTTGATGAAAATTACTAAGTGTGATAATATTATCATTATTCGATTTAATTCGAAAGACGATGATAATCTAGCCTCCATAATTGGTTTAAAATAATGAAGTAATTAGCATTCGCGTTGACGATGAGTCTTCCTCCCTATAGGAGATGCTGATTATGGATTTCATTGGTTTAGACTTCGTAAAAACATAATTTGATTTAAAATGAAATGATTAGTGTTCGCGTTGACAATGAGTCTTCCTCCCTATAGGAGACACTAATTATGGTATTCATTGGTTAAATCAAATTGATAATATTAGAAAAATGTTTTATTTAGGTAACTGCTCCTTATGGTAGAGTTACTCTTTATAGAAATCATTTTTGGAAATATTAAATTATGGTATTCACTTAGATGCGACTTAATTAATTATTTCCCTATAGGAAAGGTAATTAATTATTTTTGCATGGCTAGGAGGACCAATTATTAACTTATCAATCAGAAGGCTAAGGTTGATTGGATAATAAGTTAAAGATTTTAAGATCTACTTAAGGTATTATATGTACTGTCCACCTATAGTGGCTTATATGTAAGAACTTGAGGTGTTGGGGGATGCTTTTTATATTGTTTCAAGGTTCATCAATATAATCTGCTTCAAAATTTTATATGACTGTTATGTGATGTTTATTTATTTATTTATTTCAGCTTCACTATGTCTCTTAATCTGCTTGCTACGATTCTCAAAGAGAATAAACTCGAGGGTTCCAATTATATTGATTGGAAAAGAAACTTGGATATTGTTCTTACTGCTGACGGACACAAATATGTCCTCATTCAGGCTTGCCCCCCTGAACCTACTGATGAATCCATGCCAGAACAGCGTGAGGCTTATACCAGCTAGAAAAGGGCTGATGAAATGGCAAAATGCTATATATTGGCTTCTATGTCAAGCATTTTGCAGCATCAACATCAACATGTCCGATCTGCAGCTGATATGATCTATAGCCTTACGGAAATGTTTGGGCACCATGGTCGCCAAGCGCGTCAGAAAGCTATGAGAGCTATTATGACTATGCGCATGGGGAATGGTGATTCTGTTAAGGAACATGTTCTAAAGATGATCGGTCATCTCAATGAACTTGAGGTCCTTGGTGCTGAGATCGATGGGGAAACCCAGGTCGATATTATTATTGAGTCTCTTCCCAGATCCTTTGATCAGTTTCGGATGAACTACAACATGAATCAAAAGTTGTACACGTTATCCGAATTACTCAATGAGCTTGTGCAAGCTGAGGAAGTTCTTCGGGTTGAACCTCAGGTACATGTGACCACTGTTTCTGAACCTTCTAAGCCGAAAGGCAGAATTAAGAAGAAGAAGAAACAGGTTGGCCAAGCTCAAAATCGAGCAAGTCAAAGAGTGGGAGGACCTCAGGGAGGGATAAAGAAGCCTAAGGGGAAGTGTTACCATTGTGGAGAGAAGGGACATTACAAGGCGGTTTGTCCTCAGTTAAGAGGCAATCCTAAAGGTAAATCTTGTGCATTAGTAGTCGAAGCTTGTTTAGCGGCTCGTTCTACACATACTTGGGTTGTAGATACGGGAGCCACTGATCATGTATGTTTTGACTTGCAGGGGTTCTCACAAACCCGAAGACTTAATGCAAGGGAGATCTGATAAACACGGATTTTCTACGTGTTTCGAGAGCATATGGTTATGTTCTACTGTTATTATCATGATCGAATTCGACGCTTTTAATATATATTTCTTATATTCGAGGATATTACACTTGATCGTAGTTTTGTTGAGTTTTGTAGGGAAAATCGGAGAAAAGGGGAATTAAATAATTGAGTAGGGGCATGGGCCTTGAATTCAATGCATGGCCCAACATGCATGGCCCAACATGCATGGTCCAACACGCATGGCCCAACATGCATGGTCCTCCACGCATGGCCCAACATGAAAGGACCTCCACGCGGCCATGCACACCCCCGCGTCTCCTCCCTATCATGCCGCGCCTCCGTCCACCCCTCTTGACGACGCGGCAGCGCCGTCGTTGCCTCCATCCCGCGCCCAGCAGCCCCATTTCCGCGCCACTTCCACGCGTCTCAGCACGCTCCCGCGTCTCCCTACATTGGCCGCCGCGTCTCACCTCGAATGGAAAGAGCCAACAAAAACGCGGCGGTTACGATTTGGGGTGAATGACTCGTAACAGAAAATCAAGGAGGGGATAAATAGCAAGGAAGAGACGAGGAGAAGGGGATCGGATATTTTTGCAGCTCGCACTCAACGGGAGAAGAAGAACGGGAGAAGAAGATCAAGTCATTCAAATCGGAGACATTCGGAACCCTAGTTCCTTCTACGGTTTTCGTTTATTTTCGATTATGTGTATCTTGAATCTTGAGATTGTTGTCCTCAATATGTTTGGCTAAATTATCTATTATTCTAGAGTTAGGGAGTAGATGAATATGTCAGATTCGAATTAGTTTTTATCAATCGATCACGACCTTCTATTGCTTCGTATGTTCTTGAGTTTATTGCTTGCTTATTTGATTAGCTACCAAATTCGCATGACTTATTGTGTTGATTCGATAGGCGAAAGATGAGAATTAACACTCGAATTGGGAATATATGACATACATTTCAATATAGTCGAGAGATCTTGAGATTTGTGTGAGAGCTTTAAACCCTTTGAACTTTTAGGAGTTTCATGTGTTAGATATTAGTTGGGGACAACAATTCTTGCATGAAATCTACGGTTTAGGCACTACGGAAGTAGGTTTAAGCTTATTGTGTGGTTGCTCTAGCAATAGTCGAGTCCTCTATGTGATTGATTGATTTCTATTAAATTGAATTCGTATGTTCATCGAAACCGAAGCTCTAGAATAGTTCCTCTCTTATTTGATTCTCTCATTGCTTGTTAATTGTTTAAGTTCATTGACTTTTAATTAGTTTAGTAAAACAAAAATCCAACGATTGATTCGTCTAAATAGAGGATAGGAAATTCGATTGGTACTCATCAGGTTAATCAGTCCTCGTGGAATACGACCTTGCTTCCCTATCTATAATTACACCCGTACACTTGCGGTAGTAAAAATATTAGTGAACAAGTTTTTGGCGCCGTTGCCGGGGACTGATTTTCGTTCTAGTGATATTAGTTAGATTTCTTTGATACTAATTTAGACATTTTATTTTCTGTATTTCATTTTCAATTTTAATTCGTTTGAGTTGTCTAATTATTCTCTTTGTTGGTGTATATGTGGTGAATGCGCACAAGGTCTTCAGGCATCACTTTAGATCCTGTAGATCCGGAGATAGAAGCCACCTGTCGTCGGAATAACGCAAGGAGAAACAAGAGGAGAATGGCAACTCAGGAGGAGTTCAATCAACTCAGGGAGCAATTAAGGATTCTGAGGGAAGCGCAAGAACGAGCAAACGTTCAACCAGCTCCTATTCAGGCTCAGTTTCAGAATGTGATAGCTCATGGGGGAATTCCCGGACCAGCCATCGAGGCTAACAACTTCGAGTTGAAGACGGGCCTGATATCAATGGTCCAACAGAATCAGTATGGAGGAGGTCCGTTGGAGGACCCGAATGCCCATCTCAGTCAGTTTTTGGATCTCTGCGCCACAGTTAAGATCAATGGAGCACCTGAGGATGCTATCAAAATTCGCCTCTTTCCATTCTCTTTGAGGGACAAGGCGAAGCAGTGGTTCCAATCTATCGAGTTGGGAGGAGATATTACATGGGAGGAACTAGCTCACAAGTTCCTATTCAAGTTCCAACCTCCGGGCCTCATGTTCAAATTGAAGATGGAAATCACACATTTCCAACAATATGAAGGGGAGAGTCTCTACGAAGCTTGGGAGAGGTTCAAGGAAACGATCAGAAAGTGTCCCAACCATGGCTTCGACTTAGGTACCCGCATCATGATCTTCTACAATGCTTGCAATGGGGAATTACGAAGACTCATGGATGCAGCTGCTGGAGGAGCATTGTTGTGCAAAGGGGGAGATGAGGCCATGGATATAATTGAAAACATGGCATCCACGAGCTACCAGTGGCCAACAGAGAGGAGCAATCTGAGGAAAGTAGCTATGGCTGAGAACAAAGACCCTCTTGTTGCACTCAAAAATCAGATTGCAACTTTGTCTAGCAAGTTCGAGACCATGATGCAAACCCGAAGCAATCCAACAGTTGAAGAGATTCAATTTGAGGAGGCAAATTGGGTCAACAATCGGGGGTTTCGACCTCAAGGAGGATATCAAGGGGGTCGATCAAATCAAGGTGGATACCAAGGATATCAAGCACCTCCATCCCATCCGAATCTCTCATATGGAAATCCGAACAACGCTCTTCAGCCACCACCCGGATTTTCAACATCCAATGGAGTGATCAACGAGCAAAAGAAGCCGAATTTGGAGGACATACTCATGAGGTTCATCTCGAGTTCAGACACAAGGATGTCAGCGGTGGAGACACAAGTAAAGATGATCGAAAAGCAAGTGAGCCAGATCGCTAACTCTTTGAGCAATCAGCACAATCTGGGGCAGTTCCCAAGCAACACAGTGGTTAACCCAAAGGAACAATGCAAGGCAATCACACTAAGGAGTGGCACTACTTACGAGGGACCACAGATGCCGAATAAGGAGTCCGAGGTTGGTGATCCCATTGTAGAAGAGAAGGAGCCTACATCACCAACGAAGGATAATCAAGAAGAGAAGAAAGGCAAGGAAGCACCTCCGACTTCACCAAAAGGGATATCAATGCCTTTTCCTCAAAGGCATCAAAAGAAGAAGGTGGACGAGCAATTCTCCAAGTTCTTGGATATCTTTCGTAAGGTGCATATCAACATTCCACTTGTGGAAACACTCTTACAAATGCCGGTCCATGCCAAATTCCTCAAGGACGTGATTTCAAAGAAGAGGAGATGGGGAGACTTCGAGACGGTCAATTTGAATGAAGAGTGCAGTGCCATCATTCAACGGAAGTTGCCGGTCAAGTCAAAAGATCCGGGGAGCTTTACCATTTCTTGTGTGATCGGTGGAGAAGAGTTCGGGAAGGCACTGTGTGACTTAGGAGCAAGCATCAATCTGATGCCATCCTCCATCTTCATGAAGCTGAAAATTGGAGAAATAAAGCCCACCACCATAGCTCTCCAAATGGCGGATCGGTCCATTGCCTATGCTAGAGGTATTGTCGAAGACGTCCTCGTCAAAGTCGGAGACTTCATATTTCCGTCAGATTTTGTGGTACTCGATATGGAAGAAGATCGAGACATACCGCTCATTCTTGGGAGACCTTTTCTCAAGACCGGGAGAGCGTTGATTGATGTGGAGAATGGGGAGCTCACATTGAGGTTCAACGACGATTGCATCACATTCTCCATGTGCAAAATGATGAAGTACTTCGGAAAAGACACAGCTATCACCGCAAGCACGGAAGATTGCAAAATTTTGGAGGTCGTCGATTTGTGTATTGGCACAAATTTGTCACACTCACACAAGGATCCTCTTGAGGCTTGCATTTCTAACTCTCTTTTCTCATCTCGAATTGATTTAGATTTTAATCTTAATTGTGATACAAACATTTTTGATCTAAATTTGTTTGAGTATTGCAGTGCATTGGAAAGTGTGCAGGAAATTTCGAGACAAAGGACGAAATTCTTGGAGTTGAGAAAAGAGGAAGACAAGAAGCCGGAGACGGTGGAGGTGATCCCAAAGCCCGAACTCAAACCCTTGCCGGAACACTTGAAGTATGCGTTTTTGGGTGAGGATGAGACCTATCCGGTAATTGTATCGTCCTTTTTGTCTACTCGTGAGCTTGATAGTCTTTTGCGTGTTTTGAGAAAGCATAAGTCGGCTATAGGTTGGTCTATTTCTGATTTGAAAGGGATTAGCCCATCTTTGTGCATGCATAGGATTTTGATGGAAGAAAATGTTAAGCCTAGAGCTCAAAATCAAAGAAGGCTTAATCCTATTATGCAAGAAGTTGTTAGGAAAGAGGTTCTTAAATTATTGGATGCCGGAATTATCTTTGCTATTTCTGATAGTGAGTGGGTTAGTCCTACTCAAGTGGTACCAAAAAATGGGGGAATGACGGTAGTGAGAGATGGGTCTAATGAATTGATTGCTACTAGATTGACTACGGGGTGGAGAGTTTGTATTGATTATAGACTTTTGAATGCAGCCACTCGTAAAGATCATTTCCCGTTACCTTTTATTGACCAAATGCTAGATAGGTTAGCTGGTTTTGAGTTCTATTGCTTTCTAGACGGGTATTCTGGGTACAATCAAATAATGATTGCTCCCGAAGACCAAGAAAAGACTGCATTTACTTGCCCTTACGGGATCTTTGCATATCGTCGTATGCCTTTTGGTCTTTGTAATGCTCCTGCTACCTTTCAGAGATGCATGATGTCAATTTTCCATGATTTGATAGAAAATGTGATGGAAGTTTTTATGGATGACTTCTCGGTCTTTGGAAATTCTTTTGATCATTGTCTTGATAATCTATCTCTAGTCTTGCAAAGGTGCGAAGAAACTAATCTTGTTCTTAATTGGGAAAAATGTCACTTTATGGTACGTGATGGCATTGTTCTTGGTCATAAGGTTTCTTCTGCAGGTTTAGAGGTTGATCGAGCGAAGATAGTGGCCATTGAAAAGTTGCCACCACCTTCGAGTGAGAAGGTCGTTCGAAGCTTCTTGGGACACGCCGGGTTCTACCGACGATTCATAAAAGACTTCTCAAAGATCACCAAGCCATTGTGTCACTTGTTGGAGAAAGATGTGAAGTTCAAGTTTGATGAGGCTTGCTTGGAGGAATTTGAGAAGCTGAAGACGGCGTTGGTTAGTGTTCCAGTTTTGGTCATTCCTGATTGGTCCCAACCATTCGAATTGATGTGTGATGCCAGTGACATCGCGGTCGGGGTAGCCTTGGGTCAGAAGCGAGACAAAACATTCAGAGTTATCTACTATGCTAGTAGGACTCTAGACAAGGCGCAAGCAAATTACACCACGACGGAGAAGGAGATGTTAGCCGTGGTATATGCCTTCGACAAATTTCGATCGTATTTGATTGGAACGAAGTCGGTGGTATACACAGATCATGCTGCGATTCGGTACTTGTTCGACAAAAAGGATGCAAAGCCAAGATTGCTTCGTTGGATCCTCTTGCTACAAGAATTTGACATCGAGATCCGAGATCGCAAGGGGTGTGAAAACGTAGTTGCTGATCACCTCTCTCGATTGGAGAACCCGGTGGAAGGGGAAGATATTCGTGTTCCTATAAATGAAAGTTTCCTGGATGAACAGGTATTGCAAATTCAATCTAAAGTACCATGGTATGCTGATTTCGTGAATTTTCTTGCAGCGAACATTCCTCCTCCTCCGGAAGTGTCAAGCTACCAAAGGAAGAAGTTTTTCCATGACGTGAAGGTCTATATGTGGGATGAGCCCTACCTTTATCGGCGATGTGCTGACAAGATTATTAGAAGGTGTGTCCCGGAAGAGGAGTGGGAACCGATTATCCGCCAATGCCACTCATCCCCAAGTGGAGGTCACCTCGGAGCCAACCGAACAGCTTTTAAGGTACTCCAAAGTGGTTTTTATTGGCCCTCTATCTTCAAAGATTGTCATACTTTCATTACTCATTGTGATCGTAGTCAGAGAATGGGGGGAATTTCGAAAAAGCATGAAATGCCATTAACTAATGTGATAGAGGTGGAGCTATTTGATGTTTGGGGGATCGACTTTATGGGTCCTTTCCCCACATCTTTTGGTCACCAATATATCCTCTTGGCTGTTGAGTATGTTTCTAGGTGGGTGGAGGCGATCCCGACGTCCACGAATGACTCCAAAGTGGTACTCAAGTTCCTCCAAAAGCACATCATCACAAGGTATGGAGCTCCAAGAGCGTTGATTAGTGATGGAGGATCCCACTTTTGCAACAAGTGGCTTGAGGGGCTACTCAAACGGTATGGTGTGAAGCATCGTGTCACATCACCTTACCACCCCCAAGCTAATGGGCAAACGGAGTTGGCAAATCGAGAAGTCAAGCAGGTGCTAGAGAAGACAGTCAATGGGAGTCGAAAAGATTGGTCAATCTTGCTCAACGATGCATTGTGGGCTTACAGAACAGCCTACAAAACCCCTCTAGGTATGTCTCCTTATCAATTAGTTTTTGGTAAATCTTGTCACCTTCCTGTTGAGATAGAACACAAGGCCTATTGGGCTGTGAAGAAGCTGAATTTCGACTTCAAAGTGGCCGGTCAAGAACGAATCCTTCAACTCAATGAATTGGATAGTTTAGAGTTCAAGCATTTGAGAACTCTAGCTTGTACAAGGAGAGAACGAAGAGATTTCATGATAGGATGATCCAGAGGCGAGAATTCAATAAGGGAGACCCCGTTTTGTTATTTAACTCTCGTCTTAAGCTTTTCCCAGGAAAACTGAAATCTAGGTGGTCCGGGCCATTTTATATCAATGAAGTGAAGTCTAATGGAGCCGTGGAATTGCTAAACCCGACCGGAAGCCCGTTCGTAGTCAATGGCCAACGAATCAAGGCATACTATAGCCCGGAGCAACTCAAACACGTGACACACATGTTCTTGAAGTCGCCTTGAGAAAGGGTATCGTCGAGCTAACGACGTAAAATTTAGCGCATATTGGGAGGCAACCCAACCATTTTTTTTCCTTTTAATTTTATTCTTATTTTTATGCTTATTTTTATTTTTATTTTTATTTTTATTTTTATTTTTATTTTAATTTTTTTATCTTATGTTATTTTATTCTAACTCATTTTATTTATTTATTATTTTTTTTTTCTCCGTTCCTTGATTTAATAAGTTTGTGCTTATTCTTATAATAAAATAAAATAAAATAAAATAAAAAAGAAAAAAGATATGTAAAAGAGAAGGAGGAAGACGCGGCAGCGCCCTCCCCGCTGCTCAGCCGCGCCCAGCAGGCGAGTTCCCACATCCCCGCGGCTCTTGCGACGCCCCCCCCCCCCCCCCTCGCGCCCCCGCGTCCTCACACTCCACGGCCGCGTCACCACCCAGCGCGGCAGCGCCCCCTCCGCAACAGGTCCGCGCCCAGCAGGCGCTTCTCCGCGCCATCCCGACGCCGCCGCGTCGCCATCTCACTCCGACCGCGCCCCCATCGACGCTGTCGCGTCTGTGTCCCATCACCCAGCGCGCCTTCACCGCGCCGCCGCACCTCCCTTGCCTCCACCGGCCCACTCCACAGCAGCCCGGCCCATTAAGGCTGGGCCCACTAAGGTAAGTGCCCCTAACCTCTTCCTTCTTCAATCGCACACACTCGCACAGTCCTTTCCATTCACAAACACAGCACACTACCCACCCCCTTCGTCGCCCCCTCCGCGAACCACCACCTCATTCCGTTATCGTTCCCGATTCAAAGGTATACCTCCCCTACTCTCGCTAACTCTCTCCCGATATTCATCTTTGGAGTATGTCTTTCCCATGTGATTTATTATTGAGAGGTGTAAGTTGAGAATGTGGTCTGTATTTGCTCAATTCATATGCTAATTGCGATGGGTTCTCATGCAATTACTTCCCATTTGCTATGCTAGAACTTCTTTGTTGGATTTTGGAGCAATAATGGGGGAATTGGAGACTTTTAAGTGTTTGTGCAGTGGGTCTTTCTTGAAAACGAAAATTGATTTCGTAGAAATCTCTCTTCGTAATTTTGGATGGGGGATAATATTTTTGGTAGTTCCTATTGAATTGGTGTGTTGATGTCCTTTAGTTGTTGTTGGAGAACTCTTACTCGATACTATCTCTTTGGTTTTGTAGTTATCATGCCTCCAAGGAAAAAGCGTGGCGGTGCTTCGTCTTCCCGTAATGCACCAACGGAGTTTGACCCCGAATTCTATGGCTTCGACTTCCCGGATCCGGAACAGCATCAGAGGTTCAAAAACCTGAGCCGCATAGCGATTAGGGCAACCCGATATCCTTGTGAAGCGTCGTTGCATGCGATGGGAATATACGATGATGTATGGACGTTGTTTACCCGCCTTGGTTGGAGCAATTTCTTGAAAGCCAAGTGGCTTACATATAAGGAGTTGGTCTTAGAGTTCCTATCCACGGTGACGGTCCACAAAGCAGACAAACACCCATCACACTTCACGTTTCGTTTGGGAAACCAAGATCGGGAGATGTCCGTTGCCCAACTCAATGCCGCCCTTTCTTGCCCCTGTGATGATGGAATCGTCACTCTATAAGGTTTCAGTTCAGATATGATGTGGCAAAATGTGGCCCTCCCAGAGTTTGACGGAGAGCAACAGTACAAGAGCGGGCGTGCCAAGGCCACTTCCATTCGCAATCCGATATTCCGCTACATTCAAAAGGTGTTAGCATATACTATCTTTGCCAGAGACAATACTGGAAGTGTACGGGGGGATGAGCTCCTTGCTTTTCACTGTTTGGTTTCAAACATCCCGATGAATGTGGGAGCTCACATAGCCGCCCAATTTGTTACGCAAGGTCTGTTAACTACTCACGTTCCGAGCAAACTTTGCATTGGGGGATTCATCACACCGATTGCCATGAGTTTGGGTATTGATCTCTCGAAGATGAAGCCGGTAGCACAGGATAAGGGCATAATGGTGGACTTAGATTTTCTGCATTCACAGCAGATAATTCTTGGCGGTAGACGACGCAGGCTTGGCATGAGGATGAAGCCTCATTATATTTTCCATCTCCCTAATCCAACTTTGACTACTTTGGCTGTTGAGGCAAATTGGCACATGAACACGCCAGCTCATTGGAAGGAGTGCGTTCACGATAAGAAGAGACTTGTGGACGAATTCGGTGAGGATGAAGAAGAATCTGAGGAGGAAGAGGACGCTCAAGAGCAAGAAGTTGGAGCGGGCCAACAAGCTGCCCCGAATCGACACGCTATGTTCCGGCCCGTAATGTATGGTGATCTCCATGATATGGAGAGTCGTTTGCTTGCTCGGATCGATGCCAACGAGCGTGTCTCAGTTGCTCGTTTCAAGGACTTGAAGGACACCATCACTTCTTGGATGGGTGGAGTCCGACCTCCTACTCCTCCTCAGCCGTGAGTTCAGGTTAGTTCGAAATACTTTTCCACCACTTCTTCTTTCAAACTTATTATTTTTCTTCGTAAAAATAATAAGTTTGGGGGGATGGCGATGTGTGGAAAAATATTTCGCTTTTATTTGCTTTCTAGGTAGTCAATTTGGTATTTCGTTTCTATGACTCTCTAGGTAGTTAATTTGAGTCTTGTTAGTGTCTAGTATAGAGTCATTTGTGTGTTTTTGGGATCAATTGATGATAAGCATGGCTAGTACTTGTGACGATGAGGCCTATGATGATTTCTTGAAGTTGAGTTCATTGAAAATCTTTCACTTGGGATTACTTCATGAGTTGATTAGCATGATTGATTGATTTTGATTATTTGACCTCTAAGAAGCTTGGATCAAATATTAGCCTTTGTTGTGAGTTTTGAGCCTTGACTATCAATGATTATAGTCTTATCTTCTTTCTTGAGTGTGATTGTTCAAGCATGCATACTTGTCTCTAGAACTTGCCTTTCTATCTTCCTTGAGGTTGCATTAGTGTGCTCAATAATTTAGAGATGATCTAAGGCCATCTTTCATAGCCACATTCTTTCCCTTTTCTTGTCCAAATGATACATAATCCTAGTTTAACCCCCTTGAGCCTTTGAGACCTTTTTCTTTGATAAACTTTGGGGTGGGGATATTGTGTAGGATTTTATTGGTTTGTATTGAGAAATTTGAAAGAATAAGGGAGAGGGTGGAATTGGATGGATCCTTTTGCTCACATAAGGTCATAAAAAAAAAAAAAAAAAAAAGAGAGAGAGAAAAGAAAAAGTTGTTGAATAAAGAGCATAAGTGAAGTAGAGAAGGAGTACTAAGATGGTTGAGTGATGAGGATAATTTAGAATGGATGAAGGGTTGGAAAGTTGAGCTTTATTAGCTATTGGCTTGAGTGTTTGTGGGAATTAAGAGTCGTTATTTTTGGGATTTTACTCACTTAGCCAAACATTTCCTACCTACCAAAGAGCCTACATTACAACCTTAATCAAAGTCTTTTTTGATCTTTATTATAAGCACACATTGAGCAATGGAGAGGTTGAGATGAATTGCAAGCCTATGGTAGATATTGTGTATGCTTTGAATTGAGTGAAAATTTTACCTATCTATATACACTTGAGAGTTGAGAGTTCACTCACATGTACTCCTATGCCGTGAGGATCCAAGTTTTGAAGAGGATAGATTGTGGAGATATGATCATGATGTGCTAATCGATAATTGAGGTGATTTGCTTGTGAAGATTTTGATTTATAAAATTTTCTGAGGCCAAAATTCATTGTCACTTCGCTAATCCATGTTTATTGTTGATTTGTCTCTTTGCTTCGTTTTTGTGTTTGAGGACAAACATTCACTCAAGTTTGGGGGGTTGATAAACACGGATTTTCTACGTGTTTCGAGAGCATATGGTTATGTTCTAGTGTTATTATCATGATCGAATTCGATGCTTTTAATATATATTTCTTATATTCGAGGATATTACACTTGATCGTAGTTTTGTTGAGTTTTGTAGGGAAAATCGGAGAAAAGGGGAATTAAATAATTGAGTAGGGGCATGGGCCTTGAATTCAATGCATGGCCCAACATGCATGGCCCAACATGCATGGTCCAACACGCATGGCCCAACATGCATGGTCCTCCACGCATGGCCCAACATGAAAGGACCTCCACGCGGCCATGCACACCCCCGCGTCTCCTCCCTATCATGCCGCGCCTCCGTCCACCCCTCTTGACGACGCGGCAGCGCCGTCGTTGCCTCCATCCCGCGCCCAGCAGCCCCATTTCCGCGCCACTTCCACGCGTCTCAGCACGCTCCCGCGTCTCCCTACATTGGCCGCCGCGTCTCACCTCGAATGGAAAGAGCCTACAAAAACGCGGCGGTTACGATTTGGGGTGAATGACTCGTAACAGAAAATCAAGGAGGGGATAAATAGCAAGGAAGAGACGAGGAGAAGGGGATCGGATATTTTTGCAGCTCGCACTCAACGGGAGAAGAAGAACGGGAGAAGAAGATCAAGTCATTCAAATCGGAGACATTCGGAACCCTAGTTCCTTCTACGGTTTTCGTTTATTTTCGATTATGTGTATCTTGAATCTTGAGATTGTTGTCCTCAATATGTTTGGCTAAATTATCTATTATTCTAGAGTTAGGGAGTAGATGAATATGTCAGATTCGAATTAGTTTTTATCAATCGATCACGACCTTCTATTGCTTCGTATGTTCTTGAGTTTATTGCTTGCTTATTTGATTAGCTACCAAATTCGCATGACTTATTGTGTTGATTCGATAGGCGAAAGATGAGAATTAACACTCGAATTGGGAATATATGACATACATTTCAATATAGTCGAGAGATCTTGAGATTTGTGTGAGAGCTTTAAACCCTTTGAACTTTTAGGAGTTTCATGTGTTAGATATTAGTTGGGGACAACAATTCTTGCATGAAATCTACGGTTTAGGCACTACGGAAGTAGGTTTAAGCTTATTGTGTGGTTGCTCTAGCAATAGTCGAGTCCTCTATGTGATTGATTGATTTCTATTAAATTGAATTCGTATGTTCATCGAAACCGAAGCTCTAGAATAGTTCCTCTCTTATTTGATTCTCTCATTGCTTGTTAATTGTTTAAGTTCATTGACTTTTAATTAGTTTAGTAAAACAAAAATCCAACGATTGATTCGTCTAAATAGAGGATAGGAAATTCGATTGGTACTCATCAGGTTAATCAGTCCTCGTGGAATACGACCTTGCTTCCCTATCTATAATTACACCCGTACACTTGCGGTAGTAAAAATATTAGTGAACAAGATCACCGTCAGCATGGGGAATGCTACGCACGTGGCGGTTTCTGCAGTGGGAGTTGTCAGTTTACCGTTTTTGGATAAAACACTGGTTTTGAGAGACGTTTTGTTAGTACCTGGTTTTAAAAGGAACCTTATTTCGGTTTCCAAATTGTATTTGGATGGATATTCGGTTACTTTCGGTTTGAATGACGTTACTATTTTTCGTAACAATGATGTCATTTGTTCGGGTATTATGTCTAACAATCTCTATATCATTAACTGTACTGTACCTGCTATTTATAGCACATCATCGAGTTCAAAGAAACGTAAGGTTTCTTCAGATGTGAATCAAACACTTCTCTGGCATCTGAGGCTGGGTCACATTAACCTCAAGCGAATTCAAAGGTTGGTGAAAGACGGTCCCTTGGATAAACTCCAAATAGGACCGATACCAACTTGCGAATCTTGCTTAGAGGGTAAAATGACGAAAAGGATTTTCAAATCCAAGGGCAACAGATCAGAGAATGTGTTGGACTTGATTCATACAGATGTGTGTGGTCCAATGTCTATTCAGGCTAAAGGTGGTTTTGAGTATTTCATCACTTTTATTGATGATCACTCACGATTTGGATACGTTTATCTGATGAAACGGAAGTCTGAATCCTTTGATAAATTCAAAGCATTTAAGGCAGAAGTTGAGAATCAGCATAATAAATCCATCAAATCCATTCGATCTGATCGAGGTGGAGAGTACCTTAGCGCTGAATTCTTGGAATACATGTCACAAGCCAGGATTACGTCCCAGCTTACTGCGCCAGGAACACCACAGCAGAATGGTGTGGCAGAACGCAGGAACCGAATCCTACTGAACATGATTCGGTCGATGATGAGCTATTTTGAGCTACCTACTTCGTTTTGGGGCTATGCCTTAGAAACAGCGGCATATATTCTAAACTTAGTTCCCTCCAAATCAGTACCCAAAACACCCTTGGAGTTGTGGTCAGGCCGAAAGGCTAATCTTGAACACATTCGGATCTGGGGTTGTCCTGCTCATGTGTTGCGCAAGGATGCTGATAAGTTGGAGTCGAGAACTGAATTACGGCTGTTCATAGGATACCCTAAGGGTACGAGAGGTGGATTGTTCTATAGTCCAAGGGGACCAAAAGATCATTGTCAGCACCAATGCTCATTTCTTGGAAGAAGAATATATGAACAATCACAAACCCATGAGTGAGGTCATCCTAGAAGAGATGAGGGATACAAACCCACCTGAACCACCCGTACTAGATGTGGCACCATCAACTGCACCACGTGTTGACACTAGTACACAACCTCAGAATATGCCTCGTCGCAGTGGGAGGGTCATCATTCAACCTGAAAGATGGTTGTGTTTGGGAGAGTCTTCGGACAACTTACCTGGTGAAGATGACTCAGACCCCTGGACATACAAAGAGGCAATCCAAGACAAAGATGCACAGCTTTGGCAAGTTGAATGGATTCGGAAATCGAATCCATGCATGAGAATGATGTATATGACGTTGTAGAACTTCCTGAAGGGGTTAAACCCATCGGGTGTAAGTGGGTCTACAAACGTAAGAGAGGACCTGACGGAAAGATTGAAACTTTCAAAGCTAGACTTGTGGCAAAAGGTTTCACTCAGAAAGAGGGTATCGATTATGATGAAACCTTCTCGCCTGTCGTCATGCTTAAGTCGATCCGGATTCTCTTGGCCATTGCGGCCCATATGGATCTGGAGATTTGGCAGATGGATGTCAAGACTGCTTTTCTTAATGGTAGTCTTGATAAGCCCATTTACATGCGCCAACCAGAGGGTTATATTGCCGAAGGAAGTGAGCATCTTGCGTGTAGGCTTAAGCGATCCATTTATGGACTTAAGCAAGCTTCTAGGTCTTGGAACACACGGTTTGACGAGGTAATCCAGTCATATGGATTCACGCAGTGTGTATATGAGAGTTGTGTTTACAAGAAGTGTCATGGAAACGACTTGGTGTTTCTAGTACTGTATGTAGATGACATTCTATTGATTGGCAACAACGTAGATATGTTATCGGACGTACGGATGTGGCTGTCCAGGCAATTCAAGATGAAGGATTTGGGAGAAGCAGGACACATTCTTGGGATCAAGATCTTTAGAGATCGTAAGAAGAGAATGCTGTGTCTCTCCCAAGCAACCTATATAGATACGGTTGTAAAGCGCTTCAGCATGGAGAATTCCAAGAGAGGATCTCTCCCTCTCCAGAGTGGAATCCATCTATCAAAGGATATGTGTCCGAAGACACAAGCTGAGATAGATGACATGAAGGGAGTTCCGTATGCTTCGGCAGTTGGAAGCCTCATGTATGCTATGCTTTGCACTAGACCGGATATCTGTCATGCTGTGGGCATGGTTGCCAGATATCAGTCGAACCCAGGAAAAGGACACTGGACTGCTGTAAAGAATATAATCAAGTACCTGAGAAGGACTAGGGATTATATGTTGGTCTTTCAGTCTGGCAGTCTACATCCTCTGGGATACACTGATTCTGATTTCCAGTCAGATAGGGATTCTCGAAAGTCTACCTCAGGTTGTGTTTTTACACTGGGAGGTGGAGCCATTTATTGGAGGAGCATAAAGCAGAAATGCATTGCTGACTCCACGATGGAGGCTGAGTATGTGGCAGCCTCGGAAGCAGCCAAAGAGGCTGTATGGCTCCGGAACTTCTTGTTGGATTTGGATGTGATTCCGAATTTGCCTCAGACAATCACAGTCTATTGTGATAACTCTGGTGCAGTGGCAAATTCAAAGGAACCACGAACCCATAAGGCCAGTAAACACATTGAAAGGAAGTACCACCTCATACGAGAGTATGTGAAAAGAGGAGAGGTCGTGGTGTCAAAGATTGCTTCGGAGGATAACCTGGCCGATCCTTTCACGAAGGCCTTGTCTATCAAGGCGTTCGAAAGGCATGTTGAAGGCATGGGAGTTCGTTGCATGACAGCACTGCTTTGAGTATAAGTGGGAGAGATATTTAGTGTAGTAGTATACTTGAAAGCATGCTTTTGAGTATAAGTGGGAGATTGTTGGGATTATATACTGAAAAGCATACTTTTTATGCTGTGTTATATAGTACTTCTTCCTATTTTACGAAATAAATAATGTCATATGTTTTTGCATATTTATTCGTGTTATGGTTATGCAAAATATCGTCCTGTAGTATATATTATAGATAATATGGTGTGGGCTCACACGGAAGATCATATTATCCCTTTCTTATATACTTAAATAGTGTTCGCAACCTAAGTAATCATGGACAAATTACTTGTTAAGGTTGTAGTATAATGCTTGATATTAGCTGATCTTGGCTAAGTAGCTTATACTAATGCATCCAGTTGCATTGAACAGGATCGCGGTGAGATAAATCCTTTTGTACTGATTTAATAAAGGATCAAAGATCTCAGACGATTATTATTTCTTAATTCTAGACATGTAATATTGAATTATATATTTATGATAATTATTACTTTGATTTATCAATGAGTGAGAGTTATCGCAACTCAAAGCATCTCGATATCTTGGGTAATGATATTATAAATATGATAATTAATATTAATGCTAGAAATCGTGTCTCGGCTGAGTCCGAGTTGATGATGTCCCCTTGAGGCGCTCCAAAGATTATTATATTAAACCCTACAGGTGGATTAAGTTCCGATATAATAATAAGGTCGAGCGGGTACTACTCTCGGAATGAGATATTAATTAATAGAGCTATCAGTAAGCTTAATTAATTAATGGACATGCGATATCTTTAACACGGGAAATAATATAATCCAAAAAGGAGCCCGGTGCGTAATAATTTGGGAGATGGACGGCAGTGCAATATTATTTCTTTAGTGGAGTGAAATAATATTTATATAATTAAGTAAAGTATTCGGGCCCAGAGAATACTTGGATTATTAATTATATTGGGAGGCCCAGTCCATATCCTCCTTAAGATCCCTAGTGTAGCCCAACAGAAGCAGGCCTGGCCCAGTAAGAGAAACCCTAACCCTAATCTGCCTCTATATATATAGATGGTGATTAGGGATTTCACACACGAAAATTATCGGCTCACATACTATAAGTGGCGGCTAGGGTTTTACGGGGAAGGAGAGAAGAAAGATTTCCGTCCATCCGGAATTCTTCTCTGTGCTCGGGAATACACTAGAAGATCTCGAGGTTTACGAGAAGAGCTAGATCTCGTGTGCAGAGATCTAGTGCGAGGAATACTTCACCAAATATCATTACACCGGCTGGATCTGCCCCGACAAGGTATGCAATCTAGATCTGTTTCCACTCTAGGATCTAGGAAATTGCATGTTATAATTTTTGTTTAATTGATTAACATCCGAGCGATCTTCACGGATCCAACACTCGCTTCGCTTGTGAAGTGGCTTCCTTTCCCTCTTCCTCCTTGCTACGTCTTTTAGCGACTGGAGCGGCTGGGGGTACTCCGACATTGACGATTCCCAGATCGATTGGGATTTTCTCCGACTTCCATGTGTTGAAGAATATGGTATTCTTCTTGTATTCGGCTGTGTCTTTCCATTTCCTATTCTTGAACAGTCTTTCCAGGGCATAGGAGATCCTGGAAAAGAACTTGAGTCTTCCCTTGCGGAGGATTTTGTTGTCATTTTCCTTCTCGAACTTGAAGTCCATGGCGACTTCATGGATTTGTTTGATGAACCAGCGGTGCCAGTTGAATTTTGTCCCGGTCAAGCTGTCGACAATGACCGTGGTGGCGAAGATTTTAGTGTCGGAGAGTTGGCTCAGTGAACCGACACCGCACAACACCGATTTTGTATACAGCTCGCAGATGTAGTTGAACGGAACCAGCAAATCCGATCTGATGTTGCTGTGCTTTGGATCATCAAACACTTCGTCCTTGTTGGTGGCGAACCGTGCATACTCGACATTGACAGACAGTTCCAGGTCCGTCAAAGAGTTTGGTCCCTCCTCCGGTAGGTTGAATACACCAGCAATGGCGCTCAACTCGACCTCCACAGGCTTCCCGTCCTGTGGGTCTGTAAAAGTTGAGGAGTTCTCTCCCTCCCTCAAGTTTAACAAGATCTCGGCGACAACTTTTGCCAGAATCTGCTCCGGCTTCGCCGTTACGAACTTCCACAAGCCGGCCGTGGTCACGGCCTTGTGGAAGAATCCTCTTGGATCTACCACCTTTTCATCGAGATGGGGCTCGACGTTGATATTGGAATCAAGTTTGGTCAGAAACTCCTCCATCGGCTGTGATGCTTCCTTCTTTCCCATGGTGAATATATAAAGAATTTGAGTGTAGATTTGAAATCGGGGGGAGGGGGGGGGGGGGTTGAGACTAGTGAGTTGCAGAGAAACGCAGATCTTGCACGAGAATGGTAATTTTTGAGAGTGATGAAAGGTTCTGCAGATCTTCGTTGTTGCACTTATACAGAGCTAGGGTTCGGCTGACGTGGCGGGGGCAGTTTGGTAACTTCCTAAAAACTCCTGTTTGTATACGACGGATATCGTCGATGTGATTGACGTGTCCGGCGTTATCACAGTGAAAAGTGAACCGCCATCTTGACTTGGCACTCCACGTGGCCGTCTGTTATTCGTCTCTCCAATCGGCATCGATCCAACGGCTGAGATTCTGGAACTGTTCAGATTCGACGGCTGGATCGAGGGCGATTTTCCCGCCTCTCTTTTGAATTGAGTTGCATGCGCCCGTCTTTTCGATATGTACGCGCCGCTGCATTAAATGCTAAAGTAAAAAGTGAAATTTGCACTCGAGTGCGGACAACTCATACTCGCTTCGTACCCGCTCGCTTCGAGTTTAGCCGCTTGGCTCTTACTCGCTTGCGAAGTACTCGCTTGGAGTGACTGTACCGCACTCGCTTGCGATAGCTAGCTTGAGTGACGTAGCACTCGCTTGGCCATCTGAAGCGACTGGAATAAGAAATGAAATTTCTTTGACATTATTTAAAATGTTTCTGACTTACATAATTCGAGGATAAACAAGAATGTTTTCCTCTTTGTATTTGTGTCAGATTCATTTATATTTTCCACATAATAACTGGAGGTTTCTAGCACGCTTCACATTACTTAGTGTACTTGAATTGAAACACTTACCAGTCAATCTCACTTCGTAGGAGATTGATACCACTTTGTAGTATTTGACACCACTTGATTCATTCTTCTTCAAGCTTGGTCTTCGTGGCATTCATCTCTTCCATCTTCCTCTACGAACTAGAGACTCCACCATCGAAGGAATGAGGGGGAGAATGAATAGAGTACACAAGCTTACTACAACCCAAGAGGGGAGCTTCACGTAAGTGTACTTATTCACGACGAATGGGTGATGAGTACAAGTCCTTATTTCAGGGCGGAATAGGACAAGATGACAATGAGAATGCTCTGACAAGACAATCTCGTATTTTACGCAAAGACATGTCTCAAGTCATGCAACCTTTTAATGTAAAAGGTAACTCTTCAAGCTTCCTCCTATGAACTACATAATGAATTTGCATTCGACTCGCTTGACCCAAACTAGGGTTAATTGAAGCGATGCAAAATTCAAAGTGGGGGAGGAATGGCTAGACATTCGGTAGCTCAACTCAATGAACAGTGAGTAAGGAATGAACATTTATCCACGATGAAGGAGATGAGAAGACTTGCTCCTCTTTGGCGGAAAGATGGGAAGAGGACACAAGGTCTAGGTGCCAGCCCTGCCTAAGCTTTCACCATTTTTATGTGGGAAGGCCCGATACAAGACCCCACTACCGTTACTAGAAACGGCACTTGCGAGTGATTTTACCCACTCGCTAGGAATCCTAGGCTAGGTAGCAGCTTTCCTTGCTCGCTTTGGAAGTAGCCTGCTCTGAGAGCAAACAATAGTTCCCTCTTAACCAATGGCTTAACAATTCCTGTAAGCGGGTAGGGAACGTCTTCCAACACTCCACCTTTCTCCACCTTATTTCTCCTTCTTTAAGCGAGTGGAATTATGAAGTAACTCGCTTGAGTTGGTGAAGATCCGAAGCGAGTGACGCTTAAGGACAAGCGACCACTCCTTCGTGCATCCTGGATCTAGCACTCTTCACCAGGGTCTAGCAACCCACATGGTTGAAACGAGACTCAGCTAGAGGCTTGGTGAGGATATCAGCTCGCTGGAGATCGGTATGGATTTTCTCGAGCTTGATATCTTTCTTCTCGACATGATCACGAATGAAGTGATGTCGGATTTCCATGTGCTTACATCTGGTGTGAAGCACTGGATTCTGCAAGATGCATATAGTGCTGTTGTTGTCGCAGAAGATTGGGATCTCATTAGCTTCAACTCTGTAGTCCTTCAAATGCTGACGAAGCCATAGAATTTGAGAACAACAGCTTTCAGCGGCCATATATTCAGCTTCAGTCGTTGAGGTAGCTACACTGGTTTGCTTCTTCGAGAACCATGAGATCAACTTGCTTCCCAAGAACTGACAAGTTCCCGACGTTGATTTCCTATCCACACGGTATCCTCCATAGTCAACATCTGAATATCCAGTGAGCTCCAGATTATCTTCAGCTGGATACCACAGCCCCATGTTGATAGTGCCCTTGAGATAGCAAAGGATTCGCTTGGCAGCTTCAAGATGGCTGTGCTTGGGATTGCTTTGGAAGCGAGCACATACTCGAACTGCGAAGACCATTTCCGGCCTGCTTGTGGTGAGATATAGAAGGGATCCGATCAAAGCTCGGTAGTCTGTAGCATCCATAGACTTCCCATCTAGATCTGGCTCTATCTTCCAGTTGGTGTTCATAGGAATCTTCACAGCTTTAGCATGTTGAACACCAAACTTGGCAAGCATATCTCGAGTATACTTGGCTTGATTGATGAAGATTCCATCATCTTGTTGCTTCACTTGGAGACCTAGGAAGCAACTCATATTTGGTCTTCATTAGCTCTCCAAACTTCTCGCTAAGCGACTGGTTTGGTGATCCAAATATGATGTCGTCTACATAGATCTGGACCCATAACATATCTTCTCCATGATTGATGGAATCCATTATCCACTAGGAACTGGGATAGGGTATCATACCATGCTCTAGGCGTCTGCTTCAAACCATACAGGGCCTTCTTCAATCGATACACCTTATCTCCTTGCTTGAAACCCGGTGGCTGCTCCACATACACTTCTTCCTTCAGCTCGCCATTGAGAAATGCGCTCTTGACATCCATCTGATAGACCTTGAACTTCTTAGCCGCTGCATAGGCAAGAAATAGTCTGATCGCTTCAAGTCGTGCCACTGGAGCGAAGGTCTCATCGAAATCGATTCCTTCCTCTTGGCAGTAGCCTTTGGCGACGAGTCGCGCCTTGTTTCTCACAACGTTGTGGGCCTCGTCTGTCTTGTTCTTGAACACCCACTTGGTGCCAATAACATGCTGAAATTTGGGACAGTCCACGAGGTACCATACGTCATTCCTGGTGAACTGATTCAACTCTTCTTGCATGGCGATCACCCAATTAGAATCTGCTAGGGCTTCCTCCATGCTTACTGGCTCAATATTTGAGAGAAAGCAACTGAACATGGCACTTTCTCCAAATACTTGACTCCTGATCACTACGCCCTTGGATGGATCTCCAATGATTTGACTTGGTGAGTGATCCTTGAGCCACGCACGCTTGGATCTACTAGCTTCATCTTCATCTTCATGGGGGTCGCTTGCATCTTCATCTGAAGCGACTGGAATGGGTGCTTGGCTTGCACTCGCTTCAGGAGTCTTGGGGGTAGCTTCAACCTTCTCTTGGACAATCTTCTCGCTTGAATCCTTGATTTCTTCATCATCCTTAAGCATGTCCCAAGTTAGTGAATTAACTGGTTCCTCGTTTGATTTTTCTTCATTTACTTGAACCTGTTCCTGTGGAAGTCTCAAAGAAGATTCATCAAATACGACATAGGGTGAGTCCTCCACAATTAGGGTTTTACAATTGAACACCCTGTAGGCCTTGCTTGATGTAGAATATCCTAAGAATATTCCTTCATCAGCTTTGCTTACAAAGGATTTCAATTGCGACTTCCCATTATCATGGATGAAGACCCTACAACCAAAAATATGGAAATAAGAAATGTTAGGAATTCTCCCTGTCCATATTTCATATGGGGTTTTGTCGTGTCGTTTGTTGAGAAGCATCCGATTCTGTGTGTAGCATGTTGTATTGGTAGCTTCAGCCCAATACTTCATTGGTAGCTTTGAATCAACAATCATAGTGCAGACAACTTCCTTGATAATTCGATTTCTTCTTTCAGCAACTCCATTCTGCTGAGGTGTGCGTGCTGAGGACGTCTGGTGTGCTATGCCATGCTCCGTGCAGTATGCTTCAATGGTTGAGTTTAGAAACTCAGTGACTTTGTCGGAGCGGATGGTGGCAATCGCTTGATTCTTCTCCACAGCAAGTCTCTTGAGCAGTTGTGGAAGCTTGGCCAGTGTCTCCTTCTTACTAAAGAGAAATACGACCCAAGTGTAGCGAGAGAAGTCGTCGACTACGACTAGAGTGTATTTTCTTCCATTCACACTAACTGGAGTGAATGGACCAAACAGATCCATATGGAGCAGCTCGAGCACTCGCTTGGATGAAGCTTCTTCAAGTGAGCACAATCTGGGAAGTGAGCTTGTTCTTTACAATGCACTTGTTGGAGATAAACTCCACCTTGTATCCCTTATCACAGAACTGTGAAATGGATAGCAAGTTGTGCTTTAGTCCTTCCACATAGGAGACTTCTTCAATCTTGATCTTTCCGATCTTCAGTGCGCCGCATCCCTTAGTGCTTCCTCGTGAGTTTTCACCAAAGGTTACGTGTGGACCCTTCTTCTCAATATAATCTTGAAGTAGAGTTCTCATGCCAGTCATGTGTCTTGAACATCCACTTGTTGGGAAACGGCTGCTTGAAAGCCGCCCCGACCCAGATCTTGGTTCGGATGTTTTGATTCGATCGTGCACATAAATTCATGCAAAGGCTCGAGTACATACCTTATGATTATGGAGACGAAGAATCTGAGTCGTGTCTGATCGATCTACGGTTCTGATCTTCTAGGATGTGATCCCACACCTTGAAATCCGAGACTTGGTGGACGTCTCGAGATCACTGGAACCTCGATCTCCCTTCACTCAGACGCGCGGCCACTCTCTCTCTCGCCTAGGGTTTCACGCCAATCTCGTAGAGATTATTCTGGTGTGTGGTGGCTAGGGTTTATTATGAGAGACTTGAGTATTTATATGGTTCATAAATAAGGAGATATGATTCCTTATTTATCTCCAACCATATCTTTGCCATCCCATATTTATTCTCTTTCCATAACTTACAAATCTTATTCCTTTATTAATACGGAATTAATAAGGAATTAATCTGTTCAGTTATGCAACTGTATATCCGGCATTAATTCTAACAAATAGAATTTATTCTAATTCCAGTAGAAGAATAAATAAATAAATATATACAAAATATATTTATATATGATATTTATCCCCATAAGATTTAATTAAATAAATCTTATCTTATTAGATTTAATCTTATCCGTGAATAACTAAATAATAAATTAGATTTAATCCCACAGGATATAAATTTCAATTAATTATATTTATTATCCATTCAAAGGATATAAATCCAATATATATCATATACTGGGCCTGAGTACAATTATTGAGTCCAAACTCAATAATACTATTTAGATCGATTCCCGAGGTCTGTTTGGGCCATCCTAGGGATCGGATACCAGACAGAGTTGGGCCTTATCTAATTCGATATTTCCATGTCCACCCCTGAACATGTATCTCATTAGAACTATGACGCACTCCACTAAAGTGTCATAGGTGAATCACCGCTCTGTCCCAATTATGTAGATTGGGTAGGTATTTTGTATAGTTCGACCCCCGTGTTTAAGACCTCCTTATCCGTTAATCAATTAGAGCTACCATGACTGCTCCTAATTGTTAACATCTATTCCTCAGGTAGTACCCGTTCACTCCTCATTATTATTCCTGAACTTAATCAGCATGCATGACTTGGTATAATAAACATTGTGAACTCCCTTGAGGGGATAACGTCAGCCTGCACTCACACAGGACACGGCTTATTGATAACACTTATTAGACATACTATGCATCTTCGTGTTACCCAAAGTACGACATGATTTAGATGAACTAACGAAGTTCATATCTTCGTAAATCAAAGCAACATCGAAGAATACATATACATCTAATAGTTTACCAAGGTTAAGATCGAAGCTAAAGCCTGAGATCTATAGCCCTTCACCTATATCATCTCTGATATAGGGTCAGTATCAGAAGAGCATTATCTCTGTTGATCCTTCAATACGTTCCACCGTACCAGCATAATTAGTGATTAGGACTCATCACTACCATTAAGCTGCAGTCAAGACCGACAGCTCAGCCCAAGCTGTCTCGACTGTGAACTGTTTATATCTCATCATTATTAACGACCTTCGTGATCCCCTCCGAACTCAGATCGACACGTGGTCTAAAACATGAGATAATGGACTTTATTCTTGCTTATTCATATTCTTCCAGATAAGGATTGTTAACAGTGGACCGGTGTCGTAACCACTAAAACAACCGGTTTTGCTTTAGGTATACAACAACCCCAACAATCTCCCACTTATACTAAAGTAAAACCTTTTAGTATACCAACGCGTCTACAGGAAACCATATGACTTCATCCATGTACAATGTTAACAATCGCACGATCGCAATCGTTAGCAACCATCATACACTTTTTCTCCCACTTATACTCAAAGATTTTACCTTTACCTTGTACCTCTTAGTGGGAGGTTCACTAAGACATGTCAGCCACGTGCTACAGTATACCTGACATGGTGCACTTAGTGAAGGAACCGTCATCGTACATTCCTCTAGTGTTTCTATTTTCTCCACGAAATCGCCTTATTTAAGGTACTCACTATGTTGTTACCGGCATTTCCAAATCTCAGAAAATTTGTTACTGCACTTAGAATTCTCCAGGGGGTGTAAGAATTCTAACAAATTGAGATTACTGCCAATTCACGAAGCCAAGCCCTGAATTATCTAGCTCCCTCTCAGCATTTCACTGCGTGAGAATCTTCAAGACAATTCTGCTTCTTACGTGAATCCATAGTAAAAGGTCGATGATGTCGTTTTTCTAGCTACCATTCGATTATCCGTGTCATCAAACATTTAAGAATGATAGACTATGTCCGTTACCATGCACCCAGCACTAACATATATCTGGCTCTTTATGCAATATCCAAGTGTATTGCAAACTTTGCCACAACAGTAGTCTATGAAGAGTACTTGAATAATGTTGTACTATCCGCAGATATATCTAACATCACTCCTAACCTTCATTCTAAACTGTTCGGATAATCACCACTTATTGTGTCAGATAATACTTTCACACCTTATTCAAGTGCTAGTAATATTATCACACAATGTACAAGACAACCATTTCAACGTCTTTTGTAGATGAAATATATCATTTGTCAACATATCTCATAAACGAGTTTATTTGTACTGTCTGACAAATGAATGCTTTAATCATTGAGCTACACATTTCAATGTGTTTGTCCCGAAACATAGAACTTTTGAGAGAATTCTTCCCTTTTCTCAAATTACATCCATGTTTCCACATGTATGTCCTCAACGACTATGAGCATACAACTTGCAAGTCTTTTGAGTGTTAAACTCATAGACTAATCAATGATAAGCAACTTCTTTCATCTAACTTATCCTTTACAAGTCAACTTGGTTTGTTCATTATCCAAGAAAACTAGATTTCTTGATGAACAATTTACCATTTTCGAGACATACCCGAAAAAGCTCCCACTGTGACAAGGATCCTAAAATAATCTTGTGCAGATCCTTTTGGTTATCAGTCTTGTACGTCCGGCCTTATAATGTTCCAATCCACAATTTCTTTTTATTCTTGGACGTTAATCAAGAATAAATGCTTGTCTTTCCTCGAAAAATAACTACTTGTCCAACTAATTACTAAATCTATCATTGAAATTGCGACACTTCGTGTGCAAATTATCCTTATTTCCGAACAGATTTAACCAATGAAATCTGTAATTAGCATCTCCTATAGGGAGGAAGACTCATTGTCAACGCGAATGCTAATCAATTTCATTTTAAATCACAATGAAATCCATGATCAACATAAATGCTAATCACTTCATTTCAAATAAGGAAAGGAAATAGATTTAGACATAGTGACATAGTATTTTGTTAAAAGACAATATTGAACAAGAAGTACCACATTTATCACAACACATTTTGGAACATCCTTCAAAATTCACAGTTATTACTCCCACTACGAATGATATATCATAACAAACAGTATTAAAGAAGTAAATCTCTAATACAATGTCAGGAAGTAATCATCCATCAATATCTGAAAACATAAGTATCCTGCCAAAACAAGGCAACCAAATGTGGTAAAAGAGTAATAAACCAGAATCTAGTATCCAAAAACTAAGATAAAACGTAAGATAGAAATCTCCAAGTCTGCTGGACAACTGCATCAACTGAATGTTGCTTGTCGAGCTCAAGAACTTGAAGTCGTCCTACTCGTTCCTTGTAGTCGAACCTACAAAGATTGCAACAAACCATAATTAGTATCCACTAGTTAAATCCGTCCGTGAGGACTAAACTAGTATAATTTGGTTTTTATTGTTACAAGAGTCTGACATACCTCCATCTACCTTCAACTTCTTGTTCCTCCTCTGATAAACCTTTATTATCGGAGGTCCCTCTTTCCTGGCATCATTCACTTCCTGAGTAGGCTGATCGGAGTTCAGCTCATTCACATCGTGAACAAGACTTACAGACTCGGAATCGCCCACTCCCTCCATGGATTGATCAGAGATCAGCTCATTCACATCGTGAACGAGTCCGTCAAAATCAAAATCATCAATCCTCAGTGACTGAAGGTACTCATCAATGATGGACTCGTTGTCCCGGGCCGTAAAATGCCGATTAACATCGACATTCCTTATAGGACGATCCCAGAACTTCCTCTGCGCCTCATAAGCAGTCTGCAATATATCAATCCTCACCGCATCTACCACGAGTAACTCCGCAATGAGAGCCATTGGGTCCTCGTGAACGATGTGGGTCGGGACGACCGCTTCTCTGAGGGCCAGGAACCAAGTCGGGAAACATGCAAGTAGAAGCTCGCAAACAGTCTTTCCCGACATAACACCACCATAGAACACGTACATCCGTACAAGGTTTTTAAACCTCATGAGAAATCTCTTTAGGTTAGGGAAATCATCGAAATCCTCGTACCTCAAGAAATCTATCTCTTTCCGTGCCAGGAAACCGAGTAGTCGAAATCGAAAGGAGTCCGGAACACCATCGGAATAAGCTAAACGACAAATCTTCGTGCGAATAGAATCAATAGACATATCTGAAATAAATAACAAGTAAACAACTTATAAGCGCAAATAATTTATGTTATCAATGTTAGAAACCCAATAATAACATTGAACCAACAAACGAGTAGCCCGATACTATTTACAAATAGTCCACTATAGGTGAATGCTATCCATAAAATTATCGACCATGACCGCAGTCTATTTTATTTCTTATCCCATCACACGGACCATAGTGAAACAAAGAAATAATAACCCGTGCCTCAGGACCCTGCTAATTCGAGAAGTGACCTCTATTAGGAGGATTCATCAATAAGCAGCTAAGCTACAACCATATTTTAATATTCCGAAAAATTAATTCTATTAAGAGTAACCCACCCGTTAAGGAGGAATTACCTTTATAAAATCATTTTTCCATATTATCAATTTTGCATTTAACCAATGAACCATAATCAGTGTCTCCTATAGGGAGGAAGACTCATTGTCAACGCGAACACTAATTATTTCATTTTAAATCAAATTATTATTTTGAAGTCTAAACCAATGAAATCCATAACCAGCATCTCCTATAGGGAGGAAGACTCATCGTCAACGCGAATGCTAATTATTTCATTTTTAAACCAAATATGGAGGTCCTTTAAATCAATTAACAAATAATCGATTAATTATACCGCTTAGTCTTTTTAAGGGTTTGTGTGACAATCGTAGCACATAGACAATTAAGTCCTATCACATGATTTCTAAGCGCAAGTAATAAAACATGCTCGTATTGAAATCATTAAAACCGGCATGCTATGACCCCTATGCATGTTATTTCTATTACGCAAACAATGAAAAGCAACTATAACATGCAAAACATGCTGATCATATTCATTGCATAATTTAAATCCATCCATAGCATGCATAATAATTAAAACAAATAAATAGGCTGTCGACCGGGAATAGAAAGCCCTATCTATTACATTTAATTAAAATAAAACCCCGGAACAAGCTCCGGTCTTTAATCTTCGATTTGGAAGCCAATCCCGATCTTCAAGTCCACCTTCCAAAATAGCAAGTGCTCGAAATAATTAGGGTGCGGAAAACCCTAATCACCAAAAACGGAAAGCGAATTAATTTCGAACGAACTAGGGTATGAAAACCCTAGCCGTCGACGATCATGCCTAGGTTTCGGAAAACCCTAGCCGTCGTCAACGTAATGGGCCGAACGTTGTAAAACGTGCAGCCCGTCGTTCGAAATTCGGCCACGCTCCGCCGCCGAGCCACGCGTGTAACACACGCGCCGCTGCGGTGCATGCCGGGGACCCCGTTTCGGCTCCACGACGAGCCTGACGTGGCTGGGTTCGGGCTGGGTGCGTCCGTTGCAACCCAGCCCGAGCCACTGCTCGTCACCGTCGCCAAAAACGCTGTCGCCTTCGCCGTTAGCCGCTGCACAAAACAGCGCCGCCGCCGCGATCCACCGCCGGTGGCTGGAACGCCACCGGTCGCTCCCACTGGCTCGCCGGCATCCCCAGCACCACCGGAGGTGCTGGGTTCGAGCCCAGGCAGCCGTGGCTGGGTCCGGCAGCAGCGCGCGCGCAGGGGACAAACCCAGCCGCCGCTGCCGCCGTTGATCAACGCCATTGCCGCCGCCGCCGGTGGTCAGGGAACCACCGGACCTGCTGTCCGCCATCGTCCGTGCCACCCGCCGTCGTCGAGCCACCTACGGGCCGCGGGCTTGAGCCTAGCAGCGCGCGAGCACGAGAACCCGTTAGGGTTTCGGCCGCCGCTGCTGAAAAGCTCGCCGCCGCAGCCCCGCCGCACTGCCACCGTTCGTCCGGCGCCGTCACGGCTCCGTTCCGACGTCGAGCCAGGCGCTGGACCACCGGGCTGGCCACGGTTCAGGCCCAGCAGCTCGCGCGCGAACCGAAACCCGTTAGGGTTTCGCATCGCCGCCGCTGCCTTCGCCCGTCCCGCCGTCCGCCGCCGCTTCTGCCGCCACCACCCCTCGTCTCCGGCTCGCCTGAACCCTACGATGAACCCTAGGGTTCAGTCGCCGTGAAAAAAAACGACGAAGGAGGCAGCCACGTGAAACGCGGCAGATTACGCCGCCCGCCGCCGTGCGCTGGCCGACGCGCCGCCGCCTGCGGCCGTCGAGCCTTCGTCTTCGTCTCTTGTTCGTCTCGGACCTCGATCTCCCACCATCTCTCGATCCCAGCAACAATTACAATGCAAAATCGAAAAATACAAGGAAAAACGAATCCTAATCTAATCGGCACCTTATTATCTCGCCGATTTAAAAAAACGAACAACAAATAATACGAAAACGATAAAATTAACGCACGTAATTCCCGGACAGCAGCATGCACACATAATCATAATGACTCGAATGCATGAACATTAAATTCGACTCAACACAGAGCCGATCCAAAAACCTCGGGCTCTGATACCACTTGTTGGGAAACGGCTGCTTGAAAGCCGCCCCGACCCAGATCTTGGTTCGGATGTGTTGATTCGATCGTTCACATAAATTCATGCAAAGGCTCGAGTACATACCTTATGATTATGGAGACGAAGAATCTGAGTCGTGTCTGATCGATCTACGGTTCTGATCTTCTAGGATGTGATCCCACACCTTGAAATCCGAGACTTGGTGGACGTCTCGAGATCACTGGAACCTCGATCTCCCTTCACTCAGACGCGCGGCCACTCTCTCTCTCGCCTAGGGTTTCACGCCAATCTCGTAGAGATTATTCTGGTGTGTGGTGGCTAGGGTTTATTATGAGAGACTTGAGTATTTATATGGTTCATAAATAAGGAGATATGATTCCTTATTTATCTCCAACCATATCTTTGCCATCCCATATTTATTCTCTTTCCATAACTTACAAATCTTATTCCTTTATTAATACGGAATTAATAAGGAATTAATCTGTTCAGTTATGCAACTGTATATCCGGAATTAATTCTAACAAATAGAATTTATTCTAATTCCAGTAGAAGAATAAATAAATAAATATATACAAAATATATTTATATATGATATTTATCCCCATAAGATTTAATTAAATAAATCTTATCTTATTAGATTTAATCTTATCCGTGAATAACTAAATAATAAATAATTAGATTTAATCCCACAGGATATAATTCTCAATTAATTATATTTATTATCCATTCAAAGGATATAAATCCAATATATATCATATACTGGGCCTGAGTACAATTATTGAGTCCAAACTCAATAATACTATTTAGATCGATTCCCGAGGTCTGTTTGGGCCATCCTAGGGATCGGATACCAGACAGAGTTGGGCCTTATCTAATTCGATATTTCCATGTCCACCCCTGAACATGTATCTCATTAGAACTATGACGCACTCCACTAAAGTGTCATAGCTGAATCACCGCTCTGTCCCAATTATGTAGATTGGGTAGGTATTTTGTATAGTTCGACCCCCGTGTTTAAGTCCTCCTTATCCGTTAATCAATTAGAGCTACCATGACTGCTCCTAATTGTTAACATCTATTCCTCAGGTAGTACCCGTTCACTCCTCATTATTATACCTGAACTTAATCAGCATGCATGACTTGGTATAATAAACATTGTGAACTCCCTTGAGGGGATAACGTCAGCCTGCACTCACACAGGACACGGCTTATTGATAACACTTATTAGACATACTATGCATCTTCGTGTTACCCAAAGTACGACATGATTTAGATGAACTAACGAAGTTCATATCTTCGTAAATCAAAGCAACATCGAAGAATACATATACATCTAATAGTTTACCAAGGTTATGATCGAAGCTAAAGCCTGAGATCTATAGCCCTTCACCTATATCACCTCTGATATAGGGTCAGTATCAGAAGAGCATTATCTCTGTTGATCCTTCAATACGTTCCACCGTACCAGCATAATTAGTGATTAGGACTCATCACTACCATTAAGCTGCAGTCAAGACCGACAGCTCAGCCCAAGCTGTCTCGACTGTGAACTGTTTATATCTCATCATTATTAACGACCTTCGTGATCCCCTCCGAACTCAGATCGACACGTGGTCTAAAACATGAGATAATGGACTTTATTCTTGCTTATTCATATTCTTCCAGATAGGGATTGTTAACAGTGGACCGGTGTCGTAACCACTAAAACAACCGGTTTTGCTTTAGGTATACAACAACCCCAACAAGTGGGAGCGTCTGCTTCAAGTCGAGTCGCTTCACGATCATATTGTAGCGAGTACTTAACAAGTGAGTTTCCTAAGTGACTGCTTTAGTAAGTGTTGACCCGTGTTGACTCGCTTCGGCTTTTCACTGTAGCGCTCGCTTCGCTTTGCTTTGGCAGGTTCACTTCGAGTTCACTGTAGCGCTCGCTTCACTTCGCTTTTGGCAGACTCGCTTCGAATTCACTGTAGCACTCGCTTCGCTTCGCTATTCTTCAGCACGCTTCACTTCGGCTGAGTAGACTCGCTTCGATTGAAAAACACACTCTAGCGAGTGGTCTTCACTTGAAATTTCTGAAGTCTAAAAATCTAAGTGACTAAAGCAAAAACAAAGCCATCATAACAGTATAGGCTTAGAAAATTTTCTAACCTATTTTCAACATCAAATTGGGTCGCTTGGGAATAGGATACTTGGGGTTTTGGGATCATATCAAAACAAGCATTTTACTCACTTCAAAGTGTCCCATATGAGTTCCCCCTTAACATGTAATCCTTAACAATTCCCAACAAAGAGTATACTATTAGTATGTTACTAATAGTACTGTTGGTCCCGGTTTGTTATAGGAAAAATACGTAGGGGGGGGGGGGGGGGTGAATACGTATTTTGAAGTTTTTCAACTTCAAATTCCTTAACTCAGTGTATGAAGTAAAGTGCTCGTAGAAATACTAAGACCTAGCCGAGAGCTAGATCTAAAGCAATCAACTATCTCTTGACCTAAGCTTAGAGCTTGATCAAGAGTGAGACTTTACTCTTGTGCGGAATTCGGTAAGCTAAATATCTTTCCTAAGTAATTAAAAATCCAAGTTACGTTTGTTTAGATGCACGTGCAATGAATAATCAAGGTAAAGAGTTTAGGGTAGAGAGATACAACACAGGGATTATAGTGGTTCGGAGATAAAGCTCCTACGTCCACTTTGTTGCACACGACAACTGTTCTCTTCACTCAAGAACTTGAAGGTTACGGGTACTTCAAAAACCTGGTCGAGATCGGGCTTCACTCGCCTGGATCCAACGACAGACGTAGTGATTGCGGGTTCACTACACAAACCTAACAGGACTGGAAGCTTCACACGCTTCAGTCCGACACAGGGAGATTCCGTGCTCTCCTTACAGCCTAGTTTCTATCGAGCTTCACACAAACGATGTAGGTGCAAGCTTGGATCTAAACTCTATGATCGAGGCTTCTTCAATCGATGAAAGAAGGGCCTTGGATCGAGACAACCTAACGACGACGAACTCAAAAACCTAACAATAGATTTAGGGTTTTTGGTTAACGACGACACACTATGAAGAGCTCTTTACAATAAGTGCAAAGATGGATAGAGCTCTTCTTCTAAGCTTTGATATGGAATGGGCTTAGACTCTAAGTGTGGAGGTTGTGAAGACGAGTTCCGATGAGACTAGAACTCGGAGAACACTTGGAAACAAAGACTCGAAGAATGCACTAAGGCTGGGAGTGTTTGTTTGCAATAGGCGCTGGAATGCTCAAGTAGTGTTCTACTTCTCTTCGTCTTCAACCTTCACTATTTATCGGCGGAGGAATGCCGAGATCCGTTGCTTGGTTGGTGGCTTTGTCCCTCCTCCTCTCGACAGTACTTGCATAGGCTTGCTGCTTTTCAAACGCGAGTTTTGGATTTTTGCCGGAAATGGCTAAGTTCCAATTTCAACAGTAACTGGAGCGACCCAGTACTGTTACAGCGCCCTGTCGGCCTGGCAGTCAACTCCGCTGCTCCTTTCCGCGTTCGACACGTGGAGATCTCGTAATAAATGCGGAGATCTCCAGTTGACTGGAGTTCAAATTCGGAGCGGGAATTTGTGCTGTCGCTTTCTGGTAGGTAGTGACTCGCTTCGCTTTGAAGTTGTAGCCTCCGCTTTAGTTGAGTCACTTCGTAGTCATTCTTTAGTGAGTCGCTTTGGGAACTAATAGTTCCCTATTGACTGCTTTGGAAAATGCTGACTAGAGTTGACTCGCTTTGACTTTGTACTGTAGCGCTCGCTTCACTTCCCTTTGGCAGACTCGCTTTGAATCTAGTGTTGCGCTCGCTTCGTTTCGCTTTGGCAGACTCGCTTTGAATCTACTGTAGCGCTCGCTTCGCTTCGCTTTGGAAAACACACTCAAGCGAGTGGCCTTCACTTGAATATTTGAAGTCTAATTCTAAACAAATTAAGGAGCCATCCTAACAGAGTAGGCTTAGAAAAATTCTAACTTATTATTTACATCAAAGTGGGTCGCTTGGGAACAGAACGCTTTGGGGTTTTGGGATCAAATCAAAACAATGAAGTGTCCCTTATAGGTTCCCCCTTAACATGTTGTTCTTAACAATTCCCAACAATTTCCCCCTTTTTGATGATGCCAAAACCCAAAGACTTAAGATTATTGAAATCTAGTCTATCTAACTGTGGAAGGAACTTCAAGCGACTGCTTCCTTTGCAGCTTCGTTTGAATTAATTTTTAAGTTCCTTTCCCCCCCCCCCCCCCCCCCCCCCCCCCCCCCCCTCCCCCTTTTTTTTTTGGGTTAAATTTTGTTTGAGTTTGTAGCATAAGGATAAAATATCCATAAAGCTGTTAAATAACACAAGAGGGACAGAAAGTAAATTGGATAGATTGATGAACATCAGTTCACAAAACAAGAAGCTTGAAACTCAGGGGTTTCCTGCAGCTTCTTCCTTGTCTTCCTCCTTCTCCTACGTCACCTCCACTTCCTTCTCTTCTTCCTCTGCCTCCAAGTCCTTCGCAATCATCTCTTCTGGGACAGTATATGCACTGAAGACCTTCACTTCCAATGTACCAACATTTTGGATACTTGGCCTCCTCCGAGTCTCTTCCAGTTTGAAGGCTTCATCTACTTCTGCATCGATGATGCTGCGATCGGGGACGCTTGTGCCGGGTAGGAAGGGCATGGGGAAGTCCTTCTTGGCTGGTACCTTGATGATTAGAGGCATTGGCTCTGCAAGCTCTGCAAGTGAGAAAGCCTTCCGCCTGAACTTCTCATCATAGGCACTTAAGAAGTTGCTGAGTGCGCTGATCCTTGAGCATTGAGTCTGCAGTGGCACTACCTCCCAGTAGTAATATGCTTTAATGAATTTTTCCTTGTAGTATAGCCACAACTCAAGTAACTCATCAGGGATGAATTGCTCAATTTCTCGGGCATCAGGGTGCTCATTCCTGCGCACAACCAACTCCTCCTCTGATCGGCTGGACATCTGTGCCATGGTAGCATTAAACTTCATGCTTTGCTCTGTATTCCACTTCGGGAGCATGTCAGACAGTCGCCTCCGAATATATTGTTGCTCCTCTCTGCGCGGGTAGCGACCGGACTCAATCATCTCCGTGGTAGTCACATTGCAAGCATTTATCCAGGCTTGCTTCACACAAGCTTCCGATTCATCAGGCAGAAACGGAATGAAGGCGCTTCGAATAAGAGCGGTCTGGATGAGTCTCACTTCATTGAAGTGTTCCTCGATCCGACTCTCGATGATTTGCAGACGCCTTTCGTTGATCCTCTTCTCCTTATCTGCTTCCTCCTTCTTCTTTTCTCCTCGCTTCCTTCTCCTCTCCATCTCACCAGCCCTTGAAGCGATCGTTTGCTTGATCTTTCGGCGCTTGGCCTCAGGATCATCATCTCTAGCTTCGGGGGTCGTTCGCTTCAGAGTTTGTTTTGGTGCTGGTGGTGGAGGCATCTCTTCCTTCTTCTTCTTTTCTGTTTCAGTAGGAGGAGTAACTGCGGAGACACTTGGACTGATAGCTTTACTGGATGAAGTGGCTCCAGCAGTCGAAGAAGTAGCTCCTGCAAAATCGGAAATCAATGCAAGAGTTGAAGCGGCCAGAGATGAAGCGGGCGCTCGGAACTGGGCAAGAGCCGTCAGATCGAATTGCGTCTCCATGTCGCGAGCTAGAGCTTCATCTCGACGGATTTGCTCCTCCTTTTGCTCCTTAGTAAGCACAACGACAGGAGGGTGAGTAGCAATCGAAGAGGCAAGCACCTTTCCTTCAAGCGGCCTGCGAGGCTCTTCGGGCTTCTTCGCGAGTTCTTCTTCTGTAAGCTTTACTTTGCCCTTTTTTTGCAAGCTTTGCCCTCGTTTCCTCATCCAACACCTCTTCTAACTCCTTCTCTACATCACTACCTTCTTCAATCTCCAACCTCCTCTCTTCTCCACTACCACTGACTCCATCTTGTAGCTCCAAGGATTCGGCATCTTTCAGTACAATACCTTCCCCCTTTTTGGCATCATCACTGCTGGGGGTTGGTGTGATCAATTTTCCAGTAAGAGATTTGCGAAGCTCCTCAAACTTATCAAACACAGCGTGGAGCATTTTTTCAGTCCGTGTCGCGAAGACTTGCTCTTCCGACAATACAATTCCCGCTGTTTTGATAGAGATTTCTTCCAACAAGTACTCGCACTGCTTCTCTCTCTCTCTGACCGAGGCCATCAGCCTTTCAAGCGATTCTACATTCCTGAAGCGAGCCTCCAGCTCCGCTTCAATTTCTGCGCGAATGTCCTTGCGCTCCTCCTCAATTGTGAGATTTAGGAAGTTCTGAGAGGCTTCAAGCTCCGCCTTTGCAGTAGCCAAAGCGCTTTCTTGGCTATTGAGAGTTACGCGAATCTTGGCAGCTTCAATGATTTTGCCTGCCAGCTCACTGGCATTCTTCTGTGCTTGACTGATCTGCTCATCTGGTTCTGCTTTCTTCAGATTGACTAAGTCAATCTCTTTGGCTTGAGCAGCTATTTGAATTGCAGCACAAGCCATACGGCAATTCATCATGATTATTTCTCCATCCTTATCCTCCATTGCTCTAATCATCTTTTCAGCATATTTAGACACTTTCTCAATCTCTTCCTTGTGACTTGTGATCAGAGCATTTTTCTCCTTCTCAATATTGACCATCCTGCTGTTCAAGTCTTTCAGCCTGCTTCTCTCTGCATCAAGCAGCTGCTTGAGTTCAGCAATGGTCTTCTCTTGGTCTCTGGCTAGCTTTGATTTCTCCTCCAAAGCTTTCTCTTTTTCTTCCACCAGCTTCCCTTGTTCCTCCACTTTTCTCTCCAGCTCACTTTTCTTTTTGTCAAAATCTTCTCTAAGATTCTTGACCTCCTCTATCCTCTTTTCCATCTCCATCTCCTTCCTGGTGATCTCGCTTTGCAGACTCGAGATCTCCGCATCCTTTACTTCCACTTCCTCTGCGTGTTCCCTCATCAATCTCCGCTCGTGGAAGGTCGGGACGCGCTCGGGGACTGTAGCGTCCGGATAGGCACGCTTTACTTTGGCGTCCAGCTTATCCCAGAAGCTGGTTCCGGTGAGAAATGCATGGAAGCCATTTTCACCGATGAAGTCCAGGAGCTTTCCTTCCATTTGGATGAGATCTTCCTTCGAGAAGGCCTCTAGGAGTTTAAAAACTTTGTAATACTCCGTGCCGCGGTAGGTGACGTATGTCAAGAAATCGACGATCTTGGTGAAGAAGTTGTCGGACATTGGCACTGAGGGATAGCGGGTTCTGAGGGTTTCAGCGGCCTGCTCTCTATCTCTTGCAAATCTTTTGAGAGCATCGACCTGTGTAGGGGTTTTGGAGATTTGGAACTGGGGAATTGTGGATGTGTGGGCGGTATCGGCTGTTGCTGCCGATGAGGTTGGTGACTGGGTAGGTGATGAGATTTTGGTTTCGGATATGTGGATGGTTTCTGTGGGTGGTGGTTGTATTTGCTGGGTTTGGATGGGTTGGAATGTGGTGTAAGCAACAGATGGATCTGTGCTGAGGAGTGGAACAGTAGGGATATGGAATGAAGAAGCTGATTCTTCTTCCTGGGGAGAGAGGGGGGTTGTCTGTGTAAGTGGTTGGTGGGTTGATGAAGCTTGGGGTTCTGGTATTTGGGTTGTTTGGGTTTGTATTTGTAGTGGGGGAGTTTGGGCTTTGATTGGTGAGAATTGGGGTTGAGTCACTTCAACGTCCTCAAGTGGCTTCTCCACCGCCTCACTTTCTTGAACGAGTGAAATGGCTCGCTTCATTTTCTTCTTCCCTCGCTTCGGCGCCGCACGCTTCCTGGGTGAAGCGGCTCGCTTTGCTTGGGACGCTTCAGCTTGTCTTTCGACAACTGGTCTTGCAGCGGGCACTTCTACAGCTAGAAGTCCCTGATCCATCGGAATCTTGGTCTTCCTCCACTTGTCATAGAAGATGGACTGCTTGTTGTAGACAGCCGTGTCAGATTCCGGCCATGTTTTGTCGGGGTAGCGCTTCTCCAGTGCAACTGAGAGTCTGGAGAAAAACTTTAGTTTCCCCTTGCGGAGAATCTGATCGGCGCTTCCTTGTACGAACTCAAAGTCGTTAGCAGCTTCATGGATTTGGTTGAGAAACCAACCATGCCAATTGAATTTTATTCCTGTGAGGCTGTCGACGATAACGGTGGTGGCGAACAGCTTTGGTTCAGAAAGTGTGTCCCGTGTTCCGACGTAGCACGCGATGCTCTTCAAAAAGAGCTCGCAAATAAGGTTGAAGGGAGCCTTCAAGTTGGATCGGATACCGGCCTCCTTAAAATTTGCTTCAGCTCCGGCGACGGCAGAACGACCATACTCTACTCCGGCCGAAAAACCCAACTCGATCAGGGAGTTTCCGCCTTCCTTCGGCAGGTCGAACACGCCGATGAGCTCGCTCAAATCCACCTCCACCGGCTTCCTGGTTTGTGGATCGGTGAATGATGATGTGTTGGTCCCGGTTTGTTAATGGGAAAAATACGTAGAGGGGGGGGGGGTGTATACGTATTTTGAAGTTTTTCAACTTCAAATCCCTTAACTCAGAGTAACAAGTAAAGAGCTCTCTTGAAACTTAAGACCTAGCTAATGCTAGATCTACAGTACGTAGCTTGCCTACTTGACCGAAGTGACCACTTGATCAAGAGGGAGTCTTTACTCGTATGTGCGGAATTTGGTGAGCTAAAAATCTTTCCTAAGTACTTAAAACTTCCAGATTAGGTTTGTTTAGATGCAATATGCAATGGATAATCAAACAAGTAAGAGTATAGGGTTAGAGAGATACGAAACAGAGAATTATAGTGGTTCGGAGATAACGCTCCTACGTCCACTTTGATGCACGACGGCAACCGTTCTTTTTCACTCAAGAACTTGAAGATTTTGGGCTCTTCAGAAGCCTGGTCAAGATCGAGCTTCACTCGCTTGGATCCGACAGACGCTGGGTGATTCCGGGTTCACACCAAAAACCTAACTAGACTGGAAGCTTCACTCGCTTCAGTCGAACAGACAGGGAGATTACGGGCTCTCCTTACAGCCTAGCTTCGATCGAGCTTCACACGAACGATGTAAGTGCAAGCTTGGATCTAGACTCTATGATCGAGGCTTCTTCAATCGATGAAAGAAGGGCCTTGGATCGAGACAACCTAACGACGACGAACACAAAAACCTAACAGACAGATTTAGGGTTTTTGGTTTTACGACGACACACTATGAAGAGCTCTTTACAGTAAATGCAAAGATGGCTAGAGCTCTTCTTCTAAGCTTGGATGTAGAATGGGCTTAGACTCTATGTGTGAAGGTTGTGAAGACGAGTTCCGATGAACTGGAAACTCGGAGAACACTTGAAACAAAGACTCGAAGATTTGCTCGAAGGCTTGGGAGTGTTTGTTTGCAGTAGGCTCGAATGCTCAAGTAGTGTTCTACTCTTCTTCGTCTTCATCCTTCACTATATATAGGCGGAGAGATGGCCGAGATCCGTTGCTTGGTTGGTGGCCTTGTCTCTCCTCCACTCGACAGTACTTTGTGCAGCCAGTATGCTTTTGCAGATGCGCAGTTTGTCCGTTTGCCAAATCTGGCTAAACTCCAACTTCAACAGTAACTGGAGCGAGCCAGTACTGTAGCGGCGCCCTGTCGGCCTGGCAGTCAACTCCTCTGCTCCACTCCGCTTTCGACACGTGGAGATCTTATAATTAATGCTACGATCTCCTGTTGACTGGAGTTCAAAATATGGGCGGGAGTCGCGCTGTCGCTTTCTGGTAGGTAGTGGCTCGCTTCGCTTTGAAGTTGTAGCGTCCGCTTTAGTTGAGTCACTTCGTAGCCATTCTGTAGTGAGCCGCTTCGGGAAATAAAGTTCCCTAGTGACTACTTTGGAAATTGCTGACTAGAGTTGACTAGCTTTGACTTTGCACTGTAGCGTTTGCTTCGCTTCGCTTTGGCTTTGAACTGTAGCGCTCGCTTTGCTT
Source organism: Thymus quinquecostatus (assembly GCA_024222315.1). Classification (NCBI taxonomy): domain Eukaryota; kingdom Viridiplantae; phylum Streptophyta; class Magnoliopsida; order Lamiales; family Lamiaceae; genus Thymus; species Thymus quinquecostatus. The sequence continues at coordinate 18,663,007 of CM044173.1, read as the reverse complement.
CGCTTTGGCAGACTCACTTCGAATCTACTGTAGCGATTGCTTCGCTATACTGTTCTTTGGTACGCTTCACTTCAGCTTGCTAGACTTGCTTCGCTTCGAGAAACACACTCAAGCGAGTGGTCTTCACTTGAAAATTTGAAGCTTAAAATCTAAGCAAATTAAAGAGCCATCCTAACAGAGTAGGATTTAGAAAAATTCTAACTTATTGACTACATCAAAATGGGTCGCTTGGGAACAGAACGCTTTGGGGTTTTGGGATCATATCAAAACACTAAGATATCCCTCATAGGTTCCCCCTTAACACATTCGTTCTTAACAATTCCCAACAATTTCCCCCTTTTTGATGATGCCAAAACCCAAAAGACTTAGATAAAAAATCTAGTCTATCTAACCGTGAAGGGAACTCCAAGCGACTGCTTCCTTTGCAGCTTCGTTTGTATATATATATATATATATTTTTTTTAAGTTCCTTTCCCTTTTTTTTCGGTTAAATTATTGAGTTTGTAGCAAAATGTAAAGTCATTCACAAAGCGAGTAAATGACACAGAAGAGACAGAAATAAAGGTGAGATAAATGAACAACAGTTCACAAGATAAGAAGCTTGAAATTCACAGATTTCCTGCAGCTTCATCCTCTTCCTCCTTGTTCTTCCTCCTCCACTTTCTTCAACTCTCCTTCATCAGCAATGTCCACATAAGCTGATAGAACTCTTGATTCCATGCTGCCTACTGTGTGGATGCTTGGCCTTCTCCATGCACTCTCCAGTTTGAACGCTTCATCTACTTCCTCATCAATTATTCCTCTGTTAGGAACGTCCGTGCCTGGATGATAAGGCATGGGGAAGTCCTTCACAGCTGGTACCTTGACAACAATTGGCTTGGGCTCTGCTTGTTCAGCCATTGTAAAGATTTTGCGGCGCAATCTGTCGTCATAGGTGGCAAGAAAGTTGTTGAGGGCACTTATTCGAGAACACTCATTCTGCAGCGGCACTACCTCCCAGTAATAGTAGGCTTTGATGAATAAGTCTTTGTAGTACAACCACAGCTCGAGCAGATCTCTCGGAATGAAGTCCTCGATTTCCCTTCCGTCCAGGTGCTCATCCCTCCGCTTGGCCAACTCCTCTTCTGATTTCTTCGAAAGTTGAGCCATAATCTGTTTGAAGTTTGCTCCCGACTCGCTGTTCCACGATGGACGCTTCTCATTGAGTCGTTTGCGTATGTAATCTTGTTCATCTTTGCGAGGGTAGCGTCCCGACTCAACCATCTCCTTTGTCGTCACGTCACATGCATCAGATATGGCTTGAGCTTCGCATGCTTCAGACTCATCTGGCATAAGAGGGATGAAGGCGCTGCGCACTAAGGAAGACTGGATGAGTAACACTTCACTGAAGTGTTCCTCGATCCGTGCGTCGATTACTTGAAGTCGCCTTGCATCTGCCCTTCTCTTCCTCTCGCCTTCGCTTCTCCCTTCTGCTCTATCCTTCCTCTTTCTCTCCTCCTTCTCTGCCCTAGAAGCAACTACTTGCTTGACCTTTTGGCGCTTGGCCGCAGGGTCATCTCCTTTTGTCTCCGGAGTTGTTCGCTTCAAAGGCTGTTTTGGTGGTGGGGGAGGTGGCATATCCTTCTTAGCAGCACTTGAGGGGACAACTGCTGACGAAGCGAGTGCAGCAGTAGTCGAAGTGAGTGCGGCTGACGAAGCTGGCGCGGCGGCTGAAGCGGGCGCTTTGGGTGTAGCGGCCGCTTGGGAACTAGATGAAGCACCTGCAGCAATAGAATTTTTGGTTAGATTAAACAGCTGCTCCATCTCCCACGCCAAGGCAGCATCCTTCTCCACCTGCATCCGCCTTTCCTCCTTCGTAACCACCGTCACCGGAGGATGCCGTGCAATTGAAGCACTCAGCACTTTTTCATGAAGCGGCCTGCTAGGCCCTTCGGGCTTTTTCATTAACTCCTCCTTCGTGAGCTTTGTCTTGCCCAGAGCCCTCGCTTCATCTACTACATCCTTCTTTTCACCAGCACCACTGTCTCCCTCCAGCATCATCTCCACACCAACTCTGCTTCCCCCTGAACCTCCAGCTCCTCCTAGCTTCACTTGTCCTTCCCCCTTTTTGGCATCATCACTGCCAGGGGTTAGGATCATTGATTTTCCGGAAAGAGTTTGGTGAAGTGAGTTAACAGTGTTGAAAATGGCCTCCAACATCTTTTCGGCTTTTCCCACAGTTGGAGCCACCAGATCAGCATTTTTGATTGAAATTTCTTCGAGTAGATACTCGCACTGCTTCTCTCTCTCCACAACTGATGCCATCATCCTCTCTAAAGGTTCCACTTCTCTGAAGCGAGCCTCCAGCTCCGCTTCAATTTCCCTCCTTATATCCGCCTTCTCCTCTTGCAAGTTCAAGTACCAGAATTCCTGAGCCGCTAGAAGTTCTGCTTGCATCGTCTCAAGGCTCCTCTCTCTCTGGCTTAGAGAGAGATTCGGCACTTGCAGCCATCTTTTCTGTGTACGCTTCGCCCAGCTCCTTGACCTTTTCCAGTAGTAGAGTTAATTCAGCATTCCTTAGGTCAATAGCTTGCGCACTCTTCCTCCTACTCTCCAGTTCTTTTTTTATCAGTCTCACTCTCTTGCTTGAGCAGCTTCATCTCATTCTTGAGAGAGTCCAGGGCCTTTTTCGTGCTCAGTAGCTCACTTCCCGTCCTTATCAGCTCCTCCTCTCTCTTCTCATACTTCTCTTTTAACTTCTCCAACTCCTTTTCCAACTCCTTCTTTTCTTTGCCAACTGAGACAAGTTCGGCATTGACCTTCCTCAAGCGGCTCCTTTCCCCATCAAGCGAGCCCTTAAGTTCGGTGATTGTAATAGTTTGATCTCCCACCAGCTTTACCTGCGCCTCCAGCGCCTTCTCTTTCTCCTCCAATAACCTCTCCTTCTCCTCCATCTTTCCCTCCAAATCCTTCTTCTTCTTGTCAAAGTCCTTTTTGAGACTAATGACCTCCCCCGCCTTCTTCTCCATGTCCTCACTCATCTTTGAAATCTCGCTGTGAAGACTAGCAATCTCAGCATCCTTCAGTTCTACCTCCTCCTTATGCTCCCTGATTAGCTTCCTCTCATGGGAAGAGGGCACTCGCTTCGGAACAATGGCGAGTGGATAAGCTTCCTTCACTTTGGCATCCAGCTTTTCCCAGAAGCTGGTCCCTTCAAGGAAGGCATGGAAGCCATTTTTGCCAATGAAGTTCAGTAACTTGGCTTCCATCTGGATCAGTTCTTCCTCTGTGAATGCTTTGAGGAGCCTGAAGATTTTGTAGTACTCCGTTCCACGATATGTGATGTACGTCAGGAAATCGACGACATTTGTGTAGAATATGTCGCTCCATGGAACGTTCGAGTAGCGAAGATTGATTGTCTCTACGGCTTGCTCTCTATCTAGGACATAGCGTTCGAGAGCCCGCTTTTGAATGGTGAGGGCAGGGGGTATGAATTGTGGAATGATGGGGAGTTCACCGGTTGTTTGGGCGGTATCGGCTGTAGCTGCCGATGTCGAGGGGGATTGGGAAGGTGATGAGGTTTCTTGGGTTTCAGAGATTTGTATGGCTTCAGTGGGTGGTGGTTGTGTTTGCTGGGATTGGAATGGTTTGAAGGTTGTGTAGGCTTCGACTGGGTCGACGTGGAGTAGAGGGATATCAGGAATTTGAAGTGAAGAACCTGTATCTTCTTCACGTGGGGATTTTTGTGTTTGGTGTTGGGCAGTTGAGGATATTTGGGTGGTTTGGGTTTGGATTTGTAGTTGGAGAGATTGGATTTGGATAGGCTGGGGTTGAGTCACTTCAACGTTCTCAAGCGGCTTCTCCACCGCCTCGCTTTCTTGAACGATTGAAGCGACTCGCTTCATTTTCTTGCCTCGCTGCGGCGCGGCTCGCTTCCCGGGTGAAGCGACCGGCCTCGCTTGGCTCACTTCGGCTTGCCTTTCGGCAACCGGTCTCGCTACGGGTACTTCAACCTCGAGAAGTCCCAAGTCCATCAAGGTTTTGGTTTTCCTCCATTTGTCGTAATAGATGGACTGTTTGTTGTAGATGCCGACGTCGGACTCCGGCCAGACTTTGCCGGGGTATTTTTCCTCCAAGGCAGCAGATAGCCTCGAGAAAAATTTGAGTTTTCCTTTGCGAATGATCTGATATGTGCTTCCTCTCATAAACGCAAAGTCACCGGCAGCTTCATGAATTTGTTTGAGAAACCAGCCATGCCATGTTGAAGCTGGTTCCGGTGAGGCTGTCGACGATATCTGCTGTGGCGATCAGCTTCGTCTCGGAAAGAGTATCCAGGGTTCCGACGTAGCACGCGACACTCTTCGAGAAGAGCTCGCAAATATGGTTGAAGGGAGCCTTCAAACTTGAACGGATACTGGCCTCCTTAAAATTTGGATCTGCTCCATCGGCTGCAAATCGGCCATATTGTACTCCGGCCGAGAGACCCAAATCCAGTAATGAGTCTCCTCCTTCTCTTGGCAAGTTGAACGTGCCGATAAGCTCGCTCATGTCCACCTCCACTGGCTTCCTTGTCTGTGGATCAGTAAAAGAGGATATGTTTTGCTCCTTCCTCAAGTTTAGCAGGAGCTCGCCGACGGCTTTGGCCAAAATTTTTGACGGGACCGCCGTCACAAACTTCCATAGTCCGGCCTTGGTCACGGCCCTATGGAGAAAACCATTTCTCTCAATGATGGTTGGATCGAGATGAGGCTCGACATTGATATGTTTGTCGACCTCCGCGAGAAACTCCTCCATCGTCTCTGTGTTCTTCTTCTTTCCCATGGTGATTTTAGAGAATTTGAATTGGGTTTTAACGATGAAAGAACAAGGGTTGAGACTCGTGAGTTGCAGAAGTTGCAGATCTAAGCACGAGAATGGCAATTTTTGAAGGCTGTGAAAGGTTTTGCAGTTCTGCCTCGTCCCATATATATAGAGTTAGGTCTTGGCTGACGTGGAAGGGGTAGGACGGTAATATCGCCGTAAGTTCTGTAGGTAGGCGGCGGACGTGCGGTGATGGATCTGACGTGTCCGGCGTCACCACAGTAAAAGTGAACCGTCAACTTGCACGATGTCTCCACGTGGCCTGCTGTGATTGGATTGTCTTATACGGCGCTAATCCAACGGTTGCAGATTGGGGGCTGTTGAGATTCGATGGCTGGATCTTTTCCGCCTTTTCCCGCTTCAAATTTGAAGTGAGAACCACGCACCCGTTATTTTCGCCGTTCCTAATTCTGCATTAAATACTTGACAGAAAGTGAAATAGGCACTCGAGTGCAGACAGCTCATACTCGCTTCGTGCCCGCTCGCTTCGAGTTGGGCAGCTAGACCTAGACTCGCTTGAGAGGCACTCGCTTGAGTGACTGTTCCGCACTCGCTTGCGATGGCTAGCTTTGAGTGACGTAGCACTCGCTTGGCCATCTGAAGCGACTGGAATAAGAAAATGAATTTCTTTGCTTAATTTTAAAATGTTTCTGACTTACATACTTCAAGGATAAACAATAGTGTTTTCCTCTTTGTATTTGTGTCAGATTCATTTCATATTTTCCACATAGTGAGTGAAGGTTTCTAGCACGCTTCGGCTCACTTAGTGTACTTAAAATTGAAATGCTTACCAGTCAATCTCACATCGTAGGAGATTGATACCACAAGTTGAAGACTTCATTTGATTTGGACTTCAGGTTGTTGAATCCACTTGTTTGCTTTGAAGCTTGTTGATACCACCTGTTGGGTAATTCATCTTCTTGGCATTCGTCTTCATGGCATTCATCTTCCTCTACGAATTAGAGAGTCCTCCATCGAAGTGAATGGGGAGGAAAATGAATATAGTACACAAGCTTACTACAACCCAGAGGGGAGCTTTACTTAAGTGTACTTATTCACGACGAAAGGGGGATGAGTACAAGTCCTTATCTCAGAGCAGAAATGGACAGGATGACAATGAGAATGCTCTGACAAGACAATCTCGTATTTTACGCAGAAGCATGTCACCAGCCCTGCAACCTTTTGTATAAAAAGGTAAACCTTCAAGCTTTCCTACAATCTAGAGAATGAATCTGCAGTCGACTCGCTTTGACCCAAGCTAGGGCAAATTGAAGCGATGCAGAATTCGAGATAGCAGCATTCTTGCTCGCTTTGGAAGTAGCTTGCTCCGAGAGTAAGCATTAGTTCCCCCTTAACCATTTACTTAACAATTCCAATAAGTTGGTAGGGAACTCCTTCCAATACTCCACCTTTCTCCACCTTACTTCTTTTTCTTCAAGCGAGTGAGATTTTGAAGTGGCTCGCTTGAGTTGGTGAAGATCCGAAGCGAGTGACACACAAGAGAATAAGCGGTCACTTCTTCGTGCATCCTGGAACTAGCATTCTTCACCAGGGTCTAATAACCCCAATTCCATGCATAGCTGGTTGAATCGAGACTCAGCTAGAGGCTTGGTGAGGATATCTGCTCGCTGTAGATCGGTATGGATTTTCTCGAGCTTGATATCCTTCTTCTCGACATGATCACGAATGAAATGATGTCGAATTTCCACATGCTTGCATCTGGTGTGAAGCACTGGATTTTGCGAGATACATATGGCACTGTTGTTGTCACAGAAGATCGGAATTTCATTCGCTTCAACTTTGTAGTCCTTCAATTGTTGACGAAGCCATAGGATTTGAGAACAGCAGCTTCCAGCGGCCATGTACTCAGCTTCAGTTGTTGAAGTGGCTACGCTTGTTTGCTTCTTTGAGAACCACGAGATTAGCTTGCTTCCCAAGAACTGACATGTGCCCGAAGTTGACTTCCTGTCGACTCGGCATCCTCCATAGTCAGCATCGGAATATCCAGTGAGCTCCAAATTGTCCTCCGCTGGATACCACAGACCCATGTTGACAGTGCCTTTCAAATATCGAAGAATCCTTTTGGCAGCTTCAAGATGGCTGTGTTTGGGGTTGCTTTGGAAGCGAGCGCAGACTCCGACTGCAAAAGCAATATCTAGCCTACTTGCAGTGAGATAGAGTAGTGATCCAATTAGGGCACGATAATCTGTAGGATTTACAGATTTTCCTTCCTCGTCTGGCTCCATCTTCTAGTTGGTATTCATAGGGATCTTCACAGCTTTAGCATGTTGAACACCAAACTTGGCAAGCATATCTCTAGTGTACTTGGCTTGGTTTATGAAAATTCCATTATCCTGCTGCTTCACTTGAAGACCTAGAAAGCAGCTCATCAAGCCAATCATTGACATTTCATATTTGGTCTTCATCAGCTCTCCAAACTTCTCGCTAAGCGACTGGTTTGGCGACCCAAATATGATGTCATCCACGTAGATCTGGACCCAAAGCATATCTTCTCCATGGTTGATAGTGAAGAGAGTCCGATCTATCTTTCCTTTGTGGAATCCATTATCCACTAGGAATTGAGAGAGTGTATCATACCAAGCTCTGGGAGCTTGCTTCAACCCATACAGGGCTTTCTTCAAGCGATACACTTTATCTCCCTGCTCGAAACCCGGTGGCTGCTCCACATATACTTCTTCCTTGAGTTCACCGTTGAGGAATGCGCTCTTCACATCCATTTGATAGACTTTGAACTTCTTGGCTGCTGCATAGGCTAGAAACAATCTGATAGCTTTAAGCCGTGCCACTGGAGCGAAGGTCTCGTCAAAGTCGATTCCTTCCTCTTGGCAGTAGCCTTTGGCAACGAGTCGCGCCTTGTTCCTCACTACGTTGTGGTCCTCGTCGGTCTTGTTCTTGAACACCCACTTGGTGCCAATAACATGCTGAAACTTGGGACGATCCACGAGGTACCATACGTCATTCCTGGTGAATTGATTCAGCTCTTCTTGCATGGCTATCACCCAGTTAGAGTCGGCTAGGGCTTCCTCCACGCTTGATGGCTCAATGTTTGAGAGAAAGCAACTGAACATGGCACTTTCTCCAAACACTTGACTTCTGGTCACTACACCCTTGGATGGATCTCCAATGATTTGGCTTGGCGAGTGATCTTTGAGCCACGCTCGCTTTGATCTGCCAGCTTCATCTTCATCTTCTTCCTTGTCGTTCGCTTCATCGACTGAAGCGACTGGATTGGGTGCTTGGCCTGCACTAGCTTCAGGAATCTTGGGGGCCTTGAGTCCTTGATCTCATCATCTTCATCAAGCACGTCCCAAGTGAGTTGATTTGAGGGTTCCTTGCTTTGATCCTTTTCATTCGCTTGAGCCTGTTCCTGTGGAAGACTTAAAGAAGACTCATCAAATACGACATGGGGTGATTCCTCCACAATTAGGGTTTTACAGTTGAACACTCTGTAGGCTTTGCTAAATGTAGAGTATCCTAAGAATACTCCTTCATCAGCTTTGCTTTCAAAGGCTTTCAACTGCGACTTCCCATTGTTGTGAATGAAGACCCTACAACCAAAAATAAGGAAATAAGATATGTTAGGAATTCTCCCTGTCCATATTTCATATGGAGTTTTGTCGTGCCGTTTGTTGAGAAGCGTCCGATTCTGTGTGTAGCACGCCGTGTTGGCAGCTTCAGCCCAATACTTCATCGGAAGCTTCGAGTCTGCAATTATGGTGCGAACGGCTTCTTTGATGATTCGATTTCTTCTTTCAGCAACTCCATTCTGCTGAGGAGTGCGTGCTGAAGAAGTTTGATGTGCTATGCCATGCTCCGTGCAGTAAGCTTCAATGGTAGAGTTTAAGAACTCTGTGCCTTTGTCGGAGCGAATGGTGGCAATGGCTTGATTCTTCTCCACAGCAAGTCGCTTGAGCAGTTGTGGAAGCTTGGACAGTGTTTCCTTCTTACTGAATAGAAATACAACCCAAGTGTAGCGAGAGAAGTCGTCGACTACAACAAGAGTGTACTTCCTTCCATTTACACTGACTGGAGTGACTGGTCCAAACAAATCCATATGAAGTAGCTCCAGTACTCACTTGGATGAAGCTTCCTCAAGACTTGCGAAGTGCTTCTTCGTCTGCTTCCCTCGTTGGCATGGTGAGCATGGATGATCTTTTACAAAGACCTCATTGGGTATGCCTTGCACCAGACCTTTGCGAGCTAGACGGTTGATGGTCTTGAAGTTGAGATGATTCAAGCGCCTGTGCCATAACCATCCCAATTTTGTAGCACTTCTCGCAACTAAGCACGTCTCCTCTTTGCAGCTGTCCCATTGCGCAATATAGACGTTCCTTTGTCTAATTCCAGTTAATGCAACTTGGGACGTGAGCTTGCTCTTCACAATGCACTTGTTGGAAATAAATTCCACCTTGTATCCTTTGTCACAGAATTGTGAAATGGATAACAAGTTGTGCTTGAGTCCTTCCACGTAGGAGACTTCTTCAATTGTGATCTTTCCAACCTTCAGTGCGCCGTATCCTTTGGTGCTTCTTCGAGAGTTATCACCAAAAGTAACGTGTGGACCCTTCTTCTCTATGTAGTCGTGAAGTAGGGCTTTCATGCCGGTCATGTGCCTTGAACATCCACTGTCCAAGTACCATACTTGTTGACCCTCACTTGGCATGGGATCCACGGCGCTCACCTGCAATTAGACAAGTTTTGGTACCCAAATCAGTTTGGGTCCTTGCAGGTTAGTTCCCTTAGGTACCCACACTTGCTTCACTCTCTTTTGAGCTGAAGCTTGTGTCTTGGGCTTCTCGACCTTTGAAAACTGTGATCTCTGCTTTGAAGCAGCTTCACACGTGCAACAGTGTGTGCAAGAGGGGTAGCGGCTCGCTTCAGACCTACCTACGCTCTTCCCTTTTTGCTTATATCCTGAAGCGACTCGCTTCGGATTAGCTACAGGTTTAGAGACTGACTTAGGGTTTCTAGTCTGTTGAAGCGGCTCGCTTGGTTTCCTCGAAGCGGTCCAACTAGGGTTTTGACTCCGACTCGCTTGAGGAACCTTGGGAATTTGAAGCGACCCAGTGGAAGCTTCAAAATCTTCCCCCTCAATGTTAGTCCGGTTGGACCATCTCCAGTCCGGATAACGTGACATATAGACATTACTCCTCTTTTTAGGAGGTAGATCCTTTGTCTCTCGTGTCTTGGCTTGAGACTTAGAAGCTTCAACAGTTCTCCCTTTACCCTTGGATTGGTAAGACTTAGCATGTTGAATGCTAGGGACAGTTGAACTTTGCTTGCCCTTAGGATCTGCCCTTAAAGATATAGACATCTTCATAGGCTTCCTTTTAGGGTTCTCAGCCATTTCGCCTTTATCTTTGTTAGTGGTCGCTTTGGATGCAGTGGGCAATTCCAAAGTGACTGATGGTGTAGTGTGTGATGCACCAACAAAGACAGTCGGCTTGGGAGGTCCACCCTCATATCCAAGGCCAGCTTTCCTACCAAAAGGCAGAAGCGAGCTCTCTAGTGCCTGCCTCGTATATGAAGCTTTGTTCAAGTTGGCGACTAGAGCGGATTGGGTTTCATACCTTCCTTCCAAGCTTTGATGTCTAGCGAAGAGATCCTCGAACTTACTAGTCATAGCCCTTAAATTGAGTTTGACTTCGTCAAGCTCACGGGCTAACTTTCGGTTCTCCTTCTCGCTTTGAGACAGAGCTTGTTTTACCACTTCGTGGTCGCTTGACAATTTCTGGTGCTTGTCAAACAACTCACTCCATGTAGAGGATTGTTCTTCCTCATTGACAGTGTGTGCTAGTGTAATTGAAGTGATTGAAGGATAGAAGAATACTTCTCCTGTCTCTTCGTCGGTGAGCGCCATAAATCCAAGATCCTCACCATCACTGGAGTTTGGATCTGTGAATGCATCTGAGTCGCTTGGTGGATCTTCAGTTGTAGCGACCGGCACTTCACTCGCTACGAGCGCTCGCCTTGGAGCATCCCTCTTGGCCTTCAATTCTTCGCGCTCTTTGGCACTTAGCTTTGGGCAATCGGATTTGTAGTGGTCCATCTTGTGGCAGTGGTAACACTCCACTTCCATCATGTCGCGCGGGATCGTCTTGGTCGTCTCTTCTCTCTTTCCTTTTCCTTCTCGAGCATCAGTGCTCCTCCCTTTGTACTGCTTGTAGAATCTTTTGTATTTGCCCACTCGAGAGTTTATTTTGTTGAAGTTCTTGGACAAGAACGCAATATGTTCTTCCAATTCTTCCCTCGTCATCTTGGCTAGCGACTGCTCGCTTGGCCCTTCGGCAGCTTTTAATGCTACTCCTTTTGACGTAGTGGGCGCTTCATCCTCTTCGTCGAGGTTCATTCGATTCATATCGAATTCATGAGCTTTGAGTTCGGAGAACAGAATCTCCGGTGTGAGCTTTAATAGATCCTTGGTAGATAGGTACAACTCCTTCATAGTCTGCCATTTCCTGGTGAGAGCTCGGACAATCTTCAGGTTGACTTCCTTATCTGTGAGTTCCTTCCCAAGCGAGTTGAGAGTTGCAGTGATGTTTGTAACCCTCAGCTCGAAGGCGTCAATGGATTCTCCTAGCTTCATTATCAGACTTTCAAACTCCCGCATCTGAACGGCGAGCTTGTTTTCCTTGATTTTGTCTGTGCCTTGAGAAATGAGAGCTAGGGTTTCCCACATTTCCTTTGCCGTTGCACATTTCCTTATTCGTGGTAGATAGGCGTCCGACATGGTGCTCTGCATTGTGTGGCGTGCAATCTTGTCGTGGTTGGCAACTTTGAAGTCATTTGGAGTATACTCATCCTTATCCTTCTCCACGTATTGTTGACGAACGTGGGCTGGACGACCTTCAGCGGCTGGAACATCCACAGATATGGCTTTCTTGATCTCGATTGGTCCGTCCTCAATGACTTCCCACATTCGGTCGTGGATGGAGCATAGGAAGCTCTCGACTCGGAAACTCCAGATCTCATAGCCTTCAATTGAAAATTGTGGAAGACTAGAAGCACTGTATGTAGACATGGCAAACAGTCAGTAGTATATGCAGTATGCGTGGGTGAGGTTTTGATGCACTTAGGAAAATAGGATCCGGTTCAGTGAGACAACGTGAAGCGAGTGGGGACTCGCTTCGGATATGCAAAGCAGAGGCTCGAAAGAACCTCTGCTCTGAAACCACTTGTTGGTCCCGGTTTGTTAATGGGAAAAATACGTAGAGGGGGGGGGGGGGGGGTGAATACGTATTTTGAAGTTTTTCAACTTCAAATCCCTTAACTCAGAGTAATAAGTAAAGAGCTCTCTTGAAACTTAAGACCTAGCTGATGCTAGATCTAAAGTACGTAGCTTGCCTACTTGACCGAAGTGACCATTTGATCAAGAGGGAGTCTTTACTCGTATGTGCGGAATTTGGTGAGCTAAAAATCTTTCCTGAGTACTTAAAACTTCCAGATTAGGTTTGTTTAGATGCAATATGCAATGGATAATCAAACAAGTAAGAGTATAGGGTTAGAGAGATACGACACAGAGAATTATAGTGGTTCGGAGATAACGCTCCTACGTCCACTTTGTTGCACGACGGCAACCGTTCTTTTTCACTCAAGAACTTGAAGATTTCGGGCTCTTCAGAAGCCTGGTCAAGATCGAGCTTCACTCGCTTGGATCCGACAGACGCTGGGTGATTCCGGGTTCACACCAAAAACCTAACTAGACTGGAAGCTTCACTCGCTTCAGTCGAACAGAAAGGGAGATTACGGGCTCTCCTTACAGCCTAGCTTCGATCGAGCTTCACACGAACGATGTAAGTGCAAGCTTGGATCTAGACTCTATGATCGAGGCTTCTTCAATCGATGAAAGAAGGGCCTTGGATCGAGACAACCTAATGACGACGAACACAAAAACCTAACAGACAGATTTAGGGTTTTTGATTTTACGACGACACACTATGAAGAGCTCTTTACAGTAAATGCAAAGATGGCTAGAGCTCTTCTTCTAAGCTTGGATATAGAATGGGCTTAGACTCTATGTGTGAAGGTTGTGAAGACGAGTTCCGATGAACTGGAAACTCGGAGAACACTTGAAACAAAGACTCGAAGATTTGCTCGAAGGCTTGGGAGTGTTTGTTTGCAGTAGGCTCGAATGCTCAAGTAGTGTTCTACTCTCTTCGTCTTCATCCTTCACTATTTATAGGCGGAGAGATGGCCGAGATCCGTTGCTTGGTTGGTGGCCTTGTCTCTCCTCCACTCGACAGTACTTTGTGCAGCCAGTATGCTTTTGCAGATGCGCAGTTTGTCCGTTTGCCAAATCTGGCTAAACTCCAACTTCAACAGTAACTGGAGCGAGCCAGTACTGTAGCGGCGCCCTGTCGGCCTGGCAGTCAACTCCTCTGCTCCACTCCGCTTTCGACACGTGGAGATCTTGTAATTAATGCTACGATCTCCTGTTGACTGGAGTTCAAAATATGGGCGGGAGTCGCGCTGTCGCTTTCTGGTAGGTAGTGGCTCGCTTCGCTTTGAAGTTGTAGCGTCCGCTTTAGTTGAGTCACTTCGTAGCCATTCTGTAGTGAGCCGCTTTGGGAAATAAAGTTCCCTAGTGACTACTTTGGAAATTGCTGACTAGAGTTGACTAGCTTTGACTTTGCACTGTAGCGTTTGCTTCGCTTCGCTTTGGCTTTGAACTGTAGCGCTCGCTTTGCTTCGCTTTGGCAGACTCACTTCGAATCTACTGTAGCGATCGCTTCGCTAAACTGTTCTTTGGTACGCTTCACTTCAGCTTGCTAGACTTGCTTCGCTTCGAGAAACACACTCAAGCGAGTGGTCTTCACTTGAAAATTTGAAGCTTAAAATCTAAGCAAATTAAAGAGCCATCCTAACAGAGTAGGCTTTAGAAAAATTCTAACTTATTGACTACATCAAAATGGGTCGCTTGGGAACAGAACGCTTTGGGGTTTTGGGATCATATCAAAACACTAAGATATCCCTCATAGGTTCCCCCTTAACACATTCGTTCTTAACAATTCCCAACATGATGTATTTTGCTCCTTCCTCAGGTTCAGAAGAAACTCTCCCACCGCCTTCGCCAAGATTTTTGACGGCACCATTGTTACGAACTTCCATAGCCCGGCCGTGTTCACGGCCCTACGGAAGAAACCATCTTTCTCGATGACGACGGGGTCGAGATGGGGCTCGACGTTGATTTGTTTATCGACCTTTGTCATAAACTGCTCCATCGTCTCGGTATTTTGCTTCTTTCCCATGGTGAGATTTGAAAGATTTGAATCGGGGATTTTATCGATGAAGAAAAACTGGGAATTTTTAGGACTCGTGAGTTGCAGAGAGTTTTTGCACAAGAATGGCAAGTGTTGAGAGTTGTGAAAATTTTTCAGTCTGCAACTCCACCCTTATATAGAAGTAGGGTTTGGCTGACGTGGCAAAGGGCAGGACAGTAATATCGGCGAAGATCCTGTAGGTAGGCGGCGGACGTGCGGTGATGGATCTGATTTGTCCGGCGTCATCACAGTAAAAGTGAACCGCCAGTTGCTCTGCGTCTCCACGTGGCCTGCTGTGATTGGTTTGTCTTATACGGCGCAGATACAACGGCTACAGATTGGGGACTGCTAGGATTCAACGGCTGGATCTTCTCTGTCTTTTCCCGCTTCGAATTCAAAGTGTAGACCACGCGCCCGTTATCTTCGCCAGTACGTGAACCTGCATTTAATGCACGGCAGAAAGTAAAATTGCACTCGAGTGCAGACAGCTCATACTCGCTTCGTACCCGCTCGCTTCGAGTTGGGCCGCTAGGCCTTGACTCGCTTGAGAGGCACTCGCTTGAGTGACTGTTCCGCACTCGCTTGCGATGGCTAGCTTTGAGTGACGTAGCACTCGCTTGGCCATCTGAAGCGACTGGAATAAGAAGTGAAACTTCTTTACTTAATTTAAAATGTTTCTGACTTACATACTTCGAGGATAAACAAGAGTGTTTTCCTCTTTGTATTTGTGTCAGATTCATTTCATGTTTTCCACATAGTGAGTGAGGGTTTCTAGCATGCTTCAGCTCACTTAGTGTACTTAAAAATTGAAACACTTACCAGTCAATGTTACTTCGTAGAAGATTGATACCACTTTTTGAAGACATCATTTGTTGATTCCACTTGTTGAAGACATCATTTGTTGAAATCACTTGTTGATGAATGCATTGAAGCTAGCTGATTCCACCTGTTGAGTGCAACTCCACTTGTTGGATACTTCATGGCATTCAACTTCATGGCATTCGTCTTCCTCTACGAATTAGAGAGTCCTCCTTCGAAGTGAATGGGGGAGAAAATGAATATAGTACACAAGCTTACTACAACCCAAAGGGGAGCTTCACGTAAGTGTACATATTCACGACGAATGGGGGATGAGTACAAGTCCTTATCTTAGAGCAGAAGTGGACAGGATGACAATGAGAATGCTCTGACAAGACAAACTCGTATTTTATGCAGAAGCATGTCACCAGCCCTGCAACCTTTTGTAGAAAAAGGTAAACCTTCAAGCTTCCTCCTACGAGCTACAGAATGAACTTGCAATCGACTCGCTTCGACCCAGGCTAGGGCAAATTGAATGCAAAATTCAAAGTGGGGGAGGAATGGATAGACATCCGGCAGCTCAACTCAATGAAGAGTGAGTGAAGAATGGACATTTATCCACGATGAAGGAGATGAGAAGACTTGCTCCTCTTCGGCGGAAAGATGGGAAGAGGACACAAGGTCTAGGTGCCAGCCCTGCCTAAGCTTTCACCATTTTTACGTGGGAAGGCCCGATACAAGACCCCACAACCGTTACTAGAAACGGCACTTGGGAGTGTTTATACCCACTCGCTAGGAATCCTAGGCTAGGTAGCAGCTTTCCTTGCTCACTTTGGAAATAGCTTGCTCCGAGAGCAAACAATAGTTCCCCCTTAACCAATGGCTTAACAATTCCTGTAAGCGGGTAGGGAACGTCTTCCAACACTCCACCTTTCTCCACCTTATTTCTCCTTCTTCAAGCGAGTGGAATTTTGAAGTGACTCGCTTGAGTTGGTGAAGATCCGAAGCGAGTGACGCTACGAAAAACTAGCGACCACTCCTTCGCGCATCCTGGATCTAGCACTCTTCACCAGGGTCTAGCAACCCTAATTCCATGCATAGCTGATTGAAACGAGACTCAGCTAGAGGCTTGGTGAGGATATCTGCTCACTGGAGATCGGTATGAATTTTCTAGAGCTTGATATCCTTCTTCTCGACATGATCACGAATGAAGTGATGTCGGATTTCCACGTGCTTGCATCTGGTGTGTAGCACTGGATTTTGAGAGATGCAGATTGCACTTTTGTTGTCGCAGAATATTGGAATTTCATTTGCTTCAACATTGTAGTCCTTCAACTGCTGACGAAGCCATAGAATTTGAGAACAGCAGCTTCCAGCGGCCATATATTCGGCTTCAGTTGTTGAAGTAGCTACACTCGTCTGCTTCTTCGAAAACCATGAGATCAGCTTGCTTCCCAAGAACTGACACTTGCCCGAGGTTGATTTCCTATCAATTCGGCACCCTCCATAGTCAGCATCTAAATATCCAGTGAGCTCCAAATTGTCCTCCTTTAGATACCACAGCCCCATATTGACAGTGCCCTTTAAATATCGATGAATTCTCTTGGCAGCTTCAAGATGGTTGTGCTTGGGATTGCTTTGGAAGCGAGCACAGACTCCAACTGCAAAAGCTATATCCGGCCTACTTGCAGTGAGATATAGGAGTGACCCGATTAGGGCACGATAATCTGTAGCATTCACAGATTTTCCTTCTTCTTCTGGCTCCATCTTCCAGTTGGTATTCATTGGGATCTTCACAGCTTTAGCATGTTGAATACCAAACTTAGCAAGCATATCTCGAGTATACTTAGCTTGATTGATGAAGATGCCATCATCCTGCTGCTTTACTTGAAGACCTAGAAAGCAGCTCATCAAGCAAATCATTGACATCTCATATTTGGTATTCATAAGCTCTCCAAACTTCTCGCTAAGCGACTGGTTTGGTGATCCAAATATGATGTCATCCACATAGATCTGAACCCATAGCATATCATCTCCATGATTGATGGTGAACAGGGTTCGATCTATCTTTCCTTTGTGGAATCCATATCCACTAGGAATTGAGAAGGGTATCATACCAAGCTCTGAGAGCTTGTTTCAAACCATAAAGGGCTTTCTTTAATCGATACACCTTATCTCCTTGCTCGAAACCCGGTGGCTGCTCCACATACACTTCTTCCTTCAATTCACCGTTGAGGAACGCGCTCTTCACATCCATCTGATAGACTTTGAATTTCTTGGCCGCTGCATAGGCTAGAAATAGTCTGATTGCATCAAGCCGTGCCACTTGAGCAAAGGTCTCATCAAAATCGATTCCTTCCTCTTGGCAGTAGCCTTTAGCGACGAGACGTGCCTTGTTCCTCACAATGTTGTGGTCCTCGTCCGTTTTGTTCTTGAACACCCACTTGGTGCCAATCACATGCTGAAATTTGGGACGATCCACGAGATACCAAACGTCGTTTCTGGTGAACTGATTCAGCTCTTCTTGCATGGCACTCACCCAATTTGAATCAGCTAGGGCTTCCTCCACGCTTGATGGCTCGATGTTTGAGAGAAAGCAACTGAACATAGCACTTTCTCCAAACACTTGACTTCTGGCCACTACACCCTTGGATGGATCTCCAATGATTTGACTTGGTGAGTGATCTTTGAGCCACGCACGCTTGGATCCGCCAGCTTCATCTCCATCTTCTTCCTTGTCGCTGGCTTCACCATCTGAAGCGACTGGATTGGGTGCTTGGCCTGCACTTGCTTCAGAAGACTTGGGGGCAGCTTCATCTTTTCTTTGGACATTCTGTTCGCTTGAGCCCTTGATTTCTTCATCATCCTCAAGCATGTCCCAGGTTAATGAATTGATGGGTTCTTCGCTTGACTTTCCTTCTTTAGATTGAATCTGTTCCCGTGGAAGACTCAAAGAAGATTCATCAAATACGACATGGGGTGATTCCTCCACGATTAGGGTTTTACAGTTGAACACCCTGTAAGCTTTGCTTGATGTAGAATATCCTAAGAATATTCCTTCCTCAGCTTTGCTTTCAAAGGCTTTTAACTGCGACTTCCCATTGTCATGGATGAAGACCCTACAACCAAAAATATGGAAATAAAATATGTTAGGAATTCTCCCTGTCCATATTTCATATGGTGTTTTGTCATGCCGTTTGCAAAGAAGAGTTTGATTCTGCGTGTAGCATGCTGTATTGGCAGGTTCAGCCCAATACTTCATCGGAAGCTTTGAGTCTGCAATCATGGTTCGAACGGCTTCTTTGATGATTCGATTCCTTCTTTCAGCAACTCCATTCTGCTGAGGTGTGCGTGCTGATGAAGTCTGATGTGCTATGCCATGCTTCGTGCAGTAAGCCTCAATGGTAGAGTTCAAGAACTCTGTGCCTTTGTCGGAGCGAATGGTCACAATCGCTTGATTCTTTTCCACAGCCAATCGCTTGAGCAGTTGTGGTAGCTTGGTCAGTGTCTCCTTTTTGCTGAAGAGAAATACAACCCAAGTGTAGCGAGAGAAGTCGTTGACTACAACTAGAGTGTACTTCCTTCCATTTACACTAACTGGAGTGACTGGACCAAACAGATCCATATGAAGCAGCTCGAGCACTCGCTTGGATGAGGCTTCTTTGAGACTGGCGAAGTGCTTCTTCGTCTGCTTCCCTCGTTGGCATGGTGAGCATGGATGGCCTTTGATGAAGACTTCATTTGGTATGCCTTGCACCAAACCCTTTCGAGCTAAGCGGTTTATGGCTTTGAAGTCGAGATAGTATATTGTTATTAATGTTAATGGTTCTATAGTTGTAATAGCATACTATTACCATTAGTGATAGTATTAATAGTATAGTTTTGCTATAAGCGTTAGTAGTAATATAGTTCATTTCATTTTACAATTAGTTCTATTAATGAGCCAAATTCATCCATTTGATTGTATCAATATTTTCATTTCATTTTACAACTTATTTACACGATCATACATCTCTTAAGTTATTTAATGATTATCAATTTAACATTCATGCCTCCTATATGCTTATTGATTTCCTACTTTAAAAGTTATTGAAGAATTATAAAAAATAAATAAATTAATTAATGTCATATTACACTTTAACGTGATAAAACATGATTATATACTCACGAGGGAATTAGACAAATAAATTGTTAATTGAAAACACATACTACTAAACAATCATATTTTCCCTTAACATTATATTACATGAGATTAAGGGAAATAGAGCCTATTTAATATACTTCGTCTATAATTATGTATAATTTTATATTTTTTGGCTATTTGCAAGTTAGGTGTCGTTTAAACATATTTTTTCATGCATTTAGAAAAACATTACACCAAAATTTGAGTTAATTTAAATATTTTTGTTATTAAAATAAAATTATGGTAGCATCAAATTACTAAAATTAGTAGTATTACTTAATTGTACTATGGTAACACTAGTATATCGATCATTATCATATCATTAATAGTAATAGTAGTATTAGCAATTTAGTATTAGTATTTTCTAAGTCAAGACTATAGTATTAGTATGTTACTACAAAAGTATTAGCATTAGTGGTAGTTTTGATTAAGAGTAGAGTATTAGTAGTACTACAATAGTACTACGGTTAGTGTTCGTACACATGCATTGTAAATAGTAAAGTATTAATAATGAATAATTATCGATATAATTATAAACTCACATTTCCTATGAGTATATAATCATATTTTACCACTTAATCATGCCTCTGACCGTGAGAGGTCCCCTAATTCATTTATGTTGTGTTGCATAAAATCTCAATTCATAGCTCGATAATTTTAAGCAATCGTTTTTTTTTTTAAGACAATCTACCTTCAGTTGGTGAAAACTGATGCTTTCGTGTTAAATGATGTGCATTCTCGTCTAATTACACGGATAATTTGAAATTTTAACGTGTATCACGGTTAAATTCTAAAATTAACTGTGTAAAGTCAAAATTATAAAAAAGTCAATGAAGTCAAACATTTAAATTAGTCAACATTGGTTACACGGTTAAGATGTCGATTTAACCGTGTAGTACACGGTCAAAATAGTATATTAACCGTGTAAAGTCAAAATTATAGAAAAGTCAACAGATTTACAAAGTCAAACATTGGAATTAGTCAACCTTGGTTACACGATTAAGACGTCGATTTAACCGTGTAGTACACGGTTAAAATAGTAAATTAACCGTGTAAAGTCAAAATTCAAAAAAGTCAACATTTTCCTTGAGTCAATGCCCCATACACGGTCAACGATTGCCACGATTACATTTTGAAAATGTCGTGTACCCTAACCGTGGAATGTCAAAATTAGAGAAACAAAAAAAGTCAAAATTGTCGACTTGGAAATTTTGAAAGCGTTTAAAGTCGATATTGGTTCATTTTATATTTTTGGTTGTGTTGATCATTGGAGAAAACTGATGTTTTCGTGTTAAATGATGTGCATTCTCGTCTAATTACAAGGATAATTTGAAAATTTAACGTGTATCACGGTAAAACTCTAAAATTAACTGTGTAAAGTCAAAATTATAAAAAAGTCAACGAAGTCAAACATTTAAATTAGTCAACATTGGTTGCACGGTTAAGATGTCGATTTAACCGTGTAGTACACGGTCAAAATAGTATATTAACCGTGTAAAGTCAAAATTATAGAAAAGTCAACAGATTTACAAAGTCAAACATTGGAATTAGTCAACCTTGGTTACACGATTAAGATGTTGATTTAACCGTGTAGTACACGGTTAAAATAGTAAATTAACCGTGTAAAGTCAAAATTCAAAAAAGTCAACATTTTCCTTGAGTCAATGCCCCATACACGGTCAACGATTGCCACGATTACATTTTGAAAATGTCGTGTACCCTAACCGTGGAAAGTCAGAATTAGAGAAAAAAAAAAAGTCAAAATTGTCGTTTAAATGTAAAATTTATTGTCTTTGATTTGATTTTTCATTTCCCCATGTCCATTGAGTCATAAAAACATAGATCGATGTTATTTCTTGCATAATACATATCAAACTAAGGATTTCTTATGTAATTATGGAGTATAGGTGACTCGACCCTATTTCTAGAGTGTCAATAATACAATAACCGAACTAGCTAGTAGTCCGGGTCGAACCACAAGGAGTGAGTGTGTCGAAAGAGGTGTCAAGTAACTATGCAAGGTCCATCATGCTATCTAAGCACTCATATATCATAGATTTTGGTTTTCTCAATTAAGCAAGTAAATAATGCAAGTGAAAGCAAGTAAGTAAAGAACAAATAGTAAAAATTCAATAAAAGCAAACAAGGATTCAAATGATTTCCGGTGTGATTAGGCTAAGAACAAGGCAAATGATGTATCAAACCATTTTAATTCCTTTGAGTGGCATTATTACATAAATCAAGCTATCTCATCCTCCTAAGACTTGATAACTAGTGGATTGAATAATATGCTTACCATTCTAAACATATTACCAACTCCTAAAAGCACAATGCCTATTAATCTAACATCAATTCACATAATTCTTTCTAGGAGCAATGCAAATCAATACTAGATAATATGAGCAAGGATTCATGCCAAGTGCTATGAACGGAAGCTTCCTAGGCATTCCATCAAACACCTTGTATGCACTCATGGATGTCAATCATTCATGCAATTAAATTCAATCAAATCCAAGGGCAACTCAAAGGAAAGGTAGATCCACATCAAAAACCATTAAATCCTAGCCTAATTCACACCATCCATCATTTGAAACCTCTAAGAAATCTAGCCACTCATCATAGATCTAACAATCAAACCAACAAAAAGAAGGAAATACATAATAGAAATAACAAGGAAAGTAAAAGGAAAAGAAAATGCTTCAATAATCCTCAATCTTCAAGCTTGATCATCCAACAATAATTTCTAGAAAGTTGACTCAAGGTTTGACTTGTGCATATTCTGTTGACTTGTGCATTTCCGCCCACATTTCACAGTTTGCGCGCTCTCACGGTTTTGGCTCGTTCTCTCTCGTCCGGCATCGGAAAATTAATCGGCAAAGTGCTACGGCTTCCTCTTTCGATCCTATTCAACATAGGATAAGTCAACCATTCCCAGAAAATTGCCACAGCACCTGAAATAGGCATGGAAATCAAGAGAATATGCAAAGCATATAGAAAACGCATAAGTGTAAAAACCTATCATTTCCTCTTCATTTAAGCACACATATCAATGCCAAAACCTACCAAAAACATCTTGAAATGCATATAAAATATCGGTTTGTCAACTCCCCCAAACTTAAGCCATTGCTCGTCCCAACAATGGAACAAAACAATCAAAACACTCAAACCGAATGGGTATGCAATTCAAGATCATCGATGTCTCAAAATATTCTCTCAACAAAACATTTTCAATCATGGAACTCCCAAGGTGCATCGAACAATCCATAATCACACAACACTTTCAACAAAGAAATCAATCACTCAAGCATAATGAAACTCCAAACCTCACTAGGTATAAGTGTATCGCTCTTTCTCTCAAGTGTATGGAAGGAAGTTTACACTCATCGAACTCATGCATGCATTGCTCTTACCATAAGCTTGCCCTAAATCTCAAGATCTCCATCGCTTGATTATGCACTCGAACTAAGATCAATTAGGTCTTTTATTTAGGCTTGTAATGTGGGGACATTGGTTTAGGTAGGGATTTTTAGGCTAAGTGACTAAGAAATCTCTCAAGTACTTTCACCTTCTCTTTTCCACTCCAAATGTGAATTTCTCCACCTTCTACCTTCACCATTTCACCTCTTTACACTCTTTAGTACACAAGCTTTGATTGAAGCTTCTCAAGTATTCATGAATAACTCCTTTATGCTCTCATTCACAACTATCTTTATTCAAACTTTTTCTTTCTTTTCAACTCTTTACTTTCTTTTTTTTCTTTTCTTTTCTCATCATTTCTTTTTTTTCACTTCTTTTTTGTCTATGAGAATTCCATTCTCATCTCTTTCATTTTTTTTTTTTTTTTTTTACATTAGAGCTCATAGGAGTATTCTCATCTCACAACGACCTCGTCAATCAAACTCCTCAAACCTCGCTTTCTCACTTACTTCACAACCTCTCAATGGCTTCCCTTAACCAACCTTCACCCCCTTTCATCCGGTTTAGCAACAAAGGCTTCAAAGGCTCAAGGGGGACCACAAAGTTAACATTTCATTTGGTTAGTGTTTAGGGAATAATGAGGCTAACAAGTGATGGCCTAAAATCCTTTCTAAGTTCTCGTGACACATATAGCAACCTCGATCGAGATTAAAGGCAAGTTCTAGAAGATAACAATGCAATACATGGCAAACTCTCAAGAAAGAAAAGAACGTATCAATTAAACGTTTTGGCTCAAAGCTCACAAGCTTTTGTTTAGAGTTCATGTGCCTAAGGTCGATCATTCCTAGTTAATCGTGTCATGCAACCATTTCATGCTCAATACACACATGAAAGATTCCAAAAATATGATATCATTTTTCGCTCAACTTCATCATCGACATCTCTCTTGAAAGCAAAGGAGTGAAAAACACGATATGAAAATCAAGACTTCAAGTGATTCATTCGAAAGAAGTTTTTTAAAAATTTTGTAAAATTTGCAAGTAAGCATACATTTACACACATATGAATCACTTGAATCACATTCCAACTTATTCACTCTCCTCATATACCAAACTCACTCAAACAAATTCATCCCTTTCAAGCATCCAATTCAAGCACAATCAACTCTATCAAGCAAATACAAGCATAAAAATCACAACTTTAATGAAAAAACAAAGAGAGAAAAGTAGTTTAAAGACCTTATCCTACCCCCCTCCCCCAAACTTATTTTAGAAATAAAATCTAAAATGAGTTTGGAGGGAAGAATAATAAGGAATTTAAACTACACTCACAAAGGTCCAAGCTTGTGATGTATATCACGTTCAATGCATTGCTACCCATTCCGGTACATGCTCGATTAGTTTGAATGACCTCCCTTTCTTCATGCATTGCTTCTCTTTGTCACCCCCTAGTAACATTCAATCTCAATTCACATATTAGTAATCACATATCAAAGCATAGCTCAAGGGGTGAACAATAAGCTCATGTAAGGGGGGGTGATTTGAGATACCTTCCTCCTCATGTTCCAGCCCTAATTTGACCATTTAATACACCAAAAAAACAAACAAAAAATTACTCAAAACTATCCTATGTTGTAGAGGGTTGAAAGAAAAATCCATAGCAAAAAACGGAATGCAATTCGGAGTTCGTATGAGGGAGAACGAGGCGAAACGGCGAGACTGTGCATAGGGAGGAGTTTGACCGCCATTGAGACACCTAAAACTGGCTCGCCAATGGCGACCAATGAAAGGTCGCCAATGCCAATGGCGACCAACAAATGGGCGCCACAATGGTCGTGGTCTGTTCTGTTCCTGGACTTGGCCCGGGCGTTTTCGGGCCGGTCCGGGACGAAAGTCGGTCCTCCCCCCTACTCCTGAGTCTTACGAACGCAATGCAATCGACGGAATCGAATTCCGACGAGTTTTACTATTTCTTTTTGATTTTACCGCCGGACTGCGCAAAACTGAAATTTACAACCTCAAATTTTTTCTAAGTGTTGGACTTAAAAAACTTGAAAATTCTCAAAATTTTTCTAAGGCATGAAGTTGCCAACTTGAAAAATATCAAAAAATTTCTAAAGCATAGAAAAACAATCAACACTTAGAAAAATTCCTTTCTATAGCATATCAACCCACTCTCACTCTTATTCGAATAAAACGACTAAACTTGAACTTAAAGAAAAACGAATAAACAAAGGATACGTGTTGGGGTGCCTCCCAACGAGCGCTTTTTTAACGTCGCTAGCTCGACGATACCTCAATGTAGATCATGGGACATCAAACGAGGTCCTCTCTTGACCTCCAAAACTTGTAAACCTCTCACGTGAAGGATCGACAATCTTTTCTTGGAACTTCACACCTCCTAGGTTTTTGAAACCTCCTCCTCGATATGGGAATGCATCAACAAACATTGAAAGAGCTATGTCTTCAAGCTCAAGGCCCTCATCCTTGGTTGGAATTCTCAATTCATTCTCAACTTTCGGTTCATAAAATGTCATCTCTTCTTCATCAACTCGGAAAGTGAGACTTCCATCACAAACATCCAATATAGCTCGGCTTGTGGACAAGAAAGGCATACCAAGTATCAAAGGAAAGTTATGCTCCTCATCAATGTCAAGAACGAAGAAGTCTACCGGAAAGATGAACTTTCCAACCTTGATAAGCACATTGTCGATCTTTCCCCATGGAATTACGATAGAGCGATCCGCCAATTTAAGTATAGTCATGGTGGGCATAAGAGTTCCAATCTTCAAACTTTCAAAGATAGGTAGGAGCATCACGTTCACTCTTGAGCCCATGTCACACAAGACATTTTTAAGCATTTTGCCACCAATCTCACAAGGAATTGTGAAATCTCCATGATTGCTTTCCTTTTTGGGGAACTCTCCTTGTACTTTAGCACTACATCCCTTCGATAGCTCAATGGTCATGTCATCATCCATCCTCATCTTTCTCTTGTCCACATCCTCCAAGAACTTCTCATGATTTGGCATAGTTCTCAACAACTCGATCAAAGAAGAATTGACATCCAACTTCTTGAACTCTTCCAATCTACCAATGCTCATCTCTACAACTTCTTCATGAGGAATACTCTCTACAAGATCATCTCTCTTCTCTCCCCCAAACTCATCATGATCCTCACATCTTAACTCAAGAGGAAGTGATGTATTATCCATGATATCATCATTCCGCTCACTCAAATCACCATTCTCCATAGAAGTTTGGGAAGGAAAAGTAAGAGAGATACCTTTATCCTCCATTGAGTATGGTAAAATAGGGTCTAACGTCCCTTGAAGCTCATGAATAGGCATGGAAGATGGAAGTATCGATGGAGCTTCATAACTCCAAGTTTGGAGTTGATTCTCGTCCACAAGTTGTTGATTGATGTGGACCGTCTCTTCTTGGCCAAGAATCTCTCTATTCTTAAACCTTTGCCAATCTTGCCAATCTTGTGCTTTCCCCAATGCCATTCTAGTCTCTTCATACTCTTTCATGAGGTTGGCATATTTGAGAGCAAGATCCTCATATTCGTCATCGAACATGGAGGTAACTTCCTTGGAATGCACCTTTTCCATAGGCCGTTGGAAAGAATTTGAAACCATTTCTTCAAGAATCCTCATAGCCTCTTTCACATTACGATTAAGCAAACAACCTCCGGAGGTAGCATCTACGATAGTTCTTGTTTTTGAACTCAAACCACCGTAGAAGATGAAGATTTGTCGACTCTCATCTAGGCCATGTGGAGGGCATTTCCTTAAGAGCTCACGAAATCTATCCCAAGCCTCAAATATCGTCTCTTCTTCATGTTGGGCAAATTGATAAATCTCCGAGATTAGGCGTTGTACCTTGGAAGGTGGAAAGTATTTTGAGAATAAAGCTCTACATAGATCCTCCCATGATTTGATTGAAGCTTTGTTAAGACTTTGGTACCAATCTCTAGCCCGATGTCAAAGTGAAAACCCGAAGAGCCTCATCCTTATAGTATCATTTGGCACTCCTTCTAGCTTAATAGTACCACAAATGTCAAGGAAGGAGTGTAAATGATCATGAGGATCCTCGGTGACCTCCCCTCCAAATTGGTTTGCTTGAACCAAACGGATCAAACCCGGCTTAAGCTCAAAGCTAGGTGCAACAATCGTGCCCCATTCTATCCCTTGATAGCTCTCACTCGGAGGTTGGAATATCTCAATAAGAGGAGGTAGTTTAACCTCTTGAGCTCGTCTTCCTTGATCTTGAAATCTTGTTTCCATAGCCTCCAAGAGCTTTCTAAGAGCTTCCATTTCTTTTTCCATAGGAGTCTTCTCTCTCTTGTCGAGGTCCAAGATAAAAGTCTCCACATGTTTAGCTTTGGACCTTGTGTACCTATCAAACAACCCAAAGAAGAAATAAAAAATAAACCAATGAAACACTTGACTTAGCAAGAAAAATATCATCCTAAATATATACTAACTAAGCTTAAACTAGCAACAAGAACTTGAACAACTAATGACTCTCTATCTACTCACTCCCGGCAACGGCGCCAAAAATTGACTCGACCCTATTTCTAGAGTGTCAATACAATAACCGAACTAGCTAGTAGTCCGGGTCGAACCACAAGGAGTGAGTGTGTCGAAAGAGGTGTCAAGTAACTATGCAAGGTCCATCATGCTATCTAAGCACTCATATATCATAGATTTTGGTTTTCTCAATTAAGCAAGTAAATAATGCAAGTGAAAGTAAGTAAGTAAAGAACAAATAGTAAAAATTCAATAAAAGCAACAAGGATTCAAATGATTTCCGGTGTGATTAGGCTAAGAACTAGGCAAATGATGTATCAAACCATTTTAATTCCTTTGAGTGGCATTATTACATAAATCAAGCTATCTCATCCTCCTAAGACTTGATAACTAGTGGATTGAATAACATGCTTACCATTCTAAACATATTACCAACTCCTAAAAGCACAATGCCTATTAATCTAACATCAATTTACATAATTCTTTCTAGGAGCAATGCAAATCAATACTAGATAATATGAGCAAGGATTCATGCCAAGTGCTATGAATGGAAGCTTCCTAGGCATTCCATCAAACACCTTGTATGCACTCATGGAGTCAATCATTCATGCAATTAAATTCAATCAAATCCAAGGGCAACTCAAAGGAAAGGTAGATCCACATCAAAAACCATTAAATCCTAGCCTAATTCACACCATCCATCATTTGAAACCTCTATGAAATCCAGCCACTCATCATAGATCTAACAATCAAACCAACAAAAAGAAGGAAATACATAATAGAAATAACAAGGAAAGTAAAAGGAAAAGAAAATGCTTCAATAATCCTCAATCTTCAAGCTTGATCATCCAACAATATTTGAAAATACTAAAAAGGAAAGAGGGAAACTGGGGTTCTAAAAGTTGTTGTGCATAAAATGAATTACAAGTGAAAAACATATGTCAAATGAGGCAAATAACAAGGTATTTATAGACTTCCCATAAGTTGGGGTCAAATTGCAATAAAGAGAAACTTGAGTGAGAAGATGGGGTAAACTTTGTAATTTCTGGAAAGTTGACTCAATGTTTGACTTGTGCATTTTCGGTTGACTTGTGCATTTCCGCCCACATTTTCACAGTTTGCGCGCTCTCATGGTTTTGGCTCGTTCTCTCTCGTCCGGCATCGAAAAATTAATCCGCAAAGTGCTACGGCTTCCTCTTTCGATCCTCTTCGACATAGGATAAGTCAAACATTCCCAGAAAATTGCCACAGCACCTGAAATACGCACGAAAATCAAGAGAAAATGCAAAGCATATAGAAAACGCATAAGTGTAAAAACCTATCATTTCCTCTTCATTTAAGCACACATATCAAAGCCAAAACCTACCAAAACATCTTGAAATGCATATAAAATATCGGTTTGTCAATAGGGTAAATGTGACTTATATTGTCTAACTATTAAGGTTATGTTTGATATCAAACTAACTTGACACGTAATGTTGTTACATTTATAACGTTTACGAAACGTTGTTTTTGGATACATTATGATAATGTAAACAAGTTAGAGTCATTAGATCGGATGTAAAACTAAAAAAAAAAATTAAAAATTAAAATTTTGGTGTTGGGGGTTCTTCACTACACGTGTTCTTAACTACACGGTTGAATCTACGCCACACGGTTGTTTTGTAGAACCAACCGTGTAGTTGACCGAAAGTTTGTCAAATTTAATTGAAATTAGAATTCCTACTAATTGACATAAAATATTTAATTGAAATTAGAATTCCTCCTAATTTTGTGGATAATGGGGGTTAATTTTTACCATAATTCAAATTTACTATATACTCCCTCCGGTCTTTCCTAGTTGTGTCACTTTCCCGATTGGGCCAGTCTCTCCTAGTTGAGTCGTTTCCTTTTTGGGTAAAAATTAAGTATTAAACACACAACTAATTGTACCCCTTATTTTACTTAATTAACATACTAATTACGCCCCAATTTCTCAATTTCTCTATTATCGCCATTGCCGTCTCTCTCGAAATAATTTTAAATTAATTTAAAATAAATCCAGAAAATTTTTAATTTTATAAAAAAAAATCCAGAAAAGTTTTTTATTTTAATTTTAAACATCAACAATAATTTTATAAAAAAAAATCCAGAAAAATTTAAATTAATTTAAAATAAATCCAGAAAAGTTTTAATTTTATAAAAAAAAAATCCAGAAATGTTTTTTATTTTAATATTAAACATCAACAATAATTTTATAAAAAAAAATCCAGAAAATTTTAAATTAATTTAAAATAAATCCAGAAAAGTTTTAATTTTATAAAAAAAAATCCAGAAAAGTTTTAATTTTATAAAAAAAAATCCAGAAAAGTTTTTTATTTTAATTTTAAACATCAACAATAATTTTATAAAAAAAAAATTCCAGAAAATTTTAAATTAATTTAAAATAAATCCAGAAAAGTTTTAATTTTATAAAAAAAAAATCCAGAAAAGTTTTTTATTTTAATTTTAAACATCAACAATAATTTTATAAAAAAAAAAATTCCAGAAAATTTTAAATTAATTTAAAATAAATCCAAAAAAGTTTTAATTTTATTAAAAAAAAAATCCAGAAAAGTTTTTTATTTTAATTTTAAACATCAACAATAATTTATAAAACAAAAAAATCCAGAAATTTTTAAATTAATTTAAAATAAACTGAAAAACAAAAAAAATATTAATTAATAAAAAACATTTTTTATATTAATTAAAATAAAATACAGTACTTAGTAATTATAAACATAATCTCATTCTCTTCTCAATTACCAAACATACTTAAAGTACTAAACAACTCTTCTTAATTCCCGTGTCGAAAAGTTTCGACTCAACTAGGAAAGACCGGAGGGAGTATATACATATTATTTCAACAAATTTTGTCTTTAATCTTAAAATGATTAAAACTTAATCAATTTTATGATATATTTGTTGATAGGAACTAGTATTAGCCTCATTATCCAAATAAATCAATCCACTAGAAAGACACTCTTCCCATAATTTTGGGACATCGTCTCAAAAGTCAATTAATATTAATGATCCTGTGTCATGATATCAAATTATGGTTGTGTCCATCGCTTCAAAGTATTGAATGTTTTTGCTTAACAAGGAAATCTTGCCAGGATGAAAGGAATAGTAAGATCTAGTTAGAACTAGACTCGGTATCACCATTAAGGAGGATAGTTGTTAATCTTGATAAAGTCTCAAACAGAAACTGCTCCATATGGTAGCATATTACCAGAAAATCTATGGGTTCTTAAAGGCTTCAGGCACTTAATACAGATATAAGGTCCGTTCTATGCAGAAGCTGGAAGCCTTATCTCCTCCCAGAAGCCATATGGGATTTATTGGCATCTGTCAAGATCAAAGAATCTGATCAATGCCTCTAAGCATCTGGCAGAACCTTAGGTTCTGCACGGCACGCAATCCGCATGACTCTACGTACTCTAGAGTGAGGACCACCGCATTCATGATGGAGGGAATCTTGCCTCTATGGGAATTCCTTTTCTGTCCTTCCTTCACACGAATGTTTGCTTTTTTCACCCTCCTTGCACCTATAAATACCCGGCTATTGCACACTTCATCATCATCGTAACACAACTCTTCATACACGTACGCTCTCGGCGTACTGTTCCATTCACTCACACATTCTTCCACGAGCTCCTTCGAGCTCAAGTAATCTAGGTCGCCGAGGCCTTCTTCCGGGAGGTTTCATCCACGGTCACCACCGTTCCACCCTCTCGACATTGGAAAGAGTCTTCCTC
The DNA here is from genome assembly GCA_024222315.1 of Thymus quinquecostatus. NCBI lineage: Eukaryota > Viridiplantae > Streptophyta > Magnoliopsida > Lamiales > Lamiaceae > Thymus > Thymus quinquecostatus. Next base: position 18,632,179 of record CM044173.1, on the reverse strand, counting down.
ATTCACTACCTTGAGCCTAAGGTAAAACCCTCATTATCCAGAGGGAGCGAAGCTTAGCTGAGCTCCGAGCTCCGTGTTTCTCTTTTTCTCCCTACTTTATTTCCTTATTATTCACTTAAATGAGGACTAAACTCTATAAACTTAGCTGATCTATGGTTAAAACGCCCTTCATTCAAGCATATAGCATGATCATTACTTGTTATTTCTAAGCGAACAATACTCTGTACAAAGTATACAATTATAGCTCCTCAAACGCATGAATCTCTTACCCTTCATTACTGTGATGCTCTATCCATGAATGCCCTTTGCAAAACGTGATAAATAATCCCTTAAATTGTTGTGGATCTCCAACCCGGATCTATCAACTGGCGCCGTCTGTGGGAATCTTGAGTCTAAGATGTCGATTTCCCCTGTTTTATACGAAATTCTAGCTCGCTGTTACAATGTTGCGGATGATTTTGCCTGTCATGTCCTTATGTGAAAAATGTGAGAAAGCTTGATGTTAAGATTGAATGGGCATGCTGTATTTGTTGTTTAATTGGCAAAAATCCAGATACGTGTACTATTGCTTGATTTTTGCTGAACTCTCCATGATTGTAAACTACATAATGTAGCATGATTTTGAGATTATGTTTCCTTTTTGGCAGAAATTGTGATAGATACCTTGTCGAAGGGAAACCCATATTTGAGATCTTGATTCTCTCCTTTTGTATGCGAGTTTAGATTTATTAATCGTAAATGCTGTGAAAGCCTATGAATCTGGAGTGCTAACCTCCTACCTATCTCGGAAGCTCTGGCTGATTTTGATGATGCATTCATAAATTTACCCTGTTATTTCCTCTGTTACTAGAGATGCCTGAGATGGTGGTTGTATTGTGGAATGAATATACTCCCTCCGTCCTCCATTTAGTGACGGAGGGAGTTTGGGCACGCGTTTTTTCGCATTTTATGGTATAATAATAAATTAATGTGTTAAAGTGTTAAAGTGAAATAATTGTGGGTCCATTTGAATTGTTTAATAGTATTAAAATATTAAAATAATAAAAAGTAGATGTATAAAGTGTTAAAGTGTTAAAGTGATTGTGGGGTCTACGTCCAAAAATGGAAATTGTCAGTAAATGGAGGACGTCCCAATATAGTATTAACGTCACTAAATGGAGGACGGAGGGAGTATGTTAAGTTCAAGATTGATGTTATTCTCAGAGAATTCTAGCATGTATATTGTGAATATGTTCTAGCTGCATTGTCTATAGCAGATCAGTCAAGTAATCAGAAGCGGTTTCAGGGCCATATTTCCTTCATGGTATGAAATGTGACAACTAAACTGTTTTGTTTGTCAAAATCCTAAGGTTACGACGAATCCAAAGGAAAGCCGGGTCAAAAGTTACTGCAATTTCAGAACACATTCAGTTCACCTTGTGTAATTGGTGAGTCTACAACTCCTGTAACTATCTCAAAATGCTAAATCTATTCGTGGGCTATAAGGGATTGGTAATTATAGAAGAAGCACCATTCCTCAAACCTTTCGTATATGCCCTTATATTGCTATGAATCGAAAACCCGCCTAATGAAAAAGCATTAAAAAGCAGAGAGCTGAGGATGACAGGGTCACTCCATTCACTTTGATGAAGGAGCCCTGCATCTGAAGGCAGAACCTCCCATAAGCCCTCAGAAGCCCTGTCTAACAGGCAACACTCTCAGAAGCCCTATCTAACAGGCAACACTCTCAGGCAACACTCTCAGAAGCCCTGTCTAACAGGCAACACTCTCAGAAGCCCTGTCTAACAGGCAACATCTGCGTAAGCCCTATCTGATAGGCAGCACCAGCATAAGCCCCATGTAATGGGCAAAGATCCCTCGTAAGCCCTATTCAATAGGCAACACTAGCATAAGCCCTATCTAATCGGCAGCACAAGCCCTATTTAATAGGCAACATCCTCATAAGCCCCATATAATGGGCAGAACCTTTCAAAAGCCCTATTTAATAGGCAACATCCTCATAAGCCCCACATAATGGGCAGAACCTTTCAAAAGCCCTATTTAATAGGCAACATCCTCACAAGCCCCATATGATGGGCAAAACTGCACGAAAGCCTTATTCAATAGGCAACATTTCCTTAAGCCCACATAATGAGCAGACCTTTCATAAGCCTGACTCAGTAAGTAATATTTTCAAAAATCCTATTCAATAGGCAATATTTTCATAAGTCCTATATAAGGGGCAGAACCCTGCATACACCCTATTCAACGGGTGATATTTTTGCCAGCCTCATTTAATAGGCGACACTCTTTTAAGCCCCATATGATGGGCGGAATCCTTCATAAGCCTTACTCAATAGTCACCATTCTTGCAAGCTTTATTTAAAAGGCCGTATTCTCATGACCCCCGTACAAGGGATATTATTCTCATTAAACATTGTCTAACAAGGAACATCCCACCAAAAAAGCCTTGTAAAATAGGCGTCACAAAAAGAAAGCTCTCCATAGTAAGCATTATACATAAAAGGTCTGCATGGCCGGACACCTCGGATCGAGTCTTATAAAATAGGACGCTATACGAGTCCTAAAGGACATCCCATCATAGTCATATCCTTTCCAAAAGGCTTCATAAAGAATGCTCTAGGAAAACGGACACCCTAGTAATGGGTCTCACAAAAGCAGGTTTTATTGGCAAAAACCACCCCTTAAAAAGCCTTGTAGTAAACAGACAATGTTCGTCAAAACTATCGTAAAAGGTTTATGATTCCAAAAGAATCCATTAAACACAAATTATACATATCTTAAAGCTTCCTTCAAGGAGAACATGAAATTAATTCTCTAAATATCCTCAAATCTTTGCAGAATCTCGCAAAGATGAACACCGCTTCAGATGCTGCTTCAAAAGAAGCTGGCCAAGCCACTGGAAATCCAGCGAATTCCCTGCATGGGAATAAAGGAAAAGGCACTATGGTGACAGAAGCCAGTGTCAACATGGAAGCTCAGTTCTCTCCAGCCATGCTCCTCCAAATGAAAACGCTCGTACAAGGCGTGGTTGAAGGAGCTGTCGAGAAAAGACTCCATGCCTTGGGAATGAACTCCCAGATCTTCTGGGTGAAACCCAAGAGGGTGGAGGAAGCAAGAGCACTCCGATATCACACAAGCAGAAGCCTATGAACCCGAACACAAATCAAGAACTGATCTTGAAGCTGCCTCCCATAGTGGATGAGATAGAGGAGGGATTTTCTACTGATTGGGAATCCCCAGATGAAGAGGGACCTAAGGAAATCGAAAGGAACCTTAATGAACACTAACAACACATGGGCCAAGAAATATGCCCAACAACAGGAGCAGATGAAACTCTTGGCAAAAGAAGTAAAACGGCTAAAAGAGCAAAAGCAAGCTGCAGAAAGGAGCTCAAAGGAAACAGAGGCAAGCGAAGGAGAAATTCGCAACCTAAATGAAGAAGAAAACCATAAGCACTTTCCCAATAACAAGAGTAAGGGGAACAAGTCGGAGCTTTTCTCCTTATACATCGACGAGAATAACCCATTCTCAGCAGATATTCAAACTGATCCCGTTCCTAGCAACTTTAAAACAATCTCTTGCGAGTACCAAGGGAAAGGAGACCCTAAAGAGCACTTGATGAAATTCGAGAGTCTATGCCTCCTTCATCAATATTCGGAGGGGGTTAAGTGCGTGGTATTCCTCACAACCCTATCAGGGACTGCTCAACACTGGTTCAAGCAGTTGCCGAAAGCCTCTATTCACTCCTTCATGGATCTGAGGGAAGTTTTTCTACAGCAGTTCGTCAGTGCTAAAAGGACTACTCGGAACCCCTTGCATCTGACGACCATAAAAACAAGGTGCCAACGAAAGTCTGAGAGACTACATGACACATTAAAATGAGGTCGTCCTGGAAATCCCGGGAGTAGAGCCAAAGCTAAAGGTGCATGCTTGCATAGATGGCTTGAAGCCAGGGCAGTTCTTTGCCTCTCTCATCAAGAAGGAAGCTACCTCTTTCGAAGAGTTACTGACAAGAGTCCAAAAATACATCCATATGGAAGAGGCTCTGAGCAGCAAGAGGGCCGAACTGGCCTCCCAAAAAGAAAAAAAGCCGGAAGAAAGGAAAAGGTCGGATCCAGATGCTAAAAAAGCTGACAAGAATGAACGATTTTTGAGATCCTTCACTCCTCTGATCAAGCAACCTGTTGACCTGCTCGAAGTGGTCATGAAAAAACCAGGGGTCCAGATCCCCGTCGGGCATAGACAGCCACCAAGAAATCCACCTTCTGAAAGGTTCTGTAAGTTCCATAATGACTTTGGTCATATGACCAACGACTGTAGAAACCTGAGAATTGCTATCGAGAAGCTAATCCAAGAAGGGGAACTCTTGGAATATGTCAAAAGAGAGACAGAACAAAACAAGAGGCGCAAAGAAACTTCCTAGAAAGCACCTGATGCTAACCAAGGGCCAGAGCCTAAAGGCATTATTAAGATGATATATGGGGGACCGACCATGGGAGACTCCAATAGAAGCAGGAAGGCATCTGCTAGAGAATTACATATATGCATGAAAGATACGGGGTCTGGAAGGTCGAAACGGGCCTACCCCCACCAGAAATCTCATTTGGACCAGAAGACAATTAAAGGGTGACTCATCCGCATGACGACGCGCTGGTCATCACAGTGAGAATAGAAAGATACCAGGTCCAAAGGGTCTTTGTAGATACATGGGCCGCAGTCAATGTCATATTTGAAGACTGTTTCAATCAAATGAGCCTTCAGAAGCCTCTCAGTGGGGTAGCCACGGCTCTGCATGGTTTCTCAGGAGATCCGGTGATGTCATTGGGATCGATTGATTTGATGCTCACTCTTGGCAAAGGACCTATAAGGGTATCAAAACCAGTCACCTTTATGGTGGTACGACAACCATCCTCTTACAATGTTATCCTAGGGAGGACTACCCTGAATCCATTCCAAGCTGTGGTTTCCACCTATCATCTGGTGATGAAATTCCCAGTAGGAAGCCAGATAGGACAGGTGTCGGGAGACCAAGGGATCTCACGAAAATGTTATATTCAATTGGTATAAGTGGGAGAAGCCAAGAAAAGGCTGATGGTAGAGCCTGCTGGTGACAAAACTGAAAGGGAAACCGAAGGAAAAAGGCTTAAAACCCCGACTCGGGCAGAAGAAGGCCTAAATTTCTCCATCTCAATGGAGCACTTGCTGATCACCAGCAACAATTCATCTGGAAAACTCTTATTACCCAAGGGCCCAACCAAGCAGTTGCTTCAACAGACTAATGAAAGCAAAGGACTTGAAGCCAAAGCAACAAGCACCTGCCATGCCCCAATTGTGAAAAGGCAATGGGAAACTTTGATAGCCAAAGCAAGGGCAAAAGTCGAAGGCGCAATCGGAACGCCAGATCAAGAAAAAGTCGAAGAGACGACAAGCAAGGAAAAAGGTAATACCCTCGAAACATGCAGGGAAGATTAGGAGTTGTTCTTAAGAACAAGGAAAATACGACGGGTTATGACCCCTTATCTATCTCAAAATCCTTTTATCTTATAACTAGCTGATATGTGGAAACACCGGATCATGCCTTTTTACCTTTAAGATAATTGTGTTTTGTGAATGTTTAGTCCTAAAATGAGGCGTAATTCATTCACTCCCTTACACCTCACTTGGGGGGGGGGGGAGTAGGGGATACCCGTATTCCATTATCTTAAAATGCTTCTAGCCAGTATTCTATTACTCCAAAATGCTTTAGCAGAAGGAACATGGCAAGTAAAAAACAAGACAGGAAGTCGTTAAATAGAAGGATATATTCTAAACTGATAATAAGTAGCAGAAGCATGACAAAAGCGAGGCCCTAAGAAGTATCTGGCCAAAAGGCAAAAAGAAATAATATTGTTTTGCCCCACCAGCACGATTTCAGGGTCATAAAAAAGCACCCCACCAAAAGTACTGAAAAAATAGATTGTTTTAAAAAGCATCTAATCAAAAACAATAGGATCAGAGAGAGGAATTTGGGACAGGGGCTAGATCCTCAGAACTCGATGAATGAGAAAAGGAAGACCATGCCTCGATAGCAGCCAAAGCAGAAGAGACGGAGGGCCCCCCTTTGGGTGAGTCCATAAGAATCTGTAGAGCGCTCCCCTCCTTAGAGCCATCTTTCGCATCTGTAGAGCCATCCACTGTTTCCCTACTAGTGGATGGGCCCGGCGTTTTTCCCTCTCTTAATTCCTAATAAGAGAAGAAAGGTTTATAATAAGTGAATAAACTCCGAAAATAAAAAAAAGAGAAGAAGAACCGTTGAATATGCAACAATAAACCTTTAACGGATAAACATAACCATAGCAAGGAGAAGAAGGACACCTTATCAAAGGCCTTTTTCATAAGCCCCATGATCGTAGTGTCAATAGAAAAAAGAGGGAAAAGGGGGGCATCCCAAGCAGGAAGATCCTCGGAGAGCTCAATGGGTTGCCGAAGGACTTCAAAGGCCTTTCTCAGCACAGGCATGAACCAAGGTTCCCCGGTAGGAATGAAACAGTTCCTCTTGAGGGCCTCGGGTTTCATTTCAAACATATGTATTATGGGCATCAAATTGATAGAGGCAGCTTGCTCAGGGACGCCCAGTTGATCACAACATTCAAAGACAATATCACCAGCCCAGCTCGTGAGAGGATCTATCATTCGTGCCCAAAAATAGGGAGAATTGATAAACGCCTCAGGCAATTGCTTCACTAAAGAATCTATGAAAGCTTGACCATAGGGGGATGTTGGTCCCGGTTTGTTATAGGAAAAATACGTAGAGGGGGGGGGGGGGGGTGAATACGTATTTTGAAGTTTTTCAACTTCTTTTCCTTAACTCAGAGTATAAAGTAAAGTGCTCGTAAGAAATACTAAGACCTAGCAGAGAGCTAGATCTAAAGTATTTACAATTCTCTTTGACCTAAGCTTAGAGCTTGATCAAGAGTGAGACTTTACTCTAGATGCGGAATTCGGTGAGCTAAGTCTTTTCTAAGTAATTAAAAGTTCCAAGTTATGTTTGTTTAGATGCAAGTGCAATGTATAATCAAACAAGGAAATAACGAGTTTAGGGTTAGAGAGATACGACACGAGATTTATAGTGGTTCGGAGATGAAGATCCTACGTCCACTTTGTTGCACTTGGCAACTGTTCTCTTCACTCAAGAACTTGAAGGTTACGGGTCCTTCAAAAACCTAGTCGAGATCGAGCTTCACTTGCTTGGATCTGACGAACGACGCAGTGATTACGGGTTCACTACTAAAACCTAAACTGGACTAGAAGCTTCACTCGCTTCAGTCCGACAACAGGGAGATTGCGGGCTCTCCTTACAGCCTAGCTTCGATCGAGCTTTACACGAACGAGGTAAGTGCAATCTTGGATCTAGACTCTATGATCGAGGCTTCTACAATCGATGAAAGTAGGGCCTTGGATCGAAACAACCTAACGACGAACACAAAAACCTAGCGAACAGAACTTCGGGTTAGGGTTTTTGGTTTACGACGAACACACTATGAAGAGCTCTTTACAGTAAGTGTAAAGTAGGCTAGAGCTCTTCTTCTAAGCTGGGGTTAGAATGGGCTTAGAATTCTCTGTGTGAAGGTTGTGAAGACGAGTTCTGATGAGACTGGAACTCGGAGAACACTTGGAAACAAAGACTCGAAGATTGCTCTAAGGCTGGGAGTGTTTGTTTGCAGTAGGCGATCGAATGCTCAAGTAGTGTTCTCACTTCTCTTCGTCTTCATCCTTCACTATTTATAGGCAGAGGTTTGGCCGAGATCCGTTGCTTGGTAGGTGGCCTTGTCCCTCCTCCTCTCGACAGTACTTTGCGCAGGCAGTTGCTTTTGCAGGTGCGCGGTTTGTCGTTTTACCGAAAATGGCTAAGTTACAAACTTAACAGTAACTGGAGCGAGCCAGTACTATAGCGGCGCCCTGTCGGCCTGGCAGTCAACTCCTCTGCTCCTCTCCGCGTTCGACACGTGGAGATCTCGCAATTAATGCGAAGATCTCTAGTTGACTGGAGTTTAAGATCTCTAGTTGACTCTAGTTCCCCCTTAACATTTTGTTCTTAACAATTCTCAACAATTTCCCCCTTTTTGATGATGCCAAAACCCAATGATTTTTAGGCTATAAGAAGTAGCCTGCCTAATCGTGGAAGGAACTTCAAGCGACTGCTTCCTTTGCATGTTCATTTGAAAATATTCTTTTAAGTTCCTTTCCCCTTTTTTTTTTGGTTAAGATGTTTGAGTTTTGTAACATTATCAAACCATTCACAAAGCATGTAAATGACACAAGTTGACAGAAATTAAATGGGATAGATTTGAACGACAGTTCACAAAACATATTGAGACTTGAAATTCAAAGATTTCCTGCAGTCTCGTCCTTCTCTTCCTCCTCTTTCTCTGTCTCCTCCTCTTCCTTCTTCTTCTCCTCTGTCTCCTCTTTGATGTGATAGGCAGACAGGACATTCACTTCCATCGTCATGATGTTGTGCTGACTTGGTCTCCACCTGCGCTCCAATCTTAGAGATTCATCAACTTCTTCGTCGATAATCCTTCGGTTAGGAACCAAGGAATTAGGCTGAAACGGCATGGGATACTCCTTTACTGTGGGCACTTTAACAATGAGAGGTAAAGGCTCAGCTTTCTCCGCCAAAGTAAAGATCTTCCGCCGTAGCCGTTCGTTGTAATGGCACAAGAAGTTGTTGAGAGCATCCAATCTCTCGCACTTATCCTGATAAGGCACTACTTGCTATTAGTAGTAGGACTTGATAAATTTGTCCTTTAAGAAAGCCAAGTCTCAAGAAGGTCTCTCGGTATGAAGTCCTCGATTTGCCTCGAGTCTGGATGATGATCCCTCCGCGTGGCCAGCTCCTCCCCCGTCCTGCTCTTCAACTCTTTCATGACCGAGTTGAACTTGGCACTAGAGTCAGTGTTCCACTGTGGAAGCTTTTCATTGACTCTTTTGCGAATATAGTCATGTTCTTCAGGCGAGTAGCGGCCGGAGTCGATCATCTCCGCAGTAGTGACTCGGCATGTGTCCATCCAAGCTTGAGTCTGCACAGCTTCAGACTCCTCAGGGGTGTGAGGGATGTAGGCGCTTCGTGCGATAGCGGACTGAATGATCCTTACTTCATTCCAGTGTGATTCGATCCGCTCATCTATCTTCCTTTGCCTCTTTTCCTCACCTCCTCATCCTTATCCTTCCTCCTCTTCTTCTCTTCTCCCTATTTTTGTCTCCTTGCGAAGCGGCTAGATTTTTCAGTAATAACCTGCTGTATCTTCTGGCGCTTGGCAACAGGGTCCTCTTCTCTGGACTCAGGTGCAGTCCGCTTCAAGGGCTGTTTTGGTGGAGGCATATTTGTCTTTGTAGTGGATGGGGATGGAGTGATCACCTGACTGGTAGAAGCGGCTTCAACCGTAGTCGAAGCGAGAGCCAGTGATGAAGCGGGCTTCGCAGCTGGAGCGGGCGCTTGTAAGGATGAACCTGAAGCACCTTCCTGTAAGCTTTCAATCAGGGCTCTCTGCGGGAGATCAAAATCCTTCTCCATCGCGCGGGCTATTGCTTCATCCTCAAGAATTTGCTGCTCCCTTTGCTCCTTGGTCAACGGAGCAACAGGAGGATGAGTGGCTATGGACGAGCCAAGTAGCTTCCCGGCAGATGGCCTTCGGGGCTCTTCAAGGAGCTTGTCTTTTCCTTTCTTCCTCGCCAGCTCAGCCCGAGCTTCATCTATCTCTTCCTCCATTCCTCCACCCCAACGCCGCTTTCCCCTAGGATCAAGCCTCCTGCTTCAATCCTCTGCACTCCTTCTCCTCCGATTCCACTTTCTCCTGCGATCAAGCCACTGGCTTCGATCGCTCTCTCACTTCCTCCTTCTAACAGCTTCTCTCCACTTCCTACTTCTCCACCTTCTCTTCTTGATTCGGTTGGTCTCATAATTATTTCCCCCTTTTTGGCATCATCAAGACTGCCGGGGGCTGGAATGTTCACCGTTCCGCTGATGGATTGGTGTATGGCGTTAACTTTGCTCAGGACGACTCGGAGCATTCTCTCGGCACGCTCAGCAAAGACATGCTCTTTGGAAAGCACGATCTCTGATGTCTTGACGGAGATTTCATCTAGCAAGTACTGGCACTGCTTTTCTCTCTCCTTCACAGAGACCATCAATCTTTCCAACGGCTCCACTGCTCTGAAGCGATCATCTAGCTCAGCTTCTATATCCGCACGGATTAGCTTACGCTCTTCCTGCAGAGTGAGGTTGAAGAATTTCTGCGATGCCTCCAATTCAGCTTGAGCAGTAGCAATGGCGCTCTGTTTTTGCTTCAGTGTAACGTAGACTTTAGCAGCTCCGGCCATTCTGGTTGAAAATTCTCCTGCCTTCTTTTGTGCCTTGTTAATTTCGACAGCCAGCTGAGCTTGTTTGAGAGCTACATCTATGCCTGCCTTCCTCCTGCTCACCAACTCAACATTGGCCTCATCAAGTTTGTTGTTGAGTACCTGAATCTCCTTCTCAAGGCCGTGAATTTTTAGTTTAGCTCTGTTCAGCTCACTTCCTAGCTTGATTTCTTCTTCCTTTTTCTTCTCTAACTCCTTCCTCTCCTTCTCAAGCTTCCTCCTCAACTCCTTCATCTCATTTTCGAATGCCACAAGTTTGGCATTCACCTCTCTCAGCCTGCTTCGCTCAGCCTCAAGCAACTGCTTGTACTCTTGAGCATTTTTCTCCAACTCCTTCTCTCGCTTCACCTGCTCTCCCAACAAACTCTCCTTTTCCGCAAGCAACATCTCCTTCTCCTCAACTTTCTCCTTCAGTTCACCCTTTTTCTTGTCAAAATCTGCACGCAGATTATTGACTTCCAGCACTTTCTCTGTCAGCTCCCCTTCCTTCTTGGTGATCTCACTTTGAAGGTTGGAGATTTCCACATCCTTCGCCTCCACTTCCATCTCGTGCTCCTTTATCAATCGGAGTTCATGCTTAGATGGCACATGTTCTGGGATGGATGCATCTGGGTATTCTCGCAGTACTCTGGCGTCAAGCATCTCCCAGAAGTTGGCCTCGTTAATGAACACGGGGAAGCCATCAGCTCCGATGAAATTGAGCGCTTCCACCTCCTTTGCTTCGACCTCCTCCTCCTTCAGAGCCTTCAAGAGATTGAAGATCTTGTAGTATTTTGTTCCTCTGTATGTGATATACGTGAGGAAATCGACGGCTCTGGTGAAGAATTCATTGGTCATCTCCACGGAAGGGTATCGATTGTGAACTAATTCTGCAGCTTGCTCCCGGTCCTTAACGTACCGTTCCAGAGCATTATGTTCTGCTGATGGAGGTGGTGGTGTTGGCGGTGTGATGAGGTTGGTGTCGGTTGTTTGGGCGGTATCAGCTGATTCTGCTGATGTGGATGGAGAGTTGGGGGTGGATGCTTGGGTGGTTTCTGGTTGGGTGGTTTGGGGTTGGATTTATTGAGCGGTTAGGATGAAGAAAGTGTACATCCCTTCTACATCAGCACTGCAGAAGGGTAGTTTGAGGGCTTGGAGTGAAGAAGTGGATTCTTCTTCATGTGCGGAGTAGGGAGATTTCTGGGGATGGGGTTGTGCAATGGTGGAGGTTTGTGGTTCGGGTGGTGGTTGAGTTTGAGTTTGTGGTTGAGTTTGTGGGGTTTGGGGCATTTGGTCTTTGGGTGGTGAAGGTTGGGGTTGTTATCCTCCACTATCTTCTCGAGCGGCTGCTCCTCAGCCTCCCTCGTTCCGATTATGTTGGTTACACGCCTCAATTTCTGTGGTCGCCTTGACCTTGCTTTCCTCGGAGCTCGCTTCGATGGTGAAGGAGCTTGCTTTTCCTCTTTCGCCTCGCTACAAGATTCAGCGACTAGAGCGGATGGAAGGACTATCACGTTGATGCAATCCCGGTCCATTGGGAGCTTCTCTGTCTTCCATGAATCGTAGTAGATGGTGTTCTTTTTGTATTCGGCTGTTTCCTTCTTGCCAGTCCACCTCATGTTCTCGAACAGATTCTCCAGGGCGTAGGAGATTCTAGAGAAAAAATTTAGTTTCCCTTTGCGAACGATTTCGCTGTCACTTCCCTTCTCGTACTTGAAATCCAACGCAACTTCATGGATCTGGTTAATGAACCAGCGGTGCCAGTTGAAGCTTGTCCCTGTCAAGTTATCAACTATGACAGAAGTGGCGAAGATCTTGGTGTCTGACAGTTGGCTCAGCGAACCAACACCGCAGAGTACTGATTTCGTGTACAACTCGCAGATTAAGTTGAACGGAGTCACTAAATCATTCCTGATGTTGCTCAGCTTCGGATTTCCAAACTTCACGCCTCTCCTTTTGGCAAATCGAGCGTACTCCACTTGAACTGACATCCCATGTTCTGTCAAGGAAACTGGTCCGACCATTGGCAGATCGAACACACGGGCTATACTGCTTAACTCGATCACCACAGGCCTTCCTTCCTGTGGATCGGTGAAAGTTGACGTTTCTTCTCCTTCTTTGAGATTCAGAAGAATCTTGGCGACGGCCTTGGCCAGAATCCGCTGTGGCTCTGTGTCACGAACTTCCACAGGCCGGCCGTGGTCACGGCCCTGCGAAAGAAACCGTTCTCCGTCACCACATATTCATCGAGGTGTGGTTCTACATTGATGTTGGCATCGAGGGAGTTCAGGAACTGCTTCATCGTTTCGGTCTTCTCCTTCTTTCCCATGGTTATTTTGTAGAGAGATTTGAGAAGAGTTTAAGATTTTGGGGGGTTTGAGACTCATGAGTTGCATAGGCGCAGATCTTGCACGAGAATGGCAATTTTAGAGAGTTGTGAAATTTTCTACAGGTCTCCGTCGTTGCATATATTGTTGGTCCCGGTTTGTTAATAGGAAAAATACGTAGAGGGGGGGGGGGGGGGGGTGAATACGTATTTTGAAGTTTTTCAACTTCAAATCCTTTAACTCAGAGTAACAAGTAAGGAGCTCGCTTTTAAACTTAAGACCTAGCTGAAGCTAGATCAACAGTACGTAGCTAGCCTGCTTGACCGAAGTGATGACTTGATCAAGAGGGAGTCCTTACTCGTGTATGCGGAATTTGGTGAGCTAAAATCTTTTCCTAAGTAATTAAAATATCCAGATTAAGTTGTTTAAATGCAAGTGCAATGGATAAACAAAGTAAAGAGTTTAGGGTTAGAGAGATACGACACGAAGATTTATAGTGGTTCGGAGATAACGCTCCTACGTCCACTTTGTTGCACGACGGCAACTGTTCTCTTCACTCAAGAACTTGAAGGTAACGGGTCCTTCAAAAACCTTATCGAGATCGGGCTTCACTCGCCTGGATCTGATGAACAGTGCAGTGATTACGGGTTCACTACCAAGACCTAAACTGGACACGAAGCTTCACTCGCTTCTGTCCGAACAACAGGGAGATTCCGGGCTCTCCTTACAGCCTAGCTTCGATCGAGCTTTACACAAACGGTGTAAGTGTAAGCTTGGATCTCAACTCTATGATCGAGGCTTCTTCAATCGATGAAAGAAGAGCCTTGGATCGAAACAACCTAACGACAACACTCAAAAACCTAACAGACAAGTATAGGGTTTTTGGTTGACGACACACTATGAAGAACTCTTTACAGTAGATGCAAAGATTGGCTAGAGTTCTTCTTCTAAGCTTTGGATATATGAAGTGGGCTTAGAATCTAAGTGTGAAGGCTGTGAAGACGAGTTCCGATGAACTGGAAACTCGGAGAACACTTGAAAACAAAGACTCGAAGATTGCTAGAAAGCTGGGGAGTGTTTGTTTGTTGTATGCGCTCGAATGCTCAAGTAGTGTTCTCTATTTTCTTCGTCTTCATCCTTCACTATTTATAGGCGGAGGGATGGCTGAGATCCGTTGTTTGGTTGGTGGCCTTGTCCCTCCTCCTCTCGACAGTACTTGCGCAGGCAGTAGCTTTTGCAGGTGCTCAGTTTGTCTCTTTGCCGAAAATGGCTAAGTTACAAACTTAACAGTAACTGGAGCGAGCCAGTACTGTTGCGGCGCCTTTGTCGGCCTGGCAGTCAACTCTACCGCTCCACTCCGCTTTCGACACGTGGAGATCTCGTAATAAATGCTACGATCTCCTGTTGACTGGAGTTCAAAATATGGGCGGGAGTTGTGCTATCGCTTTCTGGTAGGTAGTGGCTTGCTTCGCTTTGAAGTTGTAGCGGCCGCTCTGTAGTGAGTCACTTCAGGATCAAACTGTAGCGGGTCGCTTTCGAAACGAAGTTTCGTAGTGACCGCTTTAATAAGTGTTGACCCGCGTTGACTCGCTTCTGCTTTTCTTTGTAGCGTTCGCTTTGCTTCGCTTTGGTGGCTTCACTTTGACTCTGCGCTCGCTTCTCTTCGCTGGTTTCGGCACGCTTCACTTCGGTTTGCTAGACTCGCTTCGCTTTGGAAGAACACACTCAAGCGAGTGGCCTTCACTTGAATTCCTGCAGTCTAAAGCTAAGCAAAATAAAGCCATCCTAACAGATTTAGGCTTAGAAAAATTCTAACCTATTAACTATATCAAAATGGGTTGCTTGGGAATAGGACACTTGGGGTTTTGGGATCTAATCAAAACAAGTGACTTCGTTTATCAATTATCCCATGTAGTTCCCCCTTAACAGATTAGTCCTTAACAATTCCCAACAATTTCCCCCTTTGTGATGATGCCAAAACCCAAAGGCTAAGATTTAGAAAATTCCAGCCTATCTAACCGTGAAGGGAACTCCAAGCGACTGCTTCCTTTGCAGTTTCGTTTGTAATTTTTCTTTTAAGTTCCTTTCCCCTTTTTTTTTTCGGTTAAATTATTTGAGTTTGTAGCAAAAAGGTAAAGTCATTCAGAAAGCGAGTAAATGACACGAGAAGAGACAGAAATTGAAATTTGGATATATGAACAAGAAGTTCACACAAAAGATATGTAAGGAACTTGAAACTCGGAGGTTTCCTGCAGTTCCTCCCCAGTCATCCTCCTTTCCTTCTCTCGTCACTTCCCTTCTTCCTCCTTCTCCTTTCCTTCTTCATCTGCCACCAAATCCTTTGCAATCATTTCTTCGGGTATGGTGTATGCACTGAAAACCCTTGCTTCCATCGAATCAACACTGTGGATGCTTGGTATCCTCCAAGTTTCTTCCAGTTGGAAGGCTTCATCCACCTCAGTGTCAATGATGCTGCGGTTGAGGATACTGGTGCCAGGTAGGAATGGCATAATGAATTCCTTCTTGGCTGGTACCTTGATGATTAATGGTGTAGGCTCTCCAAGCTGTGCAAGAGCGAAGACTTCTTGCCTAAATTTCTCATCATAGACACTAAGAAAGTTGTTGAGCGCTGTGACCCTTGAGCATTCAGTCTGCAATGGCACTACCTCCCAATAGTAGTAAGCTTTGATAAACTTCTCCTTGTAGTGTAGCCATTGCTCGAGTAGTTCGTCAGGAATGAACTGCTCGATCTCACGGGCATCAGGGTGCTCATCTCTGCGCACAGCCAACTCCTTCTCCAACCGGCTGGACATCTGTGCTATGATCGTTTTGAACTTCTTTCCTGACTCGCTGCTCCAGGAAGGAAGCTTCTGGTTGAGTTGCTTGCGAATGTAATTGTGTTCTTCTCTGAGAGGGTAGCGGCCAGAGTCAATCATTTCTTTCGCAGTCTTGTGACATGTATCGATCATAGCCTGACTTAGGCATGCATCGGATTCTTCTGGCGTGATTGGAACAAAGATACTTCTGACCAAGACGGACTGGATGAGTTTCATTTCATTGAAGTGTTTCTCAATTCGTTCGTCAATGACTTGCAGTCGTTTTGTCCTTATTCTTTTCCTTCTCTGCCCTTGGAACAACTGCCTTCTCAACTTTTTGGCGCTTGGTCGCTGAATCATCTCTCTTAGTTTCTGGAGCAGTTCGCTTCACTGTTTGCTTTGATGATGGGGGAGATGAAGTGGGTGCTTCGTCTGAAGAGGGCGCTTGAGAGCTAGAAGTACCTGCAAGAGTTTTCAAATTAAACTGGCGCTCGATCTCCCAAGCCATAGTCTCGCTCGCCTCTGCTAGCTTCCGCCTTTCCTCCTTTGTTAGCACAGTGACTGGAGGATGTCGAGCAATGGAAGAGGCAAGCACTTTATCTCCAAGTGGCTTGCGTGGTTCATCAGGCTTTTTCAGCGGTTCCTCCACAGTGAGCTTTTCTTTGCCTTTCTTTGCAGACTTCGCCTCTCTCTCCTCTTCTCCGGTACCACTACTCTCCTCCAACAATTTCTCTACTTCAACAGCTCCAATTACACCACCTTGTGGCTCCAAGAGATTGGCATTTTTCAGTACCATCCCTTCCCCCTTTTTGGCATCATCAAAACCAGGGGTTGGGACAATTGTCTTTCCAGTAAGAGACTTGTGAAGTACCTCAATCTTGTCAAGTACAGCATGAAACATCTCTTCCGTTCGAAACGCGAAGACTTGCTTTTCCGGCAATTCAGCACTCTTCAAGTCAAGAGCCTGTGCATTTCTCCTTAGACTTTCAAGCTCTCTCTTGTCAATGGCACTCTTTTCTTTGACTTCCTTCAATTGGGTTCGAAGTAAGTCAAGAGTCTTCTTGGTACTGAGGAGTTTGCTTTCTTTCATCACCAACTCTCCCTCCTTATTCTCCACTTTCTTTTTCAGCTCTTTTACCTCCTTTTCCAACGTCTCCTTCTCTTTACCAACTGTGACAAGTTTGATATTCATCTCTCTCAAGCGACTCCTTTCTGCGTCACGCGAGTCCTTGAGATCATTCACTAGATTAACTTGTGCCTCCAGCACTTTCTCCTTCTCCTTCAACTCCATCTTCGTTTTGGTGATCTCGTCTTGTATACTTAAGATCTCTGCGTTCTTAACCTCCATCTCCTCTGCGTGATCCCTCATTAGTTTCTTCTCATGAATGGTTGGGGTGTGCTCAGGGACTTTAGCGTTCGGATAGGCACGCTTTACTTTTGCGTCCAGCGTATCCCAGAAGCTGGTTCCAGTGAGAAATGCATGAAAACCATTCTCACCGATGAAGTCCAGGAGCTTTCCTTCCATCTGTATGAGGTCTTCCTTTGAGAAGGCCTCCAGAAGCTTGAAGACTTTGTAGAACTCTGTGCCGCGGTAGGTGACATATGTCAAGAAATCGACCATCTTGGTGAAGAAGTCATTTGACATTGGCACTGAGGGATATCGAGTTCTGAGGGTTTCAGCTGCTTGCTCTCTGTCTCTCCTGTATCTTTTGAGAGCATTCATCTGTGTGGGAGTTTTGGAGATATGGGCGGTATCGGCTGTTCCTGCCGATGTTGAAGGGGGTTGGAAAGGTGTAGCTTCAGGGATATGGGTAGGTTCTGTGACTGGCTGAGTTTGCTCTGTTTCAGGGATTTGGGTAGCTTTAGTAGGTGAGGATTGAGATTTGTTAACTTCAATGTCCTCAAGCGGCTTCTCCACAACCTCGCTTTCTTGGACAGGTGAAGTGTCTTGCTTCAATCTCTTCTTCCCTTGCTTTGCAGCCACTTGCTTCAAAGATGAAGCGGCTTGCTTTGCTTGGGAAGCTTCAGCTTGTGCTTTCACAACTTTCCTTGCTGCGGGCACTTCTACAATTAGAAGTCCCTGATCCATTGGGATTTTTGTTTTCTTCCACTTTTCATAGAAGATGGTGTGCTTGTTGTATATGATCGTGTCAGATTCCGGCCATATCATCTCTGGATACTTCATTTCCAGTGCGACAGACAGCCTTGAGAAGAATTTTAATTTTCCTTTCCGAAGAATCTTATCTGGAGTTCCTGGAACAAACGCGAAATCGTCAGCAGCTTCGTGGATTTGCTTGAGAAGCCACCCGTGCCAGTTGAATTTCGTTCCAGTGAGGCTGTCGATGATCATGGTGGTGCCGATCAGCTTCGTCTCTGACAGCGTGTCGAGGGAACCGACATAGCATGCAATGCTCTTCGTAAAGAGTTCGCAGATGAGATTGAACGGTTCCTTTAGACTTTTGCGAACATTGGCCTCCTTGAAGTTCGGATCTGCTCCAGCGACTGCAAATCGGCCATACTGCACTCCGGCCGAAAGACCTAGATCTAGCAGAGAATCTCCTCCTTCTCTTGGTAGATCGAACACCTCGATGAGTTTACTCATATCAACCTCCACCGGCTTCCTGGTTCGTGGATCAGTGAAGGAAGATGTATTTTGTTCCTTCTTCAGATTCAGCAGAATCTCTCCAATGGCTTTCGCCAGAATCTTCGTCGGTATCAAAGTTACAAACTTCCATAGACCGGCCGTGGTCACGGCTCTACGGAAGAAACCATTAACTTCGACGACAATAGGGTCGAGGTGGGGCTCGACGTTGATGTGCTCGCCAACTTTCGTCATGAACTTCTCCATCGTTTCTGTACTCTTCTTCTTGCCCATGGTGAATTTGATAGAAATTTGAAGAGAATTTTTACGATGAAATAGAAAGGGGTTGAGACTCGTGAGTTGCAGAAGTTGCAGATCTAAGCACGAGAATGGAAATTTTTGAAGGCTGTGAAAGGTTTGCAGTTCTGCCACGTCCCAAATATATAGAGTTTGGTCTTGGCTGACGTGGCAGGGGTATTCTGGTAAAATCACTCCTAGGGTTTTGTGCGTGGGCGGCTACCTCCGGTGATGGAACTGACGTGTCCGGTGTCATCACTGGAAAAGTGAACCGCCAATTTCGCTTGACGTGGCCACTTGGCTGTTGATGATTCGTCTCTCCAACAGTAGTCAATCCAGCGGTTGAGATTTCGAGACGGTTCAGATTCGACGGCTGGATTGAGTGCGATTTTTCCCGCTTCCCTCGGCTTTGACGTCCACACGCCTGTCATTTCTTCCTCTACGCGCCACTGCATTAAATGCTTGGCAGAAAGTGAAATAGGCACTCGAGTGCAGACAGCTCATACTCGCTTCGTGCCTACTCGCTTTGAGTTGGGCCTCTTGGCCCTTACTCACTTGAGAGGCACTCGCTTGAGTGACTGTTCCGCACTCGCTTGCGATGGCTAGCTTTGAGTGGCGAAGCACTCGCTTGGCCATCTGAAGTGACTGGAATAAATTTCTTTGCTTAATTTAAAATGTTTCTGACTTACATACTTCGAGGATAGACAAGAGTGTTTTCCTCTTTGTATTTGTGTCAGATTCACTTCATATTTTCCACGTAGTGAGTGAAAGTTTCTAGCACGTTTCACCTCACTTAGTGTACTTAAATTTGAAACGCTTACCAGTCAATCTCACTTCGTAGGAGATTGATACCACAATTTGAAGACTTCATTAGGTTTGGACTTCATGTTGAATCCACTTGTTGGAATGTTCATCACTTGTTGTGTGTCCCATCTTCTTGGCGTTCGTCTTCATGGCATTCATCTTCCTCTACGGATTAGAGAGTCCTCCATCGAAGTGAATGAGAGAGAAAATGAATATAGTACACAAGCTTACTTCAACCCAGAGGGAGCTTCACGTAAGTGTACATATTCACGACAAATGGGGGATGAGTACAAGTCCTTATCTCAGGGCAGAAATGGACAGGATGACAATGAGAATGCTCTGACAAGACAATCTCGTATTTTACGCAGAAGCATGTCACCAGCCCTGCAACCTTTTGTATAAAAAGGTAAACCTTCAAGCATCCTCCTACATGCTACAGAATGAACTTGCAGTCGACTTGCTTTGACCCAAGATTGGGCAAATTGAAGCAATGCAAAGTTCAAGGTGAGAGGGGAATGGATAGACATCCGGCAGCTCAACTCAGTGAAGAGTGAGTAAGAAATGGACATTTATCCACGATGAAGGAGATGAGAAGACTCGCTCCTCTTCGACGGAGAGATGGGAAGAGGACACAAGGCCTAGGTGCCAGCCCTGCCTAAGCTTTCACCATTTTTACGTGGGAAGGCCCGATACAAGACCCCACAACCGTTACTAGAAACGGCACTTGCGAGTGTTTATACCCACTCGCTAGGAATCCTAGGCTAGGTAGCAGCTTTCCTTGCTCGCTTTGGAAGTAGCTTGCTCCGAGAGCAAACAATAGTTCCCCCTTAACCAATGGCTTAACAATTCCTGTAAGCGGGTAGGGAACGTCTTCCAACACTCCACCTTGCTCCACCTTATTTCTCCTTCTTCAAGCGAGTGAGATTTTGAAGTGACTCGCTTGAGTTGGTGAAGATCCGAAGCGAGTGACGCTACGAAAAACTAGCGACCACTCCTTCGTGCATCCTGGACCTAGCATTCTTCACCAGGGTCTAACAACCCTAATTCCATGCATAGCTGATTGAAACGAGACTCAGCTAGAGGCTTGGTGAGGATATCTGCTCGCTGGAGATCGGTATGAATTTTCTCGAGCTTGATATCCTTCTTCTCGACATGATCACGAATGAAGTGATGTCGGATTTCCACGTGCTTGCATCTGGTGTGTAGCACTGGATTCTGCGAGATGCATATAGCACTGTTGTTGTCGCAGAAGATCGGAATTTCATTCGCTTCAACATTGTAGTCCTTCAACTGCTGACGAAGCCATAGAATTTGAGAACAGCAGCTTCCTGCGGCCATATATTCGGCTTCAGTCGTTGAAGTGGCTACACTCGTCTGCTTCTTTGAGAACCATGAGATCAGCTTGCTTCCCAAGAACTGACACGTGCCCGAAGTTGATTTCCTATCAATTCGGCACCCTCCATAGTCAGCGTCTGAGTATCCAGTGAGCTCCAGATTGTCCTCCGTTGGATACCACAGCCCCATATTGATAGTGCCCTTCAAATATCGAAGAATTCTTTTGGCAGCTTCAAGATGCTGTGCTTGGGGTTGCTTTGGAAGCGAGCACAGACTCCAACTGCAAAAGCAATATCTGGCCTACTTGCAGTGAGATAGAGAAGTGACCCAATTAGGGCACGATAATCTGTAGGATTCACAGATTTTCCTACTTCGTCTGGCTCCATCTTCCAGTTGGTATTCATTGGGATCTTCACAGCTTTAGCATGCTGAATACCAAACTTGGCAAGCATATCTCTAGTATACTTCGCTTGATTGATGAAGATACCATCATCCTGCTGCTTCACTTGAAGACCTAGAAAGCAGCTCATCAAGCCAATCATTGACATCTCATATTTGGTCTTCATTAGCTCTCCAAACTTCTCGCTAAGCGACTGGTTTGGTGACCCAAATATGATGTCATCTACGTAGATCTGAACCCATAGCATGTCTTCTCCATGGTTGATGGTGAAAAGGGTTCGATCTATCTTTCCTTTGTGAAATCCATTTTCCACTAGGAATTGAGAAAGTGTATCGTACCAAGCTCTGGGGGCTTGCTTCAACCCATATAGAGCTTTCTTCAAGCGATACACTTTGTCTCCTTGCTCGAAACCCGGTGGCTGCTCCACATACACTTCTTCCTTCAATTCACCGTTCAGGAACGCGCTCTTCACATCCATTTGATAGACCTTAAACTTCTTGGTTGCTGCATAGGCTAGAAACAATCTGATAGCTTCAAGTCGTGCCACTGGAGCGAAAGTCTCGTCAAAGTCGATTCCTTCCTCTTGGCAGTAGCCTTTGGCAACGAGACGCGCCTTGTTCCTTACTACATTGTGGTCCTCGTCCGTCTTGTTCTTGAACACCCATTTGGTGCCAATGACGTGCTGAAATTTGGGACGATCCACGAGGTACCATACGTCGTTTCTGGTGAACTGGTTCAGCTCTTCTTGCATGGCGATCACCCAATTTGAATCGGCTAAGGCTTCTTCTACGCATGTCGGCTCAATGTTTGAGAGAAAGCAACTGAACATGGCACTTTCTCCAAACACTTGACTTCTGGTCACTACACCCTTGGATGGATCTCCGATAATTTGACTTGGTGAGTGATCCTTGAGCCACGCGCGCTTGGATCCGCCAGCTTCATCTTCATCGTCTTCCTTGTCACTCGCTTCACCATCTGAAGCGACTGGATTGGGTGCTTGGCCTGTACTCGCTTTAGGAGTCTTGTGGGCAGCTTCATCTTTTTCTTGGACCTTCTGCTCGCTTGAGCCTTTGATTTCTTCTTCATCCTCAAGTATGTCCCAAGTAAGAGTGTTGATGGGTTCCTCACTTGACTTTCCGTTTTTAGATTGATCCTGTTCCTGTGGATGACTTAAAGAAGATTCATCAAATACGACATGGGGTGATTCTTCCACGATTAGGGTTTTACAGTTGAATACCCTATAAGCTTTGCTTGATGTAGAATATCCTAAGAATATTCCTTCATCAGCTTTGCTTTCAAAGGCTTTCAACTGTGACTTCCCATTGTCATGGATGAAGACCCTACAACCAAAAATATGGAAATAAGATATGTTAGGAATTCTCCCTGTCCATATTTCATATGGTGTTTTGTCGTGTCGTTTGCAGAGAAGTGTTCGATTCTGCGTGTAGCATGCTGTATTGGCAGCTTCAGCCCAATACTTCATTGGAAGTTTTGAGTCTGCAATCATTGTTCGAACAGCTTCCTTGATGATTCGATTTCTTCTTTCAGCAACTCCATTCTGCTGTGGTGTGCGTGCTGAGGAAGTCTGATGTGCTATGCCGTGCTCCGTGCAGTAAGCTTGAATGGTAGAGTTCAAGAACTCTGTGCCTTTATCGGAGCGGATGGTCACGATAGCTTGATTCTTCTCCACAGCCAATCGCTTGAGCAGTTGTGGTAGCTTGGTCAGAGTCTCCTTCTTGCTGTAGAGAAATACGACCCAAGTGTAGCGAGAAAAGTCGTCGACTACAACTAGAGTGTACTTCCTACCATTTATACTAACTGGAGTAACTGGACCAAACAGATCCATGTGAAGCAGCTCGAGCACTCGCTTGGAAGAGGCTTCTTCAAGACTGGCGAAGTGCGTCTTTGTCTGCTTCCCTCGTTGGCATGGTGAGCATGGATGGTCTTTGATGAAGACTTCATTCGGTATGCCTTGCACCAAACCCTTACGAGCTAAGCGATTGATGGCTTTGAAGTTGAGATGGTTCAAGCGTCTGTGCCATAGCCATCCAATCTCTGTAGCACTCCTTGCTACTAAGCACGTCTCCACTTTGCAGCTATCCCATTGCGCTATATAGACGTTCCTTTGTCTTATTCCAGTAAGCACAATCTGGGATGTGAGCTTGCTCTTCACAATGCACTTGTTGGAAATGAATTCTACCTTGTATCCCTTGTCACAGAATTGTGAAATGGATAACAAGTTGTGCTTAAGTCCTTCCACGTAGGAGACTTCTTCAATTGTGAGTTTTCCAACTTTCAGTGCGCCGTATCCTTTGGTGCTTCCTCGAGAGTTATCACCAAAAGTAACGTGTGGACCCTTCTTCTCAATGTAGTCTTGAAGTAGAGCTTTCATGCCGGTCATGTGTCTCGAACATCCACTGTCCAAGTACCAGATTTGATGACCCTCACTTGGCATGGGATCCACGGCGCCCACCTGCAATTAGACAGATTTTGGTACCCAAATCAGTTTGGGTCCTTGCAGGTTAGTTCCCTTAGGTACCCACACTTGCTTCACTTTCTTTTGAAAGAAAGCTTGTGCTTTGGGTTTCTCGACCTTCGAAAACTGTGACTTCTGCCTTAAAGCAGCTTCACATGTGCAGCAGTGTGTGCAAGAGGGGTAGCGGCTCGCTCCAGTCCTACCTATGCTCTTCCCACTTTGCTTAAATCCTGAAGCGACTCGCTTTGGATTAGCTTTGGGTTTAGAGGCTGACTTAGGGTTTCTAGTCTGTTGAAGCGGCTCGCTTAGTTTTCTCAAAGCAGTCCAACTAGGGTTTTGACCCCGACTCGCTTGAGTAACCTTGGAAGTTCGAAGCGGCCTCTTTGGTCCTTCGAGTTCTTCCCCCTCAATGTTAGTCCGGTTGGACCATCTCCAGTCCTGATAACGTGACACATAGACATTACTCCTTTTCTTGAAAGGGAGATCCTTTGTCTCTCGTGTCATGGCTTGAGGCTTAGAAGCTACAACTGATTTTCCTTTACCTTTGGATTGGTAGTCTTTAGCATTGTGAGTGCTAGGGATAGTTGTATTTTGCTTACCCTTAGATTCAGTCCTTAAAGATATAGACATCTTCATTGGCTTCTTCTTAGGGTTCTCAGCCATTTTGCCTTTGTCTTTGTTAGTGGTCGCTTTGGATGCAGTGGGCATTTCCAAAGTGACTGATGGTGTCGTGTTTGAAGCACCAACAAAGACAGTCGGCTTGGGAGGTCCACCCTCATATCCAAGTCCTCTCTTTCTACCAAAAGGTAGAAGAGAACTCTCTAGTGCCTGTCTAGCATATGATGCTTTGTTCAAGTTGGCAACTAGAGTGGACTGGGTTTCATACCTTCCCTCCAAGCTTTGATGTCTAGCGAAGAGATCCTCGAACTTACTAGTCATAGCCCTTAGATTAAGTTTGACTTGGTCAAGCTCAGTGGCTAGCTTTCGGTTCTCCTTCTTGCTTTGGGACAAAGCTTGTTGCAGCACTTCGTGGTCACTTGACAGTTTATCGTGCTTGTCAAGCAACTCACTCCATGCAGAGGAATTTGCTTCCTCTTGGTGTGTGTGTGCGAGTGTAATTGAACTAGGTGAGGGATAGATGAATACCTCTCCAGTTTCTTCATCAGTGAGCGCCATAAATCCGAGATCCTCACCATCACTGGAATTTGGATCAGTGAATGCATCTGAGTCGCTTGGTGGATCTTCAGTTATAGCGACCGGCACTTCACTCGCTACGAGCGCTCGCCTTGGGGCATCCCTCTTGGCCTTCAATTCTTCGCGTTATTTCGCACTCAGCTTTGGGCAATCGGATTTGTAGTGGCCCATCTTGTGGCAATGGTAACATTCCACTTCCATCATGTCTCTCGGGATCGGCTTTGTCGTCTCTTCTCTCTTCCCTTTTCCTTCTCGAGCATCAGTGCTCCTCCCTTTGTACTGCTTGTAGAATCTTTTGTACTTGCCCACTCGAGAGTTCATCTTGTTGAAGTTCTTGGATAAGAACGCAACGTGTTCTTCCAACTCTTCCCTCGTCATCTTGGCTAGCGACTGCTCGCTTGGCCCTTCGGCAGCTTTGAATGCTACTCCTTTTGACGTAGTGGGCGCTTCCTCCTCTTCGTCGAGGTTCATTCGATTCAGATCGAATTCATGAGCTTTCAGTTCGGAAAACAGAATCTCTGGTGTGAGCTTTGATAGATCCTTGGTTGCTAGATACAGCTCCTTCATAGTTTGCCACTTCCTTGTGAGAGCTCGGACAATCTTCAAGTTGACTTCCTTATCTGTGAGTTCCTTCCCAAGCGAGTTGAGAGTTGCAGTGATGTTGGTGACTCTCAGTTCGAAGGTGTCGATGGATTCTCCTGGCTTCATTATCAGGCTTTCAAACTCCCACATTTGTACGGCGAGTTTGTTTTCTTTGATTTTGTCAGTGCCTTGAGAAATGAGAGCTAGAGTTTCCCACATCTCCTTCGTTGTTGCGCACTTCCTAATCCTTGGAAGGTAGGCGTCCGACACGGTGCTCTGCATCGTGTGGCGTGCGATCTTGTCAAGATTGGCAATCTTGAAGTCGTTGGGAGTGTACTCATGTTTGTCCTTGTCTACTAGTTGTTGTCGAACATGAGCTGCTCGTCCTTCCGCTGCTGGAACATCCACAGTGATGCTCTTCTTGATTGTGATAGGTCCATCTTCTATGACCTCCCACATGCGGTCATGGACGGAGCATAAGAAGCTCTCCACACGGAAGCTCCAGGTCTCGTAACCTTCAATGGAAAACTGTGGAAGACTAGAAGCATTCATGGTAAACAGTTAGTAGTAATGCAGTATGCGTGGGTGAGATTTTGATGCACTTAGGAAATAGGATCCGGTTCAGTGAGACAACGTGAAGTGAGTGGGGACTCACTTCGGATATGCAAAGCAGAGGCTCGAAAGAACCTCGCTCTGATACCACTTGTTGGTCCCGGTTTGTTAATAGGAAAAATACGTAGAGTGGGGGGGGGGGGTGAATACGTATTTTGAAGTTTTTCAACTTCAAATCCTTTAACTCAGAGTAACAAGTAAGGAGCTCGCTTTTAAACTTAAGACCTAGCTGAAGCTAGATCAACAGTACGTAGCTAGCCTGCTTGACCGAAGTGATGACTTGATCAAGAGGGAGTCCTTACTCGTGTATGCGGAATTTGGTGAGCTAAAATCTTTTCCTAAGTAATTAAAATATCCAGATTAAGTTGTTTACATGCAAGTGCAATGGATAAACAAAGTAAAGAGTTTAGGGTTAGAGAGATACGACACGAAGATTTATAGTGGTTCGGAGATAATGCTCCTACGTCCACTTTGTTGCACGACGGCAACTGTTCTCTTCACTCAAGAACTTGAAGGTTACGGGTCCTTCAAAAACCTTATCGAGATCGGGCTTCACTCGCCTGGATCTGATGAACAGTGCAGTGATTACGGGTTCACTACCAAGACCTAAACTGGACACGAAGCTTCACTCGCTTCTGTCCGAACAACAGGGAGATTCCGGGCTCTCCTTACAGCCTAGCTTCGATCGAGCTTTACACAAATGGTGTAAGTGTAAGCTTGGATCTCAACTCTATGATCGAGGCTTCTTCAATCGATGAAAGAAGAGCCTTGGATCGAAACAACCTAACGACAACACTCAAAAACCTAACAGACAAGTATAGGGTTTTTGGTTGACGACACACTATGAAGAACTCTTTACAGTAGATGCAAAGATTGGCTAGAGTTCTTCTTCTAAGCTTTGGATATATGAAGTGGGCTTAGAATCTAAGTGTGAAGGCTGTGAAGACGAGTTCCGATGAACTGGAAACTCGGAGAACACTTGAAAACAAAGACTCGAAGATTGCTAGAAAGCTGGGGAGTGTTTGTTTGCTGTATGCGCTCGAATGCTCAAGTAGTGTTCTCTATTTTCTTCGTCTTCATCCTTCACTATTTATAGGCGGAGGGATGGCTGAGATCCGTTGTTTGGTTGGTGGCCTTGTCCCTCCTCCTCTCGACAGTACTTGCGCAGGCAGTAGCTTTTGCAGGTGCTCAGTTTGTCTCTTTGCCGAAAATGGCTAAGTTACAAACTTAACAGTAACTGGAGCGAGCCAGTACTGTTGCGGCGCCTTTGTCGGCCTGGCAGTCAACTCTACCGCTCCACTCCGCTTTCGACACGTGGAGATCTCGTAATAAATGCTACGATCTCCTGTTGACTGGAGTTCAAAATATGGGCGGGAGTTGTGTTGTCGCTTTCTGGTAGGTAGTGGCTTGCTTCGCTTTGAAGTTGTAGCGGCCGCTCTGTAGTGAGTCGCTTCAGGATCAAACTGTAGCGGGTCGCTTTCGAAACGAAGTTTCGTAGTGACCGCTTTAATAAGTGTTGACCCGCGTTGACTCGCTTCTGCTTTTCTTTGTAGCGTTCGCTTTGCTTCGCTTTGGTGGCTTCACTTTGACTCCACTGTAGCGCTCGCTTCGCTTCGCTGGTTTCGGCACGCTTCACTTCGGTTTGCTAGACTCGCTTCGCTTTGGAAGAACACACTCAAGCGAGTGGCCTTCACTTGAATTCCTGCAGTCTAAAGCTAAGCAAAATAAAGCCATCCTAACAGATTTAGGCTTAGAAAAATTCTAACCTATTAACTATATCAAAATGGGTTGCTTGGGAATAGGACACTTGGGGTTTTGGGATCTAATCAAAACAAGTGACTTCGTTTATCAATTATCCCATGTAGTTCCCCCTTAACAGATTAGTCCTTAACAATTCCCAACATATATATAGAACTAGGGTTCGGCTGACGTGGCAGGGGCAAGACAGTAATATCCTCGAGAATCCTGTGCGGAGGCGGCGGACCCTCGGTGATGGATCTGATGTGTCCGACGTCATCACAGTAAAAGTGAACCGCCAACTTGACTTAGCGTTGCCACGCGGCAGCCTGTGATTTGTCTCTCCAATAGGCATCGATCTAACGGTTGAGATTTAGGAACTGTTCAGATTCGACGGCTTGATCGAGGGCAATTTTCCCGCTTCTCTTTGAACCGAGTTGCACGCGTGTCACATCCCGATTTCTCTACATTAATCTTAAGTACCGGGATGGACAAGGTAGGGTTAAAAGGGTTCATTTAGGGGTTAATCTCGTTTATCTCATTTATTGCCCAAGTAATTCGGGCAGCATTTCCCCTATACCATATACCAGGATCTATTCGCTGGGGCAACCAATAAGCCAATCTCAACAACTAACTCTTTCTACCAAATTTTATTATCGCTTTAATTCGTTTAAGTTTCTTTAAGTTCAAAGCATAACAACGAGGTCGGACCACACTGCGCCATCGTTGGATCCAAGTATAAAGTACGAAAAGTAACGACAGTGGCGGACCAGACCGCACTACAGTCGGTTCTGCATAACGTAACAACCGTGGCGGACCAGACCGCACTACAGTTGGATGTGCATAATGTAACAACCGTGGCGAACCAGACCTCACTACAGTTGGATCTTTTTAAAAGTAAAGGTTATAGATAACGTCTATAGGACGCATAGAATGAATATGTAAGTAAAAACGTATATAGTTATATATATTCTGGATAGGACCAGAGTTGCGTAAGTAAAAGTGGAAGCGAAATACGAAAAAGTAAATACAGAAACAAAAGACAAGAGAATATGAAAGCAAGTAAACAGTTTTCTTATTAAGTGTTGTAAGCCAAGTTTTATTAGGTTCAACATTTCTATTGATGCAAAACGAGATAATGACTTATCGGAGAGCTCAATTGAAATAGAACAGTAGAGTTTGAGTCTTTCGATTCTCCATGTCTTCCACCCCTTTCCACTCCCAGCCCGTCTATGCCTCCGGCTCATAATCTGCAAAACAAAGAAAGTTCTGCAGGGCTGAGTACTAGTGTACTCAGTGGGTTCATTGCCACGAAAAGAATATGCAGGTAAACAAGGGTAAATAGGAAGAAGAGAAAGAAATGTTTGGATCCACTCTGTCATTTGGTTACTCTTATCGACCCATCGGGATAACCTCCATAGGATCTTATGGCCGTCGGGATAACCTCCCTCTCTGAAACGAAAACCGTCCAATTATGATAACGGAATCGCGGGATAACCTCCCTCTCTATGGTACAAGTGGTGGGGTCAGCCCACAATCACTTGACCTGCATGCGTACAACTCTTCCGGCACCAGCACCTAGTGCGGCCGGGGAGTCCGATCGTAATTTAATAAGAGCGTTAAACTCAAATAGACAGAGACAACACAAGTCTCCCCTGTAACAAGCCAGCATAAAGAGTTTGAGCTCACTAGCTCGAGAATAATATTTATCAAGGAATATGAACCCCACCTTTACCGTTAACTTCGTTTCTCGTAAAACGCGCTCTCAACTTACAATCCTATCTAGGCCCTTCTTGACTTGTTCCTACAATAATATTTTAGTTACAAAGGTGTTCTTAGAATTTCTAACAGAAATTTCTAAGCCTAAGAACTAAATTCTTAAGTAAGGTTTTTATTAAAAGGTTATTATAAATAAATTATTATTAAATTTTCGGATGATCGCATGGCTTCAGCAAAGAAGGAAAAGTTGTTTAGAATGATTTTCTAGAGGGAGTAGTGATGAGAAAATAGTCATGCAAGGATTTTGACTTTTGACCTAACACCGATTTAAACACAGTTTCTTTAATTACATGCAAACGGTGACTCGGAATGACACGAAAATTTACGGACATGTTAAATACACTAACAAGAGCCTGCCTTTAAAATTTCAGAAATTTTGGACATCATTAAGGATGAAAACGAAATTATCCATTTTTAATTAAAAACCGACCGATTAAAAGTAAAACAAATTACGTAGAAATGATGCATGCATCGACGTGATCACAACGACATATAATAAGTCGAATATAACAGAAAGGTAGAAGGAGGTGATTGACGACGGTGGCTGCGACGGCGGTCCTTCGACAGTCGTGGCAACGATCAACCACTACCGTTAGGACCGTCGCCTCCCCACGAAATTATAGGATCGAACAGCATACCTTTTGGACTAACGATTGCGAAGAAACTTAAGAAAACCGAACGAAAACGGATTGAAGGGGGAGAGAGGGCAGCTGCTGCCTTCTTCTTTTTGTGAAGAAGACGGGAGGGAGATGAGAGTGGGAGTCGGTTAGGGAGATGAGGGAAGAGAGGGGGATTCGGTGGGGGAAAGATGGGGAGAGAGAGATTGGAGCAGTAGAAGAAGGGAGGAATTGGGGCGCTAGCTACTGGAGAGGGGAGGAGGATTAAGACAGAGAGGGGTGAGTCGGTGGAAGAGATAAGGCAGAGGGAGAGGAGAGAGGCGGTGGTGGGGGGATTACTTAGGGGGAGGGGAAATTAATTGGGGGCTGATGTGAATGAATGAGGCGGTGATGGCCTCTATTTATGGGGGCCATCCCGTCCCCGGTTCGACGTCTCGTCCCCGACGAAAAGATGCTATTCATGAAAATAAATTCTGATTCTAAAAATTCAAGTGCCTACGGACTCTACATAAAATATCGGACTCAACAATATATGCTAAGGAATTTTTGGAGTTCGTTTAATGGCTCAAATAATTTTAAAGGAACAAAAAAGTTTAAAATAGACAAATGGCGACGGAGATTTTCTTAACCGTAAATCGGAAAAATTCTTAGCTTCTTCTATAACTATTTTAATGTCTAAACTAGATTAAAGGAGTTAACTTAATATTTTTAGGAAATTTTATTGAGCAAGTTATAAAGGTTCTAAATAATGAATATTAATTATTTATTATTCTAAAATTCTTTAGTCAAGGATTTTAATTATTTAAATTAAATTTTCTATCATCTTAAATCTTAATAACTAAGGAAAAATATTTTCTTAAGGGAAATCAATTTAATTTTCTTATTTTCTATTATTTAAAAATACGGATTATTACAACGCGCCTGTCTTTTCTCTGTCTACGCGCCGCTGCATTAAATGCTAAAGTAAAAAGTGAAATTTTGCACTCGAGTGCTGACAGCTCATACGCCTCGCTTCGTACCCGCTTGCTTCGAGAGTAGCCGCTTGGCTTCTACTCGCTTGCGAAGTACTCGCTTGGCGTGACTGCTCCGCACTCGCTTGCGATGACTTGCTTGAGTGACGTGGCACTCGCTTATTCATTTGTAGCGACTGGAATAAGAAATGAAATTTCTTTGCTTAATTTAAAATGTTTCTGACTTACATACTTCGAGGATAAACAAGAATGTTTTCCTCTTTGTATTTGTGTCAGATTCATTTCATATTTTCCACATAGCGAGTGAAGGTTTCTAGCACGCTTCAGCTCACTTAGTGTACTTAAAATTGAAATACTTACCAGTCAATCTCACTTCGTAGGAGATTGATACCACTTATTGAAGACTTCATTTTGGGTTGGACATCATTTGTTGAATCCACTTGATGATATTGCTTGAAGCTTCTAGATACCACCTGTTGAATGCTTCATATTGGCTAGGACTTAATTCATCTTCATGGCATTCATCTTCATGGCATTCATCTTCCTCTACGAATTAGAGAGTCCTCCATCGAAGTGAATGGGGGAGAAAACGAATAAAGTACAAAAGCTTACTACAACCCAGAGGGGAGCTTCACGTAAGTGTACATATTCACGACGAATGGGGGATAAGTACAAGTCCTTATCTCAGAGCAGAATAGGACAGGATGACAATGAGAATGCTCTGACAAGACAATCTCGTATTTTAGGCAGAAGCATGTCACCAGCCCTGCAACCTTTGAAAGAAAAAGGTAACCCTTCAAGCTTCCTCCTACAAGCTACAGAATGAATTTGCAATCGACTCGCTTGACCCAGACTAGGGTTAATTGAAACGATGCAAAATTCAAAGATGGGGGAGGAATGAATAGACATCCGGCAGCTCAACTCAATGAAGAGTGATTAAGGAATGGATGTTTATCCACGATGAAGGAGATGAGAAGACTTGCTCCTCTTCGGCGGAAAGATGGGAAGAGGACACAAGGTCAAGGTGCCAGCCCTGCCTAAGCTTTCACCATTGTTATGTGGGAAGGCCCAATACAAGACCCCACAACCGTTACTAGAAACGGCACTTGCGAGTGATTTTACCCACTCGCTAGGAATCCTAGGCTAGGTAGCAGCTTTCCTTGCTCGCTTTGGAAGTAGCCTGCTCCGAGAGCAAACAATAGTTCCCCCTTAACCAATGGCTTAACAATTCCTGTAAGCGGGTAGGAAACGTCTTCCAACACTCCACCTTTCTCCACCTTATTTCTTCTTCTTCAAGCGAGTGGAATTTTGAAGTGACTCGCTTGAGTTGGTGAAGATCCGAAGCGAGTGACGCTCAAAGAATAAACGACCACTCCTTCGTGCATCCTGGAATTGGCACTCTTCACCAGGGTCTAGCAACCCTAATTCCATGCATAGCTGATTGAAACGAGACTCAGCTAGAGGCTTGGTGAGGATATCTGCTCGCTGGAGATCGGTATGAATTTTCTCGAGCTTGATATCCTTCTTCTCGACATGATCACGAATGAAGTGATGTCGGATTTCCACGTGCTTGCATCTGGTGTGATGCACTGGATTTTGCGAGATGCATATCGCACTGTTGTTGTCGCAGAATATTGCGATTGCATTCGCTTCAACTCTGTAGTCCTTCAACTGCTGACGAAGCCATAAAATTTGAGAACAGCAGCTTCCAACGGCCATATATTCGGCTTCAGTTGTTGAAGTAGCTACACTCGTCTGCTTCTTTGAAAACCATGAGATCGGCTTGCTTCCCAAGAACTGACAAGTGCCCGAAGTTGATTTTCTATCAATTCGACACCCTCCATAGTCAGCATCTGAGTATCCAGTGAGCTCCAAATTGTCCTCCGTTGGATACCACAGCCCCATGTTGACAGTGCCCTTCAAATATCGAAGAATTCTTTTGGGAGCTTCAAGATGGCTGTGCATGGGATTGCTTTGGAAGCGAGCACATACTCCAACTGCAAAAGTTATATCTGGCCTACTTGCAGTGAGATATAGAAGGGATCCGATCAAAGCTCGGTAGTCTGTAGCATCCACAGACTTCCCATCTACGTCATGCTCCATCTTCCAGTTCGTGTTCATTGGGATCTTCACAGCTTTGGCATGCTGAACACCGAACTTGGAAAGCATATCTCGAGTATACTTAGCTTGATTGATGAAGATACCATCATCCTGCTACTTTACTTGAAGACCTAGAAAGCAGCTCATCAAGCCAATCATCGACATTTCATATTTGGTCTTGATAGGGTGTATTTTTACCCTATTATCTAAGTGTTATATTATCGTTTTCTTGTCGTATTTTGATAGTTTAGCTTATGTTTTGTATTTTTTATGTTATTTCGAGCTAGATTATGCTTTTGGGTTGTTTTGAGTGTTTTTAGGGCTTTTATGTCGAGAAAACCCAAGATGAGATGAGAGGCGATGAAACCAAGGAAGATATGAAGTATTGATCCCAAGTTCTGACTGCTCATGATTTTTTGGAAGAGTTATTCTGGAAAAGTGAATGCATAGCATTGAAGAGGGGTTCAATATGAGCACGTAGGCGAAAACGGAGGTCAATTCGGAGTTCGAATGAGGAAGATATGGCCGAAACAAGAAAGTTGCGCAGAACCCTCTCGACCCTCTCGACCACCCTCTCGATCGAGAGAGGTGTCGAGAGGTGGCTTCTGTTTTCCAGCCGGGATTTTTCCTAAAAGGCAATTTTTGACTTTTTCTTGGTTTCCTTGTACAATTAGGTATTGGATGTAAACTTTTACCCTATAAATACCTCTAAACCTATCATTGTAAGTAGCCAACATTAGTTCCATACCTTAGATTAGTTTTTATTCTTTTCTCCATACTTTTATACTTTAGATCTAGATTTATTTTATGTATGAAGACCATTGAAGATTGAAGATTTATCAAGATTCAAGAGTTTTTCTATCCCTTGTTCTTTTACTTTATGCTTTTAATTATGTTTATTCTTCCTTCTACCTTTCTTTTAATTATGTCTAGCTAAATCCTTTAGTTGATTTTAGGGATTGAATGCCTAATTGAATTTATGTGATTGTTTTTGTTTGCAATTAGCCTTCCAATCTAGATGCATGTTTTCATGGTGCTTGTTCTCATGCATGATTAATTGATCACTAATTGTGTATGCATAGTTATGTTTATATGCCTTGATAGGATATTGCATAATAGATCTCATGAATACATGGTATGATGATTTGATTTGTCTTAATTGAATTTGAATTATCATATGTTTGCATATAATTGATTTGGGTGTCATAATTGAACCTAGTTGATTATATCATTGATACTCGTTCTATTTTGCACTTAACTTGATATCAATGCGTCCGAAAGGATATTAGGATCATATTAGGTGACGACTTGCATTGCTTTCATCGGGGTGTAGGTTATTTTACATGTATCACATCTAGATTGGATTAAATTGGTTAATTGTACTCATTAATTGCTTGCATAGATTTGATTAGGTAGGCTTCCCTAGAATCAACCTTGTTTCTTATTTGATTTATTTGTTTCCTTATTTTCTTATTTTCCTTATTTGTTTGATTGCTTATTTATTTGTTTCCTTATTTGTGTTCTCTTTTATTTATTTTATTTATTTGCCTAGGATTATAATACCACATTCTTAGTTTTTTTAATTGTCTAGACATCAGTTTAATTCTAGAGTAGAGGTACTTTGTGTGATTTCGATATATCAATCCTTGTGGATACGATACTCGTACTTTCTTATACTATACCTATTTTGTGTGGTAGAAAATAGTGAGATCAAATTTTGGCGCCGTTGCCGGGGATTGATTAGATTTCACATAGATATTTTGAAATAGGATTAAAAGGTGATTTAGGCGTTTATTTTTCTGTTTTTGTGTATTGATTTTACCGTCTTCTTTCTTTGACGAGGAAAAAATTCTTATGGCGGATCAAGGAGTGAGGAGGACTCTCAACGATCGGTTCAAGCCGGTTGTTGATCAATTCCAGAATGGAGGATGGGGGACTGTTGAGGCTACCGAGTACGAGATCAAGGCTTCCCTCATCAACATGGTGCAAGCAAATCAATATGGAGGCACACCGATGGAGGATCCTAATGCTCACCTGAAGCAATTTCTCAACATCTGTGCCACCTACAAGGCAAATGGAGTGCCTGCAGACTACATCAAGCTCAGTCTTTTTGAGTGGTCTCTCAAGGATGATGCTAGAGAATGGCTTGAGGATATAGAGAATCGAGCCGAGATAAAGACATGGAGCGAGCTGTGCAAACTGTTCTTAAATAAGTTCTTTCCACCTTCGAGGGCTCAGAGGCTTCTAAACGTGTTGGGAACCCCCTGCAGTTTGATTTTGATGATGTTTATCGAAACCACACTTAGGCATATTTTACTTGTTTAGGGTCAAGGCCGATAGATCGACCTGCTACCTGTTAGTGCAGGTCGATGCCCTTTAATGTTTAGAATCAAGTTCGATCCATCCTGTAAGAGAAAGGTCGATGTATCGACCTGCCTCAATTGGATCGAGCTGGATCATCAGCCTGTCTATCGACCTTCCCTATCAAGCTTCCAGCCCGCTCTGCCTTAGAAGATTTCAAGAGTTGGATTATCAATCAAGGTCGATGCTCCGCCTTCATGGAGCGTCACGACCAGATCCTTGCCACGTCGAGTGCCAGCAAGGACGAATATTCCCAACGGCTAGAAGTGAGTCAGCATCCAACGGCTAGTGCCACGTCAGCCCGACTCCAACGGCTAGTTTTTCAAAACTGCCTATAAATACTTCAGCCATTTTCGGATTCAAGTACGGGAAACACAAGCTATCAACGCCATATCTCTGCCCAAATCTCTCTCAAAGTCCATATCCATTCAAGTGTTCGAAATCCGATTAGTTTCCCAAACACTTGACGAAGAGAGGTTTCCGATTCCGAAAAACACCACAACGACGAAGCGTTCACTGCTGCTTGTCGATTGTTCAAACAACTTCTTCTCCGACTTGTTCGAAGCTAGAAAGCTTGTTTTTATTTTCGCCATTATAGAGTTAGTCAAGCTCTGTAAAAGCGTAAGGTTGTTTGTACGTTTTAGTACGAAGGTTGTAAGGGTCACGACCCAAAACTCGTGTCTAGTTACTCTCAAGTTAGATTGTATCTAGAACTGATACTCAGTCAGTATAAATAAGAGAGAGGTGGATCCAAAAGAAAAGGGATTCTCAGGTCGAGTCGACCTGACGTGGACGTAGGAGGGTTTCTCCGAACCACGCTACATCGCGGTGTTTCTCTCTCTTTATTTATTGCACTTACATTTTATTATCTAACTGACTAGCATCAACCTGCATTACACGAATCAACCTGCTATCCATATTCAGCCTTAAGATTTTTCAAAGAGTAATCAACCTCCACCAACTTCCGCATTAACAACAGTTTGATAAATCAAGCTTGATACCATACAAGCTTGATAGATCAAACTGCCTCTGATAAGGTCGACCTTGACAATCGACCTGCAGATCGACCTGATTTTACAAAAGTCAAAAACGGTTGGTTATTGGTGTATTCCCCCCCCCCCCCCCCATACACCAATTACTCTTTCCCGGGACCAACAAGTGGTATCAGAGCAGTGGTTCTTTTGACCGCTGCTTTGCATACTAAAAGTTCTTTATCAAACTTTTGGTCATTTTGAACCGATCCTTAGAAAAATCTTTTTCATTCATTCATATCATATTATTTTGCTATGGAGGCTTCTCTTCTCAGGGTATGTGAAGACTTCTCCGTTCAAGGCTATGAAGATTGGAGCTTTCGAATCAAGATGTGTCTCAAGGCACATCACGTCCTTATGTGGGACATCATCGAGAACGGACCCTCCCCCATTTATGCTGCGAAGATTATCGTGGATGGAACAGCCCCCGGGGAGGCTACATACGAGAAAATCCTTAAGAATCCTCGCGATTACACAACCGAGGAAAGGAAGGAGGCCGGTCTCGATGATTATGCAAAGGGACTCATCTCCAGCACCGTGAAGGGCGTCTACCTGGCCAAGATCAGAAATCTTGAAACGGCCAAAGAAATGTGGGACACCCTCCGGTCCATCAGCCTTGGCTCAGAGGAAATGAAGGAGAACAAGCTGTCCATGGCGTGCAGCATGTTCGATGACTTCAAGATGGTTTCGGGAGAAACCATTGAAGCGATGAAAATTCGCTTCACCGAGATTGTTCTTGAAGTGGCTGCCATCAACCCATACAAGTATACGCAGTGCGAGAAGAATCTCAAAGTGATACGTGCCCTCCCTGCAAATTGGCACGTATACGCCGCCATGCATCCAGCCCGATCGGATTTCAACTCCCTCACCACTGAAGATCTTTTCGACATTCTTGTCGGAAATGAGTATGAGATGATCCGCATCCATGGATCAACCCAGCCTTCCACCAGCAAGAAGGCTGATGAAAAGAACAAGGAGGTAGCTTTCAAGGCCGACTCAGCCTCAGCTGCTGCCCCAAGTCAGATTGACGAATCCATCGTCAAGAAGTTCGAGAAGATGACTCTCGACTATGCTCTAGCCGCTAGGAGAAATGAGAAGCTCCTAGGGAAGGTTGTCAAATACAAGAAATTCTACCGTGACAACAAACGAAACTTCTCAAACCGCAACCACGACCACCCTGACAAAAAGGGAGAAGGTAAACCCTCAACCATCAATTCTTCTAACACACCCGAGGGTGGTTGTTTCAACTGTGGCAGGCCAGGTCACTACAAGACCGACTGCCCGGATCTTACCAAGGCCGAGAGAGACGAGCTCCGTGCAAAGCGCGACAAGAAGCTCAAAGAGCAACGAGCTGCAATGATTGCCGAAGAAACAAAGGAAGCTCACCTCTCGGATAGCTCGTCAAGTGATGACGAAGGATACATCGCTTTCGATGAAAGTGATGATGAAGAATGCTTCGTTGGAGAGCATCAACAAAACGAGGGATCTTCAAAGGTAGATCTTCAACCCATTTCACTTTCTTTTTCTGACGATGATTGTGCAGAAGAAGGTGATGAAGACCTATCCGAGGCTGTGTCTTGGGAAGAAATCAAGAAACAGCTCGATGACTATGCCGATCTCGTGGATACACTCAAAGAGGTCGTTGAAGACAATGCTGAGAAATTGGATAAAAATGAAAAATACAAGCTAGCATTAGAAGAAAGATTCTCTCCCTACGATGAAGAAAAGGAAAGGGAGATCGAAGCCCTAAAGTCAAAGGTTGACGAATTGACTTTACGGGTCAAGGAGTTCGATACCAGGGAGCTCGAGAAGAATGAGTCCCTCAAGATCAAAGATGCCGAAATACACAGCCTTACCTCAAAGCTGGCGGACTTGGTAATCCGACACGAACTCCTCGTGAA
Organism: Thymus quinquecostatus; assembly: GCA_024222315.1. NCBI lineage: Eukaryota > Viridiplantae > Streptophyta > Magnoliopsida > Lamiales > Lamiaceae > Thymus > Thymus quinquecostatus. The sequence goes on along the minus strand of CM044173.1, from coordinate 18,593,875 downwards.
AAAGGAAGAAAAACTTCAACTCACTTTAAGTCAGTTGAAGAAAAGCGGAAAGAAGTTGGAAGAAGTGCAATCCATGCAACGCAATCCGCGCGATCACTCTGGGATTGGGTTCAACGGAGAATCCAAGAAAAGCAAGGGTAAAGACTGTGAGGTCAAGTTCGTTAAAGCACAGTCAAAATCAAAGAGTGTTCGGAAAGCCAATCAAGCTCTCCCTGATAAGATGGTCAAGCTGAAGAATCCAGCTCGACAGCCCCAGGCCATCCTCATAAAGCAACAAAAGAAAGAACAGCCCGCTCCTCAAAAGAAGGAGAGTCGACCTGCCCAGCAACGTCGACCTGCCCCCTACCATCAAAATCAGGCTGTTCATCAAGGGCGATACCAAGGCCAGCACTATCAAAGGCCGTATCATCCTCAGTTCTTCTACCCGGATTATCAAGGGTGCTACTGCCACTATCCTCAACAGTCAAATTTTCCAGACTGGCAGTATCAACCTGGGTATTATGAAGAACACAATTATCAGCCTCGTCGCCCTCGCTCGAAGAAAACCAAGGCTCCCAAGCCCAAAACCGCTACTGCATCGTCCTCAGCCTCGGATAGAAGCAGACCGGTGAAGCAAATATGGGTTCCAAAGGCCGTTCCCGCAACCGATGTAGCACCCAATCTCAAATGGGTTGCTAAGTTTAATTAATTGCAGGTTGGGAAGGCTCAAAGAAGGAGCCAAGCAGCTCATGGAGCTGTATGGATCATTGATAGTGGATGCTCGAAGCACATGACGTGTGACAAAACGCCACTTTCAAACTATCAAGAACGAGACGGGCCACTTGTAACCTTTGGAGGAAATTCTAAGGGATTTACGAGAGGCCAGGGCGATCTAACAGTTGATAAAACAACTATTTCTAACGTCTCTTATGTTGAAGGTCTTAATCATAACCTATTCTCTGTGTCGCAATTCTGCTCGAGTGGTAAACGAGTAGAATTCACCGCTAACAAATGTCTCGTGAAAAATGAGGAAGGAGAAAGTCTTCTTACCGGAATTTTGCAGGATAGACTCTATATTGTTCAATGGACAGATTGGATAGAAACCTGCTTGGTCACAAAGGCTGATTCCGAGACAAGTTGGCTATGGCACAAGAGGTTGAGTCACTTAAACTTCAAGGCCATCAACAAGCTCGCACGCAACAAGCTGGTGAACGACCTGCCAGATCAAGTCTTCGATCGTGATCACATCTGCAGAGCCTGTCAAGCCGGAAAGCAAACAAGATCTTCCTTTCCAAGCGTGACGGCACAATCATCAAATCGAATTCTTGAGCTTCTCCATCTCGACCTCTTCGGTCCAGTCACTCCCTTGAGTATAAACGGTAGAAAATATGCTCTCGTTATTATAGATGATTATTCTAGATTTACGTGGGTTATTTTCATGTACAAAAAGAAGGAAACATTGGAGAAGCTACCTGCGTTGCTGAGCAAGCTGTGCAATCAAAAGGAAAAATCCATCATCTCCATTCGATCAGATCGAGGCACTGAATTTATCAATGCAATGATCGAAGAATATTGCACAAAGAGTGGGATTCATCATCAAACTTCAGCTGCACGCACACCTCAACAAAACGGCGTGGTGGAACGTCGTAACAGATCGCTGAAGGAAGCAGCTCGTACCATGTTGGATGAAACCAATCTTCCAAAGAAGTTTTGGGCAGAGGCCGTCAACACAGCCTGCTACACCCAAAACAGGTCGATCATCACGACCCGACATGGAAAGACTCCATACGAGCTGTGGAACAACAAGCTCCCCAGGTTAAAGTATTTTAAAGCTTTTGGGTGCTTGTGTTACATTCATAACAATGGGAAATCTCAATTAAAGACTTTTGATAGCAAGGCCGATCCAGGAGTATTTTTAGGATACTCAGAGGTTAGCAAAGCTTATAGAGTCTTTAATAAGAAAACCCTAGTTGTGGAGGTAACACCTCATGTTATGTTTGATGAATCTACTTATCTGTACAGAGAATCAAGTACAGGTACAGAACAGCCCGCTGCTAACAGGCCGTCTAACTCCCCCATTGACGACCTGCTAGTATGGACTCCAAATGATTTGGAGGAAGAGGATCAATCTGATCCTAAGGTCACACAGCAAGGGGGAAGTGATGCAAATGATAATACGAGCTGTAATACATCAGCCGGACTTAACCAAGCTGATCCCCCTCCCTCAGTCCCCAAGACTGATGCTGTTCAAGACCTTACATCACAAATCGAGCAGCTCGATAACACAATGGAGCAGCTCAACATCCAGGCCAAACAGCAGCCCGATCAACATTCCGAGCAACAGCGCGTATCCACTGATCAACCTTCAACTCACCCGGAGTTTGATGAACCCATTAATGAGCCCGAGCCAATCATCTCAAATGAAGAAAGAGCTCGACGCAGACGATGGATCGATGATCATCCGAAAGAGCTCATTGTTGGGAACCCAAACCAAGGAGTACGAACAAGAAGGACGATTGGTGAAAGCGCACTATTAAGTTGCTATCTCTCTCGCATAGAACCCAGAGATGCCATTGAAGCTCTTCAAGATGCTGATTGGATTGAAGCCATGCAAGAAGAACTCAATGAATTCAAAAGAAATGAAGTATGGTCTCTAGTTGATCGTCCTTATCATCAGGGCGTCATTGGAGTCAAATGGGTTTACAAGAACAAGAGAGATGAATCTGGAGAAGTTGTCAGAAATAAAGCCAGATTGGTTGCAAAGGGTTACTGTCAACAAGAAGGAATCGACTACGATGAGACGTTTGCCCCCGTTGCAAGATTAGAAGCTATAAGGCTGTTTCTAGCTTATGCCGCTCATCAACGATTCAAAGTCTACCAGATGGACGTTAAAAGTGCGTTCCTCAATGGCGTTCTCGAAGAGGAAGTCTATGTGGAACAGCCTCCTGGATTCGAGGAGGGTGATTCAAGCAAAGTCTACAAACTGCACAAGGCCGTCTACGGACTTAAACAAGCTCCTCGAGCTTGGTATGAGACACTGTCATCCTTCCTCATCGAATCAGGATTCAAGCGTGGTTCAGTCGACAAGACGCTATTCACTATCAAAGTGAATGAACATATCCTTTTAGTACAAATTTATGTTGATGATATCATTTTTGGATCTAAATCTCCCATTTTGTGCGAAAAATTTGGTAACCTCATGACCGAAAAATATAAAATGTCTATGATGGGGAAATGAATTTCTTTCTAGGGTTGCAGGTTAAGCAGTCCGATGAAGGAATCTTCATTAGCCAAACAAAGTACGCACACGAGCTGGTCGACAAGTTTGGTGTCAAAGACAGCAAGCCTGTCAAAATACCGATGCTCTCTGGTGGGAAGATCGACCCAGATCCCTAAGGAAAACCTGCCAACATAACACAGTACAGGGGTATAATTGGTTCATTACTTTATCTAACTGCTAGTCGACCTGACATCACTTTTGCAGTTGGAGTGTGTGCTCGATTTCAAGCTAATCCTAAGGAATCTCACTTGGAAGTAGCAAAGAAAATTCTTCGATACATCAAAGGAACCACAAATCTAGGTCTTTGGTATCCTTGTGATGATAATTTGCAGCTTACAGGTTATTCAGATTCTGATCATGCAGGGTGCAAGCTCGATAGGAAATCTACCTCGGGTACTTGCCATTTTCTCGGAAACAAGCTGATTTCCTGGTTTTCAAAGAAGCAAACTTCAGTAGCCACCTCCACCACAGAGGCCGAGTACATGGCCGCAGGAAGTTGTTGTGCACAAATCTTGTGGATCAAACAACAACTTAAGGATTATGAAGTTGAAGTCAGTGAAGTGCCAATATTCTGTGATAGCTCGAGTGCCATCGCCATTACTCAAAACCCAGTTCTTCATTCTAGATGCAAGCATGTGGATATTCGACATCACTTTATTCGTGATCACGTGGAAAAGAAGAACGTGGTTATTGAAAAGATACACACTGACATTCAACGAGCTGATATTCTGACCAAACCCCTAGCCGAAGAAAGATTCAAAATGCTATGTGGAAAGCTAGGGTTATTAAATGTTGAGACATCAGGCCGATCATAAGCCTCCAGGCTGTTATCTCCTCATCGACCTGCCACATCTTTCAAAAGCTTGTGTGGGACCAACAATCGGGACCAACAAGCAGGCTGTCTCTTTACAAGCAGGCCGATATTAAGGGGGAACAGGCTGTCATCTACTGAACAGGCCGTCATCTACTCAACAGGCCGATATCATTTGAACAGGGAGTTACTTCTTGGACAGGCCGTGCCTATCTACAGGCCGTGTCCATCATCAGGCCGTCGACTATTCAATAGATCGACCTGTGTTCCTCAATTGAGGGGGAACACTTAGCCAAAGTGATCCATCATTTGAGGGGGAACAATGGCCAATGTCTGTCTCCAGGGCGTTTATTTCGCCAGGCCGACATCGCCAGGCCGTTCCACCTCGCCAGGCCGATGTCATATGTCCAGGCCGATATCACAAATACAGGCCGTTCATTTCGACAGGCCGTTCTCCGTCACAAGGCCGATATCATCAGGCCGATATCAACCTGAATGCAACTGCATTTATGAAGGAAGAATCAAAAGGGCAGTATCACCCTTTTGTCTTATAACTTCTTCAATACGCATTGAATTCTTCATTTATTAATGTTATTTATTTCTCAATGTGTTTCATTATTTAGGGTTCTGATAATTTGCAGAAAATGAGGAAAAAGGGATAATGATTACTTTTTTTGTAAAACATCCAGTCAAGTGTCAAGTTTTGACACATTGACCGAGAATGCATTTAATTCCCTGCCCTCTCTCTGCAAAAAGTGCAAGTTATCGCACGTTCTCATATCTCACGCGCGAATGTGTAACGTTTCACATTACACGCGCACTCATCGTGTGGATGAGAATTAAAGAGATATTTACACCTTTTCAAATTCGAACGATCTCAACCGTTCGAAAATTCTATAAATATGGCATGCAGTTTTCTCTCATTCTTACTTACCTTCTTCATCTTCTTCGAAAAACCTAAAATTTATCTCTGCAAATACTAAAACTGCCGCTGTCGTGTTCTTCACTTTTCTGCATTCTCTCTATCTGCATCAAATCACTCGCGTGGTTTGTACTCTCTTCACCGATTATATTTTTACATTTCTGTCAAGTTCTTTACTGTATTTATTTTCTAATCTTTCTCGAAAAACTTGCAGAAAAATCAATGGCAGAAAGGGTTTCAACTTCCGGTCGAAAGGAGATGCCATGGTCTGAAATCGAGGAGATCTTGACGGCTCACCTCAAATTCGAACCGTACATGGAGCGCAATAACTTCGGTTTTCGCGATCTCGAATCCATGTTCGCACTGGTGGAGAAGTGTTCTTCGTTCTATCATATCATCTCCACCCGGCCAGCGAAAAATCTCCCCAGACTTGTGAGTGCCTTCTATTATAATTGGAATGAAGGTGATTCCGTATCTACCCACACGGTCTGCCTTGGAACCACGAAGTCCCTGGTCACCATCAATGTTCTCGACGCGGTGAAGGCAGCCTTCGGCATTGAAGAGGAAGGTTCAATGCAAATCTCGGAGATTTCTCAAGACCAACTGCAGCAGGTTGCAGATCGGGTCTTGATTGAGCAAAGGCAGTTCGTTCCAGTGGCTTTCAAAAGGAGCGAGCTGCGCCCCAAATACCGCCTTTTGATGGACTTCGTGCAGAAGTGTTTTCTTGGGCACATCGGGAATTACGACCAGGTCACCCCGTTCAAATTCCAAATCATGACGGCCGTAATTCTCGACCTGCCCATCTGCTGGGCCAAGCTAATGGTCTCGCTTCTCTGGGATGAAGCCAGGCTGATCATTACCGAGACAGAGGGAGAGGTCGTTGTGAAAGTGTCCCTTCACAACAACAAACCGCTTCACCTTGGGACGAAGGTCACCTCCATCATCATCTCCCACTTCAAGCAGAGGACATGGTCCAAAGATCCGGCCTTTCCCCCTCTGTTTATTCCAAAGGATCTCCACCAACTGGAGATGGCGATAGGGGTATCGGCGCAGATTTATTACAACTCCTCTGACGATGTCAGGGCGCACATCGCCAAGGCCGGCCAATCCAAAGTTGGCTGGAGGATTCCGGATCGACCTGCTCAAAAGAAGAGGAAGGCCGATGTCGATCTGGTTCCCTCACGACCTGTCAAGAAGACACAGCCCGTGAAGAGGACTCCCCCTCGCAGGTCGCTGTCAGCCTCGGGTGAGCCACCCAGGCCGATGCACAAGGTTCTTCCTGTGCAGATCGAGGAACCTGCATCTCGCACGGAGTCTTCACCCGTCTCTTCGCCCTCATCATCAGCCGAACGGACTCCATCTCCAGTCCGTTCCGCCGCTGAGCCGTCCGCCTCGCAACAACGGACTGCATCTCTCCGCCCGGAGGCCGTTGTCATTTCGTCTCCAGTGAGAACCGCCCCAGTCCATCGAGCTGGATCCGTCGAGATCCAGGATCTCACTGGGGAAGAATCTCTGTCTTCCCCCGTTCGGGATGCGCCTGTGGAGGAGGACGTCGTGCTGGAGGTCCAGCCGTTCGTTGAGCAGCCAATTTCTGCTGCTCACTCCCAGGTCGCTGCATTGAAGCAGGAGGCTAGGCTGAAGGTCATCGACCTGATGCCGGGGATAGCCCAACTCCCCAAGTCTCTCGACCTCGCCACTCGCCTCCAGTTCTACCTGGATTGTAAGTCGAGTTACTATTACGTCCTTGAGGCGTTGCTGCAGGTCGTCACTCTCGACGACCTGAAGGTCGAGGAGCTGGCTCTTGAAGCGGAGTTCGGTTTCTACACCGTGGGGGATGCGGCCTCCAATTTTCGTCAGCTGGTGCTCCGCCGCATGAAGGTCGAAGCCAAAATTTTGGGCATCGACCTTCGCCCCCTATATGCGCACTCTCGCGCCCTGTACAACTCCGCCGCAGAAGCCGGAGACGAGTTTGATCGGATTCAAACTCCGGAGCAATCATCACCCAGGATTGAGGGTGATGATCAGCCTCTTGTTGTTGCTGCTCCGTCTCCAAAAGTTGATGTGGAGGCTGTGCTGGATGAAATTTCTACCAAGCTTGAGTCCATCATCACCAGCCTCCCAGAGCAAATCAAGCAGGCCGTAGCAGAGGCCCGGGCTGATATAGTGAAAGATGCCAAAGCCCAGGCCGATGAAGCTGCCAGGGAGCGCGTCACGGACTTCGCCGTGAAGCTTTTGAAAGAATATACCGACAAGCTCCTGCCGGGCCAGCTCGATGAGCTCAACATGGCGTCCCGTGACCAGATCGCGGAGGTATTGGAGGACTTGGCCAAGGTCGATGGGCGTGTAACAACTTTGACCTCTTCTGTCTCGACCTCGGCCTCGACCTCCAATGAGCAGATCAACGCCATCCACGGCACCATCTCCTCCCTTCTCAGTGGGCAAATGGAGTTGAAGGATGCTGTGATCAAGCTCCAGCAAGAGGATGCGACTCTTCTTTCCCTTATAAAGGCCCTGACTGATGATGTCGAAAAGGGGGAAGAAGAAAGAGCCGCCGCCGCGAAGAAGAAGAAGGCCCCAAAATCCAAAACCCCTTCAACTTCCGTGGCTCCTCCAAAGAAGCCCTCCCAGGCCGTTGCACCCAAGGCCGCTGCCGCTCATGCCGATCCCATCTCTCAGCTTGGTGCGGAGCAGGCTGCTGCCGCCAAAGCTCGATTGGCTGCCGAGGCCGATCTTATCTCTGCCATGATACTGGCTGGTGCTACGCCGGAGCAGGCCGCAAATCAAGAGGAGCAGCAGCGTTTCAAGGCCGAGCGCCGAGCTGCTGAAGCTAGGAGGAAAAGAGAGTTGGACTGGATCAGCCAGTCCGCTCTTGTTTTGAATGCAGGAGGATTGCAGCAGGTCGTCGATTGGCTTGATGAATCTCAAAACAACCTGCTGCGGGAGCTCAATTCTTGCTTCATCCTCCTGCACTACTTTATCAAGGACCCCTCCCTGCCTGCCGATGCCGATGAAGCGTATGCAGCCTATATGCTCAAGTTTCCGTACCAAAAATTCATTGGTGATCTTAGGAAAAAGGCTGCAGAGGCCGGTGTGACGATAAGGGCCCCTGCTCAGCAATATTTTGCGCCCTTGCGTCTTGGTGCTTCGGAGTATTTGGATTACTCTCGAATCGACCAGTACATCGCGCAAACTGCCATCGGCCTAGGCGTCAACGTATCGAATTCCGATCCCGACTATCGTCGTATCAGGGATGGAATCTACGCAAGCATGCAGACGATGTCAAGGGAGCAGGTCCAGGAAGAGCGCTTGGCAGCCCGTGCCAAGATCCAGGCTATGTAGATAGATGATTTTGTAATCTTTTGTTTTTCATTTATGCTCTCAGCTGGTTGTAAATTCTCCATGTATTCTGCTATCGAGCTTAATGAAACAAAATCATCTTTCGTCCTGATGACAATATCTCTTTGTCCAGGCATCTGCCTTTACTGCTTTATTTTAATTATGTCCTTATTTGTCTTTCATTTAATTCCTTATCAATCTTCATGATTGAAAAATGTTTAAGCTCTGATACCATCTTTCAGTGTTTTATCTTAGGAATTATTTGTAAAGTGTTTGGTTTCAACATCATCAAAAAGGGGGAAATTGTTGGGAACCCCCTGCAGTTTGATTTTGATGATGTTTATCGAAACCACACTTAGGCATATTTTACTTGTTTAGGGTCAAGGCCGATAGATCGACCTGCTACCTGTTAGTGCAGGTCGATGCCCTTTAATGTTTAGAATCAAGTTCGATCCATCCTGTAAGAGAAAGGTCGATGTATCGACCTGCCTCAATTGGATCGAGCTGGATCATCAGCCTGTCTATCGACCTTCCCTATCAAGCTTCCAGCCCGCTCTGCCTTAGAAGATTTCAAGAGCTGGATTATCAATCAAGGTCGATGCTCCGCCTTCATGGAGCGTCACGACCTGATCCTTGCCACGTCGAGTGCCAGCAAGGACGAATATTCCCAACGGCTAGAAGTGAGTCAGCATCCAACGGCTAGTGCCACGTCAGCCCGACTCCAACGGCTAGTTTTTCAAAACTACCTATAAATACTTCAGCCATTTTCGGATTCAAGTACGGGAAACACAAGCTATCAACGCCATATCTCTGCCCAAATCTCTCTCAAAGTCCATATCCATTCAAGTGTTCGAAATCCGATTAGTTTCCCAAACACTTGACGAAGAGAGGTTTCCGATTCCGAAAAACACCACAACGACGAAGCGTTCACTGCTGCTTGTCGATTGTTCAAACAACTTCTTCTCCGACTTGTTCGAAGCTAGAAAGCTTGTTTTTATTTTCGCCATTATAGAGTTAGTCAAGCTCTGTAAAAGCGTAAGGTTGTTTGTACGTTTTAGTACGAAGGTTGTAAGGGTCACGACCCAAAACTCGTGTCTAGTTACTCTCAAGTTAGATTGTATCTAGAACTGATACTCAGTCAGTATAAATAAGAGAGAGGTGGATCCAAAAGAAAAGGGATTCTCAGGTCGAGTCGACCTGACGTGGACGTAGGAGGGTTTCTCCGAACCACGCTACATCGCGGTGTTTCTCTCTCTTTATTTATTGCACTTACATTTTATTATCTAACTGACTAGCATCAACCTGCATTACACGAATCAACCTGCTATCCATATTCAGCCTTAAGATTTTTCAAAGAGTAATCAACCTCCACCAACTTCCGCATTAACAACAGTTTGATAAATCAAGCTTGATACCATACAAGCTTGATAGATCAAACTGCCTCTGATAAGGTCGACCTTGACAATCGACCTGCAGATCGACCTGATTTTACAAAAGTCAAAAACGGTTGGTTATTGGTGTATTCCCCCCCCCCCCCCCCCCCATACACCAATTACTCTTTCCCGGGACCAACAAAACGAGATCAAGAAATTCCAACAACTTGAAGATGAGTACCTTTACGAAGCATGGGGGAGATTCAGAAAGATGCTTCGTGTATGCCCCAATCATGGTATGGACAAGGGGGAACAAATCTTCTGCTTCCATCAAGGATTGAATAAGCAATGCAAGAAGGAGCTTGATTATGCATCTAAAGGAGGATTCTTAAATCCCGATGTAGAGACGGCCAGGGAGATCATCGAGCTCAACGTCAACACAAGTTATGAGGAGGCTACCGATAGAAGAGTTGGGAGAAGGAAGGTTGCCGCCATTGGATCCGAAGCTTATGATGATTTGATGGAGAAATACACCAAGACGGCAACGGAGTTGGATGCTTTCAAGAAGTCTTATGATCCCAACAATCGACGCCATCCAAACATATCTCCTAGCTTCCATGAGGAGAATAGAGTTGTCTAAGAGCCGAAGAAGGAACCTTCATTGGAGGAGTTGATTAAGATTCTCATCTCAACGACGACAAATAAAATTGGAGCCTTGGAGTCTAGTGTAGAAAATTTGACAAAGCACATGAACATGTTGGATGCTCGAGTTGGTCAAGTAGCAAATGCTCAAGGAGGAGTCCATAAGCCCGATCACCATGTTCATGCCATTGAGCTTCGGAGTGGCACAAAGTATACAAATCCATCCTTGGAAGCTGGAGATGCTGGAAACGGAGGCCACAAGAATGTGGAGTTCGAGGAGACGAGGGTCCAAGTGCCGAGGCGAGGACCTCTCGACACCTCTCTCGATCGAGAGGAGGATCGAGAGGCAGCTACTGGAAGTCTGAATCCACCTCTCGATACCTCTATCGATCGAGAGGAGGATCGAGAGGTTTACGACAAGGAGATCCAAATTGACCCTATTGACACCTCTCTCGATCGAGAGAAGGGTCGAGAGGTCAAAGTTCGAGGTCAGAAGGTACCTACTTTGTTCAACCTCGGATAGAATCTCTAAGAACTGGTCGAAAGCTAAAGCCTGAGCGCCAAAGGAGGGTGTTGAAAACCGGTTCGCCTCTGCAAACACAGAGGAATGAAAATTGCCCGTTTTTCGGAAAAAGAGGTACAGATGCCTACCCCAGTCAAAGGTGAAGAAAGGAAATAGGGTTTACCATGTTTCTCGGAATGGTTAGATGCAGGAGGGTCGGTATGGCAAAAGCCTAGCCGAGGTTTCATTATTATTATCTCCTGGAGATTTTCTGGATAAGATTTTGAGACTCTGTCGTCTGTAGGAGACAGCTCGGGGGCATCCTCCAAAGAAAACAAGCCCAAGATTAGTGGCCCTGACTTCAGTCATTTTCTATGATAATTTCTCCTGGATTTTTCGTAGCATCTCTTCATTATCAGGATTCATGACTGAAAGTAACTGTCGACGAAACCCAATCTTTAGAGATCTTGAGAAATACATGGAAATTTCCGTCAAAAAAAAAATCCCTGTTAAGCATGGGTTATGAAAACACAAGAGCGGAAGGTAATGATAAAGGATTTACCTGGTAAAAAAGAAGAACGAAATAATCGCTCAAAATGCAAAGCAAAGGATGAGAATGTTACTGTTTGTCTAGGAGATGCAATAGGAGGAGGAAGTTGAAAAGACAAAAGGAGAGGGGAGTGATATCTCACTTATTATCTCACCCCGGCTTATAAAAGGGAGGAAGAGGCCTTTTCGTTTCTGAAAAGTAATACACCTCTCCTATCAAAATATATTACTTTAATATTCCTCTGCCTATGATGAAGAAGCAGTACCCAAAGCACAAGTAGTTTTTTCCCGCCAAAATCCTAGTCAGAAGCCTTCATGCGAATACTTCTGGACCTGGGGGGGAGTAGCTGATAGGGACTAGTATCAGCCTCATTATCCAAATAAATCAATCCGCTAGAAAGACACTCTTCCCATAATTTTGGGACATCGTCTCAAAAGTCAATTAATATTAATGATGTTGTGTCACGATATCAAATTATGGCTGTGTCCATCGCTTCAAAGTATTGAATGTTTTTGCTGAACAAGGAAATCTTGCCAGGATGAAAGGAATAGTAAGATCTAGTTAGAACTAGACTCGGTGTCACCATTAAGGAGGATAGTTGTTAATCTTGATAAAGCCTCAAACAGAAACTGCTCCATATGGTAGCATATTACCAGAAAATCTATGGGTTCTTAAAGGCTTCAGGCGCTCAATACAGATATAAGGTACGTTCTATGCAGAAGCTGGAAGCCTTATCTCCTCCCAGAAGCCATATGGGATTTATTGGCATCTGTCAGGATCAAAGGATCTAATCAATGCCTCTAAGCATCTGGCAGAACCTTAAGTTCTGCACGGCACGCAATCCGCATGACTCTACGTACTCTAGAGTGAGGACCACCGCATTCATGACGGAGGGAATCTTGCCTCTATGGGAATTCCTTTTCTGTCCTTCGTTCACACGAATGTTTGCTTTTTTCACCCTCCTTGCACCTATAAATACCCGGCTATTGCACACTCCATCATCATCATAACACAACTCTTCATACACATACGCTCTCGGCGTACTGTTCCATTCACTCACACATTCTTCCACGAGCTCCTTCGAGCTCAAGTAATCTAGGTCGCCGAGGCCTTCTTCCGGGAGGTTTCATCCACGGTCACCTCCGTTCCACCCTCTCGACATTGGAAAGAGTCTTCCTCATTCACTACCTTGAGCCTAAGGTAAAACCCTCATTATCCAGAGGGAGCGAAGCTTAGCTGAGCTCCGAGCTCCGTGTTTCTCTTTTTCTCCCTACTTTATTTCCTTATTATTCACTTAAATGAGGACTAAACCTATAAACTTAGCTGATCTGTGGTTAAAACGCCCTTCATTCAAGCATATAGCATGATCATTTCTTGTTATTTCTAAGCGAACAATAGTCTGTACAAAGTATACAATTATAGCTCCTCAAACGCATGAATCTCTTACCCTTCATTACTGTGATGCTCTATCCATGAATGCCCTTTGCAAAACGTGATAAATAATCCCTTAAACTGTTGTGGATCTCCAACCCGGATCTATCATTTGTGTTCTTCAATTTAATATGCATGTAGTATATGTTATTGTAGAGGGTGAATCTACAATTGAGTTGGATCCGACTGGTTCGACCCGATCGATCAGATCCGACTGAAGAAGAGGCACTAGCAACCTGTCAAACAGAACAAACGTAAGAGCCCTTCGATGGACACGGGTGGGGGTGTCAGCCGAAGGACCTCCGACGCTCAAGCCAGTGATCGAAACAACTAGTCGGAAAACAATAATGAAACAATGTAAAACGAATAAGTGAAGAATGATAGAAATTTCGACTGAGATGAAGGTGAGAATGAGCAATGTGGAGATGATGGAAGGCAGCGCCGTCTGATTGAAATTCAATAGACGCCGACTGATGGAGCCTGGAGGGTTTCAGAGGAGGAGTCAGTTGGCGAAGGGAATGCGTGAATGAATGAGTGTGAGAGTGCGTCAGATCGTGTGTTTGACCTAGCAGTCGGGAGTTTATATAGGACGGCTTACCCGACCAGGGTTTTTCCGTTTAAACCCTAGTCTGCCTCTAGTCGTTGAGAAGGTGGGGAGGCTTCTCCCAGCTGACTCGCTCCGTCCGTTTGGTCAGTTGAGACCGATCTAGATCCTTCGGCTGGCTGAGTGGACCCCTAGGCGGTTCGTGGGTTCAGTCGGCCCAATAGAAACAAGGCCTTTAAATAGTTAACTGGGCCAAACAAATTGTTCCGTCTGACTGATGGGCTGATTATGCTCAAGTGCTTGGAGTTGGGCTGATCAAGTATGAGCAAATGGGTTGGGCCAGTCAGGCGGATTTTTCCCACTACAGTTTGTCCCCCACTCTCTAGTTGGAATTTCCAACTGGAGAGTAGTCAGATTTTTCTAGATAAAAATAATTAGTTCGCATTATTTGGAACAATGAATAATTTCAGTCGGTCGGTAAAATGAGATTTTCATTCAGTTGGCCACGTGAGCTTATCAGTGCTCATCTTTATGTGCATAATTTAATAAGTTTATTTTTCCGACTGAATGGAAATCGAATTTTTCTAATTAGGCCGTTAACAATTTCAAGTTGTTTGGATAATGAATAACATCAGTCAGTCGGTACTAAGGGACCTTTACTCAGTCGGCCGCATGGGCTTATAAGTATTCCCTTCTATATGATAAATTATCATTACCGACTGAGTGAATACTTTGCGGAATTTCTCTAAGTATAATGTATTCGGATTTTCAATAGGGGCCGATTAACCTTGAATTCGACATCAGACCCCATGTAGAACTGGTTCGAGAGTGGACGTCAACTCAACTGAAGAGTATATAATTTCAGTCGGCTAAATAACCATTTGAATTTTAAGCACTTTAGTGGGTTGAATAAGGTAATCTATCTGACTGACTTGTTTAGTTTTCAACTATGAAACTATGATAATTCATTCTATAAGAATTATTATTGTTGAAGGTCCCAGCTGAAGGGCTATATAAATTCAATTGGTACAATTAACCGAATTGATTGGATGAGGCGTTCCGCCTGAGTGATTGATCTAACATGATTTATGCTTCATTGGGGGCAGGGTACTTCCAGCTCCAAATGGTGATCATCGGCTTTGTTTGTGACTGACTGACTGAGTGAGTAAAGCAATTGTCTCATTTTTACTAGCTGAGTGAGATTTTTGCCGACTGACTGATGTGAGTTGAATAAGTATCTCACTATACATACACATGACCCATCCGACTGACCGCATAAATAAAAGGAAAATTGGCCACCAACTAACTAGATGAGTATCTACTCATGTTTTGCCACATAGGCTCATCAATTAATGTAGTAAATGGCTACATTTAATGTTCAACTATGAAAGAGAGTAGGTGTTTGATAAAATAATTTGCTTATTCTTCTCCCATTTGAATCGTAATACCCCAATTCCTCTGATTTTTCTTTTGTACTTTATTTAATACAGAGTATTTCCTTTTGGGTTGGGTTTCACCCACCGCATTTATTTTTCTTTTTCACTGCATTCAATTCTTTGCAAATTTTGTCTCGTCTCCCTTCAGCGGAAGGAGACAATATAGTTCTCTTTTTAGCATATCATGCTTTAATTCAAATCTCCTCTTCTTAATCGTCAGTGTCCAATATTCTCTCGCCTCCCTTTTCAGATCTGGTAATTCCTTGGCGTACGAGTATTACAGGATTTGGCCGGCGTTTTCGTGGCTCTGAACTTGTGATTCGTCAAAGGTTTTAAGAATTTCGTCCGGTGGAGAAAACGGCAGTGTAGGTAAGCTTCTGCCATTCTTCAGATTTAGTTCACACAGGGGTTTTGTTTCATTGCTTTACTCTCATTTATTGGCGAATTTGGCGATTTTTTCTGGGTTTTAGGTGACGTTTGGGAAATTCTTTCTTTCATCGACGATTGCCGAATTTATTTATTCATGCTCTTGCAGTTGCGCACTTGTGAGCATATTTTGTTGATATCTTGAATGCCGACGACCTGAGCTACTGCTGCGAACAGTGACTCAGGTTTTTTTTTTTTTGTTCGAAGGGGTCTTTCACACAAAAAATTTTCTAATCTTCCTTTTCCGTTGATTGCGCGGTAGCTGTTCGAAAAAAGGTCGCAACTGCTGTTTTCATTTGAAGGACTCCAGCTACATTTGTTATCTCGTCGGTGAGCGTTCGGAGTCGGGAAACCAAATCTGCATGAATTTGGAGCTTCAGTTTTGCGAGGTAAATGCTAGGCTTTGCCTTCGGTATTTCTCGACATTAATGATCGTCACGCATTTTTCTTTGTGCGACGACATTCGATCTACTTAATTGTTTCCTTTGTTAATGACAGCAGCTGTAAACTATGAAGACTATTTTGGGACTGGTTAAGTGAAGCTCGAAGGGACGCGCCGACCTCAAACTATTCCTAGGTGCTTAGGCTACGGGTTTTTCTCCTTCGTTTGTTCAAGTGAGTCTCTCTTAGAGTGCTCAACGTAGGCAAAAGAAATTTCACGCAGCTGCTGGCGGGAGGAATTCAACGAACAATGTGTAAGCTTTAGTTATTTCAAGCCGTTTTTAATCGGATTCTTGCAATAAATCTAATATGAGCATGGGAAATTTGACTTTTGATTGTTGCCGTCAATTGATGGAAGTTAATATACTTACGGCAATGCAATCAGCTTCGTCTTTTTTTCTTTGATTCATACAAACTTGCGGCTAGATAGGAAGTGTGGAGACGGAATTTTATATAAAATCTTGTTCACTCCTTTGACCATATTTTCCATTTGTTGATAAAAAATAATATCTTCTTTATCCAGTGCAATGGTTGCAACATAGTATAAAGATTTGGATTGAATAGATTTTCTCCACTCATTTTATTTTGTACTTTTCTTGTAGAGTATTTTGGAGAGCACAGAAGAGCTTGGGGTTTGAAGAAAGTAGTGGAGAAGTGCTTTCAAGTGAAGGAAGGAGTGGTTAGAGAGGTAGATTTTCTTTCCACATTCTTCTTCTTTCGTGTTTCTCATATGTTTTTCGTTGGATTCGAAAGTAATGTCCCCGTTAGTAGCTTTCAATCTGTGGAATTTTTGTGTATGATTTTTGATTTATCACTTAGAGTGAAAAATATGCCTTCTATTGCTGTTTAGGCATGACAGGTGGTCTCTAGTTGTTTTTGGTTGTATAATCTTACTTTGCATTTGCCTATCTTTCGTCTGACTATTAGCCATGTTGTTTCCTTGATAGTTAGATCCAGCTCAACTTAACAAGTATATATGTGTTTTTAGCTGGATCCTTTGCTATAAATTTAGCATGTAGTCTGATTGGCTGAGCTTGATGTTTTGTATGTGCCCTTCATGTATTTTGCATGTTGTCTCTTGCAATTCTTTAATTGAGACTGATTGAGTTAGGCAACTCATGTATGGTAATCACTGGTTCGGTCTGACTGAGTCATATAACCATGTGTAATAATTGTATGTCATGCCTGAATGAAGTGATGATCTTTTATCTGTTTCTCATGTTGATATTCTAGTTGAGTCCAACTGTTTGGTTCTCTTTTTCATAGGTGCCGGCTGTTTGGTATGTCTCGTTCTAGTCGGTCAAATTCTAGTGAGTCAGCTAGCTGGAAGGGGACTGTGTATGAGAATGATGATGATAATAATGATAGTTGTGTTGATACATCAACGAGCAACCAACTAGGTGCCTTGAGCGCCAGTCAGGCTGACGATGTTAGACCTTCTCCCATAACTGCTCCACCGAATCCCAAATCAACCTTTTCCTTAGAGGCTATGGAAAGTATGAGAAAGGAATGCCATATACCCGAAACTATTCCTTTAGTTATTCCTTATGACCTTCAGCGGACCGACTCAGTTTCTCCAGGCTGGACAGCCATATATTATATCTTCCTTAAGTATGGGGCTGGATTTCCCCTTCCTCGGCTAGTGCTAAAGGCTTATGAGTATCACAGCTTAGCTCCAAGCCAGTTGATGCCAAATGTTTGGCGTATCTTAATGGCGATTCAGGTCTTCACCGAGCTACGTGGGGTTCATTTTACCTACGAAGACGTCATGATTGCTTATCGCTTACACAGAAACAAGAACAATAAGAAACAATACATGTTCGTTAACTAGCTGGCTGAACCCTTGATCCATGGGGTAGGGGATAGTTATAAAGGTTGGGCGCGCCATTACTTTTTAGTTCCTTTCGTTGAGCTGGGAGCGTCGGCCTATTGTAGTATCCCCAACTCATGGTCTAAACTTCGTGAGTTTCTCACTTTAGATAATTTATAATCTAGTTCTCTTGTCTCTTCTTCTTTTTCTTTTGAATTTGAGTTTAATATCCGACTGACTGATTCTTTCTTGCTTTGCTTTGAATATAGGGAGATCAACTCCAACTAACATTGTTCCTACCGCTCCGACCGCTGCAAAAATCAAGTGGTTTTTGGATGTTTCGAGTGAGGAGCGACTTGCCGACTCAATATTGATTGAGGACAATATTTGCTCTACTTCTTTACGTGGTGACGTGTCCACAGGTATGGAGCTATGATATTTATTTTGAGTTATAAAGAGGTCTTGTCCGACTGATTGAATTTGACTTATTTTCACTTTTCTTTCTTTTGTAGAGGCTACTATGTCGAATCAACCCAACTTGCCGCTTTTGGGGGATCAGGCCTTGGAGATGGCTTTCCGGCTCAAGAAGAAGGGCAAGAAGTCAGCTGGCCTGAGTGGTGAAGGAACCAAGGAGATTGTTGAAGCTCCCACTCCACCTGCACCGAAAAATCAAAGAAAGAAGAGGGGTGCTGATGCGGATCCGGCTGATGCCTCCGACCGACTGATTCTAGAAGTGTCTCCTTCGGGTTGTGCCCGATCTGATTTCAATCAGATGTCCAAGGAGTTTAAGAAGTTGGTTCTTTATGGGGGCTGTACCGAGTTGAAGAGGATGGGAGCTAAGTCTTTAGCTCGCTCTCATTTTAGGAAATGCTTTGAGGTGAGTTTATCACATTTTTGAGTTAAAGATCTAAGTGTAAACGTTTGACTAACTCCTTCAGTCAGATTTTTCCGTTTGTTGGGCATGCAGGAGGCGGCCATCTTTGAGGAGGAAATCATGGAGTTTGAGAAGAGAGAGTCGGCACTCAAGGCCGAGAAGAAGAAATGGCTTAGTGAGAAAGAAAGCCTTACCTCTCAGTTCAGTCGGAAGAAGGCTGATTGGGAGTCCACAGTTCAAGCTAAGGACCGGGCTGCCCAAAAGATGAAGGAAGAACATGACGCAGCCTTTGCACTTTTTGAGGATCGGCTCGTGGAGGTCCGATCGATGCGGAGCTCAGGACCATGGGCCGTGCTGCTCAGCTGTATGAAGAGGCCTATCCCGGACCATGGGATGTCAGCCGGAACAAGGCCCAGCTGGCTGAATGGGAGGAACTGAATGTCGGGGTGAACTCTCCGACTGAAAATGGCAACGATGCAGACGGTTCGACTCCTCCACTTGACGGTTGACTCTCTTATCTGACTGACTGATGACTGACTCCAGCCTTTTCTATGTTTCTGAATATGTTGTACTTATACTTTGAACTAACTATTTGTGTTTTAACTATTCGTGATAACTGACTATTTGTAGTAAGTGGATTGAGAACTGTTATATATTATGCCCACATCCCATTTTCCCCCAGTTCGAATTCAAGTCTTTGACTCGAGTTCGAACTATTTGTTGCGAGACGTAGTTTAGAAGTACTTGTTATATCTTCTTTTCCTTAGCTTTTTCTTTATATAACTTTGTTTCTGATTGTCCGACTAGTTGAGTTCTTTGCACAACTCATCTTCATTTCAGTCAGACCAAGCTTGTTGGTTGGGGAAGGGGGGCTGCGCTCCGTAGAGCTGCCTACATATCCTCGTAAGGGATCAAGCCCGATGTAGTTCTGACCTGTTTCATAAAACGGTCAGAATCAGTCGGGAAAAATAATAAGAAGGTGACCGGCTGAACTCCGTAGAGCTGCCTACATATCCTCGTAAGGAATCAAGCCCGATATAGTTCCGACTTAGTCTGCATGAATTTGTTAGCAATAGTGTGGAATGAAAAGTGTTGGTCCCGTAAGACCGAAAACTTATAAAAATTGAAACGGAGGTAGAGTTAGGCATGATACTGTTTTAGATGTGTCGCGTTCCAACTGTTGGATATGTCGCGAACATCTTGGGTCTGCAGCTTGTATGCTCCTTTTCCAACCACTTTAGTGATCAAATAGGGTCCTTCCCAAGTTGGGGCCAGCTTGCCGGCTCCTGCCTCCTTTGTGTTTTGGAAGACCCGCCTGAGTACCCAATCTCCCAGCTTGAAAGTTCGCGTACGAATATTCTTGTTGTAATATTTTGCCACACTTTGCTGGTATGAGGCCAGTCGGAGAGGCTCTGTCTCTCTTTTCATCTAGTGTATCCAACTCATGACACATATTCTCCCAATTATGTTCGTCTGATGCCAGTTCAAATCTAGCAGTCAGAACTTCGCTTTCAGTCGGGATGACTGCTTCCATTCCAAATGCCAAAGAGAATGGTGTCTCCCCCGTCGATGTTCTAGCCGTCGTCCGATATGACCAAAGTACTCCTGGCAATTCGTCCGCCCACTTTCCCTTGGCCTTTTCTAGTCTTTTCTTCAACGTATTGATGATGGTTTTGTTGCTGGATTCCGCCTGACCGTTTGCTTGCGGGTATCTTGGCGTGGAGAAGCTCAGCTTGATGTTCCTGAACCGACAAACATTTTGAAAGTCGATACTTACGAATTGAGAGCCGTTGTCCGTGACGATTTCCCTTGGTATTCCGAACCTGCAAATCACATTTTTCCAAATGAAGCCTTTAACCTCTTGATCTCTAACTTGGTGGAAAGCCTCTGCTTCTATCCACTTGCTGAAGTAGTCGGTTACAGCTAGCATGAACACTCTCTGCCCAGGTGCAGTCGGCAGCTTGCCAATGATATCCATACCCCACTTCATGAATGGCCAAGGTGACGTGATTGCAGTCATTGGCTCAGGTGGTTGATGAGGCACTTGGGCAAACCGTTGGCACTTGTCGCATTTCCTTACAAAGTCCGTTGAGTCTAACCACATTGTTGGCCAATAGTATCCGTTGGTTAGTGCCCTATGCGCCAAACTCCTCCCGCCTGAGTGGTTGCCGCATTCTCCTTCGTGTAGTTCGGCCAGGATGTATTTTGCTTCTGCAAGGTTAACACATCTCAAGTATGGACCGGAAAAAAAACGTTTATATAATTTATCTCGAATAAGAGTGAAGCGGGCGGCCTGACACTTGACTTTCCGTGCTTCATTCTTATTCTCAGGCAGAATGTCTTGCTCCAGATATTGCACGATCGGAGTCATCCACGTCTGGTCGCTTGAAATTTTGGCCACTTGCTCTTCTCCATCTTTCCAAATTGCTGGCCACTTGAGATAGACAATCGGAATGGATTTAGGTCCTTCCGTCTGAATTGAAGAGCCAAGGTTGGCGAGTGCGTCTGCCTGATTGTTTTCTCCTCATGGCACTTGACTGATTGTGAACTCCTCAAATTGGGCTTGTAGTTCTTTGGTTCAGTTCAGGTAGTTAGTCATCTTGGTGTCTCGAGTTTGATAGTTTCCTTGCATCTGGTTGACGACCAGCTGGGAGTCGCTGAAGACATTGATCCGCTTGACACCCATCTCCTTAGCTAGTCCGAGGCCGGCTATCATGGCTTCGTATTCTGCTTCATTGTTCGTAGCCTTGAATTCGCATCGGATTGATTGCTCGACTACGTCCCCTTGGGGCGATATGAGGACTAGACCAAGACCGCTTCCTCTTGTGTTGCTAGAGCCATCTACGTGCAACTTCCATATTCCAGCTCGTTGTCCTTCAGTCAGACAGCATAGTTCTTTTTCGGCCTGCACATGGATGTTAGGAGTAAAATCCGCAATAAAATCAGCTAATACTTGAGATTTTAATGAAGTTCTAAGTTTGTAGGTGATATCGTATTCGCTAAGTTCTACTGCCCATTTGGTCAGCCTTCCCGACAACTCCGGCTTGTGAAGGATGGTCTTCAATGGGAATGTTGTAAGAACTACAATCGGATGGCATTGGAAGTAAGGGCGGAGCTTCCTTGCTGCATGGATTAAGGCTAGTGCAAGCTTCTCCAGCTGGCTGTATCTGGTCTCCGCATCAAGTAGCGACTTGCTCACGTAGTAGATTGGGGATTGTTTTCCCTCATCTTCTCGAACTAGTACCGCGCTGATTGTCGTCTCTGAGACGGCCAAGTAGACGAACAATGTTTCATTGTCTTTAGGCTTCGAAAGGAGCGGCGGACTGGATAAGTAATCCTTCAATTGTTGTAGCGCTTCCTCTCATTCGGTTGTCCACTCGAAAGTCTTGGATTTCCTTAATATGTTGAAAAATGGTTGGCATCGCTCCGAAGACCTCGAGATGAACCGACTGAGTGCTGCTAACCGTCCAGTCAGTTTCTCACGTCCTTCACGCAGGTGGGAGAGGGGATTCTCTGGATTGATTCAATTTGAGTTGGGTTCGCCTCGATTCCTCTTTGTGTCACCATGTAACCTAAAAAATTTCCTGCGACAACACCAAATGAACATTTAGTAGGATTTAATTTCATATTGTACTCCCTTAGGATGTTGAACTCCTGTCTGAGATGGTCAACATGGTCGTCTGCTTGAAGGGACTTCACGAGCATGTCATCAATGTAGACTTCCATCGTCTTCCCAAGTAGCTCTAAGAACATTTTGTTGACTAGACGTTGGTAGGTGGCTCTTGCGTTTTTCAGACCGAATGGCATCGCCTTGTAGCAAAAGAGGCCTATGTTGGTCATGAAGGCCGTCCTCTCCTGATCGTCTGGATGCATGAGAATCTGGTTGTAGCCCGAGTAGGCGTTCATGAAGCTTAGAAGTTCGTGGTCGGCCGTGGCATCCACCAGCATGTTAATGTGAGGTAGAGGGAATGAATCTTTTGGGCACGCCTTGTTTAGGTCGGTGAAGTCTATGCACACCCTCCACTTGCCATTCTTTTTCTTCACGACGACCACGTTAGCCAGCCATTCGGGATACTGGACCTCTCGCACCAAACCGCTATCTAGCAACTTTTGGACCTCTTCGTTAATTACTATGTTTCTTTCTGGAGCAAATTTCCTTCTTTTTTGTTTCATAGGCGGGTGATTCGGATCAACCTGCAACATGTGTACGATAATATTATGATCAATTCCAGTCATATCCGCATGAGACCATGCAAAACAATCATAATTAGAGGAAAGGAAATCGATAAGCTTCTCTCTGATGTCGGGAGCCAGGTGTGCGCCGATTCGAACTTTGTTGTCTGGAAAATCTGCATGAATTTGGACTTCATCCAACTCCACCACGTCCGGCTGATCTGATTGACTTGAATTGGACGGTTGCTGCCGTTATGTGAGGAGTCGGATTGTCCTTGCTGTAATTGCTATAAGGCCAGCTGCTTGGCCTTCATAGTGGTTTGGTAGCATGCCCTGGAATCTTTCTGGTCTTCCCTTATCTCCTTTACCCCCCCATTTAGTCGGGAATCGGAGAACTTGGTGGTAGGTGGACGGGATTGCCTCCATTTCGTACAACCACGGTCGGCCTAAGATGACGTTGTAGGCGGACGGGGAGTCTATCACCAGGAACTTGGTAAACAAGTTGACTCCTTCGGCATACACGGGCAACTCAATTTCTCCGATTGTGCTCTTGTGTTCTCCACTGAAGCCAATTAGGACCGTAGTCTTCCTAATGATCTTGGACTCATTGATTGGTGTTTAGTTGTTAGGTTTTTCGTTGTGTTTTCGTGTTCATTTTCATTGTGTTTCGTGTCTTTTAGTGTGTCTTTTGGCTATGATTCGTTTGTTTGGAGTTTTTGGTACTTGTAGGATGAAAAGGGCGGAAACGAGAAGAAAACGAGAAGAAAGGTTGTTGAGCAATCATTGACCTCGAGTTCTAACCTCTCATGATTTTATTGAAGATTCATTTTGGATGTAATGAAAGCATTATATCGAAAAGGGGTTCGATAGGAGCACATAGGCGAAAACGGAGGTCAATTTGGAGTTCGAATGAGGAAGATACGGCCGAAACAAGAAAGTCGCGCGCGAACGTGCCAGTACCTGATCTGGCCGACCGGCCAAGTACTTATGTGCGTGTTTAGCAGTTTCTGATCTGGCCGACCGGCCAGAACTCCTCAGCATTTGGCCGATCGGCCAGAAGTCGGCGTCCAGCTGTTGTTTCCTTATTTAATTAGGTTTTCTTCCTATTATAAATACTAGTACTTTGGGACGAATTTGTATCAGTTTTTAGCATTAGTTAGCTTTATTTTTCAGCACTAAAATTCTCTAGATTAGCTTTACTTTGTTCGGATCCGGATTCTTAGTTCGTTTAATTCAAGACTTCTTTATTTAATTCGCGTTCTTCTTCTTCATTTAATTCTCGTAAGTTCTTTTATTGCTTTCGTTTATTTGTTTAAAGTTTAGATTCGTTTTTCTAGTTTCGATTCTCTCGTTTTTCAAAGCTTTCATAGTTAGAATAATTAGCCTTTTAATTTCCAGATTTTATTCATCATGTCTAGAGTAGTTTATGCTTTCTTTATTGCTTTCTTTATTGCTTTCCTTTCGATTCTTGCCTAGGTAGATTAATCGCTTTCTTAGTTTAATTCTTAGATTTATTTCTCAAGTTCTAGATTAGATTATTTACTTGCTTTAATTTATTGCTTTTATTTATTTTCTTGCCTAGGATTTAAAATAAAAACCCAACAATTCTTTTTACTTGCTTTCTTAGTTTTAGGCTAGATTAGGATTTTAGCTACACGATTATTTGCCCTGTTAAGTTTTCCTTGAGATTCGATATTTAGGTTTTACTTGCTAGTGCTACGATAGATTTCGTCTATTGCGAACACTTTTTAGTGAAACAAATTTTGGCGCCGTTGCCGGGGAAAACTTTAGGCATTTGATTGTGTAGTATTTTTATTCGTTTTATTTTTATTTGTGTTTATTCGATTTCTTGTTTCTCCCACTCGGTGCGTTTAACCCTTTTGTTGAGTGTTGTTTATGCATGGTCGCCGAAGTCTTCAAAGGAATTTAGCGCCCTACTTCGACAACATCCATCAAAGGAGAGCGATCTTAGCCGCGAAGGAGAAGGAGGAGATCGATTCTCAAGACTTTGGTTTAGTCTTGTTGTTTGCAGAGCCCGAAGCCATGGCAGCTAGAGTCATGGGCGATTTTGCTCGCCCCACATTCACAGCCACCACTTCGGCGATTGTCCTGACGGAAGCAGTCAGGAATCATGAGCTTAAACCTCACCACATGGCGTTGCTCCCATCCTACCACGCGCTGCCCAACGAAGATGCCTTGACGTTCATCCGAGAGTTTTGCACGGTGGTTCAGACTTTCCCACTTTCGGGACTCACGGAGGACAATCTGAAGATGAAGTGCTTCCCGTACACCCTCAAGGATCGAGCAAAGTCGTGGTATTTGGCGCTCCCGGCCAACTCTCTCACCACATGGAATGCGGTGTGTGAGAAGTTCATGCTCAAGTACTATCCGAACCGCAAGACTCAAGAGGTGCGGTCGAAGATTATGAATTTCTCCC
Source organism: Thymus quinquecostatus (assembly GCA_024222315.1). Classification (NCBI taxonomy): domain Eukaryota; kingdom Viridiplantae; phylum Streptophyta; class Magnoliopsida; order Lamiales; family Lamiaceae; genus Thymus; species Thymus quinquecostatus. The sequence continues at coordinate 18,568,908 of CM044173.1, read as the reverse complement.
AAGACAACGATGAGCCGTTTCACGAAGCATGGGAGAGGTTCCAAGAGCTACTTCAACAATGCCCTCATCATCAAATGGCATCGGAGTTGCTTTGGCAATATTTTTACGACGCCCTCAACCAGACTTGTCAGTTCATGGTGGATAGTTCGGCCGGAGGCAACATCGCGGTCAAGACAGCTGACGAGTTGAAGGATATTTTCGAGACGCTCGCTGCGAGTTCTCAACAAAAATCAGCTAGACCGAGGAAAGTGGAGGCGAGTGCAATTTCGATGAGCCCCGATTTGAAGAAGCAAATGGCCGACATGTTAAGGGATCTCGAAAACTTGAAGATGCAGCAAAGTGCACCGGCCCCGAAGGAGGAAGAGAGGAAGCCGGACAAATGCGAGATTTGTGGAGAGTTGGGACACATCAAGGAGGTTTGCCATAACATGGGAGCACCCACTTATGAAGGAGGAGCCGATGTATATGCTACCCAAGGGTACATGCCACCACCCCAAGGGCAAGGTACGAACCCGAATTTTCAATATCGTCGCCCCTCTCCATATAATAACCCCTACCGTCCTCAAAATCCCTACTACTCTCAACCTCCACCATATTATCCTCCTCCTCAATATCCTCCAAATCCCTACTATCCACCACCTCCATACTACCCCCCTCAACCTACTCCTACACCACCACCATCATATCCAAATTCTCGTCCTCAAGGACCTCCACAAAAGCCTCCCGTCGATGAGGATCGTCTCCATGCACTTGATGCGAACATAAAGAGGCTCGAGTTGGCCATTGGCCAAATTTCTAGTTCCATGCACCTGATGCAACAACCGGGGCGAATTCCGAGCCAAGGGATTCAACCACAACAAGCCAACGAGGTGCAAGCCCCATACCCTCCATATGTTCCTCCCGTTCCACCTCACCAAGCTCATGCAATCACGGTCTTACAACGCAATGGAGTGCCGATGCCTTCTCGAGGGCCCATGGGAGATAGACGGGGCCCGAGCCCTCGATGGAACGGCCCGAGAACGCCGGCAACAACCCTCGGCCAAACCCGTCCAGGAGGTGATCTGGACGGTCGGCCAGAATCTGGCCGCTCGGCCAAACCCTTCAAATTGCACGAGAGCTCAGCGTCCAATCTGGACGATCGGCCAAGTCACCTCGATTTTGGCCGATCGGCCAAAGTCGGCGAAAAGCACACGGAGTCCGAGGAGCCCGAGAAGGAAGCAGCCCAACCTCTTCACAAGACGCGCAACCCGTATGTTCCACCTATTCGGAGTATCGTGAAGAAGGAGAAGAAGGATTTCGAGCCTATCAATTCGTTTCCAAAAAGAGGAGATCCGGGAGGTTTCGAGTTGAGCATTATCTTGGATAGTGGAGAGACCGTCTCAGGATTGATGGACTTAGGAGCTGCGGTGAACTTAATGCCGTATTTTATTTTCGAGAAGATGAACTCAAGGGTCCTTCAAGCTACCGACATGCGCATTGAGCTAGCAGACGGCACCGTGAGCAGTCCTTTGGGAGTGGTGGAAGATGTCACTGTTCTTGTTGGTGGAATTCGAGTCGTTACCGACTTCATCGTGCTTCATGAAGGCAAGGGAGCTAAGAGCGCTACCGGACATCTACACTTGTTGGGACGACCATTTATGGCCACTACTCGAGCTCGGATTGATGTAGGTACCGGCACATTGAGCATGGCCGGTGAAGGAGGTTCGGTAACATTTTCGGTATTTGGAAATGCACCTTCTATTCCTAGTTCCTCTCTTCATTTATGCTCTTATGTTAAGCTTGCTAACCCTCGTGTTGAGGAAAATGTTTGTGAGATTTCTAACAGGGTAGCAGCTCTTGAAGAATTCATTGAAGAAGAAGAGTCCATTGAAGATGACGAATTTTTTAGTTGTGTGGATGAAGAAGAGGACATTATCGAGGAATTTCTACAGAATTTGGAGGAGGATGATGTCGAGGAAGAGGACAGCTCGACGCATTCATCGAAAGAGGAAGTTGTCGTTAACTCTTTTCTTTCTAACCTCACCAATTGTGTAACATCTTTTCTTGCAAAGTTTAGCTCGAAGATGTTTGAGGAGGAGTTCGAACTAAGTGTGGGGGAGTCGAGAGTTGATGATGACCACGTCCTTGATCTTCGAGATTGTTCGAGAAGGAAGTGTAAGTGTGTCGCAAGGAGCATCAAAACGCCGCTTGGTGCTACGGGCTTAGGTTGATTGTATCCTTCGTCTAGCTAATGACGTTAAACAAGCGCTTGGTGGGAGGCAACCCACGTATTAAAAAACAATACTATATATATATATATTTATTTTTCGTAGTATTTATTGTTAATAGTTGATTTTTCGTGTTAGTTAGTGTGTTTTTGCAGGAATAGGCGTCGGACACCCAGTCTCTGATCTGGCCGATCGGCCAAATTTCCTTTGGGAATCTGGACGATCGGCCAAAACTGTGCAAACGTTTCTTGGCCAGTATCTATTCTGGCCGATCGGCCAGATTCCTTAAGGAATTCTGGACGATCGGCCAAATTTATGGGAGCCCTCTTCAATTCTAGTCAAACTCGCTTTTGGCCCTCATGATCCTCGTTGGGATGATCCCCGATTCCGAAGCCCTTTCAATTGATCATAGCCTTGTTTTATGTCTTTTCGTTTTGTTTTGAGTCTTTTATTTTGATTTCTTTATTTTATTCGATTTTACGCTTTTGTGTTTTGTTTTGTGTTTGTTTTGTAGGTGCTACTTGGAGTCTCTCGGGATTGCAAGTGTTTTGGTTGACTTCTTGCGATAAGTTTCTCCTATCCTTTCTCTATTTTATTTTCTCGCAATGAGGGCATTGCTTGATTTTAAGTGTGGGGGGGAGTTTGAAACTTTTGGCATGAAGTGTTTGTGTTTGTGTTTGTCGAGTCTTATTTGGTTTGATTGAGTCTAATTGATCGAGTCTTCATGTTCCCTCACTTAGGAATTTGTTTGATTTTGAGCCTTTAAGCATGTAATTAGGATTAATGTGAATGATTCAACGATGGAATCTTTAGTTGTTGGAATTGATTTGAGCATAAATTAGGTTGGTTTAATCTTGAGTTGTTGTTGATTATGATTCGATGAGTTGTGGGGCACGAATTGATTTGAGTTTTGAGGAAAATGATTTATGATTTTTGGTTGAGTGATAAATCTAGATTGTTACGACTTGGATTGATAGATTACTTCCCCCTTATGTTAAAAAAAAAAAAAAAAAAAAAAAAAAAAAAAAAAAAAAAAAAAAAAAAAAAAAAAATTGTGTTGATGATGTGAATAAAAGAGTTGATAGGATTCTGCTCCTCTTACTTGTAACGTATGAAAATACTAGAGTAATGAGCATGGGAAACCACATGAAAAGGCTTCGAGGGACCCTCGAATGATCACATTTCATGACCTATGTCCTAGATGATACTCGTGTATATTAGAATAAAGTGTTCGTAGGCATTCTACCCCTCTTGACAATGGGTACGGAAAACCGCACTAGGAGGCTCGATGTGACCCATCGATGATTAAACCTAGTGAATTATGTGCCAAAAACGTTCACGTGTTAAAAAAAAAAAAAAAAAAAAAAAAAAAAAAAAAAAAAAAAAAAAAAAAAAAGTTGTTTATGTATTGAATAAAAGGGGAAGTAGGCTAGACGTCTAAAGTTGTGGTAATCTAGATATTTGTGAGATGTGTGTATCATTGCTTTTGCTCTTGCTTGGGTCGATTTATAAGCCACATAGTTCGTTGATGATGATTGATCGTAACTTGGGATTAAAGTGACCTCGTTTGAGTTTGTCGATTCCGATGATTAAATGCTCTATGATTTGAATTGTTTGGATTGAATCTAAGTTGTATGTTTATATTGCTTGAGGACAAGCAAAGGTCTAAGTGTGGGGGATTTTGATTGGTGTTCAGTTGTTAGGTTTTTCGTTGTGTTTTCGTGTTCATTTTCATTGTGTTTCGTGTCTTTTAGTGTGTCTTTTGGCTATGATTCGTTTGTTTGGAGTTTTTGGTACTTGTAGGATGAAAAGGGCGGAAACGAGAAGAAAACGAGAAGAAAGGTTGTTGAGCAATCATTGACCTCGAGTTCTAACCTCTCATTTTTATTGAAGATTCATTTTGGATGTAATGAAAGCATTATATCGAAGAGGGGTTCGATAGGAGCACATAGGCAAAAACGGAGGTCAATTTGGAGTTCGAATGAGGAAGATACGGCCGAAACAAGAGAGTCGCGCGCGAACGTGCCAGTACCTGATCTGGCCGACCGGCCAAGTACTTATGTGCGTGTTTAGCAGTTTCTGATCTGGCCGACCGGCCAGAACTCCTCAGCATTTGGCCGATCGGCCAGAAGTCAGCGTCCAGCTGTTGTTTCCTTATTTAATTAGGTTTTCTTCCTATTATAAATACTAGTACTTTGGGACGAATTTGTATCAGTGTTTAGCATTAGTTAGCTTTATTTTTCAGCACTAAAATTCTCTAGATTAGCTTTACATTGTTCGGATCCGGATTCTTAGTTCGTTTAATTCAAGACTTCTTTATTTAATTCGCGTTCTTCGTCTTCGTTTAATTCTCGTAAGTTCTTTTATTGCTTTCGTTTATTTGTTTAAAGTTTAGATTCGTTTTTCTAGTTTCGATTCTCTCGTTTTTCAAAGCTTTCATAGTTAGAATAATTAGCCTTTTAATTTCCAGATTTTATTCATCATGTCTAGAGTAGTTTATGCTTTCTTTATTGCTTTCTTTATTGCTTTCCTTTCGATTCTTGCCTAGGTAGATTAATCGCTTTCTTAGTTTAATTCTTAGATTTATTTCTCAAGTTCTAGATTAGATTATTTACTTGCTTTAATTTATTGCTTTTATTTATTTTCTTGCCTAGGATTTAAAATAAAAACCCAACAATTCTTTTTACTTGCTTTCTTAGTTTTAGGCTAGATTAGGATTTTTGCTACACGATTATTTGCCCTATTAATTTTTCCTTGAGATTCGATACTTAGGTTTTACTTGCTAGTTCTACGATAGATTTCGTCTATTGCGAACACTTTTTAGTGAAACACTCATCTAGTCCCATCTCCCTGAAAGCAAACAGAAAGAGGACATTGGCAGAGCTGCCGTTGTCTATCAGTACACGTTTGGTTAGACAATTTGCAATAAAAAGTGAAATAACAAGAGCATCATGATGAGGGTTTAGAAGCCTGGTTGATTCCGAGGCGGTAAAGCTTATCGTTTGGGCCAGTTGGCCAGCTATGATGTTCTCCGGTCTGCTTGAGTCGGCTGGGTTCCGGCTGGCTTGTCTGGTGTGTCTTTTGGCGGCTGAATGGCTAATTCCGCTTACTTCCGAACCTCCAGTGACAACGTTAATGGTTCGTTCCTGGACTGGCGGCCTCGGAGGGGTGACTTCTCCATTGTGATTCTATCTGTCACGTCCTTGTTGGTACGTCTGCTTGCCTTTATCCGTCAGCAGATCAATCAGGTGGCCTTGCTTTAGTAGGTGTGACACCATCAATTTTAAGGTGATGCAGTCGTCCGTCCGATGGCCGTGATCAGCGTAGAACTCACACCATTTCGATCTGTCTCTCTGATCACCAAGGGTTCTCATCTTCTCGGGCCACTTGACTCTGTTTACGAGTCCCTTGAGAGCTGCTACAGCTTCAGGCGGTGAGATGGACAGATTGTATTCAGGCACCTTTGCTTTTTCTCTCGGTCGGGTGTCTGAAAATGGGTCATTGTCTCTCTGCCGAGTTTCTTGCCTCCGAGAAGTTGGATACGGCTCAGTTCGTCTGTCAGTTGCACGTCTGTCTACTCGGGTATCCTTTCTTGTGCTCGTAGGCGGAGAATACCGACGGCTGTTGTATTGGTCTTCTTCCCACTTGATCTGTGCCCATGGTTTGGCAAGAACGTCCTCCATGGTTTTGCAAGGATATTTGGTAAGATCTTTGTAGAGGTCTGAGTCGGGGAGGAGACCCTTTCTGAAAGCGGTGACAGCCGTCTGAGTGTTGCAGTTGGTTATGGACACCTTTTCCCTATTGAAGCGTCCGATGTAGTCACGTAGGGATTCTCCACGTCATTGGACAATGGCGTACAAATCTTTGAAGATTTTTTCCAACTCTCTACTACTAGCATATTACTGCACAAAAGTATCCGTTAATTGAGCAAAAGAGGAAATTGAATTATTAGGAAGATTGGTATACCACTGGAGGGCCGGTCCTATCAGACTAGAATCGAACCCCTTACACATGCAGGCCTCCCTCAACTCGCGAGGGATGGCCACGGTGAACATCCTCTGTCGGTATTGGGCGATGTGGTCGTCTGGATCGGAGGTGTCATCAAACGGCTTCATGTTTGGGAAGCTGAATTTGTTGGGCATCTCCACTAGTGCAATGTCATCAACGAAAGGTGAATCGGCATAGCAGTTGGCCGCACTCTTCTTGATGGGGGCCGGTACACCCGGAATCCTCTGGATCATTGCTTCCATCTCAACCAACTTGTAGGCCAGATCCGCGTCAAGGTTCATGAAGGGTCCGGCTGCAGCCGTCCGGACAGGTTCAGCAGTGTTGAATTGTTCATGATGGGCGTACCCAAAGCGTTGGTCAGTCTGCACGGGTCCGTCAGTTGGAATCATCGTAGCATTGGTAGCAAGAACCGGCTGGCGGACGTTCACTTGCGTCGCTTGGGGGATGCTCCCACTTGCCTGTCTAGTCCCCGCACCTGGTGTTGCGTAAGTTGGCTCAAAGGCTACATTTTGTGTTCCAGCGGACTGACTGGTTGGTCCGGCTCAGAGGGCACCTGTTGGGGCAGTCGGCCCGATTCCAACAGATCTCATAGCATGTGTTATTGTTCTTTGGGGCTCGAGATCCAAAGAGACCCGATTACCTATAAGAAAAGAGACATGAGTGCGATCAGCGCTAGTTTGATGAGTATTCCGATTGTTTACCAAACCGAATGAATTTCTAGGGTTTGAAATCATTGAGGTCATCGTCGTCAGTGAAGTGATCCTCAAGGGATTGCATGGGGTTGACTGGAGACTTGAACTGAGACGCCTGGGTCGCCTGAACTTGTGCTACAGTTGCTTCGAGGCGGGCAGTCAGATCGGCATTCTCCTTTTCAAACTTTTCCCGGCTCACTCGCTCTTGATTCATCTGCTCAGTCAGGGTGGTTATCTGAGCGGCGAGATAGACCTCGAGGGAGGTTTTTTAGGCGTTGCTATCGTCGGCCATGTCCGTCTGCGAGAAGGATCCAACGCTTTGATCGTATCGACTCGCTTGATTGCTAGGGCCCCACGATGGGCGCCAAATTGTAGGGGGTGAATCTACAATTGAGTTGGATCCGACTGGTTCGACCCGATCGATCAGATCCGACTGAAGAAGAGGCACTAGCAACCTGTCAAACAGAACAAACGTAAGAGCACTTCGATGGACACGGGTGGGGGTGTCAGCCGAAGGACCTCCGACGCTCAAGTCAGTGATCGGAACAACTAGTCGGAAAACAATAATGAAACAATGTAAAACGAATAAGTGAAGAATGATAGAAATTGCGACTGAGATGAAGGTGAAAATGAGCAATGTGGAGATGATGGAAGGCGGCGCCGTCTGATTGAAATTCAACAGACGCCGACTGATGGAGCCTGGAGGGTTTCAGAGGAGGAGTCAGTTGGCGAAGGGAATGCGTGAATGAATGAGTGTGAGAGTGCGTCAGATCGTGTGTTTGACCAAGCAGTCGGGAGTTTATATAGGACGGCTTACCCGACTAGGGTTTTTCCGTTTAAACCCTAGTCTGCCTCTAGTCGTTGAGAAGGTGGGGAGGCTTCTCCCGGCTGACTCGCTCCGTCCGTTTGGTCAGTTGAGACTGATCTAGATCCTTCAGCTGGCTGAGTGGACCCCTAGGCGGTTCGTGGGTTCAGTCGGCCCAATAGAAACAAGGCCTTTGAATAGTTAACTAGGCCAAACAAATTGTTCCGTGTGACTGATGGGCTGATTATGCTCAAGTGCTTGGAGTTGGGCTGATCAAGTATGAGCAAATGGGTTGGGCCAGTCAGGCGGATTTTTCCCACTACAGTTATCAACATTAAACTATACGAAAATTGCAAGAAGAGAATAAAAAAAAAAAAATATGAATAGAAAGAAGAAAAATTGCAAGAAGATTTTTTTTTTTTTTTTTTAAATATGAAGAGAGAGAAATATGAAGAGATAAGTTGTTCAATAATGAGGTAATATTGATTTAATATAATTGAAAACCGTTGCTACACAATCAAAGTGAGTTTATGATATTTTGTTTAACCTTAAAATTGATAATATGTTCAAAATTTTCATTTTAAAATTGATTTGAAATTGAAGAACTCCTTTTATATGTATATATATATATATATATATATATATATATATATATATATATATATATATATATATATATATATATATATATAGGGAAGAGATCAAATAAAAAACAACAATCATTAAGAAATGAGAAGCAATCTTAATCGTCCATTTTAGAGAATCTATGGTCAATATTTCTTTTCATATTTAATTAAAATGTTACCTTTTATAAATGGTGGAGGGATATTATGGTATTTTTTCATGTAAAATCGACTGTTTCTTCCTACATAAAAGGGATATATATATTTCATTCTTTTGACACACACACGTGTACGTATATTTCTAATTACTATTCTATAAGGATTCTTTTTTCTCAATGTTCATACTATGTCGTCTTCTTTATATTTTCTTAATCTTATAATGATTTCTCCAAATAATTTTTCTGAATTTTTTCTTTTAAATTTCCAGGCCAGTTATTTTAAAGGCTTTTTATCTTTTGAATAATGAGATTTCCATCCCCAAGAGCTTTCTTATCGTTATTTTTGTTTACTTAGTCATTTTATATTTTCTTGTATTTTAAAATTTGCAATTACTTTATTTCTAAAAAATTAAAAATAAAATAAAATTGTGCATTATAATATTTTAGAGAATGAACTATAAATATAATTTGTACATTATAACAATCGATAAAATGCGTCTAGAAATGGGAAATTCTTATGTGGGTGTAAATGTAATATACTTACCCTTTACATATGATAAAAATATTAATATAATGATCACATGTAAGGGGTGAGTGTAGTACACCCACACCCATTTAAAAATAAACACTTAAAATGTAACGTATGCATTATAATGATGAGAATACTTAATCAAAGCTATATTATTCATACATTAGAATGATATGTAATTTATTAAACATGTATTGTAAAAAATAAAATAAAAAATGCATTATGCATTGTGAAGTAATGCATTATACAGTGTATAACATTGCATTATAAAGTGAAACTAAATGCATTATAGATTATTTTTTCGAATTTTTTTAAAATTATGATTGACAACGACAAAACTATGTCCCTTCAATTTTATTACTTTATTTACTTATGCATGAATTACATATATAAATCATGCATTATATTCCATATCATAATGCATTTGGTATTCTTGAAAAGATAGTACTATATAAGTTTCATTAATTTTCACTTATGCATTATGAAATATATAGTAGTGCATTACACAATGCATTATAAATTTATAATGCATTATGGATAAAGTAGTAATGCATAATAATATGATTTTTCTAATTTAAAGCTTCAGATATGGTTCTATATTTTCATAAAATTCACACGAAATTGAAATCCGTAAAATTGAGAATAGTCTTAGTGTTAGTGGTTGCATTTCAAATACCGTTAGAATCTCTAAGCATGGAATAGTAGTGCATAAGGTAAGTTTTTATTTTTACTAATTTGTCCTCAAATCAAGTAAAGTCAACGGCATTGAATCTAGAACCAATTTTTGTGTAATTTTATAAGAATTTATTTGAACCGTAGATTAAACATGAATCAAGGGATTATAATCCTTCTCATTTCTTACACTAAGAGAGCTTTTTATGTGATCTCACCCCTATATATATATATATATATATATATATATATATATATATATATAGATTATTTTTATTATAGATTATTTTTAATTAAATGAAAATTATTTATATATTTTTGGCAAGTAATTAAAATAATTAATGTTAATGTAAACTACTACTCTTACTAGGATAAAACAATTATTTCAATAAATACAATATTAAACATTTAATGATAAAACAATATCATAAATAAATAAATAAATTGCTAAAATTTAAATGAGATGCGTGTGAATGGGGAAAGTGGAAAGAGGTGGGGGTGGGTGCCAGTGGGTGGGGGAGGGGTTGGGGGTTTAGGCCTTAAAGGCTATGTAGGGCTTGTCCCCTACTTTTTGAAAACCGGGTACTGTAGTTGAGCGGCTTGAACGGATTACCGTAGGCGGTATACACGTGTAAACATCAAGGGGGTGTTGTGGGCCAAACGTTTGCGATGGAGTCGAAGCCCATTTTTTTTCCTCAAGCACTTGTATTTCTTTAATTTATTAGTATTGTTGTTGTGCTAATTTATTTGTTACAATTTAAATGTATATTTGTGATAATTTTTTCCTTATGGAATACTCCCACAATCCAACTTTACTAGGCTTGTCATATTTGGACACAAAATTTTATATAAGAGATATATTTTCTTTGTATTTGATTGAGAGGAAACCCTCATATATATGTATATATACAAGTAATTTAAACTTACCTAACTATTTACGTACTTGATATACATAAAATATTAGACTAAGATAAAATAGCTAATTCTAGGAGTAAATCTTGAAGAGATAATTACAATATACACAAAGAAAGATAATAAGAATTAGCATCATCTCATTTTAAACACAATATTAATAGTGAAAAGTAAGAAATTCATATTAAAATAAAGAGTTAATTTATTCTTGTTTAAAAAATAATATTATTGAAAGTGGGGCATTTTAATTTAGTATACCAAATTATTAAATTGGGACCGATAGAGTAGTAAGCGTAAAGTTTAATCCAAAATTTTAATTTGTTCCCTTATACTCTATTATAATATTATTCATTCGTTCGCCATCTTTGTGCTCCTAATTTTATCATGTTTTTACATTCACTAAAGGTAGCATGCATTTTTAGATGTGAACCTCATAGATATTACTCGATGTATACCTTGAAAAAAAAAGATTTAAATATTTGTTTCACTTTAACAGTCACACACATTATCAATTGCAACCAAAATCCTACAAGACGATTATGGACTATTAGATCTGAACCAGGTCGTACCTCCACCGTGGTCCTTAGTACAAAATTTTATAATTCAAAAATTTAAACAAAACAATTAATTAATGTAAAAAATTAATTTTTCATAAATTAAGTTTTCCCAAATAATACAAGTATTTTAATAAAATTAACTAGATATAGCATTTAGAAAGTGCCTCTAATAAAAAATTTGTCGCCCATCCATTTCAAAATATTTGGTATTTGGAGGCAATTTAATTTATGAAACCAATCAAAATATTTTGTACTTAGATGCAAATTGAATATATTAAACTTTCAATTCAATCAAAGCCTCTAGTATTTGGAGGCGTTTAATTCATTTGAAATAATGTGGAGTTAAAAAACACATATTTTATATTACATATTAGTAGGGATGAAAACGGATATGATATTTTCCGACCGATCCGGAGCCGTATCCGGTCGGTATCGAATTCGGTATAAAAAATTAGCATCCGATCGGATACGGATTCGGAATATTTGAGTTCGGATACGGATTCGGATACGAATATTTGTCTACCATGAATAATACAAACACACACTACTTATAAATTAGTATGAGGTTATATACTCATAATTATTCGCAGACTTATAAAAGTAAATTGAAAAATACATTCATTATTCGCATACTTATCCAAATTCACTCTTCCAATAAATTGATTCACTCATTATATTAAGCTATTCACTGTACTAATCCTCTCTGGTGAAGGTTTAAGAAATCATTGCATGCATAGTTCTACATCCTAATAACAATTAATGGAAATTGGTATCACTAGTGTGATCATCATTCTAGTTCACAAATAAGGAAATAGTATCACAAATATTGAGATTAAGGAAGTATATATTTTACAATTGAGAGAAAATATTATCTCATCAATATGGTGTTGTAAATATTTTGAAGTAAAATTCTTCCTCATTAATAAAATGTGAGAAAATGTGACGAAAAATTATGAACAAGGGTGATTGTCTTTTTTCTATCCTTTTATTTCGCAATAAAGAGAACGCACCCTAAGTTTCGTTATTTTGGAGAAGGAGTAACGATTTGAGGTAAATAGATAAAGTCAAAAAATGGAAGAAACGGAGATGAAGTTGAAGGATACTACACAGGCCCGTCTATGAGCAGGCCCAACAAGTTCTACAGAACAGGGCCCAAGAAAAATAGGGCCCCTAAAAAATATCAAACCAAATTTATTTTTAAAGTCAAAAATCTTTTATTCTCAAATTCTCTCTTATAAAATATTAGTTGACACTCCTTTTTTCCTTCCATTTTAAGCCCAAATTATTTTAAAAGCTCAAAATTTTCTCTCTCTCTCTTTTCACTCTCTCTCTCTCTCTCCCCTCTTTCTTTTCTTCTTCCATTTTTTTGGCTCTCTTTTTTTCTTTCCAGCCTACTTCTTTTGTTATTTTTTTTGTCTTTTCATTTTTTGTTCTTCTCCCCCACAACTAAATCTATTTTCTTTTACTATTTACTTTGCAAATAATTTTGAATTCTCTAGAAAAATCTCTTTACATATTTGTTTTAATATTTTATTAAATATTATTTTAAGACATATTTTGGTAAATTTTAAAGGCCTAATTTTATATTAACACAGGGCCTCAATATATATTGAGACGGGTCTGATACTACATATTACACAACTAATAACATGATTCATACATTCCCTTCTAAAATAATTTGCTATATCTAAGTAACTTATGTTAAGTATCATACTCCCTCCGTTTATCTTCACTTGACACATTTCTTTTAGGCATGGTGTTTAAAAGTTCAAGTTTATAATGTGAAAGTAGAGATAAGTAGAGTGTTAATAGTATAAAGGTGAAAATAAGTGGGATATAAGAGAATAAATGTAGTTTTAAAGTAGGATGTTGGACTTTAAAATGAAAGGAATCAAATAAAAATAACATGGTCCAACTATAAAAACATAATTACTTTATACTTCCATTGCACTTATACAATGATATTATCCTTTTAATACGTCTCATTTGTATAAGGAGCTTTCACAAAATATAAACTTAACCCAATCAAGTTTACACTCATCACTTTAACGGATAAGGTATTCATCGAATCGATCCAACATTAGTTTATACTCCCTCCATCCTGCCAAACTATACCACTTTTAATTCAAAATTACTCTATCAAAATAAAAAAGGTATTATAAATAGACAGGGTGAAGAGCTCATTTAAAACGTGATTATGTAAATTACGTTCCATAATTTACATTTAATTAATAATATGATCCATGTACTGTATAATAACGTTACTTTATATTTAAAAGTAACATGAAAGTTACAATGATTATTAATATTTTATCTATTTATTATAATAATAATTATTAATACTTATACATACACACACATATATAAATATATTTATTACTCTCTCATTTTTTATCCGAATTTATTACTCTTATTATTAGTAATTTAGTATATAATTTTGTAATGTTTCGGATTTTTTGGCAATGGACTATAGATAATCTTCTAGTATTAAAGCGACACACATATATGTTTTAATAATTTATAAAATGAGATTCGAGAAAAATCGAAAAAATGAAATTAAATTCGGTTTATGGGGTTCAAATTCTTTGGTATTTTGGTTTGGATTTGTTTTTGTCACGACCCCACCCCGCTTAGAGGGGAAACAGGCGAGGTCGCGACGTAAAGGAACGGAAATGGATATAACACAACAACTCGGAGAAAAGAGTTATGGAAACATTTCATCGAATTACATCAAATTCCCACCATTCGTCGAGAATGGTTGGGAGGAAGCACTGTCAAGCAGCGGATTTGTTTACATGACATAAAAAGCAGAGACAATGTCCAAAGGAGGGATAACTATCTTGCAAAGCCATTGAGAAACAACGATACAAAAACAAGGACAGGTATTGCAACGATACACCAAAGAGAGTTCGAATAACGATTAATACAGCACAGCGGAAAAACGTAGGATGCATGTATGAAGACATGCACCACCAAGAGACTTCGACTCTTCTTGTTTGACAAAAGCCACTCCCCGACTACTTCACTCCATCTGTTCAACCTGCACACGGGAAATATGTACAGGGCTGAGTACTTTGAAGTACTCAGTGAACACGTTGCCAAAACATTTTAACTGTCAGCCATGCGAATGATTCATAGGGTTTTACGGAAAAGACCTATGATCACTAAAACATTTTCATAAATAGCGCTTGCAAGCTTTGGTTTTCTGGGTGTAATCCGTCATATCTGAACTTGTACTGGCATCCAGTGGAGTGGCCACTCCCCCGGATACCTAGACCGGCCAATATGTAGCTCACGGTCAAACATGAGTGCACTAAGTCCATCGAGGTGCGACCCCGATAAACCCGAATTCTTTCTGATAACTGTGGCCGAAGCCCTGTGGCCGAAGCCTTTCAGATAGACATCATCATACAAAACAAAACATTTATGGCATGACAATTCTTTAAAAGAACTTAACATAAATAAACATTTTCTTTCTGTACGAAAGCCCACCTCAATAGCTTGTCTTGATCCTCTCAAGATCGAGAGTGCCTCTTTAACTTCGGCCTTTTCCTTCGCCTAACCTCGTTCAAAGAACGAAAAATCAGAATCTCGATGAAAAATCGATAATTATATCGATCTATGCGAAGGGTTCTTCTATTGAGGTTGTGTTCTTTTATTTACTCCTTTCTAGTTAACATTCTGAATTCGATCACCTCGATCGTACTTGTATCTTATAATTCTTTCGTCCTCGATGGAAATCGTAGGATCTGGTGAAGCTTCATGACTTTTCTTTCTTCTTTGTAGAAGTATTTTATACTTATGACACTGTTATCTAGATCGATCATTCGATCATTAAATCTTCAGAGTTCGGTTGGAACATTAGAGTTTTAGTCCAATTACTCGAGCTCGAAAATCGTTTCATCAACTCCGAAGAGTCATCCCTTATTCT
Source organism: Thymus quinquecostatus (assembly GCA_024222315.1). NCBI lineage: Eukaryota > Viridiplantae > Streptophyta > Magnoliopsida > Lamiales > Lamiaceae > Thymus > Thymus quinquecostatus. The sequence continues at coordinate 18,553,814 of CM044173.1, read as the reverse complement.
TGGCCCGTTATAATTTGTTCGTTTATTATTAAAATTTTGGCCCGTTCGTATATATGTATATTGGTTTGGCCCGTGGCTCGGCCCTGTTAATTATCGGCCCGGCCCAAATTAATTTATGGTTTAATCCCTCCTCCATTTTGTGGGATTCATTCGTGGCTGCACCCTCTTCTTCTCTTCTTCCTTGCGACATCTCCCATCCCTCTCCTCTCTTCTGCCTTCTCGGCAGTACGTCGTCGGGCGACTTCCGCCCTCATCGGCGGCTGCTACTTGACGGCCTCCATCACCGTCGTTCACGGTCCTTCTCCGTTCTTGGGTTCCCGATTTCTCGAGGGGTGGGGGTGCCCTAATTGAGTTCAGATTTGGGGATAATCCTCCCCGGTGTCTCCTCCCGATGAATTGGCCGCCGAGTCTGTCCCTTTTCTTCGCCGTGGTGAGACGGCTCCGGTTCGGGCTCCTTCCGTTCTCGATTTACCCTTCTTCGGTGGTCCGGGTTCCGTTGGTTTGTCCTGTCGCCGGAAGCAACTCCCACGGCGACTCCGTTGGGTCGGTTGTTCCGTCGGAATCGAGGCTTGTCCTCCCCATTTGGAGGAACAATTCCTCCTTTGTCCATTGCTTCTGACCATCTCTCTTGTAGGTGAAATGGCTCCGGCTGGTGGCTCCTCCTTCGGTGGTGGCTCCTCCCCTATTCTGCCGTGGCTCCTTGCGAGTCCTTGCCCCATTTTTGCAACCTCCCGTTGCCATATCCTTAATCTGATGAGTCCCTCTCTCACTCTTATCCTCCTCTGCTCCTCTCTCGGTTTCCAGCTACTGTTAGATTATGCCATTGTTGTTGGGGTTTGGAAATAGCTTGTGTTTTATGTTATTTGTATTAACTGTTGTTGGTTATCGTTGAGTTGGAAACTCCAGTCTTTGGGGCCATTGTTGTGTTCGGTTTTGTTATTAAACTGGGAAAAATTCTTGGGGTTCTTCTTGCCTTATGATTACACATTTTGGTCATGTTCCTACACTTATATGAAGGCAAAATATTAGCTTTTAAGGCTATTCCTATCTTAGGCCAAGTTTCATGCTTGCATGCTTGATTTAAGGTGAAGTTTCTAGGTCTGATGAACATGCATTCAGTTTTCCTTACTTAGCAGCTTCTAGGCCATGAGTTAGTGGTCTTTTGGTGGGGAAAATCATGCTTGCTGGGTTGGTTCCTAGAGAAATATGGAGGTGAGTACTTACTTGTTTGGTGGGGTTTGGAAATGGTGATCCTTAGCTTGGTTTGGGGCTGCCTTCTTGGTTCCTTCTCCTAGCTGCTGCCCTCTCGGTTTCCTTCTTCTAGGCCGAGTGTTGGTGACCTATGGAGGGGGAATTAATCATTTTTCCACCCCAAAATCATTATCTAACTATAATAGTGTGATGTGAGAGTCTTACTTGTTTTCTTAGGCTGAAATTGCTTGCTAAGATCAGTCTCCTTCTCCTCCTTCCCTTGTGCTTGTCCCTATGGTTGTATGAGTCCTTGTTAGCTCATGCATGGCTGAAAATTTTGAAGGGGAAGGGGAGGGGGTGTTTTACCGTGGCTTGGCTTGAAGGAGAAGCTGGAAATCTATGGCTTCTCTTCCTCCCTTGCTTCTTACCTGCTGCTCTCCCTCTCGGTTTCTACTCTCTTGCTGCCCTCTTAGTTTCTAACTCTCTCTCTCTCTAGTTTGAATGTTATGGTTCTTGTACGAAATGATGAATGATAACTTGTGATGTGTTTTGTTGGGTGTAGGTTTTGCCTTCATCATTATGGAAAAAGAGGGAGATAAATGGGGATTGGTCACTTGTTATTTTGGCAGATTTTTGCACAAGAAAAAGAGGAGGGTGATAACCACATATTTAGCATGCTTTAGAGTGCGTCTCGGTGCGTGTTTTGGTTCGGATTTGTGCTTAAATGAATAGGGAATGATAGGTTTTTACAATTTATACATTTTCTATATGCTTTGCACTTTCTCTCGGTTTCCGTGCTGATTTCAGGTGTTGCGGCAATTTTCTAGGCGAGTTTGACTTATCCTATGTCGAAGAGGATCGAAAGAGGAAGCTGTAGCACTTTGCGGATTAATTTTCCGATGCCGGACGAGAGAGAACGAGCCAAAACCGTGAGAGCGCGCGAACTGTCAAATGTGGGCGGAAAGTACACGAGTCAACCGAAAATGAAATAGTCAACCCTTCATTTAACTTTCCAGAAATTACAGATTTTACCCCACCTTCTCAACTTAAGTTCCTAGTATTTGCAATTTAGCCCAAATGTGTGGGAAGACTATAAATAGCTAGATATTTTCCTTATTTGGCATCTAACAACACATCTAATTTCACTTGTAATTCATTGTGACACTTTCTCTTAGAACCCTAGCTATTTTCCCTCTTTCTACTTTGGTATTTTTCAAATATTTGTGGATGATCAAGCTTGGAGATTGAAGTTTATTGAAGAATTTCTATTCCTTTTACTTTCCTTGTCATTTCTATTATGAATTCTCTTATTTTCCATGGTTTGATTGTTAGATCTATGGCTAGCTAAGCTTGCATATGGCTCCAAGTGATGGATAATATGATGTAGATGATAGGTATTAGATTCTAGGATGTTGATCTACCTTCCTCTTGGATCGCCTATGGATTGGGACTTTAATTTGTATGCATGAATAATTGATCACTAGGAGTGCATCTAAGGTGTTTGAGGGAATGCCTAGGAAGCTTCCTTTCATAGCACTTGGCATCAATCTATACCCATATCACTTGATTTCATCTCTTATAGTTCCTAGAAAGAATTAGATGAGTTGGAAGAGAGTTGGTAGGTTATCTTAGACATAATTTGAGCTTTTTGGAGTTGGTAGAGCATTTAAAGGCTTAGAAAGCATTTGTTGCTCTATTAATCTACTTGTTAATCACCCTAGTAAGGTAGGTTAGCATATATGGTATAAGAAACCATCCAAGGTGGATTAAATTGGCTTGAAGCATCTAGATTCTAAGACCTTCATCATCATCATATTGGAAATCACTTGGATCCATGCCTTTACCATTGTTGATTCTTCATATTTGCATGCTACTTGCCTTGTTTACTTTACATTGTTGAATTTACTCTTTGCCTAGTTAAGTAAAAAACCAAATCATGATCATGTGCTTAGATAGTATAATGGAGACGATATAGACTACTTGATTTGTTATCGCCATATTCACTCCTTGTGGTTCGACTCGGACTACTAGCTAGTTCGGTATTATTGCTAGGCTAGAAATAGCTCTAGTCAATTTTTGGCGCCGTTGCCGGGGAGTGATTAGATAGACATTTCAATAGTTTGTTTAGTCACTTGTTACTAATCTAAGCTTGTTTTTAATTTTCTCTTTCTTTGTGTTTTGAAGGTACATGCTCACAAGGTCTAAGGGGAGACTTGTAGAGCCACTTGTCTTGCAATTTGAGAGAAGACATAGAAGAAGGAGATCTATAGAAGAACAAGAAATGGGTGATCATAACCCGAATATGGAGGCTATTATGAGAAGGATGGAAGAAATGCAATTAGAAATTGATGAGCAAAAGAGGAAGCTAATGAGGCGCCATCACCTGCTATCAACTCTATGTATCAAGCTCCAACGGAACAATATCAAGGAGGAGAGTGGGGCACTATCAATGCCAACAATTTCGAGTTGAAGACCGGCTTGATTCAAATGGTGATGAATGCTCAATTTGGAGGAAGTCCCTTGGAGGATCCAAATTCACATCTTACCTCTTTCTTAGAGATATGTGACACCGTCAAGCTCAATGGTGTCCCTTGTGATGCCATTCGACTAAGGATGTTCGGTTTCTCTTTGAGGGATAGAGCCAAAGATTGGTATAAAGGATTGAACAAGTCGGAGATTCATACTTGGCAAGATCTTTGCAAAGCCTTCTTATCAAAGTACTTCCCTCCCTCAAAGGCTCACAAGATGATCTCGGAGATTTCTCATTTCTCTCAACATGGAGATGAGACCTTATTTGAAGCTTGGAAAAGATATAGAGAGCTTATCCGGAAATGTCCTCAACATGGTTTGAGTGAAGATCAACAAGTAACTCACTTCTATAGTGGACTCACGTCTCACACAAGGAGTGTAGTTGATGCCACCGCGGGGGGTTGTTTGTTGAACAAGCATGCCAAGGAAGCATTGAGGATAATCGAGGAGATGGCCGCTCATGCTTACCATTGGCCTATGGAACGGACTTCCACAAAGAGGGTCCTCTCTATCGGATGAGAGATATGATGAGTTGACTTCATTAATCACTACTCTAAAGAGTGATTATGACAAAGATCAAAGAGACATGATGGAGATAAGAGCTATCAAGAAATATAAGAATGATGAGGTCTTAAATGAGGAGGAGGTGAAGTACATTAACCGTTGGAATCAAGGTAATTTTCAAAGAAATTATGGAAGTCCTACCTTCAACAATCACCCAAACCTCTCATATGGAAATCCGCAAAATGCTATCAATGCTCCTCAATCTTATTCTCCCGGATATGATGTTCCACATCAAGTTGTTGAAGAGAAGAAGCCTCCTCAACCAGGGTTGGAAAGCATCATCCAACAAATGGCCGCTCAACAAAGCACTTTCATTGCTCAAATGGGGCAAAAGGTCACCACATTGGAGAACACGGTTTCTTCCATGGACAAGCACATCAAGATGCTTGAGGGTCAAATGAGCCAAATGGCTAACCATGTTGCTTCTCAACACAAGCAAGGGCAATACCCTAGCAATACGGAGGTGAATCCTAAGAAGAATTGTAGTGCTATCTTTACAAGAAGTGGAAGAGCATATGGAAGCAAAGAGAAAGTTGTGGATGTCGATGAAGAGCCATTAGTTGAGGATTTACCATATGAAGAGGAAGACCACGTGGTTGAGACAAAAAATGAGGAAGTGAGAAATCCTATTCTTGAGAGGGAGTTTCTTAAGAGGAATGATGTGGTGGAAGTTCCTTTACCTACAAAGGATGTCAACACCAAGGCACCTTTCCCTCATCGTCTACCAAAGCCCAAGATGGATGAGAAGATGAAGAGGTTCTTGGCCATGATTAGCAAGGTTCAAGTTAACATCCCTTTGTTTGATGCATTGAGAGATATGCCTGGGTATGTGAAATTCTTGAAGGATGCCGTTTCTAACAAAAGGAAGTTTGATTTGCTTGAAACCATCAATATGAGTGAAGAGTGTAGTGCGGTTCTCCAACGAAAGCTACCTCTCAAGCAAAAGGATCCGAGATCGTTTACCATACCTTGTCTCGTTGGAGGTCAAAAATTTGGTAATGTTCTTTGTGATCTTGGAGCCTCTATCAATTTGATGCCTTTGTCTATCTTTAAGAGGCTCGACATTGGAAATCTTCGTCCTACTCCGGTGTGCCTACAAATGGCGGATCGGTCTATCACTTATGCACAAGGAATTGTTGAAGATGTGCTAGTGAAGGTAGAGTCCTTCATATTCCCGGTGGATTTTGTTGTTCTTGATATGCCGGAAGACAAAGAGATGCCTCTCATTCTTGGGAGACCGTTTTTGGCCACCGGGAGAGCCTTGATTGATGTGCATGAAGGGAATCTTACATTTCGAGTCAACAACGAAACTCTCACCATTTCGATCTATGATGCAATGAAGAAATCAAAGGATCATGACTTTGAGGAGTGCAATGTCATAGGGGTTGTATCACCATCTCAAAGAGAGGATCGTTTGGAATTCCAAGACTCCGTCTACCCATTCTCCGAGCTCGATGAGGCTTGTGATGAACTTTTGAGCGCCCTAGCTCTTATGGAGTCTCAAGAGTCTTCGTCTCCGATCGACCCACAAATTCTCTCGTCTCCTCAACATGAGCATGATTTATTCCCAAACAACATCGAAGAGAATTCACTCCAAGATTGGAGCTCTAAGGATGAAGGTATTTCTCATACTCTAATTCCTAAAGACTCTCTAGGAAGTGTCGATTTGCTTGAGACAAAAGAGAATAGCATGAAAGATGTGGCAATTTCTTTTGAGTTGAACGTCGAGAAAGACGATGATGAGGAGCAAGCTAAGTTTGGGGGTGTTACCCCTCATAAAGAAGTTGTGAAGTTCTTTGAGGATGTAGACGAAAGGAAGGAGGAAATGGATGACGGTGATCCTTTGATCCTTGGTTTGTCTTTCGTGCCTACAAGTCGAGTTTTGGGGGAATTGTGTAATGAAAGCCTCACTTTTCGAGTTAATGGAGAAGAGACGACGTTTCATAAGCTGAAAGTTGAGATCGAATTGCCAATTCCGAGTGAAGAGAAGTGCTACAAGGATTCGTTTGATGTTCCATGACTCACCTTTTGAGGTATCGTCGAGCTAATGACGTTAAACAAGCGCTCGTTGGGAGGCACCCCAACACGTATCCTTTATTTTCTCGTTTTCTTTAAGTTTAGTTTAGTCGTTTTAGTTGAATAAGAGTGAGAGTGGGTTAATTTGTTATGGAAAGGAATTTCTAAGTGTTGGATGCTTTCTTATGCCTTAGAAAATTTTTGAGATTTTTCAAGTTGGCCATTTCTTGCCTTAGAAAAATTTTGAGAATTTTCAAGTTCTTGTATTCCAACACTTAGAAAAATTTTGAGTGTCTAAGTTCTACTTTTGCGCAGTCCGGCGGTAAAATCGAAAAAAAATAGCAAAACTTGTCGGAATTCGATTCTGTCAATTGCATTGAGTTCGTAAGACTCGAGAGTAGGGGGGAGGACCGACTCCCGTCCTGGACCGGCCCGGGAAGGCCCGGGCCAAACCCGGTACAGCCTCAAATGCGACCCAGCGCCAGACCCAGCTGTGGGTCGCGGCTCAGCCCGCCAGCGGTCCAGCTGTGGGTCGCAGTCCACTAGCCTTCGGAAGCTCTCTCAACGGCGGTCAACGCACGTTGACCACCAAAGCCCCTCCTCCCCTATGCGCACTCTCGCCGTTTCGCCTCGTTCTCCCTCATACGAACTCCGAATTGCATTCCGTTTTTTGGTATGGATTCCTCTTTCAACCCTCTACAACATAGAATAGTTTTGAGTAATTTTTTTGTTTGTTTTTTTGGTGTAAATAAGTTGTCAAATTAGGGCTGGAACATGAGGAGGAAGGTATCTCAAATCATCCCCTTACATGGGCTTATTGTTCACCCCTTGAGCTATGCTTTGATATGTGACTACTAATTTGTGAATTGAGATTGAATGTTGCTAGGGGGTGACAAAGAGAAGCAATGCATGAAGAAAGGGAGGTCATTCAACTTAATCGAGCGCGTACCGGAATGGGTAGCATTGAATGTGATATCCATCCAAAGCTTGGACCTTTGTGAGTGTAGTTTAAATTCCTTATTATTCTTCCCTCCAAACTCATTTTAGACTTTGTTTCTAAAATAAGTTTGGGGGAGGGGGGTAAGATAAGGACTTTAAACTACGTTTCTTTCTTCGGTTTTTCATTAAGTTGTGTGCTTAGTGATTTATAAGCTTGTATTTGCTTGATAAAGTTGATTGTGCTTGATTTGGATGCTTGAAAGTGATGAATGTGTTTGAGTGTGTTTGGTATGTGATGAGGGTGAATAAGATGGAATGTGATTCAAGTGATTCATATGTGTGTAAATGTATGCTTACTTGCAAATTTTGCAAAATTTTTAAAAATAAAACTTCGTTCGAATGAATCACTTGAAGTCTTGGTTCTCATATTGTGGTTATCATTCCTTTGCTTTCAAGAGAGATGTCGATGATGATTTGAGCGGAAATTGCATCATATTTTTGGGATTTCTCATGTGTGTATTGAGCATGAAATGATTGCATAACATGATTAACTAGGAATGATTGATCTTAGGCACATGAACTCTAAACAAAAGCTTGTGAGGTTTGGGCCAACACGTTGCATTAATAACGTTACTTTTTCTTTCTTGTGAGTTTGCCATGTATTGCATTGTTATCTTCTAGAACTTGCCTTCAATCTCGATCGAGGTTGCTATATGTGCTACGAGAACTTAGAAATGATTTTAGGCCCTCACTTGTTAGCCTCATTATTCCCTAAACACTAACCAAATGAAACGTTAACTTTGTGGTCCCCCTTGAGCCTTTGAAGCCTTTGTTGCTAAACCGGATGAAAGGGGGTGAAGGTTGGTTAAGGGAATCCATTTAGAGGTTGTGAAGTAAGTGAGAAAACGAGGCTTGAGTAGTTCGATTGAAGAGGTCGTTTTAAGATAAGAATACTCCTATGAGCTCTAGTAAAAAAAAAAAAAAGAAGAAAAAAAAAAGAGAAAATGAAAGAAATGAGAATGGTATTCTCATAGAAGAAAGAAGTGAAAAAAAAGTAATGAGAAAAGGAAAAAAAAAAAGAAAAAGAAAAAGAAAAAGAAAAAGAGTTGAAAAGAAAGAAAAAGTTTGAATAAAGTTAGTCGTGTATATGAGAGCATAAAGGAGTTACTCATGAATATTTAAGAAGCTTCAATCAAGCTTGTGTATTAAAGAGTGTAAAGAGGTGAAATGGTGAAGGTAGAAGGTGGAGAAATTCACACTTATAGTGGAAAAGAGAAGGTGGAAGTACTTAGGAGATTTCTTAGTCACTTAGCCTAAAAATCCCTACCTAAACCAATGTCCCCACATTACTAGCCTAAATAAAATACCTAATTGATCTTAGTTCGAGTGCACAACCAAGCGATGGAGATCTTGAGATTTAGGGCAAGCTTTTGGTAAGAGCAACGCATGCATGAGTTCGATGAGTGTAAATTTTCAACCATACACTTGAGAGAAATAGTGATACACTTGCATCTAGAGAGGTTTGGAGTTTCATTATGCTTGAGTGATTGATTTCTCGGTTGAGAGTGTTGTGTGATTGTGGATTGTTAAATGCACCTTGGGAGTTCCATGTTTGAAAATGCTTTATTGAGCGAGTATTTTGAGGCATCGATGATCTTGATTAGCATACCCATATGTCTTATGTTCTTTGATTGTTCGTTCCATTGTCGGGACGAGCAATGGCTTAAGTTTGGGGGAGTGTGATAACCACATATTTAGCATGCTTTAGAGTGCGTCTCGATGCGTGTTTTGGTTCGAATTTGTGCTTAAATGAATAGGGAATGATAGGTTTTTACAATTTATACATTTTCTATATGCTTTGCACTTTCTCTCGGTTTCCGTGCTGATTTCAGGTGTTGTGGCAATTTTCTGGGCGAGTTTGACTTATCCTATGTCGAAGAGGATCGAAAGAGGAAGCCGTAGCACTATGCGAATTAATTTTTCGATGCCGGACGAGAGAGAACGAGCCAAAACCGTGAGAGCGCGCGAACTGTCAAATGTGGGCGGAAAGTACACGAGTCAACCGAAAATGAAATAGTCAACCCTTCATTTAACTTTCCAGAAATTACAGATTTTACCCCACCTTCTCAACTTAAGTTCCTAGTATTTGCAATTTAGCCCAAATGTGTGGGAAGACTATAAATAGCTAGATATTTTCCTTATTTGACATCTAACAACACATCTAATTTCACTTGTAATTCATTGTGACACTTTCTCTTAGAACCCAAGCTATTTTCCCTCTTTCTACTTTGGTATTTTTCAAATATTTGTGGATGATCAAGCTTGGAGATTGAAGTTTATTGAAGAATTTCTATTCCTTTTACTTTCCTTGTCATTTCTATTATGAATTCTCTTATTTTCCATGGTTTGATTGTTAGATCTATGGCTAGATAAGCTTGCATATGGCTCCAAGTGATGGATAATATGATGTAGATGATAGGTATTAGATTCTAGGATGTTGATCTACCTTCCTCTTGGATTGCCTATGATTTGGGACTTTAATTTGTATGCATGAATAATTGATCACTAGGAGTGCATCTAAGGTGTTTGAGGGAATGCCTAGGAAGCTTCCTTTCATAGCACTTGGCATCAATCTATACCCATATCACTTGATTTCATCTCTTATAGTTCCTAGAAAGAATTAGATGAGTTGGAAGAGAGTTGGTAGGTTATCTTAGACATAATTTGAGCTTTTTGGAGTTGGTAGAGCATTTAAAGGCTTAGAAAGCATTTGTTGCTCTATTAATCTACTTGTTAATCACCCTAGTAAGGTAGGTTAGCATATATGGTATAAGAAACCATCCAAGGTGGATTAAATTGGCTTGAAGCATCTAGATTCTAAGACCTTCATCATCATCATATTGGAAATCACTTGGATCCATGCCTTTACCATTGTTGATTCTTCATATTTGCATGCTACTTGCCTTATTTACTTTACATTGTTGAATTTACTCCTTGCCTAGTTAAGTAAAAAACCAAATCATGATCAAGTGCTTAGATAGTATAATGGAGACGATATAGACTACTTGATTTGTTATCGCCATATTCACTCCTTGTGGTTCGACTCGGACTACTAGCTAGTTCGGTATTATTGCTAGTCTAGAAATAGCTCTAGTCAGAGGGAGAGAGAGAGAGAGTTCCGGCTGCATGCTTGTTAATTCCCCATGCAATCTTGTGAGCAATGATGATTGGGATATATCCCTTCCCTAATCCCACTTAAGGGGTGTTTATCCTCTAATTATTGGGTTAGGGATTTATTTGAGCTCTAACTATGTAATAAAGATGTAATCTTCATTAGTGTATAGTATTTTTATAACATGTAACCTTATTTATTTACATGTCTCGTTTTAAGTTCGGAGTATCATTCATGTTCTCGGGCCTTCGTTCTTGTTGATAAATAATTCGTGTATTGGGCCTTAAATCTTATCATGGGCCTCGGCCCTTTTCTTTGAATAATGACTAGTGTTCGTTTATTTACTCAGGCCTTCTTAATTAATCAACTTCCTCGGGACATTACTAAAAATCGTACATTATTGCTTTTCGAATTTCTTTAAAAGTTTTGTTTCCCCTAATAATAATAATAATAATATAAACCTTATTCATTAAATAAAAGTCGAGGTTTTATTACTCACTAATAAAATCGCGACTATTACAGTTTTTTTCTTTTAAAAACTCTTTTTTTTTTTTCAAACCTCAGTTTGTTGTTGTAATCGAGTTTGGTTAGAATTTTGTTTTTCAAGTTTATTTTTATGTTTTAGTCTCATTTTTTATGTTTTAAGCTTAGTTTCATTATTTACAGTTGTAATAATTAAGACGAAAAGATGAAGTTGAAGAATAAAGAAACATATATGAAGTAGAAGAATTCACAGTTCACAACTAATAACATAATTCCTCCATCCCATTTAATTAGTCACATTAGATATTCATATGTGAGGTATATAATATTTCAATATGGTTAATTAAGTGAGACGGAGAGAGTAGTTAATATCCCCACTAATACAAGTCATTTAATATATTTCAAAATAACTTATGTTCAATGACTCAATGTCATAATAATTCATAAAATATAGGATTTTACAATTCTATTATTTAACTCATTAATGGAACTACACGATTATTTTAAAATCAAATTGTATAATTTGGGTCTTAAGAAATAATTACAATAATAATTTCAAATTAATGCACCACTTAAGATAAGAAAAAAAACATATAAAGTTGACATTGAATGACGCGTGGGACCTGATAGATCCGGGTTGGAGATCCACAACAATTTAAGAGATTATTCATCATGTTTTACAAGGAGCATTCATGGATCAAGCGTTAAAGCGATAAAGAGCAAGAGATTTGTATGTTTGAAGAGCTGTAATCATGTATTCTGTACAGAGCATAGTTTACGCAGAAATGATGAGTAGTAATCAAGCTATATGTTTAAATAAAAGGCATATTTAGCCATGAACTGGTAAAATTCATGAGGCTCGGATCCCATGCAAGCAGATAATGAAGAAACGAAGTAGGGAGAGAAAGAGAGAAACGAGGAGCTCGGAGCTCTGTTCAACCTCATTCCCTTTAGGACATGAGGGTTTTACCTTAGACTCACGGCGGTGAGTGAAAGAGGCTCTTCTTAATGTCGAGGAAGAGGAAGGAAAGTTGCTGCGGGTGATGATTCCCGGGAGAAGGCTTCGGAAGCCTGGACTGCTTGAGCTCTAAGGAGCTCGTGAAGCAGAGCAGAGTGTAAATGAATGAAACAGTACGCAAGAGTGCGCGTTTGTATGGAGAGTTGGGTTGTGATTGTTCATGATGAAGTATGCGATAGTCGGGTATTTATAGATGCAAGGAGGGTGAAAGAGCAAACATTCGTGTGGGGGAAGGACAGAAAAGGAATTCCCATGGGGACAAGATTCCCTCCGTCATGAATGCAGTGGTCCTCATTCTAGAGCACGTAGGGTCATGCGGACAGCGTGCTTACACAAAACCTAGGGTTCTGCCAGATGCTTAAGGCATTGATCAGATCCTTTGGTCTTGACAGATGCCGATAAATCCCAAGTAGCTTCTGGGAGACGGTAAGACTTCTAGTTTCTGCGTAGGACGTACCTTATGCACGTATTGAGCATCTGAAGCTTTAAGAACCCATAAAGCTTCTGGTAATATGCTACCATATAGAGCAGTCTCTGTCCGAAACCTTATCAAGATCGATAAATGCCTTCCTTAATGGCAATACTGAGTCTAGTTCTAACTAGACCTTACTAGTCCTTCTATCCTGACAAAATTTCCTTGTTCAGCAGAAAATATCCAATACTTTGAAGCAAAGGACACAACCACAATTTGATATTTAAATGAAAGTCTGAGACGGTATTCCCAGCTTATAGGAAGGGTGTCTTTCTAGTGGATCAATTATTTGGATAACGAGGCTGATACTAGTCCCTATCAGCTACTCCCCCCCAGGACCGGAAGCGTTCATTATAAGCATCTGTCAAATATTATTATCAGGAATAATGATTTTGAATGACATCATAAAAGGCCTGTTATACAAAAAAAGGCAACACGCCGGTTAATTTTTCGAGGTGCAATGGGAATGACGACTCCCCGTCTTATCATTGCCTTTTAGCGTTTTCGAAAAGAGAAAAGGTGATCTACTTTTTAAGAAGCGATTTTTCACTTCTTTCACTCCCTTCCTTATTTTCCCCTTCACTTGGGTTATCAAAGGAAAGAGAGAAAGAATCCATACTTTAGGGCTTTTCGCTTTCCTTCTGCTCAGCAGGATCCATCTTTTGCCAACGAACAGGTTTTTTTTTTTTTTTTTTTCTACCTAGCTATTCCTTTCATACTTTTTTGCAAATCATGTATGAGGGAATTAGCTCTTAAAAATCCTTTGTTTTGCTTTATCAATTCAGTCATGTCTATCGATTCTGTCCACCGGAAGATCTGCAAGTTAGCCTATTCCGACGATACTCCTAATTTGCTTCGGGTCCGTTTGCTCGGTTTTCTGACTCGACAGGAAATGGACTTTGTGGACCTCCATGACTTTCCGGATATGAAGGCGTATCTTAGGCGATTCAAGAATCTCTTCACACAGTATGAGATGTATGATGGCCGCTTATCAGAGAAAGAGAAATGCGAGCTCATCCTACTGTCTTTGTCTGGAGGGTACCTATCAATGGAGGCCGGAGCTGCCAATTTGGGAGTTTATACACACCTTCCTACTCTAATGGCCGAACTGTTTTGAATTGAAAGAGTTAAGATGGCTGAGACGGCAAATGAAGCTGGAGATGTAAGTGAACCCTCAGCTAGGCAGGTCCCCCAGGAGAAGAACAAAAGACAGAGGACAGATGAGGGTAAGCCACATAATCCTTCGACTGTGTTAATCCTGCCTTATCAACCATGGCTACTTGCTAATTTGGACCGACTGATATGTGTACATTTGTGTGTGTGTGTGTGTGTGTGTGTTTTTTTTTTTTTTCTTTTTTTTTTTTTAGGTTCAGCTGCTAGGGAGAATAGCAGTTCCTGCTCCTTTCCTCGAGCTTCTGCAACTCCATCATCCAGCTCGGGCTCTTCTACCTTAGCTTAATTATGCTGTATTTTGGTGTTTATGAAACGACTTTCCCCTTTTTTGATGTTTTTGCTGGGATGCATATTTCATGACTTTGAGGAGACAGAATGTCCCTCTTTTCTTTCTCTTCCCGATCTTTGGGGGCTCGCTTTATGCTTCTTCTAATATGACTGAAATAGATTGTATATCCCGCTCTGATTTCTCGTTACTTTGTTAAATGTTCTCCTTTCTATGCCTGCAGTATGGTAGGATATGAGCGTCTTCAGATACTGCTTCCTGGTTGGGAATAGTTTCTTCTTGATGGGGTATTTCCCCCATATTTCCAACTTTGAATTATCTATTTTACTTTCCTTAACTCAGGGGTCTGGATTTACTTTATGACTTTAGGCTAACTGTAGTAAATTATGTTCTCTTTAATGGTTGCTTAACGCATAGTGTAACACCCCGTATTTTCATTAGCCTAAATATCTATATTAGTATTAATTAATGATATTTAGCATAGATAAATCTTATAAAAAAATATGATTTATGCAAGGGATGAGAAGTACGAAAATTAGTAGGATGAAATTAAGAAACATACGTATTTTCTTTCTTTTCGTTTGGCCTCATCGAACAACGGGAATAATAGAAATATATATATATATATATATGTAGAATAATTAATAAATTCATTAAGTAAATAAAAGTGAAATAAAAAAAGGGGGGGAGGGGGGGGGGGGGGGGGGGAATTTAATTTAATTGTAAAAGGAAATAAAAAAATTGTAAAATAATAATTAGATATTATTTGTTTTTCTGCGTCTTCCTTCATAACGTAGCACCACAGAAAACTGAACACACCACTCCAGCGCAAACCTCCTCTGATAAAGCCTCCGATTCTCTTCTTCCTCCCCTTCGTTTCCGTCCAAGATGTTCCCAACCTAGATGATTCCTTTCTTTCAGTGAACAAGGTAATTTCTATCCTTATTCTTCTAAGTTCAAGCAATCTAGAGAAGATGATGATATAGGTTGTAGGAATTGGGGGAAATCTGTTTGTTTGATGTTGTTCTTCAATGGAATCCAACCTCTAGGTATTTCTTTGATTGTGTAGGTAATTCATTTAGTTTATGTTCTTGGAATTAAGGAAGTTACTTTTATAAGAAGCTGGAAATCAGCCTGCTTGCGAGCCCTATTCAGAGTCTGTCGTTCATAAACTGTGTTCGATTCTTCTTCCATGTTAAAGTATGTTTCAGTAGCTTTCTATACATACCTTGTTTTTTCAAATCGGAGTTCGTATGAATTTTCTATGAATTTTCGAATTATATATGATCAGCCTAATATTTTTAGCGAGCAGTTTCTGTCTCCCTTGTTCATCGACGTTTTCGAGCGTCTTTTCTTGGTTTCCTTGGAATGTTTTCTAAATGAAAGTTTTAGAATGTTATCTCAGCTTTCAATCGGTACCTTTTACACCCATATCGGAGTTTCTATGAAATTACTACGATTTATCAAAATCTACCTGTCAAAACTGAGATTGTTGACGAACCCTTTTCTGCCTTCGTTTTTCATCAGCGTTTTCGAGCCTTCTCTATTGTTTATCTGGGATTGGTGTCTAAATGGAAGTTCTATTATTATTTCTAAGATTTCTATTGATACTTTTAACACTCCAATCCGAATTTTTATGCGCTCTAGGCAATCTTACGAAGTTGAGATGTCGTAATGTAAATCTGAAACAGGACAGCAACTCTGTCCCTATTTCAACCCCTGTTTTTGACACTTTCCCTTGCTCAAATAGGAATTTTGCATTTGATTAAAGTTGTTGTGAATTGTTTAAGGTTTCCAGATCTTCTTGAATCAATTCTTTTGGACATCACACGAGCAAGTTATGTTCGTTCTAAGTTAACAGGGCTATGCTGTCAAAACAGTCACATTAAGGAACTTATTTTAATTCTTAAAACATGATTATGTTATGAATTTCCCTTAAGTGACCATTAGTTATTATGTTTATACACAGTAGAAAGGAGTAGGAAAAGAATATGCAAATGAATCCTTCCTCCTTTTTGTTCATTGGGTTGAAATAATAAAAGAAATTATCTTATTAACTACATTAGCAATATTCTTACATTAGAGTTCTAATAGGAAGTAGCTAAATAAGATTGTCATTTATCTTCTACTTTCCTTCTCGTTTATATGTAATTATACGAACCTTCGTATCGTTAAAACCAAAGAAGGTACGAGCGAAAGGTGATCAAGAGAAGCGACAAGAAGAAGCCGAATTAGTTAAATAAAGCAGAGTCAGGTGGGCTTTCTATCAAACAAAATGATTGATCAAATGCTATATGAAATATATTTATGATTCAATTGACTTGCCTTTGTTATGATTTTTGTGTGATACCAACTACATTATTTATGACGAATTCGGTTCTAAGCAAGGTAGAATTATGTGTACACTTAAGATCGTGAGTCGTCTAGCGTGTCGACCGATCATTGTGTTCGAGAAGGGGACCACCTTCTCGACACTTCTATGTGAATTGTAGTTTTGGTTCATACAGGTGATATAAACTGTCTGCAGACACATTTACGTTAAAGTTAACAAAACATTTTAGCATGATCGAGTTATTTTCAAGTAATACTCGTGATATGCTTACTGTGGCAAGTTCAATATATAGCTCTATCGAGCACTTTCAACTGTTTCGGCATGTGTCACTGAGTACTTTGTACTCAGCCCTGCATGTTATTTTTAAAATGTGCAGGTTAAGCTTAGTGATGGGATGGAGGTGTGCTGAGTGGCTTGTTGTTAATAAATAAATGTACAGCTTTGTTCAAGTCGAGTTTATATGTCTTCATGCATGTAAACTATCTCTGTTTATCCGCTGCAACACTTCTTTTGAATAATTTACGTTTATCAAACTCAAGTATGTGGTTGTTTTCCACAAGTTAATATCCTACCTGTACTCTCGAATATTCGGTTTTCTTAAAGTTAATAATAACTATTGGAACTTATGTTTAAATATGGTAATTTGTATTCTTGATTCGCAGATTACTATATATTGTTGTATTCATCAAATATTGGTTATATATTCTAGTTTGACTACTGTATAATCAAACAATACATGCCACTAAATCGATTAGGTTATTCTTTATTATTCTTCTATTTCGCCAGCGTAACCCCCGGTTTAGGATATTATTGTTCCCCTAATATCGGGGCGTTACAGAGTGGTATCAGAGCTTTGTTTCTCTTCTAAACTTGAACTCTATTCGGAATTAAAATTTAAATTCTTAGAATAGTCGAGTCTTAACAACAAAGCTCAGCACCTCATCTCATCCAGCTTAACCGGTAAGTTTACTTTTCCGGATTGATTATCTATGTGAAATGATATTATGTGGATATGTGAATTGTTTGGGAGGATAACAATTCTAATGTGAATATCTTGTGATTGTCTTTGTATTCAAGATATTGGCTATTTTGAACTACGTGTGATATTCGGGATATGATACCACAATTACGAACATGTACCACCGTTGTTCCTTGGGAAGTAAAACGAGCATGTACCACCGTTGTTCCTTGGGAAGTAAAATGAGCATGTACCACCATTGTTGCTTGGGAAGAAACACAAATATGTGCCACCCTTCTTACTCGAGGAGTAATGCGAGTATGTACCACCTCGTTACTTGGGAAGTGACATGAGCATCACATGATCTTGTTACTTGGGAGTAACATCGCTATACTACTTGCAAACATATGATGAGAATGGATGGTCCCTTAGCCCCCGAAGTGATCGAGTTCTACCTGTATACGAAAAGCTCAAGGGACACTCTTATGGAGTTCTTAGCTCATTATGAGCGACTATGGAGGGCAGCAAATGCACATGGAGGGGCAGGGATTATGCATTTGATCCCACTTCTCCCAGAGGAGTGGCGTAGCTGGGCAAGATCGATTGTTCCAATGCATAGTGGTGACAACTATTGGGGAGACGAGTATACTAGTTGTGGGAGTTTCGTCGCAGCTATTGGTACCCGATATCTTATTTATGATGCGCCGCCTCCTGGACCTCCACCTCCACTTGTTGTTCAGCCAGTGCTAGTGCCTCGGGATGACCCTGAGCCTGAGCTTGACCCTGCTGTTTACTATTCTGAGCCTTCTTCTCCTGTGGCTCAGGTAGTACCTCACCTACCCGAGTTTGATCCACCGGGCTTTGCCCAAGACCTACCCATTCATCTCCCTCCTGCTTCACCTCGAGCTCTCCCAGATTACTCTACTACTACTAATGGATTTGCACATCATGGTGAAGACCTAGTGACTGCGTCTGATGCAGATTCTGACGTGAGTGCCAATGCTGGAGGAGACGCCGATGATGGCGCTATGGCTGATGATGAGGAGGAAGACCTGGATGAGGACGACCTGGCTCCAGCTAACGACTAGATCTCTCTACTGACTACTTAGTGACGATGATACACTGTTATTATTATTATTATTTATGCTTATATATGTATGTATGATGATGACAGTAGTACTCACTATTATATGATGCCATAGTATATATCATGCTTAGAATGACGTAGAATGTACATACTCTGTTGTGCATAGTTGCACACAGACTTTTGACATAGGCCGGTAGCGAAGTACATACCGCACCGTAGCTTGGTGTTTAGGCGAACGTCACACCTAACCCTAGGGGTTTGTAAATACCTCACCCCTCTTTTGTAGAAGTCCTCAAAGGAGGCAATTTTCCATATCAATATAATGGATGACTAGTGTTTATTTTATGAAGTATGTTTCATGGTTGTCATATTTTTTATTTATTGAGAATTGAGAAATAATGATGAGCATGAGCTAGCATGCTAAGAACGAATATTTTGTGAAGAACATGACAACTTGAAGAAAAATTCATTATTATCGATCGATTGTTATTTATAAGAATTATGATTAAGTGTAGTATCTATTGCAGAATAGATGAAGGAAAATAATTAAGGATGCTAAATATTTTTATCATTTTGTTTAGTATGCCACCTAGAAGGAAAGAACATCAGAGTGATGACAGTGAGGAGGATGAAGAAAGAAATCCTACGCCACCTCCACCGCCAGGGAGAAGGATTGAAGAACTTTTTCTTCGTCAAAATCCTCCAACTTTTAATGGAAGAGGGAATCCATCTGATGCTGAAGAATGGATTCGCGCCTTAGAACGAGTTTTTAAGTTTCTTCGTTGTAATGATGAAGAGCGTCTCCTTTGCATGTCATGTCAGCTACAGGGTTCTGCTGATTATTGGTGGGAGGCGAGACAGAAAACATATACCCAAGCTCAGCTAGATGAATTGACATGGGAGCAATTCAAGGAAGTTCTGTATGAGAAGTACATTCCCCGGAGTTATCAAAAGCAGAAGGAGTCAGAATTTTCCAATCTGAAGCAAGGAAAGAAGTCATTCTCTGAATATGACCGTGAATTTTGTGACCTAGCCCATTTCGCTTATGAGAAGGTTGATACGGATGAAAAGATGTCTGAACTCTTTCGTTCTGGATTAAGACAAGACATAAGGATAGTGCTGGCAAGTCAACACGGTTTATCTTATGCTGAAGCCCTGAACCGTGCACTAGATATGGAGTTAGCCATGCAACCTGATAAATCAGTTCAAACCTCAGCACCACCTCAGTTCCAAAATCAAGTTGCAACACCCGGGAACCGACCATTTTCAAGCTATGCTCAGAATCAGAAAAGGAAGGACTTTTCGAACAATGCAAGTCACTCAAACAAGAAGCCATGGCAAGGTCAAGGACAAGGACATGGACTCGCTCAACAACAATCAAATCAGGAAAAAGGCAAACAACAGTACGGAGGACAAGGGCAAATGAGGGCACCGAATAATCCTCAAGGGATTCCTTCTTGTGCCAAGTGCAACAAGAGGCACACTGGAATATGCAGAATTGGTAGCAACAGTTGCTACACATGTGGACAGACATGCCACTTCTCTCCTCAATGCCCAAATAAACAATTCGGGGCGAGTAGTGGAAGAACTGCTCATAACCAGCCCACACAGTTGAGAGCTATGGAGGGACTTCCCCAAAATCATCTTGGTCATTACCAACCTCAACAGCAAGGGATTAGACAACCTCCTCAGCAAAACCAACAACAACACCAGCGACTCTTTTCCCTCAAACAGAAGAATGACGATAAAGGCCAAGGTAATCTGGCAGGTATGGGACAACTAAGAGGCATACCTAATATCATTTTGTTTGATACCAGCGCGTCGCATTCATTCATAGCAAACTCTTGCGTAGATAATCTTGGACTAGAAGTAGGAAAAGCTACTTAAGCATTAAGAGTAACAACTCCAGTAGGAAAAGCCACCACGGTCACTCATGTTTGTTCTAACCTAAACTTTGAATTAGGATCTCTTAAGATGAAAGCTAAAACTTTGAACATAATGTTTATGTGGGACGTAGATATCATCTTAGGAATGGATTGGCTTATAGAAAACTTTGCTACGATGCTGTAAAGATAGACAAATCGTTTTCCATCTACCGGGAACGGAACCAACTAGTATCTATGGCATTGGGAAGGAGGAGATGAAGAAGACCACCATCATTTCAGCAATGCAAGTGGAGAAGCTATTAAGGAATGAAGGTGCAAAAGCATACGTTGTCTATCTAAATTCAGAAGCCGATCAAGGAAAGGACATCGATGAAGTAGCTATAGTTCGGGAATACAAGGATGTTTCCCCGAGATTTTACCAGGACTACCCCCGAATAGACCATTGGAGTTTACCATTGATCTCGAACCAGGATCAGCTCCGATATCTAAGGCACCATATAGAATGGGCCCGAAGGAGTTACAAGAACTGAAGATCCAGCTACAAGAATTGCTCGATTTAGGATTTATAAGAACAAGTGTTTCTCCATGGGAAGCACCTATCTTATTTGTCAAAAAGAAAGACGGAAGCTTGAGGATGTGTATCGATTACCGGGAGTTGAAGAAATTGACATTGAAAAACAAATATCCATTGCCAAGGATTGGCGATTTATTTGATCAACTCAAGGGAACTGGTATTTTCTCAAAGATAGATTTGAGATCAGGTTACCATCAGCTCAAGATTCGTCACGAAGATATTCCGAAGACTGCATTCCGAACGAGATATGGTCATTACAAGTTTCTAGTAATGCCATTCGGATTAACCAATGCACCGGCAGTGTTCATGGATCTCATGAACCGAGTTTTTCACGAGTATTTGGATAAGTTCGTTCTAGTGTTCATAGATGATATTCTCATCTACTCCAAAAATGAACAAGAGCATGAAGAACATCTCAGAATAGTCTTGGAAAGACTTAGATGAGAGAAACTATATGCCAAATTCAGCAAATGCGAGTTTTGGCTTGATCAAGTAAATTTCTTGGGGCATATTGTTTCGTCTGAAGGAATCAAGGTTGATCCAACAAAAGTACAAGCCGTGCAAGAATGGAGATCACCAACTACACCTCAAGAGATTCGGAGTTTCTTAGGTTTAGCAGGCTATTACCGGAGATTCATTGAAGGATTCTCTAAGATAGCAAAACCTATGACTCGATTACTTAAGAAGGATTCCAAGTTCAAATGGACAGATGAATGTGAAGAGAATTTCCAGGAGCTTAAGAAGAGGCTAACCACTGCTCCAGTGTTAGCAGTCCCAGAAGCCGGAAAGGACTATATCATCTACACCGATGTATCAAAGAATGGCTTAGGTTGTGTACAAATGCAAAAAGGGAAGGTCATTGCTTACGCCTCCCGACAGCTAAAACCAAATGAACTGAATTACCCAACTAACGATTTGGAATTAGCGGCAGTAGTACACTCATTGAAGATTTGGAGACACCATCTCTATGGAGCCAGGTGTGAAATTTTCACAGATCATAAAAGCCTTAAGTACTTCTTCGAGCAGAACGAATTGAATATGAGGCAGAGGAGATGGCTCGAACTAGTAAAGGACTATGATTGCAAGATTCACTATTACCCTGGCAAGGCTAATGTTGTCGCAAATGCCTTAAGTAGAAAGGGAGGACCAGAATTAGGATTTCTTCTTACGGAGGAGAATGAACTAATAAGGGATTTCGAGAAGTTGAATATAGAAGTGGTTGTACTGCCATGTACAACAATAAAAATGATTGCGGCATTAGTAGTAACTCCTGATTTAAGATCTAAAGTTATTACTGCCCAAAGAGGAGATGAGAAGTTAGAAAAACTTCGACCGGAGATTCGAAAAGAGAAAGCCAAAAATTTCAAAGAAGCTGCGGATAATGCCATTTTATTCAAGGAGCGAATTTGTGTACCAGATGACGAAGATTTAAGGAACGAGATCATGAGTGAAGCTCATGATACTCCTTATACTGCTCACCCTGGAAGTACCAAAATGTACCAAGATCTGAAAGTGAAATTTTGGTGGGAAGGAATGAAACGAGATGTAGCTTAATTTGTAGAACGATGTTTAGCATGTCAACAAGTGAAGGCCTTACATCAACGACCTTATGGGAAGCTACAACCTTTGGATATTCCTGAATGGAAGTGGGACCATATCGCCATGGACTTCGTAACGGGATTACCCAAGTCTAAAAGAGGGAATACTGCAATATGGGTGATTGTAGACAGACTGACAAAGTGTGCCCATTTTATACCAATTCCAATTACCTATGGATCAGACAAGTTAGCTCAGTTGTATGTCCGTGAGATTATACACTTACACGGAGTACCAATAACAATTACATCAGATAGAGATTCTAAATTCACCTCTCGTTTTTGGAGAAGTTTGCAAGAGGAATTGGGTACTAATTAAATTTTAGTACAGCTTTTCATCCACAGACAGATGGACAATCAGAGAGAACCATCCAAATTCTAGAAGACATGATTCGAACCGTTGTATTAGATAGAGGTGACCATTGGGAACAAGTTTTGCCGTTTATTGAATTTGCATATAACAATAGTTATCAAGCGACAATTGGTAGAGCACCATATGAAGCCCTCTATGGCAGAAAGTGTCGATCACCACTTTACTGGGATGAAGTGGGTGAAAGGAAGATACTAGGACCTGAGACTGTAGAAGAAATGATAGAAATAGTTCCGCAGATTAGACAACGAATCAAGGAAGCACAAGATCGCCAAAAGTCATATGCCGACACAAGAAGGGCTGAATTACAATTTGAGATATGAGATAAAGTTTTCTTGAAGGTTTCACCGACACGAGGAGTTCATCGATTCGGAGTAGAAGGAAAGCTTAAACCAAGATTTATAGGACCTTTTGAAATTCTTGACAGAATAGGTGCAGTTGCTTACAAGTTGGCATTGCCACCGAGCGCAGGCAACACTCATAACGTATTTCACATCTCTCAGCTGCGGAAGTACGTTTTTGATCCAAAGCATGTCCTTCATCAAGAAGAAGTCAATCTAGAGCCTGACCTAAGCTACGAAGAAAGACCCGAAGCGATATTGGATACAAAAATCCAACAACTACGAACTAAGTCGATTACCCTAGTCAAAGTTCTATGGAGACACCATGGACAAGAAGAAGCAACATGGGAACTCGAATCAAAGATGAAAGAGAAATACCCGGAACTTTTTAACGAGGTAAACAAATTTCGGGACGAAATTTCTTTTAAGGGGGAAATGATGTAACACCCCGTATTTTCATTAGCCTAAATATCTATATTAGTATTAATTAATGAAATTTAGCATAGATAAATCTTATAGAAGAAAATATGATTTATGCAAGGGATGAGAAGTACGGAAATTAGTAGGATGAAATTAAGGAAGATACGTATGTTCTTTCTTTTCGTTTGGCCTCATCGAAAAATGGGAATAATAGAAATATATATATATGTAGAATAATTGATAAATTCATTAAGTAAATAAAAGAGAAATAAAAAAAAGGGGGGAATTTAATTTAATTGTAAAAGGAAATAAAAAAATTGTAAAATAATAATTAGATATTATTTGTTTTTCTGCGTCTTCCTTCATAACGTAGCACCACAGAAAACTGAACACACCACTCCAGCGCAAACCTCCTCTGATAAAGCCTCCGATTCTCTTCTTCCTCACCTTCGTTTCCGTCCAAGATGTTCCCAACCTAGATGATTCCTTTCTTTCAGTGAACAAGGTAATTTCTATCCTTATTCTTCTAAGTTCAAGCAATCTAGAGAAGATGATGATATAGGTTGTAGGAATTGGGGGAAATCTGTTTGTTTGATGTTGTTTTTCAATGGAATCCAACCTCTAGGTATTTCTTTGATTGTGTAGGTAATTCATTTAGTTTATGTTCTTGGAATTAAAGAAGTTACTTTTATAAGAAGCTGGAAATCAGCCTGCTTGCGAGCCCTATTCAGAGTCTGTCGTTCATAAACTGTGTTCGATTCTTCTTCCATGTTAAAGTATGTTTCATTAGCTTTCTATACATACCTTGTTTTTTCAAATCGGAGTTCGTATGAATTTTCTATGAATTTTCGAATTATATATGTCCAGCCTAATATTTTTAGCGAGCAGTTTATGTCTCCCTTGTTCATCGAGGTTTTCGAGCGTCTTTTCTTGGTTTCCTTGGAATGTTTTCTAAAAGAAAGTTTTAGAATGTTATCTCAGCTTTCAATCGGTAACTTTTACACCCATATCGGAGTTTCTATGGAATCACTACGATTTATCAAAATCTACCTGTCAAAACTGAGATTGTTGACGAACCCTTTTCTGCCTTTGTTTTTCATCAGCGTTTTCGAGCCTTCTTGTAGTGATTTACAGGAGAATGATGGTGAGACTGGTGAAACTGGTGAAGTTGGATCAGCAAGGAAGAAGAAGAAGGTTTAAGTTTTCTGTCTATGTTGGTGGGATTCGATCCCTGGACGTTGTCCACGTGTAATAAGGGAGTTTAATTGTGTGCCGTAGATCTTTGATCTAACGGCTACAATTACATCCCACGTGTCTTAGTTAGTTGCTAGTTAAAAGTGTTTCACGACTTTGTTATTTTCTCCCGTTTTTAGTTAGTTAAGTTGGTAGTATAAAAGTCAAGTCTACTGTAGAGATTTTGTTGGTTGATTTGATGTATTCTGGAATTTTTCCTTTGATGAAATAACATGAAAAATTCTCCCATTTTCTCTCGAAAATATCTCAGTTTTCTTCATGGTATCCAGAGCCATTGTTAGGGTTTCTGCTTAAATTTCTTCAGTTTTATTGTTGATTCTATAATGGGGAAGCAACAACGACTTGATTTTGAGGAAATGAAGCATGAAGAGGAAGGTGAATCCTCGGATTCAGGGCGGTTTAATCCAGAGACGATACCGCGTTTTGTTCCAGAGCAGAAACCAGCTCGAACTGGAGGAGATAGCGGTGGTGACGGTCCAGATGGTGGAGGCGGAGGTCGTGGGAATGTCGATCTACCGCGTGGATTTACAGCTCGACAGCTGGGAGAGATATTGTATCTACCGCCGTCGGATCATCCTGGAATCCAGCTCGTGAC
The DNA here is from genome assembly GCA_024222315.1 of Thymus quinquecostatus. NCBI lineage: Eukaryota > Viridiplantae > Streptophyta > Magnoliopsida > Lamiales > Lamiaceae > Thymus > Thymus quinquecostatus. The sequence continues at coordinate 18,528,559 of CM044173.1, read as the reverse complement.
TGCGCAATTGACGGGGACGAACTTCGTCAACTGGAGTAGATCTATACGGCGTGCACTTGCAGCTCGAAGCAAACTCGATTTTGTGAATGGTACACTTACACAACCTCCTCCTACTTCCAGATATTATTCTCAGTGGCTTAAGGTTGATTGTATGGTTTCTACGTGAATAACGAACATGATCTCAAAAGAGTTTGTTAATGCTTTCACTCACATAGAAAATACAGCAAAATTATGGAGAGCAATTAATTTGAGATTTGGTAGGAGGAATGGACCGAAAATCTATAGGTTGCAGAAGGAGATTTACAAGTATTCACAGGGTTCACAAGCTGTTTTGGAGTATTTCAACAATCTAGTGAGTATGTGGGATGAACTAGATGATGTCCTACCTCCACTTGAGTGTGTATGTAATGCTAGGGAAACTATTGTTGCTAGGGAGGAACAACAGAGGCTGGTTAAGTTTCTGGAAGGATTGAATGATTCTTATGAATCTGTTATTGATCAAATCATGATGTTGGATCCATTACCAGACTTGGAAAAGGCTTATGCATTAATAGTTCAAGTAGAGGAAAGGAAGATGATGAATTCTGCATCTATCAATGAAGGTTATATGAGTATGAATGTGAGTGAGGCAGGGAAGGGTACATATGATAACAGGAAAAGTACTTATGGTAACAATGGATTCAAAGGAGGGCCATACAAGAAGAGGTTAACAAAGGAGGAGAGGAGGAATCTGAAGTGTTCACATTGCCATGAGAATGGACATGAGGCAGATACATGTTTCAAGTTGCATGGGGTACCAGATTGGTACAAGAAGTTCAAGGAAAACAGGCAACAAACTAGAGCTAATCTAGTTGAAACCAATGAAGATGGGCAATCTTCTCATAGTGGAGGAGATGGAAAAGAAGGAATGGATATGAGTAAGATCATACAGAGTGAAATAGCAAAGTATGTTAGCAGTTACATGCAACAACAAGGGAATGCTTTCTCCAAGACTGATGTAAACATGGTACATGAATCATCAGCAAAGAGTACACCCTTTGAGGGGCATTATGCTTTTAGCATCTTGTCTAGTATGGATAAGACTGTGTGGGTAGTTGACTCAGGGGCAAGTACTCACATATGTTCAACTCTTGAGCTTTTCAGTTGTATATATGTACTGGAGAAACCTGTTATTGTGCATTTGCCGGATGGATCCACAAGGATTGTGAGGAAAGGAGGCAAGGTTAAGCTGAATAAGGATATCTTGCTGCTTAATGTGTTGTATATACCAGGATTTACCCACAACTTGCTGTCTGTGGCACAGCTTATCAATGATTTTGGTATTAAGTGTATCTTTTATCAAAGTCATTGTGTGTTTCAAAAGGATGGTTCTGACAAACTGTTGGGAGTAGGAAGGATGGAAGGGAATCTCTACATTATCAATTCTGTTGCAGAAACTTATCACATCAATTTCTTCAACACAAAGAAGATGACTATGCTTGAGTGGCACATTTATCTTGGTCATCCTTCATACACAGCTATGACACACATGGATATCTTAGATAAGCATAAGCTTGCAGCAGAGGCAGATATGATTGCAGCTTGTGAGGTCTGCATGAAAGCTAAGCAGTCAAGGATTAAGTTTCCCATCTTAAACAAGAGGTCTCTTGTGTTGTTTCATCTTGTACATGCAGACATATGGGGACCTTATACAGAAGAGAATATCTGTGGAACTAAGTACATGTTGACTTTGGTTGAGGATCATAGTCGTATGACATGGATATATCTTTTAACAGGGAAGGAGCAAGTTGCTGAAATTCTTAGGATCTTTATCAACATGGTAAAGACTCAGTTTCACACACCTATCCAACAATTCAGGACAGACAATGGGAGTGAGTTCGTGAACAGATTTGTTCACAAATTGTTTTCAGATCATGGTATAGTTCATCAAAGGTCCTGCAGATATACCCCACAGCAGAATGGAGTGGTGGAAAGAAGACATAGATCTTTACTTGACACAGCAAGGGCTTTGATGTTTACAAGTGGTTTGTCAAGGAAGTTTTGGCCATATTCTTTGCTTACAGCAACTTGGCTTGAGAATAGAGTGCCTAGCAGAGTTATTGACTGGAAGTGTCCTTATGAGGTGCTGTTTCAAGAGAAGCCAGATTATGGTTTACTCAGGCCTTTTGGTTGTTTGGCCTTTGCAGTGGATCTCACTCCATCTAGAGGTAAATTCGATAGTCGAAGCATCAAATGCATCTTTCTAGGCTATGACATACATCATAAGGGGTTTACATTATATGATTTGGATACTCACAAGATTTTTGTATCTAGGGATGTCAAATTTTTCCCAGATAAATTTCCTTTTCTACATCATGACACACCTGAAAAACCTTTGCCTAGTTCTTATGTTCATGATCTTATTAATTTTCCAGATCATATTGAGAAGCCTGTAGTTGAGCCACCACTTGATGATGATTCTGTTTCAATCACCACTCTTGATTCAGATTCATTGGATGCAACTCCTACTTCTAGTCCAGTTGTTAATACACCTAGTGTGGAGCCTGTATCTCCAGTTGATAGTTCTTCTCTTTCGAAGACTTCTACTGATTCTATTGAACAACATTCTACACCTGCAGTTGTGGCACCAGGTAGAATTCGAAAACCACCCATTTGGATGCAAGATTATGTTTGCAATCTTGCACACATTTCACACTTAGGGATCAATTCATCTTGTCTCACTCCTCCCACCTTTCCATATTCAGTATCTTCTGTCCTTTCCACTTCTTATAAAGCCTATCTGTTTAATCTTTTAATTATAACAGAACCTACATCTTATAAAGAAGCTAGTGCTTCACCTGAGTGGGTAGATGCTATGGATAAGAAATTAGAGGCTTTGCATAAGAACCAAACTTGGGTTATATGTGATTTAGGGTTATATGTGATTTACCACCAGGGAAACGTCCCATAGGATGTAAATGGGTGTATAAAGTTAAGCTTAATCCTAATGGGACTGTTGAGAGATATAAAGCTCGGCTTGTAGCAAAAGGCTACAATCAAGAGTATGGCATAGACTATACAGAAGTTTTTTCACCCGTGGCCAAGATGGTTACAGTGAGATTTTTATTTGCTGTTGCTGCTGCTCATCACTGGCCAATTCATCAGCTTGATGTCAACAACGCTTTCCTACATGTTAAAGGATGAAATATACATGGTTCTTCCACCTGGTCTTCATCATTCAGATTCTTCAAAGGTGTGCAAGTTAATTAAGAGTTTGTATGGGCTCAAACAAGCTTCGAGAGAGTGGAATGCAGAATTTACTAAGCATCTTCGAGCTTATGGATTTACACAATCACAAAGTGATCATTGTTTATTCATCAAAGGAACTGGACCAGATTTTTTGTGCTTATTAGTGTATGTGGATGATGTTCTTATAGCTGGACCAAGGGAGGAAAATATCTTGGCCTTGAAGAAGTTTTATGATGATGCTTTCACCAGCAAGGATCTGGGAATTGCTAGGTACTTTCTTGGGATGGAGATAGCTCGTAATACTGATGGAATAATACTCAATCAAAGGAAGTATATATTGGATATTATTTCATCAGCTGGCTTAATTTGTTGTCGACTAGCACTTACTCCATTTCCTCCTGGTTTGGTTCTAGCTAGAAAGGCTGGGGAGTACTTGGATGATCCTTAACCTTACCGTCGGATTGTGGGGAAACTTTTGTATTTAAATCTAACACGGCCTGACATTTCTTATGCTGCACAGCAGCTCAGTCAATATGTGGCACGGCCGACTACAGTGCATTGGAATACAGCTCTACATGTGCTTCGGTATCTCAAAGGAAGTCCTTCATTTGGAGTTTTTTACTCCTCTTCTTGTAACTTTGAGCTCCGAGCATATTCTGATGCTGATTGGGGAACTTGCGTGGACACCCGCCGTTCTTTAACAGGCTATTGTGTTTTCCTTGGAGATGGCCTTTTGTCATGGAGGTGTAAGAAACAGCCGACAATTGCCTTTTCCACTGCGGAGGCAGAGTAGAGCTTATATGGTTGTCTTACCTTCTGCATGATTTCCAGGTGCCTATTAAGCTTCCTATCTCTCTCTACTGTGACAACCTTGCCGCTATCCATATAACCAAGAATAGTGTGTTCCATGAAAGGACCAAACACATCGACATGGATTGTCATATTGTAAGAGAGAGGTATGTTTCTGGTTTCTTGCATCCTTTGGGGATTTCTTCTTCTCTGCAACTTGCTGACTTTTTCACCAAGGCATTGGCTTCTCCTCGTTTCATTGATTTACTCTCCAAGCTGGGTTTGGTAGATTTACACCAACTCCACCTTGAGGGGGGGTGTAGTGATTTACAGGAGAATGATGGTGAGACTGGTGAAACTGGTGAAGTTGGATCAGCAAGGAAGAAGAAGAAGGTTTAAGTTTTCTGTCTAAGTTGGTGGGATTCGATCCCTGGACGTTGTCCACGTGTAATAAGGGAGTTTAATTGTGTGCCTTAGATCTTTGATCTAACGGCTACAATTACATCCCACGTGTCTTAGTTAGTTGCTAGTTAAAAGTGTTTCACGACTTTGTTATTTTCTCCCGTTTTTAGTTAGTTGAGTTGGTAGTATAAAAGTCAAGTCTACTGTAGAGATTTTGTTGGTTGACGACTTTGTTATTTTCTCCCGTTTTTAGTTAGTTGAGTTGGTAGTATAAAAGTCAAGTCTACTGTAGAGATTTTGTTGGTTGATTTGATGTATTCTGGGATTTTTCCTTTGATGAAATAACATGAAAAATTCTCCCATTTTCTCTCGAAAATATCTCAGTTTTCTTCACTTCTCTATCGTTTATCTGGGATCGGTGTCTAAATGGAAGTTCTATTATTATTTCTTAGCTTTCTATTGATACTTTTAACACTCCAATCCGAATTTTTATGCGCTCTAGGCAATCTTACGAAGTTGAGATGTCGTAATGTAAATCTGAAACAGGACAGCAACTCTGTCCCTACTTCAACCCCTGTTTTTGACACTTTCCCTTGCTCAAATAGGAATTTTGCATTTGAGTAAAGTTGTTGTGAATTGTTTAAGGTTTCCAGATCTTCTTGAATCAATTCTTTTGGACATCACACGAGCAAGTTATGTTCGTCCTAAGTTAACAGGGCTATGCTGTCAAAACAGTCACATTAAGGAACTTATTTTAATTCTTAAAACATGATTATGTTATGAATTTCCCTTAAGTGACCATTAGTTATTATGTTTATACACAGTAGAAAGGATTAGGAAAAGAATATGCAAATGAATCCTTCCTCCTTTTTGTTCATTGGGTTGAAATAATAAAAGAAATTATCTTATTAACTACATTAGCAATATTCTTACATTAGAGTTCTAATAGGAAGTAGCTAAATAAGATTGTCATTTATCTTCTACTTTCCTTCTCGTTTATATGCACTTATACGAACCTTCGTATCGTTAAAACCAATGAAGGTACGAGCGAAAGGTGATCAAGAGAAGCGACAAGAAGAAGCCGAATTAGTTAAATAAAGCAGAGTCAGGTGGGCTTTCTATCAAACAAAAAGATTGATCAAATGCTACATGAAATATATTTATGATTAAATTGACTTGTCGTTGTTATGATTTTTGTGTGATACCAACTACATTATTTATGACGAATTAGGTTCAACGCAAGGTAGAATTATGTGTACACTTAAGATCGTGAGTCGTCTAGCGTGTCGACCGATCATTGTGTTCGAGAAGGGGGCCACCTTCTCGACACTTCTATGTGAATTGTTGTTTTGGTTCATATAGGTGATATAAACTGTCTGCAGACACATTTACGTTAAAGTTAACAAAACATTTTAGCATGATCGAGTCATTTTCAAGTAATACTAGTGATATGCTTACTGTGGCAAGTTCAATATATAGCTCTATCGAGCACTTTCAACTGTTTCGGCATGTGTCACTGAGTACTTTGTACTCAGCCCTGCATGTTATTTCTAAAATGTGCAGGTTAAGCTTGGTGATGGGATGGAGGTGTGCTGAGTGGCTTGTTGTTAATAAATAAATGTACAGCTTTGTCCAAGTCGAGTTTATATGTCTTCATACATGTAAACTATCTGTGTTTATCCGCTGCAACACTTCTTTTGAATAATTTATATTTATCAAACTCAAGTATGTTGTTGTTTTCCACAAGTTAATATCCTACCTGTACTCTCGAATATTCGGTTTCCTTAAAGTTAGTAATAACTATTGGAACTTATGTTTAAATATGGTAATTTATATTCTTGATTCGCAGATTACTATATTGTATTCATCAAATATTGGTTATATATTCTAGTTTGACTACTGTATAATCAAACAATACATGCCACTAAATCGATTAGGTTATTCTTTATTTTTCTTCTATTTCGCCAGCGTAACCCCCGGTTTAGGATATTATTGTTCCCCTAATATTGGGGCGTTACACATAGGATCTAGCATTTCAAGATAGTAAGATATGGAAAGCATTTTAAGATAATGGGATATGGAGGGTATCCCCCTACTCCCCCCCCCCCCCCCCCCCCCCCCCCAAGTAGGTTATGAGAGATCGAATGAATCATAATCCATCTGGTGGATAATCTTGCACTAAGCATAGTATTTCTTTAGATTATTAACATTCTAGGGCCGGGGTAGCACCCTTCCTTCTCCATCTTGCAGTTCGTAGGCTCCCCCTTTTAACACCTCCTTTACTAGGTAGGGTCCTTCCCAATTTGCATCTAGCTTTCCCATAGGCTTGAGAGCATCTGCCCTTTTTAGAACTAGATCTCCTTTGCAGAACCTTCGGATCTGCACTTTCTTGTTATATGCGTCCCGCACCTGTTGTTTGTACCTTTCTGCCTTCTGAAGAGCTTTGATCCTAAGCTCTTCGACCATGTCTAGGTTTTCCCTCATCAGGGAAGAGTTTTGATTTTCATCATAAGCTATTATCCTTAATGACTTAAGTTCCACCTCTACTGGCGTTACTGTTGTTGCCCCATAGACCAGATTAAATGGGGCTTCCCCCGTGGCTGTCTTAGGACTAATTCTATACGCCCACAGCACCGAGTCCAGCTCATCTGACCAATTTCCCTTGGCTTTTTTCTAGCCGGGCTTTGATACCATCTACAATGGTTCTGTTCGTTACTTCAACTTGCCCATTAGCTTGAGGGTGAGCTACGGCTACGAACCTTTGCTCAATGCCAATTTCCTTGCACCAATCTCGCACCAAGGATCCTGTAAACTGGGCCCCATTGTCAGCGACCAGTATCCTTGGGACTCCATATCGGCAGCATATATTTTTCCAGATGAACTTCTTTATCACTTGCTCAGTGATTTTTACTACGGCCTCAGCCTCAACCCACTTGGTGAAGTAGTCCACAGCTACGATTAAGAATATCCTTCCTCCTGTAGCTGTGGGGAATTTCCCCACTATATCAATCCCCCATTTATCAAAGGGACAAGGTGCCATCATGGCCCCCAATTCTTCAGCAGGTTTGTGGATGAGCCTCCCATTTTTTTGGCAGCTATCACACCTTTTGACTAAATTTTTAGCATCTTTTTCCATCGTAGGCCAGAAGAATCTGGCCCTGAGCAGCTTTCTGATCAGATCTTTGAACCCAGTGTGTGCTCCCGCAGCACCTTCATGTATTTCACGCAATGCGTACTCTCCCCCAGGCTCTGATAAGCATTTGAGATAAGGGTGCGTAAACGCCCTTTTGTACAATTTGTCCCCTATTAGGCAGAATTTAGCTTTGAATGCACGCGGTAACCTACCCTCACTAGCCAAAACTATGGCTTCAGGCCTTTCTGAGTGCTCCTTCAGGGCTTTGATGATCGGAATTCTCCAATCCTCCATTATTTCAATAGCCTGTATCTCGGCTTTGATTAATTTGGCATCTGCATTGCACAGCACAATTTCATCTGTCCAGGTTCCCTCTACTGAGCTAGCTATTCGTGCCAACTTATCAACCTCAACATTCTCTTCCCGAGGGATCTGGACCACTTCAGCTTTAACAAAGCGTTCTAAGAGTTCATCCACAACTTTGGCATATGCCACCATTCGCTCCTCCCGTTTTTCGCAAGTCCCTAGGACTTGATGCGTCACTAATTGGGAATCTGAGTGGACGATCACGTGGGTTGCGCCCATGGTTTGTAATAGGTCTAGGCATCTGATCAAGGCCTCGTATTCGGCCTCATTATTAGAGATGTGATAGTTTAGTTTGATAGCGAATTTGTAATCCTGGCTCCTGGGGTCCTGAATGAAGATTCCTACCCCAGATCCCTCTTTAGTAACTGAGCCATCAACATAGGCTCTCCACCATTGGTGCTCTTCTTCTTCCCCTCTGGTGGTTTCCTGTAGAAAGTCGGCCAGTGCTTGGGCTTTGATAGCTACCCTTGGCTCAAAATCTACGTCGTATTCACTTAGCTCTATTGCCCACTTGACTAGCCTTCCTGATAGGTCAGGTTTACCCAATATCTGTTTCAGTGGCTCGTTCGTCCTCACTATCACTTTATGTGATAGGAAGTAAGGCCTTAACTTTCTGGCTGTAACCATTACTGCTAATGCAGCTTTTTCGATACTCGGGTTATCGCATCTCTGCCCCCTGTATCATCTTGCTTGTGTAATATATAGGCTTCTGAACTAACCCCTCTTCTCTTAGGAGTACAGAACTAATAGACTCCGCTCTCACTGCTATATACAGATATAAGACTTCTTGGGGTAACGGTTTAGTAAGCAGAGGCAGTTCTGCCAGATGCTCCTTTAATTCTTCGAAGGCCTTCTGGCACTCGCTAGTCCATTCAAACCTACTTCCCTTTCTCAAGATTTTGAAGAAAGGGAGGCTTTTGTCTGCTGATCGTGAGATGAAACGACTCAGCGCTGTGATTCTTCCGTTAAGACTTTGAATTTCCCGGATGTTTCGGGGAGGGGTCATATCTAGCACAGCTTGTACTTTGGCTTTGTTTACCTCGATCCCCCTAGGGGTAACCATATAACCCAGGAATTTCCCGGCTTGAACACCAAACGAGCACTTGGCTGGGTTTAGCTTAAGATGGTATTGTCTGGCTACAGCAAATACTTCTTCCAGATCTCGTATATGATCTTGAGCATGCACACTTTTGGCTAGTATATCATCAACATATACTTCCATATTTCTGCCTATTTGGCTCTTGAAGATTTTATCCATCATTCTTTGATAGGTAGCTCCCGCATTTTTCAGGCCAAAAGGCATGCTCTGAAAACCAAATGTCCCAGCACAAACTCCGAATGCAGCTTTTGGGATATCTGATGGATTCATTTTAACCTGATGATAGCCCTGATATGCATCCATCATAGATAATAGCTCACAACCCGACGTGGAGTCTACCAACTTGTTGGTCCCGGTTTGTTATAGGAAAAATACGTAGAGGGGGGGGGGGGGGGGGGGTGAATACGTATTTTGAAGTTTTTCAACTTCAAATTCCTTAACTCAGAGTTTTAAGTAAAGTGCTCGTAGAAATACTAAGACCTAGCCGAGAGCTAGATCTAAAGCAATCAACAATCTCTTGACCTAAGCTTAAAGCTTGAAGAGTGAGACTTTACTCTTGTGCGGAATTCGGTGAGCTAATGTTTTTCCTAAGTAATTAAAAATCCAAGTTCTGTTTGTTTATATGCACGTGCAATGAATAATCAAAGTAAAGAGTTTAGGGTTAGAGAGATACGACACAGGGATTATAGTGGTTCGGAGATAAAGCTCCTACGTCCACTTTGTTGCACACGGCAACTGTTCTCTTCACTCAAGAACTTGAAGGTTACGGGTCCTTCAAAAACCTTGTCCAGATCGGGCTTCACTTGCCTGGATCCGACGACAGACGTAGTGATTGCGGGTTCACTACACAAACCTAAACTGGACTGGAAGCTTCACTCGCTTCAGTCCGAACGACAGGGAGATTGCGGGCTCTCCTTACAGCCTAGCTTCGATCGAGCTTCACACAAACGATGTAGGTGCAAGCTTGGATCTAGACTCTATGATCGAGGCTTCTTCAATCGATGAAAGAAGGGCCTTGGATCGAAACAACCTAACGACGACGAACTCAAAAACCTAACAGACAGTTTTAGGGTTTTTGGTTTACGGCGACACACTATGAAGAGCTCTTTACAGTAAGTGCAAAGATGGCTGGAATGGGCTTAGACTCTAAGTGTGAAGGTTGTGAAGACGAGTTCCGATGAGACTAGAACTCGGAGAACACTTGGAAACAAAGACTCGAAATTTGCTCTAAGGCTGGGAGTGTTTGTTCGCAGTAGGCGCTTGAATGCTCAAGTAGTGTTCTCTATCTTTTCGTCTTCATCCTTCTTTATTTATAGGCGGAGGGTTTACCGAGATCCGTTGCTTGGTTGGTGGCCTTGTCCCTCCTCTTCTCGACAGTTGCGCAGGCAGTTGCTTTTGCAGGAGCACAATTTGTCTCTTTGTCGAAAATGGCTAAGTTACAAAACTAACAGTAACTGGAGCGAGCCAGTACTGTAGCGGCGCCTTGTCGGCCTGGCAGTCAACTCCTCTCCTCCTCTCCGCTTTTGACACTTGGAGATCTCGCAATTAATGCAAAGATCTCTAGTTGACTGGAGTTCAAAAACTGGGCGGGAGTTGTGCTGTCGCTTTCTTAGTAGGTGATGGCTCGCTTCGCTTTGAAGTCGTAGTGGCCGCTTCGAAGTGAGTCGCTTCAGGGTCAATTTGTAGCGAGTCGCTTGGGAAATGAGGTTCTGTAGTGACTGCTTTAATAAATTTTGACCCGCGTTGACTCGCTTCGGCTTTTCTTTGTAGCGCTCGCTTCGCTTTGCTTTGGTGGACTCTCTTTGATTCCACTGTAGCGCTCGCTTCGCTTTGCTAGCTTCGGCACGCTTTACTTCAGCTTCGGTAGACTCGCTTCGCTTGGAAACCACACTCAAGTGAGTGGCCTTCACTTGGAATTTTTGCAGTCTAAAACCTAAGAAAATTTAAGCCATCTTAACAGTTTAGGCTTAGAAAAATTCTAACCTATTTTCTACATCAAAGTGGGTCGCTTGGGAACAGGACACTTGGGGTTTTGGGATCAAATCAAAACAAATTACTTCATTTAACAAATGTCCCATGTAGTTCCCCCTTAACAGATTGGTCCTTAACAATTCCCAACAATTTCCCCCTTTTTGATGATGCCAAAACCCAACGACTTAGATTTAAAATAATCTAGCTTATCTAACCGTGAAGGGAACTTCAAGCGACTGCTTCCTTTGCAGGCTTCGTTTGAATTTTTCTTTTAAGTTCCTTTCCCCTTTTTTTTCGGTTAAAATTTATTGAGTTTGTAGAAAAAGGATAAAGTCATTCACAAAGCAAGTAAATGACACAATATGGACAGAAAATAAACTTAGGATTTATGAACAGCAGTTCACAAAAGTAAAGAGACTTGAAACTCAAAGGTTTCCTGCAGCCTCTCCTGGATCTTCCATCTTCTCTCTCTCCTCCTCCTTCTCCTCTTCCTTCTTTTCCTCCTTCTTTTCTTCCTTCATGAAGTAAGCCGACATGACATTTGTTGGTCCCGGTTTGCTATAGGAAAAATACGTAGAGGGGGGGTGAATACGTATTTTGAAGTTTTTCAACTTCAATTCCTTAACTCAGAGTATAAAGTAAAGAGCTCTTTGGAAATACTAAGACCTAGCCGAGGGCTAGATCGAAAGCAATCACGAATCTCTTGACCTAAGCTTAGAGCTTGATCAAGAGTGAGACTTTACTCTTTGTGCGGAATTTGGTGAGCTAAAATCTTTCCTAAGTAATTGAAAATCCAAGTTAAGTTTGTTTATATGCACGTGCAATGGATAATCGAATACTGTAAAAAGATTAAGGTAAGAGAGATACGACACAGAGATTTATAGTGGTTCGGAGATAACGCTCCTACGTCCACTTCGTTGCACGACGGCAACTGTTCTTTTCACTTCAAGAACTTGAAGGTTACGGGTCCTTCAAAAACCTGGTCGGGATCGGGCTTCACTTGCCTAGATCAAACGACAGACGTAGTGATTACGGGTTCACTACACAGACCTAACAAAGACTGGAAGCTTCACTCGCTTCAGTCAGACAAACAGGGAGATTACGGGCTCTCCTTACAGCCTAGCTTCGATCGAGCTTTACACAAACGATGTAAGTGTAGGCTTGGATCTCAACTCTACGATCGAGGCTTCTTCAATCGATGAAAGAAGGGCCTTAGATCTGAACAACCTAACGACGACTCAAAAACCTAACAGACAACAGTTTAGGGTTTTTGGTTGACGAACACACTAATGAAGAACTCTTTACAGTAGATGCAAAGATGGGTAGAGTTCTTCTTCTAAGCTTGGATATTTGAAGTGGGCTTAGAATCTAAGTGTGAAGGTTGTGAAGACGAGTTCCGATGGACTGGAAACTCGGAGAACACTTGAAACAAAGACTCGAAGATTGCTAGAAAGCTGGGGAGTGTTTGTTTGCAGTAGGCTCGAATGCGCAAGTAGTGTTCTGCTTCTTCACGTCTTCATCCTTCACTATTTATAGGCGGAGGGTTGGCTAAGATCCGTTGCTTGGTTGGTGGCCTTGTCCCTCCTCCTCTCGACAGTACTTGCACAGGCAGTAGCTTTTGCAGACGCGCAGTTTTGGCATTTTGCCAAAATTGGCTAACTTCCAAGTTTAACAGTAACTGGAGCGACCCAGTACTGTAGCGGCGTCTTTGTCGGCCTGGCAGTCAACTCCGCTGCTCCTCTCCTCGTTCGACACGTGGAGATCTCGCAATTAATGCAAAGATATCTAGTTGACTGAAATTCAAATTCGGAGCGGGAATTTGTGCTGTCGCTTTCTGGTAGGTAGTGGCTCGCTTCGCTTTGAAGTTGTAGCGGCCGCTCCGAAGTGAGTCGCTTTAGGATCATATTATAGCGGGTCGCTTTGCTTCGCTTTGCAGCGTTCGCTTCGCTTCGCTTTACAGCATTCGCTTCGCTTCGCTTCGCTTCGCTTCGGTAGACTCGCTTCGCTTGCTTTGAACTGTAGCGCTTGCTTCGCTTCACTTTGGCAGACTCACTTAGAATCTACTGTAGCGATCGCTTCGCTTCGCTATTCTTTGGCACGCTTCACTTCAGCTTGCTTGACTTGCTTCGCTTTGGAAAACACACTCAAGCGAGTGGCCTTCACTTGAACTTTCGAAGCCTAATCTAAGCAAAATAAAAGAGCCATCCTAACAGTGTAGGCTTAGAAAAATTCTAACCTATTAACTACATCAAAATGGGTCGCTTGGGAAAAGGACGCTTGGGGTTTTGGGATCTAATCAAAACAAGTGACTTTATTTAACAAATGTCCCATATAGTTCCCCCTTAACATTTTAGTCCTTAACAATTCCCAACAATTTCCCCCTTTTTGATGATGCCAAAACCCATACGACTTAGATAAAAATAATAAACCTAGTCTATTTAACCGTGAAGGGAACTCCAAGCGACTGCTTCCTTTGCAGTTTCGTTTGTAATTTTCTTTTAAGTTCCTTTCCCCCTTTTTTTTTTCGGTTAAATTAATGAGTTTGTAGCAGAAATATAAAGTCATTCACAAAGCGAGTAAATGACACAAGAAGAGACAGAAATTTAAAAATAGGATATATGAACAAGATGTTCACACAAAACGAAGCTTGTAATTTCAATGGTTTCCTGCCGCTTTATCCTACTCCTCTTTCTCCTCCTCCTTCTTCTCCTCTTCTACATCTGTAGCATCAATACTATAGGCTGATAAGACTTTTGTTTCCATAGTGCCTACCGTGTGGATGCTTGGTCTTCTCCATGCACTCTCCAGCCTGAACGCTTCATCTACTTCAGCATCAGTGACTCCCCTGTTAGGAACATCCGTGCCTGGATGATAAGGCATGGGGAAGTCCTTTATTTCTGGCACCTTGACGACAATTGGCTTCGGTTGAGCTTGTTCAGCCATCATAAAAATCTTTCGGCGCAGTTTGTCGTCGTAGGTAGCAAGAAAATTGCTGAGAGCACTGATTCGAGAACATTCATTCTGCAGTGGCACTACTTCCCAGTAATAGTACGCTTTGATGAACAAGTCCTTGTAGTATAGCCACTGCTCGAGCAGATCCCTCGGAATGAAGTCCTCGATCTCTCTTGCGTCAAGATGCTCGTTCCTCCTCTTGGCTAATTCCTCCTCTGTTCTTCTTGACAGCTTAGTCATTATATCAGTGAATCTCTTCCCTGATTCGCAACTCCACAGAGGACGCCTTTCGTTGAGTCGCTTCCTAATATAGTTTTGCTCTTCCTTTTTAGGGTAGCGACCCGACTCTATCATTTCCTTCGTAGTCACGTCGCATGCATCTTTTATGGCTTGGGCTTCACATGCTTCGGACTCATCAGGCATGAGGGGAACGAACGCACTGCGAACCAAGGAGGACTGAATAAGCAGTACTTCGCTGAACTGCTCCTCGATTCGTGCGTCAATCACTTGAAGACGCCTGGCGTTCACTGTCTTCGATCTCTCCGCTTCGCTCCTTCCTCCTTCTCTCTCCTTTCTCCTCTTTTCTTCCTTTTCAGTTCTTGAAGCGACTGCATGTTTAGACTTTTGGCGCTTAGCCGTAGAGTCATCGACTAATGGTGCAGCTCGCTTCAAGGGCAGCTTCGGTGGTGGGGGAGGTGGCATATCCTTCTTTGCGGCGGCACTCGAGGGGACAACTGCTGATGAAGTAAGTGCAGCAGTGGTCGAAGTGAGTGCGGCGGCTGAAGTTGGCGCGGCGGCTGAGGCGGGCGCTTGGGATGAAGCGGCCGCTTTGGTACTAGACGAACTACCTGCAGCAATAGAATCTTTGGTTAATTTAAAAAGTTGCTCCATCTCCCACGCCATGGCAGCATCCTGCTCCACCTGCCTCAGCTTCTCCTCCTTCGTTATCACGGTCACTGGAGGATGCCGTGCAATGGAAGCACTTAGCACTTTATCCTGAAGCGGCCTGCTAGGCTCTTCGAGCTCTTTCAACAACTCCTCCTCCGTGAGTTTTGTTTTGCCCTTTACTTCGCCCAGAGCCCACGCTTCATCCTCCTTTTCACCGGCACCACTACCTCCTTCCAACATCCTCTCAACTCCAATTATTCTTTCCCCTGAACCTCCTACTCCTCCTAGCTCCATCTGTCCTTCCCCCTTTTTGGCATCATCACTGCCAGGGGTTAGGATTACTGATTTCCCGGAGAGGGATTGGTGTAGAGAGTTGACCGTGTTGAAGATGGCCTGAAGCATCTTCTCAGTTTTTCCTATGGAGGGTGCCACCAAGTCAGCTGTTTTGATGGAAATTTCTTCGAGCAGATATTTACATTGTTTCTCTCTCTCCACAACTGATGCCATCATCCTCTCCAATGGCTCTACTTCCCTGAAGCGAGCCTCCAGCTCCGCTTCAATCTCCCTCCTTATATCTGCCTTCTCCTCCTGCAAATTGAAGTACCAGAATTCCTGAGCCGCTAGGAGTTCAGCTTGCATCGTCTCAAGGCTCCTCTCTCTCTGGCTTAGAGAGAGATGGAATTCGGCACTTGCAGCCATCTTTTCCGTGTACGCTTCACCCAGCTCCTTGACCTTTTGCAGTAATATGGAAAAGTCTGCTCGCTTCAAGTCAAGGTCATGGGCATCTTTCCTCCGGCTCTCCAGTTCTTTCTTATCTAACTCACTTTCTTCCTTCAGCAGCTTCATTTCAGTCTGAAGTGAGTCGAGAGACTTTTTCGTGCTTATTAGTTCACTCCCCTTCCTGATCAGCTCCCCATCCTTCTTTTCTACTACCTCCTTCAGCTTTTTCACCTCCTTCTCCAGCACCTTCTTCTCTTTCTCAACAGCGATCAATTTGACATTAACCTCCCTCAAGCGACTCCGTTCTGCATCAAGCGAGTCCTTGAGTTTGGTGATAGATGTTGTTTGATCTTCCACTAGCTTCGCCTGCGCCTCCAGCGCCTTCTCCTTCTCTTCCAACAGTCTATCCTTCTTCTCCACCGTTCCCTCCAACTCCTTCCTCCTCTTGTTGAAGTCTCCTCGAAGACTGACAATCTCTCCAGCCTTCTTTTCCATCTCTTCACTCTTCTTGGTGATTTCACTGTGAAGGCTAGCAATTTCAGCCTCCTTCATTTCCACCTCCTCCTTATGTTCCCTGATGAGCTTCCTTTCTTGAGCAGTGGGCACTCGCTTTGGTACAACGGCGAGTGGATATGCCTCCTTTACTTTGGCATCCAGCTTCTCCCAAAAGCTGGTCCCGTCAAGGAATTCATGGAAGCCGTTTGCGCCAATGAAGTTCAGTAATTTGGCCTCCAGATCGATCAGTTCTTCCTTCTTGAAGGCTTTGAGGAGTCTGAAGATTTTGTAGTACTCCGTTCCGCGGTACGTGATGTACGTCAGAAAGTCGACTACATTCGTGTAGAACACGTCGCTCCATTCAACGCTCGCGGAGCTGAGATTGTAGCGAAGGTTGATTGTCTCCGCGGCTTGCTCTCTGTCCCGAACATAGCGATCGAGAGCTTGTTTATGTTCGGAGAGGGCAGGTGGTATGAATTCTGGAATGATAGAAACTTCACCGGTAGTTTGGGCGGTATCGGCTGTAGCTGCCGATGTAGAGGGGGACTGAGAGGGTGATGAGGTTTCTTGTGCTTCGGATATTTGTATGGGTTCAGTGGATGGTGGTTGGGTTTGAAGGGATTGGAGTGGTTTGAAGGTTGTGTAGGCTTCAATGGGGTCGACATGGAGTAGGGGGATTTCTGGGATCTTGAAAGAAGAACCAGTGTCTTCTTCGTGTGGGGATTTATGAGTTTGATGCTGAGCAGTGGAGGATATTTCGGTTAGGGTTTGAATTTGAAGCTGGGGAGTTTGGACTTTTAAAGACTGGGTTTGGGTTTGGGTAGCTTGGGTTTGGGGTTGAGTAGCTTGGGTTTGGGGTTGAGTCACTTCAGTGTCCTCAAGCGGCTTCTCCAACGCCTCGCTTTCTTGGACAAGTGAAGCGACTCGCTTCAACTTCTTGCCTCGCTTTGGCGCGGCTCGCTTCCCGGGTGAAGCGACCTGCCTCGCTTGGCTCACTTCGGCTTGCCTTTCGGCAACCGGTCTCGCTACGGGTACTGCTACCTCAAGTAGTCCCAGATCCATCAATCTTTTCGTCTTTCTCCACTTGTCGTAGTAGATGGACTGTTTGTTGTAGGCAATGACGTCGGATTCCGGCCAGACTTTGCCGGGATATTTCATCTCCAGGGCAACGGATAGCCTTGAGAAGAATTTTAGTTTCCCCTTGCGGAGAATCTGATCGGTGCTTCCCTTCACAAACGCAAAGTCACCGGCAGCTTCGTGGATCTGCTTGAGAAACCAGCCATGCCAGTTGAAGCTGGTTCCGGTGAGGCTGTCAACAATAATTGCAGTAGCAATCAGTTTGGTCGCGGAGAGGGTCTCCAGGTTTCCGACGTAGCATGCGATACTCTTCGTAAAAAGCTCGCAAATAAGGTTGAAAGGAGCCTTCAAGCTTGTGCGTATACTGGCCTTCTTGAAGTTTGGCTCGGCCCCGTCGACGGCGAATCGGCCATATTGCACTCCGGCCGAATAGCCTAAATCTAGCAGTGAATCTCCACCATCCTTTGGCAAATCGAACTCGTCGATTAGATCACTCAGATCCACTTCCACCGGCTCTCCATTCTGTGGATCGGAGAAGGATGACGTATTCTGCCCTTTCCTTAGATTCAACAGAAGCTCTCCGACTGGTTTGGCCAGAATTTTCGTCGGCATAAACGTTACAAATTTCCATAGGCCGGCCGTGGTCACGGCCCTACGGAGAAAACCTTCTCTTTCGATGATTGTTGGGTCGAGATGAGGCTCGACATTGATGAATTTGTCTACTTCCTCGAGAAACTCCTCCATCGTCTCGGTGTTCTTCTTCTTTCCCATGGTGGATTTTGAAAGAACTTTGAAGAAAAATTTTAACAATGAAATAGAAGGGGTTGAGACTCGTGAGTTGCAGAGTAATTGCAGATCTAACACGAGAATGGCAAATTTAGAAGGCTGTGAAAGGTTTGCAGTTCTGCCTCGTCCCATATATATAGAAATAGGTTATGGCTGACGTTGTAGGGGTAGAATGGTAATAACGCCGAAAATCCTGTAGGTAGGCGGCGGACGTGCGGTGATGGATCTGACGTGTCCGGCGTCATCACAGTAAAAGTGAACCGCCACTTGCTCGGCGTCGCCACGTGGCCTTCTATGGTTGGCTTGTTGTATACGGCGTTGATCGAACGGTTCCAGATTGGGGCCTGTTGAGATTCGACGGCTGGATCTTCTCCGCCTTTTCCCGCTTCAAATTCAAGCGTGTGAACACGCGCCCGTTATTTCCGTCGTTCCTGCACCTGCATTAAATGCACAGCAGAAAGTAAAATTGCACTCGAGTGCAGACAGCTCATACTCGCTTCATGCCCGCTCGCTTCGAGTTAGGCCGCTACGCCTTGACTCGCTTGAGAGGCATTCGCTTGAGTGACTGTTCTGCACTCGCTTGCGATGGCTAGCTTTGAGTGACGAAGCACTCGCTTGGCCATCTGAAGCGACTGGAATAAGAAATTGAATTTCTTTGCTTAATTTAAAATGTTTCTGACTTACATACTTCGAGGATAAACAAGAGTGTTTTCCTCTTTGTATTTGTGTCAGATTCATTTCATATTTTCCACGTAGTGAGTGAAGGTTTCTAGCACGCTTCGGCTCACTTAGTGTACTTAAAATTGAAACACTTACCAGTCAATCTCACTTCGTAGGAGATTGATACCACTAATTGAAGACTTCATTTGAATTAGATACCACATGTTGAATGCTACACGTTGAGTTAGATCTTCATGGCATTCATCTTCATGGCATTCATCTTCCTCTACGAATTAGAGAGTCCTCCATCGAAGTGAATGGGGGAGAAAATGAATAAAGTACACAAGCTTACTACAACCCGAAGGGAGCATCACGTAAGTGTACTTATTCACGACGAATGGGGGATGAGTACAAGTCCTTATCTTAGAGCAGAAATGGACAGGATGACAATGAGAATGCTTTGACAAGACAATCTCGTATTTTACGCAGAAGCATGTCACCAGCCCTGCAACCTTTTGTATAAAAAGGTAAACCTTCAAGCTTTCCTACATTCTAATGAATGAATCTGCAGTTGGTTCGCTTTGACCCAAGTTAGGGCAAATTGAATCAACGCAGAATTCAAGATTGCTGCAATCTTGCTTGCTTTGGAAGTAGCTTGCTCCGAGAGAAGCATTAGTTCCCCCTTAACCATATACTTAACAATTCCAATAAGTTGGTAGGGAACTTCTTCCAATACTCCACCTTTCTCCACCTAACTTCAGTTTCTTCAAGCGAGTGAGATTTGAAGTGGCTCGCTTGAGTTGGTGAAGATCCGAAGCGAGTGACGCTCATGAGAACAAGCGAACACTCCTTCGTGCATCCTGGAACTAGCATTCTTCACCAGGGTCTAATAACCCTAATTCCATGCATAGCTGGTTGAAACGAGACTCAGCTAGAGGCTTGGTGAGAATATCTGCTCGCTGGAGATCGGTATGAATCTTCTCGAGCTTGATATCCTTCTTCTCGACATGATCACGAATGAAGTGATGTCGAATTTCCACGTGCTTGCATCTGGTGTGAAGCACTGGATTCTGCGAGATACATATGGCACTGTTGTTGTCGCAGAAGATCGGAATTTCATTCGCTTCAACTTTGTAGTCCTTCAACTGTTGACGAAGCCATAGAATTTGAGAACAGCAGCTTCCTGCAGCCATATATTCAGCTTCCGTTGTTGAAGTGGCTACACTTGTTTGCTTCTTTGAGAACCACGAGATTAGCTTGCTCCCCAAGAACTGACATGTGCCCGACGTTGATTTCCTATCAACTCGGCAACCTCCATAGTCAGCATCGGAATATCCAGTGAGCTCCAAATTGTCCTCCGCTGGATACCACAGCCCCATGTTGACAGTGCCCTTCAAATATCGAAGAATCCTTTTGGCAGCTTCAAGATGGCTGTGTTTGGGATTGCTTTGGAAGCGAGCGCAGACACCGACTGCAAAAGCAATATCTGGCCTGCTTGCAGTGAGATAGAGAAGTGACCCAATTAGGGCACGATAATCTGTAGGATCTACAGATTTTCCTCCTTCGTCTGGCTCCATCTTCCAGTTGGTATTCATAGGAATCTTCACAGCTTTAGCATGTTGAACACCAAACTTCGCAAGCATATCTCGAGTGTACTTGGCCTGGTTGATGAAAATTCCATTATCCTGCTGCTTCACTTGAAGACCTAGAAAGCAGCTCATCAAGCCAATCATCGACATCTCATACTTGGTCTTCATTAGCTCTCCAAACTTCTCGCTAAGCGACTGATTTGGTGACCCAAATATGATGTCGTCCACGTAGATCTGGACCCATAGCATATCATCTCCATGATTGATGGTGAAGAGAGTCCGATCTATCTTTCCCTTTTGGAATCCATTTTCCACTAGGAATTGAGATAATGTATCATACCAAGCTCTGGGAGCTTGCTTCAACCCATACAGAGCTTTCTTCAAGCGATACACTTTATCTCCCTGCTCGAAACCCGGTGGCTGCTCCACATACACTTCTTCCTTGAGTTCACCGTTGAGGAATGCGCTCTTCACATCCATTTGGTACACTTTGAATTTCTTGGCCGCTGCATAGGCTAGAAATAAACGGATCGCTTCAAGACGTGCCACTGGAGCGAAGGTCTCGTCAAAGTCGATTCCTTCCTCTTGGCAGTAGCCTTTGGCAACTAGTCGCGCCTTGTTCCTCACTACGTTGTGGTCCTCGTCCGTCTTGTTCTTGAACACCCACTTGGTGCCAATAACATGCTGAAACTTGGGACGATCCACGAGGTACCATACGTCGTTCCTGGTGAACTGATTCAGCTCTTCTTGCATGGCGATCACCCAGTTAGAATCGGCTAGAGCTTCCTCCACGCTTGATGGCTCAATGTTTGAGAGAAAGCAACTGAACATGGCACTTTCTTCAAACACTTGACTTCTGGTCACTACACCCTTGGATGGATCTCCAATGATTTGGCTAGGTGAGTGATCCTTGAGCCACGCTCGCTTTGATCCGCCAGCTTCATCTTCATCCGCTTCCTTGTCGCTCGCTTCACCGTCCGAAGCGACAGGATTGGGTGCTTGGCCAGCACTAGCTTCAGGAATCTTGGGGGCAGCTTCGACTTCTCCTTTGGGATCCTGCTCGCTTGAGTCCTTGATCTCATCATCTTCATCAAGCACGTCCCAAGTGAGTTGATTTGAGGGTTCCTTGCTTTGATTCTTTTCATTCGCTTGGGCCTGTTCCTGTGGAAGACTTAAAGAAGATTCATCAAATACGACATGGAGTGATTCCTCCACAATTAGGGTTTTACAGTTGAATACTCTGTAGGCTTTGCTAGATGTAGAGTATCCTAAGAATACTCCTTCATCTGCTTTGCTTTCAAAGGCTTTCAACTGTGACTTCCCATTGTTGTGAATGAAGACCCTACAACCAAAAATATGGAAATAAGATATGTTTGGAATTCTCCCTGTCCATATTTCATATGGTGTTTTGTCGTGCCGTTTGTTGAGAAGCGTCCGATTCTGTGTGTAGCATGCCGTGTTGGCAGCTTCAGCCCAATACTTCATCGGAAGCTTCGAGTCAGCAATCATGGTGCGAACGGCTTCTTTGATGATTCGATTCCTTCTTTCAGCAACTCCATTCTGCTGAGGAGTGCGTGCTGAAGAGGTTTGATGTGCTATGCCATGCTCCGTGCAGTATGCTTCAATTGTAGAGTTCAGGAACTCTGTGCCTTTGTCGGAGCGAATGGTCACGATAGCTTGATTCTTTTCCACCGCCAATCGCTTGAGTAGTTGTGGCAGTTTGGTCAGTGTTTCCTTCTTGCTGAATAGAAATACAACCCAAGTGTAGCGAGAGAAATCGTCGACTACAACTAGAGTGTACTTTCTTCCATTTACACTAACTGGAGTAACTGGACCAAACAGATCCATGTGAAGCAGCTCGAGCACTCGCTTTGATGAGGCTTCTTCGAGACTGGCGAAGTGCTTCTTCGTCTGCTTCCCTCGTTGGCATGGTGAGCATGGATGGTCTTTGATGAAGACTTCATTCGGTATGCCTTGCACCAAACCTTTTCGAGCTAAGCGATTGATAGCTTTGAAATTGAGGTGGTTCAAGCGTCTGTGCCATAGCCATCCAATTTCTGTAGCACTTCTTGCAACTAGACAAGTTTCCTCCTTGCAGCTGTCCCATTGTGCTACGTAGACATTCCTTTGTCTAACTCCAGTGAGCACAATCTGGGATGTGAGTTTGCTCTTCACAATGCACTTGTTGGAGATGAACTCCACCCTGTACCCTTTATCACAAAACTGTGAAATAGATAACAGGTTGTGCTTGAGTCCTTCCACGTAGGAAACCTCTTCAATTTTGAGCTTTCCAACTTTCAGTGCGCCGTATCCCCTGGTGCTTCCTCGAGAGTTGTCACCAAAGGTTACGTGTGGACCCTTCTTCTCTATGTAGTTGTGAAGTAGAGCTTTCATGCCGGTCATGTGTCTTGAACATCCACTGTCCAAGTACCAAACTGGTTGACCCTCACTTGGCATGGGATCCACGGCGCTCACCTGCAATTAGAAAGATTTTGGTACCCAAATCAGTTTGGGTCCTTGCAGTTTAGTTCCCTTAGGTACCCACACTTGCTTCACTCTCTTTTGAGATGAAGCTTGTGTCTTGGGCTTCTCGACCTTCGAAAACTTGGTGTACTGCCTATAGGCAGCTTCACACGTGCAACAGTGTGTGTAAGAGGGGTAGCGGCTCGCTTCAGACCTACCTACGCTCTTCCCATTTTGCTTATATCCTGAAGCGACTCGCTTCGGATTAGCTTTGGGTTTAGAGACTGACTTAGGGTTTCTAGTCTGTTGAAGCGGCTCGCTTGGTTTCCTCGAAGCGGTCCAACTAGGGTTTTGACCCCGACTTGCTTGAGTAACCTTGGAAGTTTGAAGCGGCCTCTTGGTTGCTTCAAGTTTTTCCCCCTCAACGTTAGTCCGGTTGGACCATCTCCAGTCCGGATAACGTGACACATAGACATTACTCCTCTTTTTAGGAGGTAGATCCTTTGTCTCTCGTGTCTTGGCTTGAGACTTAGAAGCTTCAACAGTTCTTCCTTTACCCTTGGATTGGTAAGACTTAGCAGGTTGAGTGCTAGGGACTGTTGAACTTTGCTTGCCCTTAGGGTCTGCCCTTAAAGATATAGACATCTTCATAGGCTTCTTCTTAGGGTTCTCAGCCATTTTGCCTTTGTCCTTGTTGGTGGTCGCTTTGGATGCAGTGGGCAATTCCAAAGTGACTGATGGTAAAGTGTGTGATGCACCAACAAAGACAGTCGGCTTGGGAGGTCCACCCTCATATCCAAGTCCTCCCTTTCTACCAAAAGGTAGAAGAGAACTCTCTAGTGCCTGTCTAGCGTATGATGCTTTATTTAAGTTGGCAACTAGAGTGGATTGGGTTTCATACCTTCCCTCCAAGCTTTGATGTCTAGCAAAGAGATCCTCGAACTTACTAGTCATAGCCCTTAGATTAAGTTTGACTTGGTCAAGCTCAGTGGCTAGCTTTCGGTTCTCCTTCTCGCTTCGAGACAGAGCTTGTTTTACCACTTCGTGGTCGCTTGACAATTTCTGGTGTTTGTCAAACAACTCACTCCATGTAGAGGATTGTTCTTCCTCATTAACAGTGTGTGCTAGTGTAATTGAAGTGATTGAAGGATAGAAGAATACCTCCCCAGTTTCTTCATCGGTGAGCGCCATGAGTCCCAGATCCTCTCCCTCGCTTGAGTTGGGATCTGTGAATGCATCTGAGTCGCTTGAAAGATCTTCAGTTGAAGCGATCGGCATTTCACTCGCTACGAGCGCTCGCCTTGGGGCATCCCTCTTGGCCTTCAATTCTTCGCGCTCTTTGGCACTTAGCTTTGGGCAATCGGATTTGTAGTGGCCCATCTTGTGGCAGTGGTAACACTCCACTTCCATCATGTCGCGCGGGATCGGCTTGGTAGTCTCTTCTCTCTTTCCTTTTCCTTCTCGAGCATCAGTGCTCCTCCCTTTGTACTGTTTGTAGAATCTTTTATACTTGCCCACTCGAGAGTTCATCTTGTTGAAGTTCTTTGATAAGAACGCAATGTGTTCTTCCAACTCTTCCCTTGTCATTTTGGCAAGCGACTGCTCGCTTGGCCCTTCGGCAGCTTTGAATGCTACTCCTTTTGACGTAGTGGGCGCTTCATCCTCGTCGTCAAGGCTCATTCGATTCAGATCAAACTCGTGAGCTTTGAGCTCGGAGAACAGCACTTCTGGCGTGAGCTTCGTTAGATCCTTGGTAGCTAGATATAGCTCCTTCATAGTCTGCCACTTCCTTGTGAGAGCACGGACTATTTTCAGATTTACTTCCTTGTCTGTGAGTTCCTTCCCAAGCGAGTTGAGAGTTGCAGTAATGTTGGTAACTCTCAGCTCGAAGGCGTCGATGGACTCTCCTGACTTCATCACCAAATTTTCAAACTCCCGCATCTGAACGGCGAGCTTGTTCTCCTTGATCTTGTCTGTGCCTTGAGAAATGAGGGCTAGGGTTTCCCACATTTCCTTTGCCGTTGCACATTTCCTTATTCGTGGTAGATAGGCGTCCGACACGGTGCTCTGCATCGTGTGGCGTGCAATCTTGTCGAGGTTGGCAACTTTGAAGTCATTTGGAGTATACTCGTCCTTATCCTTCTCCACGTACTGTTGTCGAACATGGGCTGGACGACCTTCAGCGGCTGGAACCTCCACAGATATGGCTTTCTTAATTTCGATTGGTCCGTCTTCAATGACTTCCCACATCCGGTCGTGGATTGAGCATAGGAAGCTCTCGACTCGGAAACTCCATATCTCGTATCCTTCGATCGAGAACTGTGGAAGATTTGATGCACTGTATGTAGACATAGCAAACTATCAGCAGTAAATGCAATATGCGTGGGTGAGGTTTTGATGCACTTAGGAAATAGGATCCGGTTCAGTGAGACAACGTGAAGTGAGTGGGGACTCACTTCGGATATGCAAAGCAGAGGCTCGAAAGAACCTGGCTCTGATACCACTTGTTGGTCCCGGTTTGCTATAGGAAAAATACGTAGAGGGGGGGTGAATACGTATTTTGAAGTTTTTCAACTTCAATTCCTTAACTCAGAGTATAAAGTAAAGAGCTCTTTGGAAATACTAAGACCTAGCCGAGGGCTAGATCGAAAGCAATCACGAATCTCTTGACCTAAGCTTAGAGCTTGATCAAGAGTGAGACTTTACTCTTTGTGCGGAATTTGGTGAGCTAAAATCTTTCCTAAGTAATTGAAAATCCAAGTTAAGTTTGTTTATATGCACGTGCAATGGATAATCGAATACTGTAAAAAGATTAAGGTAAGAGAGATACGACACAGAGATTTATAGTGGTTCGGAGATAACGCTCCTACGTCCACTTCGTTGCACGACGGCAACTGTTCTTTTCACTTCAAGAACTTGAAGGTTACGGGTCCTTCAAAAACCTGGTCGGGATCGGGCTTCACTTGCCTAGATCAAACGACAGACGTAGTGATTACGGGTTCACTACACAGACCTAACAAAGACTGGAAGCTTCACTCGCTTCAGTCAGACAAACAGGGAGATTACGGGCTCTCCTTACAGCCTAGCTTCGATCGAGCTTTACACAAACGATGTAAGTGTAGGCTTGGATCTCAACTCTACGATCGAGGCTTCTTCAATCGATGAAAGAAGGGCCTTAGATCTGAACAACCTAACGACGACTCAAAAACCTAACAGACAACAGTTTAGGGTTTTTGGTTGACGAACACACTAATGAAGAACTCTTTACAGTAGATGCAAAGATGGGTAGAGTTCTTCTTCTAAGCTTGGATATTTGAAGTGGGCTTAGAATCTAAGTGTGAAGGTTGTGAAGACGAGTTCCGATGGACTGGAAACTCGGAGAACACTTGAAACAAAGACTCGAAGATTGCTAGAAAGCTGGGGAGTGTTTGTTTGCAGTAGGCTCGAATGCGCAAGTAGTGTTCTGCTTCTTCACGTCTTCATCCTTCACTATTTATAGGCGGAGGGTTGGCTAAGATCCGTTGCTTGGTTGGTGGCCTTGTCCCTCCTCCTCTCGACAGTACTTGCGCAGGCAGTAGCTTTTGCAGACGCGCAGTTTTGGCATTTTGCCAAAATTGGCTAACTTCCAAGTTTAACAGTAACTGGAGCGACCCAGTACTGTAGCGGCGTCTTTGTCGGCCTGGCAGTCAACTCCGCTGCTCCTCTCCTCGTTCGACACGTGGAGATCTCGCAATTAATGCAAAGATATCTAGTTGACTGAAATTCAAATTCGGAGCGGGAATTTGTGCTGTCGCTTTCTGGTAGGTAGTGGCTCGCTTCGCTTTGAAGTTGTAGCGGCCGCTCCGAAGTGAGTCGCTTTAGGATCATATTATAGCGGGTCGCTTTGCTTCGCTTTGCAGCGTTCGCTTCGCTTCGCTTTACAGCATTCGCTTCGCTTCGCTTCGCTTCGCTTCGGTAGACTCGCTTCGCTTGCTTTGAACTGTAGCGCTTGCTTCGCTTCACTTTGGCAGACTCACTTAGAATCTACTGTAGCGATCGCTTCGCTTCGCTATTCTTTGGCACGCTTCACTTCAGCTTGCTTGACTTGCTTCGCTTTGGAAAACACACTCAAGCGAGTGGCCTTCACTTGAACTTTCGAAGCCTAATCTAAGCAAAATAAAAGAGCCATCCTAACAGTGTAGGCTTAGAAAATTTCTAACCTATTAACTACATCAAAATGGGTCGCTTGGGAAAAGGACGCTTGGGGTTTTGGGATCTAATCAAAACAAGTGACTTTATTTAACAAATGTCCCATATAGTTCCCCCTTAACATTTTAGTCCTTAACAATTCCCAACAACATTCGACTCCATCGTCCTGATGTTGAATTGATTTTCTCTCCACTTTCGCTCCAATCTCAGAGCTTCATCCACTTCTGCGTCAATTACCCTCCTATTAGGAATATCTTGTAGAAGGGGCATGGAAAATTCTTTTACTGCTGGCACTTTGACAATAAGAGGTAGGGGCTTTGCTTCCGCTGCCAGAGTAAAAATATTTCGCCGCAATCTCTCGTTGTAATGACGCGGGAAGTTGTTGAGAGCTTCTATCCGTGAGCACTTGTCTTGGTAAGGCACTACCTGCCACCAGTAGTACGCCTTGATGAATTTGTCTTTCAGAATTAGCCAAGTGTCGAGGAGGTCTCTCGGAATGAAGTCCTCGATTTGCCTCGAATCGGGATGATGATCTCTCCGAGTTGACAGCTCCTCCTCCGTCCTGCTCTTCATTTCTTTCATGATGGAGTTGAATTGAGCACTGGCGTCACTACTCCACTTGGGACTCATATCATTCAATCGCTTCCGAATGAAGTCATGTTCTTCGGGTGGGTAGCGACCGGATTCGACCATCTCCTTCAGTGTTAGTCTGCCAGTGTCCATCCAGGCTTAGAGTGAAACGGCTTCAGACTCTTCAGGCGTGTGAGGAATGAAAGCACTGCGCGCGATGGCGGATTGGATGAGCCTCACTTCATTCCAGTGGGACTCGATCCGTTCATCCAGTTTCCTCAGCCTCTTCTCCTTCACTTCCTCATCCTTCTCCTTCCTTTTCTTCTTCTCCTCTTTCTTCTTTTGTCTCTTCTCGAAGCGACTAGCCCTTTCTGTGATCACTTGCTGCAATTTTTGGCGTTTGGCAGCCGGATCGTCTTCCCTGGATTCAGGCATCGACCGCTTCATGGACGTTTTCTGAATAGGAGGTGGCGGAGGCGGCGTCACAGCGGCAGTTACACTGACTGGAACAGTTCCGGCAGGAGCTGAAGTGAGTGCCTGTGATGAAGCAGGAGCAGAAGCAGAAACGAGCGCTTGGGAGGATGCGCCTGCTTGAGTGGCTGCTCTTTGAAGCTCGAATTCTATCTCCATAGAGCGTGCCAGGGCCTCATCTTCTGCAATCTGTCGCTCCTTCTATTCCTTGGTTAAAGGAACAACGGGATGAGTGGCGATTGAGGCGATTGAGGAGCCTAGAAGTTTTCCGGCCATCGGCATGCGGGGCTCCTCCGTCACCTTTTCTTTGCCCTTTATCCTAGCTAGCTCAGCTCTCATCGACCACTTCCTCCACTGCACTACTTCCTACACCTCCAGTTCCTCCAACTTCAGTTCCTCCTACGATCAAGCCACTGCCTTCGATCGCTCTTCCTTCACTGCTCGACTCTCCAACTTCTCTAGTTTGAATGGTTGCTCTCTCAATGATTTCCCCCTTTTTGGCATCATCAAGACTGTCGGGGGTGGTTGTAATCACCGTTCCGCTGATGGATTGGTGGATGTCTGTCAGCTTGCTTAGCACATCATGAAGCATCTTTTCTGATCGTGCTGCAAATACATTTTCCTGGGAGAGGACGAGCTCTGCCGTCTTTACAGAGATTTCTTCAAGAAGATATTTGCACTGATCCTCTACTGACCTTTACTGACCGCATCAAGTTCTCCAACGGCTCTACTTCTCTGAAGCGAGCGTCCAGCTCCGCTTCAATCTCCTCCTTCATCCTCTTCTTTTCCTCTTGCAGATTGAAGGACCAGAAATCCTGGGAAGCTGCAAGTTCTGCTTTGGCAGTAGTTACGGCGTTCTCTTTTCGTTTCAACATGGCATAGAATTGAGCAGCGCCGGCCATTCTGACTGAAAATTCTCCTGCCAACTTCTCTGCTTTGTTAATTTTGACGGCAAGTTGAGCTTGCTTGAGAGCTACATCTTTGCCTGCTTTCCTTCTGCTCTCCAACTCAACATTTGCTTCATCAAGTCTGCTGTTGAGGATCTCAATCTCCTTCTCGAGACCGTGGATTTTCAGTTTAGCTCTCGTCAGCTCGCAGTCCAAATTCACTATCTTTGCCTCATGGTTGGAGATCTGCTTCTCCATTTTCTCAACATTAGCGGTTGCTTTGTTGATGTTCTCTCGGTACTTGTTTCTCATGTTCCTCTTCTCCTCCTTTTCTGTCTCCAGCTCCGTCTCTAACTTCTTCTTCTCTCCACTCACTTCCACCATCTTCGTATTTACTTCCCTAAGCCTGCTCCTCTCTGCATCTAGGGATTGTTTGATCTCCTTGTTACTCCTCTCTAACTCCTCTACCTGTTTAGATTTCTCCTCTACCAAGCTTGCCTTCTCCTCCACAAGCTTGGCTTTTTCCTCTACTTTCTCCTCTAGTTCCTTCTTCCTCCTGTCAAACTCTTCACGCAGCTTGGTGACCTCCAACACCTTCGTTGTCAGCTCATCATCTTTCTTGGTGATCTCACTCTGCAGATTTGAGATCACAGCCTCTTTTACTCCTACTTCGGCTTCATGCTCCTTGATTAATCGGAGTTCATGCTGTGAAGGCTCACGTCCTGGAATGGGCGCATCAGGGTACTCCTTCTTCACCCTTGGGTCAAGCACATCCCAGTAGTTGACCTCATTGATGAAGGTGTGGAATCCATCAACTCCGACAAACATGAGAGCCTCTATCTCCTTGGCCTCGATCACCTCCTCCTCCATTGCTCTGCGCAGGTTGAAGATTTTGTAGTACTCTGTTCCTCTGTACGTGATGTACGTGAGGAAATCTATAGCGCTGGTGAAGAAGTCCTCTGACATCTTCAAGGAGGGGTAGCGATCTCGGATAATCTCGGCCGCTTGCTCTCGATCCTTAACATACCGTTCTCGGATCTTCTCTTCCTCGGTCGGAGATTGGGGAGTTCCAGGGATGATGGTGGGGTTTGTATCGAATGTTTTGGCAGTTTGGGCGGTATCAGCAGTTTCAGCTGATGAGGTTGGAGAGCTGGGGGTGGAAGCTTCAGTGGCTTCAGGTTGAGTGGGTTGAGGTTGGGTGGTTTCTATTTGAGAGATGGGTGGGATGGTGTAGAGATTGAAGGCATCGGTGAGATCCGTGCCTAAGAATGGAATGTTAGGAATCTGGAAGGATGATGATGATTCCTGTGGTGAGGTTGGGATTTGGGTGGTTGGTTGGATTTGGATTTGGGTAGGGGGTGTTTGGACTTTGGATGGTGAGGGTTGGGGTAGCTCTTTTTCTGGTGAGGGTTGGGGTTGTTCTTCCTCTGCTATCTTCTCGAGCGGCTACTCCTCAGCCTCGCTCGCTCCGATTATTGTGGTGACGCTTCTCAGTCTCTGTGGTCGCCTCGACCTTGCTTTCCTTGACACTTGCTTCGATGGTGAAGGAGCTTGAACTTCTTCTTCCGCCTCGCTACAGGATTCAGCGACTGGAGCAGAAGGGGGGACTATCACGTTGATGCCGTCCCGATCCATTGGAAGCTTCTCAGTCTTCCATGAATCAAAATAGATGGTATTTTTCTTGTATGGTGCCGTATCCATCTTGCCTTTCCACCGCATGTTCTCGAACAGTGTCTCCAGGCGTAGGAGATTCTGGAGAAGAACTTTAACTTACCCTTGCGAACGATTTCACTGGTACTTCCCTGTTCGTACTTGAAATCCACCGCAACTTCATGTATCTGGTTGATGAACCAGCGGTGCCAGTTGAAGCTTGTTCCTGTTAAGCTGTCAACAATGACAGAGGTGGCGTAGATCTTGGTGTCTGACAGTTGGCTCAGCGAACCAACTCCACATAGTACAGACTTCGTGAACAACTCGCAAATCAAGTTGAACGGAGCCACCAAGTCATTTCTGATGTTGCTTTGCTTCGGGTTGTCAAACTTCACGCCTCTTCGTTTGGCAAACCGAGCATACTCCACTTGGGTTGACATACCCAGTTCTGACAGTGACATTGGTCCGACCATCGGTAGTTCGAACACACGGGCTAGACGGCCCAACTCGATCGTCACAGGCTTTCCCTTCTGCGGATCGGTGAAGGTTGACGTTTGTTCTCCTTCTTTGAGATTCAAGAGATTCTCGGCGACGGCCTTGGCCAGAATCCGTTGTGGCTTTGCCGTTACGAACTTCCACAGGCCGGCCGTGGTCACAGCCCTGCGAAAGAAACCATTCTCCATTACCACATCTTCATCAAGATGCGGTTCGATGAAGACGTTGTCGTTGAGGGTTTTTAGGAAGTCCTCTATTGTTTCGGTTTTCTCCTTCTTGCCCATGGTTTATTTGAAGAAGGATTTGAAAAAATTTTGAGATTTTGAGGGATTTTAGACTTGTGAATTTGCAGAGGTGCAGAGATTTCACGAAAATGGCAATTTTTGAGACTTGTGAATTTTTCTGCAGGTCTTCGGCGTTACATATATATAGAACTAGGGTTCGGCTGACGAGGCAGGGGCAAGACAGTAATATCTTTGCAGATCCTGTGCGGAGGCGGCGGACCTTCGGTGATGGATCTAATGTGTCCGGCGTCATCACAGGAAAAGTGAACCGCCAACTTGACTTGGCGTTGCCACGCGGCAGCTTTTGATTCGTTTCTCCAATAGGCGTCGATCCAGCGGTTGAGATTTAAAAACTGTTCAGATTCGACGGCTGGATTGAGTGCGATTTTCCCGCTTTTCTCGGCTTGGCGTCCACGCGCCTGTCATTCCTCTTTCTATGCGCCGCTGCATTAAATGCTAAAGTAAAAAGTGAAATTTCGCACTCGTGTGCTGACAGCTCATACGCTTCGCTTCGTACCCGCTCGCTACGAGAGTAACCGTTTGGCTTCTACTCGCTTGCGAAGTACTCGCTTGGCGTGACTGTTCCGCACCCGCTTGCGATGACTTGCTTGAGTGACGTGGCACTCGCTTCGTCATGTGTAGCGACTGGAATAAGAAATAAAATTTCTTTGCTTAATTTAAAATGTTTCTGACTTACATACTTCGAGGATAAACAAGAATGTTTTCCTCTTTGTATTTGTGTCAGATTCATTTCATATTTTCCACATAGTGAGTGAAGGTTTCTAGCACACTTCAGCTCACTTAATGTACTTAAAAATTGAAACACTTACCAGTCAATCTCACTTCGTAGGAGATTGATACCACTTATTGAAGACATCATTTGATTTGAACTTCATTTGTTGAAACCACCTGTTGATGAATGCACCACCTGTTGAGTGCAATTCCACTTGTTGGATACTTCATGGCATTCAACTTCATGGCATTCGTCTTCCTCTACGAATTAGAGAGTCCTCCATCGAAGTGAATGGTGGAGAGAATGAATATAGTACACAAGCTTACTACAACCCAGAGGGGAGCTTCACGTAAGTGTACATATTCACGACGAATGGGGGATGAGTACAAGTCCTTATCTCAGAGCAGAAATAGACAGGGTGACAATGAGAATGCTCTGACAAGACAATCTCGTATTTTACGCAGAAGCATGTCACCAGCCCTGCAACCTTTTGTAGAAAAAGGTAAACCTTCAAGCTTCCTCCTACAAGCTACATAATGAACTTGCAATCGACTCGCTTTGACCCAAGCTAGGGCAAATTGAAGCGATGCAAAATTCAAAGTGGGGGAGGAATGAATAGACATCCGGCAGCTCAGCTCAATGAAGAGTGAGTAAGAATTGGATGTTTATCCACGATGAAGAAGATGAGAAGACTTGCTCCTCTTCGGCGGAAAGATGGGAAGAGGACACAAGGTCTAGGTGCCAGCCCTGCCTAAGCTTTCACCATTTTTACGTGGCAAGGCCCGATACAAGACCCCACAATCGTTACTAGAAACGGCACTTGCGAGTGATTATACCCACTCGCTAGGAATCCTAGGCTAGGTAGCAGTTTTCCTTGCTCGCTTTGGAAGTAGCTTGCTCCGAGAGCAAACAATAGTTCCCCCTTAACCAATGGCTTAACAATTCCTGTAAGCGGGTAGGGAACGTCTTCCAACACTTCACCTTTCTCCACCTTATTTCTCCTTCTTCAAACGAGTGGAATTTTGAAGTGACTCGCTTGAATTGGTGAAGATCTGAAGCGAGTGACGCTACGAGAAACTAGCGACCACTCTTTCGTGCATCCTGAATCTAGCATTCTTCACCAGGGTCTAGTAACTCTAATTCCATGCTGTTGGGAATTGTTAAGGACTAAATTGTTAAGGGGGAACTACATGGGACATTTGATAAATGAAGTCATTTGTTTTGATTAGATCCCAAAACCCCAAGCGTCCTTTTCCCAAGCGACCCATTTTGATGTAGTTAATAGGTTAGAATTTTTCTAAGCCTACACTGTTAGGATGGCTCTTTTATTTTGCTTAGATTAGGCTTCAAAAGTTCAAGTGAAGGCCACTCGCTTGAGTGTGTTTTCCAAAGCGAAGCAAGTCAAGCAAGCTGAAGTGAAGCGTGCCGAAGAATTACGAAGCGAAGCGAGCGCTACAGTGGAATCAAGTGAACCCACTGAAGCGAAGCGAAGCGTGCGCTACAAAGAAAAGCCGAAGCGAGTCAACACGAGTCAACACTTAATTTAGTAGTGTCACGGGAAATTTATTTCTCAAGTGACTCACTACAAATATGACCGCGAAGCGACTCACTTCAGAGCGGCCACTACAACTTCAAAGCGAAGCGAGCCACTACCTACCAGAAAGCGACAGCACAAATTCCCGCTCCGAATTTGAACTCCAGTCAACAGGAGATCTCCGCATTAATTACGAGATCTCCACGTGTCGAAAGCGGAGAGGAGCAGAGGAGTTGACTGCCAGGCCGACAAAGGCGCCGCAACAGTACTGGCACGCTCCAGTTACTGTTAAACTTGGAACTTAGCCATTTCCGGCAAAATGCCAAAACTGCGCGTCTGCAAAAGCTACTGCCTGCGCAAGTACTGTCGAGAGGAGGAGGGACAAGGCCACCAACCAAGCAACGGATCTCAGCCAACCCTCCGCCTATAAATAGTGAAGGATGAAGACGTGAAGAAGCGAGAACACTACTTGAGCATTCGAGCGCATACAGCAAACAAACACTCCCAGCTTTCTAGCAATCTTCAAGTCTTTGTTTTCAAGTGTTCTCCGAGTTTCCAGTTCATCGGAACTCGTCTTCACAACCTTCACACTTAGAGTCTAAGCCCACTTCATATATCCAAGCTTAGAAGAAGAACTCTAGCCAATCTTTGCATTCACTGTAAAGAGTTCTTCATAGTGTGTCGTCAACCAAAAACCCTAAACTTCGTCTGTTAGGTTTTGAGTGTTGTCGTTAGGTTGTTCAGATCTAAGGCCCTTCTTTCATCGATTGAAGAAGCCTCGATCGTAGAGTTGAGATCCAAGCTTACACTTACATCGTTTGTGTAAAGCTCGATCGAAGCTAGGCTGTAAGGAGAGCCCGTAATCTCCCTGTCTGTCTGACTGAAGCGAGTGAAGCTTCCAGTCCTTGTTAGGTTTGTGTAGTGAACCCGCAATCACTACGTCTGTCGTTTGATCTAGGCAAGTGAAGCCCGATCCCGACCAGGTTTTTGAAGGACCCGTAACCTTCAAGTTCTTGAGTGAAAAGAACAGTTGCCGTCGTGCAACAAAGTGGACGTAGGAGCGTTATCTCCGAACCACTATAAATCTCTGTGTCGTATCTCTCTTACCTTAATCTCTTTACAGTATTCGATTATCCATTGCACGTGCATATAAACAAACTTAACTTGGATTTTCAATTACTTAGGAAAGATTATAGCTCACCAAATTCCGCATAAAGAGTAAAGTCTCACTCTTGATCAAGCTCTAAGCTTAGGTCAAGAGATTCGCGATTGCTTTCGATCTAGCCATCGGCTAGGTCTCAGCATTTCCAAAGAGCACTTTACTTTATACTCTGAGTTAAGGAATTGAAGTTGAAAAACTTCAAAATACGTATTCACCCCCCCCCCCCCCCTCTACGTATTTTTCCTATAGCAAACCGGGACCAACAAGTGGTATCAGAGCAGCGGTTCTTTCGAGCCTCTGCTTTGCATATCCGAAGCGAGTCCCCACTCGCTTCACGTTGTCTCACTGAACCGGATCCTATTTTCTAAGTGCATCAAAACCTCACCCACGCATATTGCATTTACTGCTGATAGTTTGCTATGTCTACATACAGTGCATCAAATCTTCCACAGTTCTCGATCGAAGGATACGAGATATGGAGTTTCCGAGTCGAGAGCTTCCTATGCTCAATCCACGACCGGATGTGGGAAGTCATTGAAGACGGACCAATTGAAATCAAGAAAGCCATATCTGTGGAGGTTCCAGCCGCTGAAGGTCGTCCAGCCCATGTTCGACAACAGTACGTGGAGAAGGATAAGGACGAGTATACTCCAAATGACTTCAAAGTTGCCAACCTCGACAAGATTGCATGCCACACGATGCAGAGCACCGTGTCGGACGCCTATCTACCACGAATAAGGAAATGTGCAACTGCAAAGGAAATGTGGGAAACCCTAGCCCTCATTTCTCAAGGCACAGACAAAATCAAGGAGAACAAGCTCGCCGTTCAGATGCGGGAGTTTGAAAATTTGGTGATGAAGTCAGGAGAGTCCATCGACGCCTTCGAGCTGAGAGTTACCAACATTACTGCAACTCTCAACTCGCTTGGGAAGGAACTCACAGACAAGGAAGTAAATCTGAAAATAGTCCGTGCTCTCACAAGGAAGTGGCAGACCATGAAGGAGCTATATCTAGCTACCAAGGATCTAACGAAGCTCACGCCAGAAGTGCTGTTCTCCGAGCTCAAAGCTCACGAGTTTGATCTGAATCGAATGAGCCTCGACGACGAGGATGAAGCGCCCACTACGTCAAAAGGAGTAGCATTCAAAGCTGCCGAAGGGCCAAGCGAGCAGTCGCTAGCCAAGATGACGAGAGAAGAATTGGAAGAACACATTGCATTCTTATCCAAGAACTTCAACAAGATGAACTCTCGAGTGGGCAAGTATAAAAGATTCTACAAGCAGTACAAAGGGAGGAGCACTGATGCTCGAGAAGGAAAAGGAAAGAGAGAAGAGACGACCAAGCCGATCCCGCGCGACATGATGGAAGTGGAGTGTTACCACTGCCACAAGATGGGCCACTACAAATCTGATTGCCCAAAGCTAAGTACCAAAGAGCGCGAAGAATTGAAGGCCAAGAGGGATGCCCCAAGGCGAGCGCTCGTAGCAAGTGAAGTACCGGTCGCTACAACTGAAGATCCACCAAGCGACTCAGATGCATTCACCGATCCAAATTCCAGTGATGGTGAGGATCTTGGATTTATGGCGCTCACCGATGAAGAAACAGGAGAGGTATTCTTCTATCCTTCAATCACTTCAATTACACTAGCACACACTGTCAATGAGGAAGAGCAATCCTCTACATGGAGTGAGTTGTTTGATAAGCACCAAAAATTGTCAAGCGACCACGAAGTGGTAAAACAAGCTCTGTCTCGAAGCGAGAAGGAGAACCGAAAGCTAGCCCGTGAGCTTGACGAAGTCAAACTTAATTTAAGGACTATGACTAGTAAGTTCGAGGATCTCTTCGCTAGACATCAAAGCTTGGAGGGAAGGTATGAAACCCAATCCACTCTAGTCGCCAACTTAAATAAAGCATCATACGCTAGACAGGCACTAGAGAGTTCTCTTCTACCTTTTGGTAGAAAGGGAGGACTTGGATATGAGGGTGGACCTCCCAAGCCGACTGTCTTTGTTGGGGCATCACATACTACACCATCAATCACTTTGGAATTGCCTACTGCATCCAAAGCGACCACCAACAAGGACAAAGGAAAAATGGCTGAGAACCCTAAGAAGAAGCCTATGAAGATGTCTATATCTTTAAGGGCAGACCCTAAGGGCAAGCAAAGTTCAACAGTCCCTAGCACTCAACATGCTAAGTCTTACCAACCCAAGGGTAAAGGGAAAAATGTTGAAGCTTCTAAGTCTCAAGCCAAGACACGAGAGACAAAGGATCTACCTTTCAAGAAAAGGAGTAATGTCTATGTGTCACGTTATCCGGACTGGAGATGGTCCAACCGGACTAATGTTGAGGGGGAAGAACTTGAAGCACCCAAGAGGCCGCTTCAAACTTCCAAGGTTACTCAAGCGAGTCGGGGTCAAAACCCTAGTTGGACCGCTTCAAGGAAACCAAGCGAGCCGCTTCGACAGACTAGAAACCCTAAGTTAGTCTCTAAACCCAGAGCTAATCCGAAGCGAGTCGTTTCAGGATATAAGCAAAATGGGAAGAGCGTAGGTAGGTCTGAAGCGAGCCGCTACCCCTCTTGCACACACTGTTGCACGTGTGAAGCTGCTTCAAGGCAGTACACCAAGTTTTCGAAGGTCGAGAAGCCCAAGACACAAGATTCATCTCAAAAGAGAGTGAAGCAAGTGTGGGTACCTAAGGGAACTAACCTGCAAGGACCCAAACTGATTTGGGTACCAAAATCTGTCTAATTGCAGGTGAGCGCCGTGGATCCCATGCCAAGTGAGGGTCAACTAGTTTGGTACTTGGACAGTGGATGTTCAAGACACATGACTGGCATGAAAGCTCTACTTCACAACTACATAGAGAAGAAGGGTCCACACGTAACCTTTGGTGACAACTCTCGAGGAAGCACCAGGGGATACGGCGCACTGAAAATTGGAAAGCTCACAATTGAAGAAGTCTCCTACGTGGAAGGACTTAAGCACAACTTGTTATCCATTTTACAATTCTGTGACAAGGGATACAAGGTGGAATTCATTTCCAACAAGTGCATTGTGAAGAGCAAGCTCACATCCCAGATTGTGCTTACTGGAATAAGACAAAGGAATGTCTACATAGCACAATGGGACAGCTGCAAGGAGGAAACTTGTCTAGTTGCAAGAAGTGCTACAGAAATTGGATGGCTATGGCACAGACGCTTGAACCACCTAAATTTCAAAGCTATCAATCGCTTAGCTCGAAAAGGTTTGGTGCAAGGCATACCGAATGAAGTCTTCATCAAAGACCATCCATGCTCACCATGCCAACGAGGGAAGCAGACGAAGAAGCACTTCGCCAGTCTCGAAGAAGCCTCATCAAAGCGAGTGCTTGAGCTGCTTCACATGGATCTGTTTGGTCCAGTTACTCCAGTAGGTGTAAATGGAAGAAAGTACACTCTAGTTGTAGTCGACGATTTCTCTCGCTACACATGGGTTGTATTCCTATTCAGCAAGAAGGAGACACTGACCAAACTGCCACAACTACTCAAGCGATTGGCGGTGGAAAAGAATCAAGCTATCGTGACCATTCGCTCCGACAAAGGCACAGAGTTCCTGAACTCTACAATTGAAGCGTACTGCACGGAGCATGGCATAGCACATCAAACTTCTTCAGCACGCACTCCTCAGCAGAATGGAGTTGCTGAAAGAAGGAATCGAATCATCAAAGAAGCCGTTCGCACCATGATTGCTGACTCGAAGCTTCCGATGAAGTATTGGGCTGAAGCTGCCAACACGGCGTGCTACACACAGAATCGGACGCTTCTCAACAAACGGCACGACAAAACACCATATGAAATATGGACAGGGAGAATTCCTAACATAGCTTATTTCCATGTTTTTGGTTGTAGGGTCTTCATTCACAACAATGGGAAGTCACAGTTGAAAGCCTTTGAAAGCAAAGCAGATGAAGGAGTATTCTTAGGATACTCTACATCTAGCAAAGCCTACAGAGTATTCAACTGTAAAACCCTAATTGTGGAAGAATCACCCCATGTCATATTTGATGAATCTTCTTTAAGTCTTCCACAGGAACAGGCCCAAGCGAATGAAAAGGATCAAAGCAAGGAACCCTCAAATCAACTCTCTTGGGACGTGCTTGATGAAGATGATGAGATCAAGGACTCAAGCGAGCAGGATCCCAAAGGAGAAGTCGAAGCTGCCCCCAAGATTCCTGAAGCTAGTGCAGGCCAAGCACCCAATCCAGTCGCTTCAGACGGTGAAGCGAGCGACAAGGAAGCGGATGAAGATGAAGCTGGCGGATCAAAGCGAGCGTGGCTCAAGGATCACTCACCCAGCCAAATCATTGGAGATCCATCCAAGGGTGTAGTGACCAGAAGTCAAGTGTTTGGAGAAAGTGCCATGTTCAGTTGCTTTCTCTCAAACATTGAGCCATCAAGCGTGGAGGAAGCCCTAGCCGGTTCTAACTGGGTGATCGCCATGCAAGAAGAGCTGAATCAGTTCACCAGGAACGACGTATGGTACCTCGTGGATCGTCCCAAGTTTCAGCATGTTATTGGCACCAAGTGGGTGTTCAAGAACAAGACGGACGAGGACCACAACGTAGTGAGGAACAAGGCGCGACTAGTTGCCAAAGGCTACTGCCAAGAGGAAGGAATCGACTTTGACGAGACCTTCGCTCCAGTTGCACGGCTTGAAGCTATCAGATTGTTTCTAGCCTATGCAGCAGCCAAGAAATTCAAAGTGTACCAAATGGATGTGAAGAGCGCATTCCTCAACGGTGAGCTCAAGGAAGAAGTGTATGTGGAGCAGCCACCGGGTTTCGAGCAGGGAGATAAAGTGTATCGCTTGAAGAAAGCCCTGTATGGGTTGAAGCAAGCTCCCAGAGCTTGGTATGATACTTTATCTCAATTCCTAGTGGAAAATGGATTCCAAAAAGGAAAGATAGATCGGACTCTCTTCACCATCAATCATGGAGATGATATGCTATGGGTCCAGATCTACGTGGACGACATCATATTTGGGTCACCAAACCAGTCGCTTAGTGAGAAGTTTGGAGAGCTAATGAAGACCAAGTATGAGATGTCGATGATTGGCTTGATGAGCTGCTTTCTAGGTCTTCAAGTGAAGCAGCAGGATAATGGAATTTTCATCAACCAAGCAAAGTACACTCGAGATATGCTTGCCAAGTTTGGTGTTCAACATGCTAAAGCTGTGAAGATTCCTATGAATACCAACTGGAAGATGGAGCCAGACGAAGGAGGAAAATCTGTAGATCCTACAGATTATCGTGCCCTAATCGGGTCACTTCTCTATCTCACTGCAAGTAGGCCAGATATTGCTTTTGCAGTCGGAGTCTGCGCTCGCTTCCAAAGCAACCCCAAGCACAGCCATCTTGAAGCTGCCAAAAGGATTCTTCGATATTTGAAGGGCACTCTCAACATGGGGCTGTGGTATCCAGCAGAAGACAATTTGGAGCTCACTGGATATTCCGATGCTGACTATGGAGGCTGCCGAGTTGATAGGAAATCAACGTCGGGCACATGTCAGTTCTTGGGAAGCAAGCTAATCTCATGGTTCTCAAAGAAGCAAACAAGCGTAGCCACTTCAACAACGGAAGCTGAATATATGGCCGCAGGAAGCTGCTGTTCTCAAATCCTATGGCTTCGTCAACAGCTGAAGGACTACAAAGTTGAAGCAAATGAAATTCCGATCTTCTGCGACAACAACAGTGCCATATGTATCTCGCAAAATCCAGTGCTTCACACCAGGTGCAAGCATGTGGAAATTCGACACCATTTCATCCGTGATCATGTCGAGAAGAAGGATATCAAGCTCGAGAAAATTCATACCGATCTCCAGCGAGCAGATATCCTCACCAAGCCTCTAGCTGAGTCTCGATTCAACCAGCTATGCATGGAATTAGGGTTATTAGACCCTGGTGAAGAATGCTAGTTCCAGGATGCACGAAGGAGTGTTCGCTTGTTCTCTTGAGCGTCACTCGCTTCGGATCTTCACCAACTCAAGCGAGCCACTTCAAATCTCACTCGCTTGAAGAAACTGAAGTTAGGTGGAGAAAGGTGGAGTATTGGAAGAAGTTCCCTACCAACTTATTGGAATTGTTAAGTATATGGTTAAGGGGGAACTAATGCTTCTCTCGGAGCAAGCTACTTCCAAAGCGAGCAAGAATGCTGCAATCTTGAGTTCTGCATTGCTTCAATTTGCCCTAGCTTGGGTCAAAGCGAACCAACTGCAGATTCATTCCTTAGAATGTAGGAAAGCTTGAAGGTTTACCTTTTTATACAAAAGGTTGCAGGGCTGGTGACATGCTTCTGCGTAAAATACGAGATTGTCTTGTCAGAGCATTCTCATTGTCATCCTGTCCATTTCTGCTCTGAGATAAGGACTTGTACTCATCCCCCATTCGTCGTGAATAAGTACACTTACGTGATGCTCCCTTCGGGTTGTAGTAAGCTTGTGTACTTTATTCATTTTCTCCCTCATTCACTTCGATGGAGGACTCTCTAATTCGTAGAGGAAGATGAATGCCATGAAGATCTAACTCAACGTGTAGCATTCAACAGGTGGTATCTAATTCAAATGAAGTCTTCAATTTGTGGTATCAATCTCCTACGAAGTGAGATTGACTGGTAAGTGTTTCAATTTTAAGTACACTAAGTGAGCCGAAGCGTGCTAGAAACCTTCACTCACTACGTGGAAAATATGAAATGAATCTGACACAAATACAAAGAGGAAAACACTCTTGTTTATCCTCGAAGTATGTAAGTCAGAAACATTTTAAATTAAGCAAAGAAATTCAATTTCTTATTCCAGTCGCTTCAGATGGCCAAGCGAGTGCTTCGTCACTCAAAGCTAGCCATCGCAAGCGAGTGCAGAACAGTCACTCAAGCGAATGCCTCTCAAGCGAGTCAAGGCGTAGCGGCCCAACTCGAAGCGAGCGGGCATGAAGCGAGTATGAGCTGTCTGCACTCGAGTGCAATTTTACTTTCTGCTGTGCATTTAATGCAGGTGCAGGAACGACGGAAATAACGGGCGCGTGTTCACACGCCTGAATTTGAAGCGGGAAAAAGCGGAGAAGATCCAGCCGTCGAATCTCAACAGGCCCCAATCTGGAGCCGTTCGATCAACGCCGTATACGACAAGCCAACCATAGAAGGCCACGTGGCGACGCCGAGCAAGTGGCGGTTCACTTTTACTGTGATGACGCCGGGCACGTCAGATCCATCACCGCACGTCCGCCGCCTACCTACAGGATTTTCGGCGTTATTACCGTCCTACCCCTGCCACGTCAGCCATAACCTAATTCTATATATATGGGACGAGGCAGAACTGCAAACCTTTCACAGCCTTCTAAATTTGCCATTCTCGTGTTAGATCTGCAATTACTCTGCAACTCACGAGTCTCAACCCTTTCTACTTCATTGTTAAAATTTTCTTCGAGTTCTTTCAAAAACCACCATGGGCAAGAAAAAGAACACTGAGACAATGGAGGAGTTCATGACAAATGTTGGCAAGCACATCAACGTCGAGCCCCATCTCGACCCTATTGTGGTCGAAGTAAATGGTTTCTTCCGTAGAGCCGTGACCACGGCCGGTCTATGGAAGTTCATAACCTTAGTGCCGACGAAGATTTTGGCAAAGGCAGTGGGAGAAATCCTACTGAACTTGAGGAAGGATCAAAATACTTCCTCATTCACTAATCCACAAACCAGGAAGCCGGTGGAGGTTGATATGAGTAAACTCATCGAGGTGTTCGATTTGCAGAGAGAAGGAGGAGACTCTCTGTTAGATCTGGGTCTTTCGGCCGGAGTGCAGTATGGCCGATTTGCAGTCGCTGGAGCTGATCCGAATTTCAAGGAAGCCAACATTCGCAAAAGCTTGAAGAAACCGTTCAATCTCATCTGCGAACTCTTTACGAAGAGCATCGCATGCTATGTTGGATCCTTTGATACGCTGTCAGAAACGAAGCTGATCGGCACCACCGTGATCATCGACAGCCTCACTGGAACAAAGTTTAACTGGCACGGGTGGCTTCTCAAGCAAATCCACGAAGCTGCTGACGATTTTGCCTTCGTACCAGGAACTCCAGATAAGATTCTGCGCAAAGGAAAATTGAAATTCTTCTCAAGGCTGTTTGTTGCTCTGGAAATGAAGTATCCAGAGATGATATGGCCAGAATCTGACACGATCATCTACAACAAGCACACCACCTTCTACGACAAGTGGAAGAAAACAAAAATCCCAATGGATCAGGGACTTCTAGTTGTAGAAGTGCCCGCAGCAAGGCAAGGTGTGAAAGCACAAGCTGAAGTGTCCCAAGCAAAGCAAGCCGCTTCATCTTTGAAGCAAGTGGCTGCAAAGCAAGGGAAGAAGAGAGTGAAGCAAGACACTTCACCTGCCCAAGAAAGCGAGGCTGTGGAGGAGCCGCTTGAGGACATTGAAGTTAACAAATCTCAATCCTCACCTACTGAAACTACCCATATCCCTGAGCACACCCCAACCATGCATGAGAAGAAGCTAATGAGGGATCACGCAGAGGAGATGGAGGTTAAGAACGCAGAGATCGTAAGTTTACAAGACGAGATCACCAAAAAGAAGATGGAGTTGAAGGAGAAGGAGAAAGTGTTGGAGGCACAAGTAAATCTGGTGAATGATCTCAAGGACTCGCGTGACGCAGAACGGAGCCGCTTGAGAGTGGTGAATACCAAACTGGTCACAGTTGGTAAAGAGAAGGAGACGTTGGAAAAGGAGGTGAAGGAGTTGAAAAAGAAACTGGAGAATAAGGAGGGAGAGTTGGTGATGAAAGAAAGCGAACTCCTCAGTACCAAGAAGACTCTTGACTTACTTCGAGCCCAATTGAAGAAAGTCAAAGAGGAGAGTGCCATTGACAAGAGAGAGCTTGAAAGTCTAAGGAAAAATGCTGGATTGTCGGAAAAGCAAGTCTTCGCGTTTCGAACGGAAG
Organism: Thymus quinquecostatus; assembly: GCA_024222315.1. Taxonomy (NCBI): domain Eukaryota; kingdom Viridiplantae; phylum Streptophyta; class Magnoliopsida; order Lamiales; family Lamiaceae; genus Thymus; species Thymus quinquecostatus. Next base: position 18,484,982 of record CM044173.1, on the reverse strand, counting down.
AGATGTTTCATACTGTACTGGACAAGATTGAGGTACTTCACAAGTCACTTACTGGAAAGACAGTCGTCCCAACCCCTGGTTTTGATGATGCCAAAAAGGGGGAAGCGATGGTACTGAAAAATGTCAATCTCTTGGATCCACAAGGTGGAATAATTGGAGCTGAGAAATTGTTGGAGGAGAGTAGTGGTGCTGGAGAAGAGGAGAGAGAGGCGAAGTCTGCAAAGAAAGGCAAAGAAAAGCTCAATGTGGAGGAACCGCTGAAAAAGCCTGAAGAACCCCGCAAGCCACTTGGAGATAAAGTGCTTGCCTCTTCCATTGCTCGACATCCTCCAGTCACTGTGCTAACAAAGGAGGAAAGGCGGAAGCTAGCAGAGGCAAGCGAGACTATGGCTTGGGAGAGCGAGCGCCAGTTTAACTTGAAAACTCTTGCAGGTACTTCAAGCTCTCAAGCGCCCACTTCAGACGAAGCACCCACTTCATCTCCCCCATCATCAATACTGAAGCGAACAGATCCAGAAACTGAGAGAGATGATTCAGCGATCAAGCGCCAAAAAGTTGAGAAGTCAGTTGTTCCAAGGGCAGAGAAGGAAAAGAGGACAAGGACAAAACGACTGCAAGTCATTGACGAACGAATTGAGAAAATTTTCAATGAAATGAAAGTCATCCAGTCCGTTTTGGTCAGAAGTATCTTTGTTCCAATCACGCCAGAAGAATCCGATGCATGCCTAGATCAGGCTATGATCGACACTTGTCACAAGACTGCGAAAGAAATGATTGACTCTGGCCGCTACCCTCTCAGAGAAGAACGCAATTACATTCGCAAGCAACTCAACAAGAAGCTTCCTCTCTGGAGCGGCGAGTCAGCAAAGAAGTTCAAAACGATCATAGCACAGATGTCCAGCCGGTCGGAGGAGGAGTTGGCTGTACGCAGAAATGAGCACCCTGATGCCCGTGAGATTGAGCAGTTCATTCCTGACGAACTACTCGAGCAATGGCTACACTACAAGGAGAAGTTTATCAAAGCTTACTACTATTGGGAGGTAGTGCCATTGCAGACTGAATGCTCAAGGGTCACTGCGCTCAACAACTTCCTTAGTGTCTATGATGAGAAATTTAGGCAAGAAATCTTCGCTCTTGCACAGCTTGGAGAGCCTACACCATTAATCATCAAGGTACCAGCCAAGAAGGAATTCGTCATGCCATTCCTACCTGGCACCAGTATCCTCAATCGCAGCATCATTGACGCTGAGATGGATGAAGCCTTCCAACTGGAAGAGACTTGGAGGATACCAAGCATCCACAGTGTTGACTCGATGGAAGCAAAGGTTCTCAGTGCATACACCATACCCGAAGAAATGATTGCAAAGGATTTGGAGGTAGATGAAGAAGAGAAGGAGAAGGAGGAAGAAGGGAAGTGACGGAAGAAGAAGGAGGATGACAGGGAAGGAACTGCAGGAAACCTCTGAGTTTCAAGTTCCTTACACATTTTGTGAACTTCTTGTTCATATATCCAAACTCTATTTTCTGTCTCTTCTCGTGTCATTTACTCGCTTTGTGAATGACTTTACCTTTTTGCTACAAACTCTATCCTCAATCGCAGCATCATCGACGCTGAGGTGGATGAAGCCTTCCAATTGGAAGAGACTTGGAGGAGGCCAAGTATCCACAGTGCTGAGTCGATGGAAGCAAGGGTTTTCAGTGCATACACCATACCCGAAGATATGATTGCAAAGGATTTGGAGGCAGATGTAGAAGAGGAGGAGAAGGAGGAAGAAGGGAAGTGACAAGAGAAGGAAAGGAGGATGACTGGGAAGGAACTGCAGGAAACCTCCGAGTTTCAAGTTCCTTACATAATTTTTGTGTGAACTTCTTGTTCATATATCCAAATTTCAATTTCTGTCTCTTCTTGTGTCATTTACTCGCTTTGTGAATGACTTTATATTTCTGCTACAAACTCATTAATTTAACCGAAAAAAAAGGGAAGGAACTTAAAAGAAAATTACAAACGAAACTGCAAAGGAAGCAGTCGCTTGGAGTTCCCTTCACGGTTAGATAGACTAGATTTATTTTTATCTAAGTCGTATGGGTTTTGGCATCATCAAAAAGGGGGAAATTGTTGGGAATTGTTAAGGACTAAATTGTTAAGGGGGAACTACATGGGACATTTGATAAATGAAGTCATTTGTTTTTATTAGATCCCAAAACCCCAAGCGTCCTTTTCCCAAGCGACCCATTTTGATGTAGTTAATAGGTTAGAATTTTTCTAAGCCTACACTGTTAGGATGGCTCTTTTATTTTGCTTAGATTAGGCTTCAAAAGTTCAAGTGAAGGCCACTCGCTTGAGTGTGTTTTCCAAAGCGAAGCAAGTCACGCAAGCTGAAGTGAAGCGTGCCGAAGAATTACGAAGCGAAGCGAGCGCTACAGTGGAATCAAGTGAACCCACTGAAGCGAAGCGAAGCGTGCGCTACAAAGAAAAGCCGAAGCGAGTCAACACGAGTCAACACTTAATTTAGTAGTGTCACAGGAAATTTATTTCTCAAGTGACTCACTACAAATATGACCGCGAAGCGACTCACTTCAGAGCGGCCACTACAACTTCAAAGCGAAGCGAGCCACTACCTACCAGAAAGCGACAGCACAAATTCCCGCTCCGAATTTGAACTCCAGTCAACAGGAGATCTCCGCATTAATTACGAGATCTCCACGTGTCGAAAGCGGAGAGGAGCAGAGGAGTTGACTGCCAGGCCGACAAAGGCGCCGCAACAGTACTGGCACGCTCCAGTTACTGTTAAACTTGGAACTTAGCCATTTCCGGCAAAATGCCAAAACTGCGCGTCTGCAAAAGCTACTGCCTGCGCAAGTACTGTCGAGAGGAGGAGGGACAAGGCCACCAACCAAGCAACGGATCTCAGCCAACCCTCCGCCTATAAATAGTGAAGGATGAAGACGTGAAGAAGCGAGAACACTACTTGAGCATTCGAGCGCATACAGCAAACAAACACTCCCAGCTTTCTAGCAATCTTCGAGTCTTTGTTTTCAAGTGTTCTCCGAGTTTCCAGTTCATCGGAACTCGTCTTCACAACCTTCACACTTAGAGTCTAAGCCCACTTCATATATCCAAGCTTAGAAGAAGAACTCTAGCCAATCTTTGCATTCACTGTAAAGAGTTCTTCATAGTGTGTCGTCAACCAAAAACCCTAAACTTCGTCTGTTAGGTTTTGAGTGTTGTCGTTAGGTTGTTCAGATCTAAGGCCCTTCTTTCATCGATTGAAGAAGCCTCGATCGTAGAGTTGAGATCCAAGCTTACACTTACATCGTTTGTGTAAAGCTCGATCGAAGCTAGGCTGTAAGGAGAGCCCGTAATCTCCCTGTCTGTCTGACTGAAGCGAGTGAAGCTTCCAGTCCTTGTTAGGTTTGTGTAGTGAACCCGCAATCACTACGTCTGTCGTTTGATCTAGGCAAGTGAAGCCCGATCCCGACCAGGTTTTTGAAGGACCCGTAACCTTCAAGTTCTTGAGTGAAAAGAACAGTTGCCGTCGTGCAACAAAGTGGACGTAGGAGCGTTATCTCCGAACCACTATAAATCTCTGTGTCGTATCTCTCTTACCTTAATCTCTTTACAGTATTCGATTATCCATTGCACGTGCATATAAACAAACTTAACTTGGATTTTCAATTACTTAGGAAAGATTATAGCTCACCAAATTCCGCATAAAGAGTAAAGTCTCACTCTTGATCAAGCTCTAAGCTTAGGTCAAGAGATTCGCGATTGCTTTCGATCTAGCCATCGGCTAGGTCTCAGCATTTCCAAAGAGCACTTTACTTTATACTCTGAGTTAAGGAATTGAAGTTGAAAAACTTCAAAATACGTATTCACCCCCCCCCCCCCTCTACGTAATTTTCCTATAGCAAACCGGGACCAACACATGCATAGCTGATTGAAACGAGACTCAGCTAGAGGCTTGGTGAGGATATCTGCTCGCTGGAGATCGGTATGAATTTTCTCGAGCTTGATATCCTTCTTCTCGACATGATCACGAATAAAGTGATGTCGGATTTCCACGTGCTTGCATCTGGTGTGTAGCACTGGATTTTGAGAGATGCAGATCGCACTGTTGTTGTCGCAGAATATAGGAATTTCATTTGCTTCAACATTGTAGTCCTTCAACTGCTGTCGAAGCCATAGAATTTGAGAACAGCAGCTTCCGGCGGCCATATATTCGGCTTCAGTCGTTGAGGTAGCTACACTCGTCTGCTTCTTCGAAAACCATGAGATCAGCTTACTTCCCAAGAACTGACACGTGTCCGAGGTTGATTTCCTATCAATTCGGCACCCTCCAAAGTCAGCATCTGAATATCCAGTGAGCTCCAAATTGTCCTCCGTTGGATACCACAGCCCATATTGACAGTGCCCTTTAAATAACGAAGAATTCTCTTGGCAGCTTCAAGATGGCTATGCTTGGGATTGCTTTGGAAGCGAGCACAGACTCCAACCGCAAAAGCGATATCCGGCCTACTTGCAGTGAGATATAGGAGTGACCCGATTAGGGCCCGATAATCTGTAGCATTCACAGATTTTCCTTCTTCGTCTGGCTCCATCTTCCAGTTGGTATTCATTGGGATCTTCACAGCTTTAGCATGTTGAATACCAAACTTGGCAAGCATATCACGAGTATACTTAGCTTGATTGATGAAGATTCCATCATCCTACTGCTTCACTTGAAGACCTAGAAAGCAGCTCATCAAGCCAATCATTGACATCTCATATTTGGTCTTCATAAGTTCTCCAAACTTCTCGCTAAGCGACTGGTTTGGTGATCCAAATATGATGTCGTCCACATAGATCTGAACCCATAGCATATCATCTCCATGATTGATGGTGAACAGGGTTCGATCTATCTTACCTTTGTGGAATCCATTATCCACTGGGAATTGAGAAAGGGTATCATACCAAGCTCTGGGAGCTTGCTTCAAACCATAAAGGGCTTTCTTTAATCGATACACCTTATCTCCTTGCTCGAAACCCGGTGGCTGCTCCACATACACTTCTTCCTTCAATTCACCGTTGAGGAACGCGCTCTTCACATCCATCTGATAGACTTTGAATTTCTTGGCCGCTGCATAGGCTAAAATAGTCTGATCGCTTCAAGCCGTGCCACTGGAGCGAAGGTCTCATCAAAATCGATTCCTTCCTCTTGGCAGTAGCCTTTAGCGACGAGACGCGCCTTGTTCCTCACAACGTTGTGGTCCTCGTCCGTCTTGTTCTTGAACACCCACTTGGTGCCAATAACATGCTGGAATTTGGGACGATCCACGAGATACCATACGTCGTTCCTGGTGAACTGATTCAGCTCTTCTTGCATGGCAATCACCCAATTTGAATCAGCTAGGGCTTCCTCCACGCTTGACGGCTCGATGTTTGAGAGAAAGCAACTGAACATGGCACTTTCTCCAAACACTTGACTTCTGGTCACTACACCCTTGGATGGATCTCCAATGATTTGACTTGGTGAGTGATCCTTGAGCCATGAACGCTTGGATCCGCCAGCTTCATCTCCATCTTCTTCCTTGTCGCTTGCTTCACCATCTGAAGCGACTGGATTGGGTGCTTGGCCTGCACTTGCTTCAGAAAACTTGGGGGCAGCTTCATCTTTTCCTTAGACATTCTGCTCGCTTGAGCCCTTGATTTCTTCATCATCCTCAAGCATGTCCCAGGTTAATGAATTGACGGGTTCCTCGCTTGACTTTCCTTCTTTAGATTGAACCTGTTCCTGTGGAAGACTCAAAGAAGATTCATCAAATACGACATGGGGTGATTCCTCCACGATTAGAGTTTTACAGTTGAACACCCTGTAAGCTTTGCTTGATGTAGAATATCCTAAGAATATTGCTTCATCAGCTTTGCTTTCAAAGGCTTTCAACTGCGACTTCCCATTGTCATGGATGAAGACCCTACAACCAAAAATATGGAAATAAGATATGTTAGGAATTCTCCATGTCCATATTTCATATGGTGTTTTGTCGTGCCGTTTGCAAAGAAGAGTTCGATTCTGCGTGTTGCATGCCGTATTGGCAGCTTCAGCCCAGTACTTCATTGGAAGCTTTGAGTCTGCAATCATGGTTCGAACGGCTTCTTTGATGATTCGATTCCTTCTTTCAGCAACTCCATTCTGCTGAGGTGTGCGTGCTGATGAAGTCTGATGTGCTATGCCATGCTCCGTGCAGTAAGCTTCAATGGTAGAGTTCAAGAACTCTGTGCCTTTGTCGGAGCGGATGGTCACAATATCTTGGTTCTTTTCCACGGCCAATCGCTTGAGCAGTTGTGGTAGCTTGGTCAGTGTCTCCTTTTTGCTGAAGAGAAATACAACCCAAGTGTAGCGAGAGAAGTCGTCGACTACAACTAGAGTGTACTTCCTTCCATTTACACTAACTGGAGTGACTGGACCAAACAGATCCATATGAAGCAGCTCGAGCACTCGCTTGGATGAGGCTTCTTCGAGACTGGCGAAGTGCTTTTTCGTCTGCTTCCCTCGTTGGCATGGTGAGCATGGATGGTCTTTGATGAAGATTTCATTTGGTATGCCTTGCACCAGACCCTTTCGAGCTAAGCGATTTATGGCTTTGAAGTTGAGATGGTTCAAGCGTCTGTGCCATAGCCATCCTATTTCTGTAGCACTCCTTGCTATTAAGCACGTATCCTCTTTGCAGCTGTCCCATTGTGCTATATAGACGTTCCTTTGTCTAATTCCAGTTAGCACAATCTGGGACGTGAGCTTGCTCTTCACTATGCACTTGTTGGAAATAAATTCCACCTTGTATCCCTTGTCACAGAATTGTGAGATGGATAGCAAGTTGTGCTTGAGTCCTTCCACGTAGGAGACTTCTTCAATCGTGAGCTTTCCAACTTTCAGTGCGCCGTATCCTTTGGTGCTTCCTCGAGAGTTGTCACCAAAAGTAACGTGTGGACCCTTCTTCTCTATGTAGTCATGAAGTAGAGCTTTCATGCCGGTCATATGTCTTGAACATCCACTGTCCAAGTACCAGATTTGATGACCCTTACTTGGCATGGGATCCACGGCGCTCACCTGCAATTAAACAGATTTTGGTACCCAAATCAGTATGGGTCCTTGCAGGTTAGTTCCCTTTGGTACCCACACTTGCTTCACTTTCTTTTGAAAGGAAGCTTGTGTTTTGGGCTTCTCGACCTTCGAAAACTGTGATTTCTGCCTTAAAGCAGCTTCACATGTGCAGCAGTGTGTGCAAGAGGGGTAGCGGCTCGCTTGAGACTTACCTATGCTCTTACCTTTATACTTATATCCTGAAGCGACTCGCTTCGGATTCGCTACAGTCTTAGAGACTGACTTAGGTTTTACAGTCTGCGAAGCGGCTCGCTTGGTTTTCTCGAAGCGATCCAATTAGGGTTTTGACCCCGACTCGCTTGAGTAACCTTGGGAGTTCGAAGCGGCCTCTTTGGTCCCTCGAATTCTTCCCCCTCAACGTTAGTCCGGTTGGACCATCTCCAGTCCGGATAACGTGACACATAGACATTACTCCTTTTCTTAAAAGGGAGATCCTTTGTCTCTCGTGTCTTGGCTTGAGGCTTAGAAGCTACAACTGGTTTCCCTTTACCTTTGGATTGGTAAACTTTAGCATTGTGAGTGCTAGGGACAGTTGATATTTGCTTGCCCTTAGGTTCTGCCCTTAAAGATATAGACATCTTCATAGGCTTCTTCTTAGGGTTCTCAGCCACTTGGCCATTGTCCTTGTTGGTGGTCGCTTTGGATGCAGTGGGCATTTCCAAAGTGACTGATGGTGTAGTGTTTGAAGCACCAACAAAGACAGTTGGCTTGGAAGGTCCACCCTCATATCCGAGTCCTCCCTTCCTACCAAAAGGTAGAAGTGAGCTCTCTAGTGCCTGCCTAGCGTATGAAGCTTTGTTTAAGTTGGCAACTAGAGCGGATTGGGCTTCATACCTTCCCTCCAAGCTTTGATTTCTAGCGAAGAGATCCTCGAACTTACTAGTCATAGCTCTTAAGTCGAGTTTGACTTGGTCAAGCTCAGTGGCTAGCTTTCGGTTCTCCCTCTTGCTTTGAGATAAAGCTTGTTGCAACACTTCGTGATCGCTTGACAATTTAATGTGCTTGTCAAGCAACTCACTCCATGTCGAGGAATTAGATTCCTCTTGGTGAGTGTGTGCGAGTGTAATGAGCTAGGTGAGGGATAGATAAATACCTCTCCGGTTTCCTCATCGGTGAGCCCCATTAGTCCAAGATCCTCTCCTTCACTGGAGTTGGGATCTGTGAATGCATCCGAGACGCTTGAGATATCTTCAGTTGAAGTGACCGGCTGCTTGTTTGCTACAAGCGCTCGCCTTGGAGCGTCCCTCTTTGCTCTCAGTTCCTCTCGCTCCTTTGCACTCAGCTTCGGACAGTCGAATTTGTAGTGGCCCATCTTGTGGCAATGGTAGCATTCCACTTCCATCATGTCCCTTGAGATCGGCTTGTTCGTCTCTTCTCTCTTCCCTTTTCCTTCTCGAGCATCAGTGCTCCTCCCCTTGTACTGCTTGTAGAATCTTTTGTATTTACCCACTCGAGAGTTCATTTTGTTGAAGTTCTTAGATAAGAACGCAACATGTTCTTCCAACTCTTCCCTCGTCATCTTGGCTAGCGACTGGTCGCTTGGCCCTTCGGCAGCTTTGAATGCTACGCCCTTTGACGTTGTGGGAGCTTCATCCTCTTCGTCGAGGTTCATTCGATTCAGATCGAATTCATGAGCTTTGAGTTCGGAGAACAGAATCTCCGGTGTGAGCTTTGATAGATCCTTGGCAGCTAGATATAGCTCATTCATTGTCTACCACTTCCTTGTGAGAGCTTGGACAATCTTCAGGTTGACTTCTTTATCTGTGAGTTCCTTCCCAAGTGAGTTGAGAGTTGCAATGATGTTGGTGACACTCAGCTCGAAGGCGTCGATGGATTCTCCTGGCTTCATTATCAGACTTTCAAACTCCCGCATTTGTACGGCGAGCTTATTTTCTTTGATCTTGTCTGTTCCTTGTGAAATGAGGGCTAGTGTTTCCCACATTTCCTTCGCCGTCGCACACTTCCTGATCCAAGGGAGATAGGCATCTGACACGGTGCTTTACATCGTGTGGCATGCGATTTTGTTGAGGTTGGCAACTTTGTAGTCGTTGGCATTGTATTCGTCCTTGTCCTTCTCGACGTATGTTTGTCGAACGTAGGCAGCCCGACCTTCAGCAGCTGGGACGTTCTCAGATATGGCTTTCTTGATCTCTATTGGTCCGTCCTCTATGACTTCCCACATCCTGTCGTGGATGGAGCATAGAAAGCTCTCGACTCGGAAACTCCATGTCTCGTATCCTTCGATAGAGAACTGCGGAAAACTGGAAGCATTGTATGTAGACATGGCAAACAGTTAGTAGTATATGCAGTATGCGTGAGTGAGGTTTTGATGCACTTATGAAATAGGATCCGGTTCAGTGAGACAACGTGAAGCGAGTGGGGACTCGCTTCGGATATGCAAAGCAGAGGCTCGAAAGAACCGCTGCTCTGATATCACTTGTTGGTCCCGGTTTGTTATAGGAAAAATACATAGAGGGGGGGGGGGGTGAATACGTATTTTGAAGTTTTTCAACTTCAAATTCCTTAACTCAGAGTTTTAAGTAAAGTGCTCGTAGAAATACTAAGACCTAGCCGAGAGCTAGATCTAAAGCAATCAACAATCTCTTGACCTAAGCTTAAAGCTTGATCAAGAGTGAGACTTTACTCTTGTGCGGAATTCGGTGAGCTAATGTTTTTCCTAAGTAATTAAAAATCCAAGTTCCGTTTGTTTATATGCACGTGCAATGAATAATCAAAGTAAAGAGTTTAGGGTTAGAGAGATACGACACAGGGATTATAGTGGTTCGGAGATAAAGCTCCTACGTCCACTTTGTTGCACACGGCAACTGTTCTCTTCACTCAAGAACTTGAAGGTTACGGGTCCTTCAAAAACCTTGTCCAGATCGGGCTTCACTCGCCTGGATCCGACGACAGACGTAGTGATTGCGGGTTCACTACACAAACCTAAACTGGACTGGAAGCTTCACTCGCTTCAGTCCGAACGACAGGGAGATTGCGGGCTCTCCTTACAGCCTAGCTTCGATCGAGCTTCACACAAACGATGTAGGTGCAAGCTTGGATCTAGACTCTATGATCGAGGCTTCTTCAATCGATGAAAGAAGGGCCTTGGATCGAAACAACCTAACGACGACGAACTCAAAAACCTAACAGACAGTTTTAGGGTTTTTGGTTTACGACGACACACTATGAAGAGCTCTTTACAGTAAGTGCAAAGATGGCTAGAGCTCTTCTTCTAAGCTTGGATATGGAATGGGCTTAGACTCTAAGTGTGAAGGTTGTGAAGACGAGTTCCGATGAGACTAGAACTCGGAGAACACTTGGAAACAAAGACTCGAAATTTCGCTCTAAGGCTGGGAGTGTTTGTTCGCAGTAGGCGCTCGAATGCTCAAGTAGTGTTCTCTATCTCTTCGTCTTCATCCTTCACTATTTATAGGCGGAGGGTTGGCCGAGATCCGTTGCTTGGTTGGTGGCCTTGTCCCTCCTCCTCCCGACAGTACTTGCGCAGGCAGTTGCTTTTGCAGGAGCACAGTTTGTCTCTTTGCCGAAAATGGCTAAGTTACAAAACTAACAGTAACTGGAGCGAGCCAGTACTGTAGCGGCGCCCTGTCGGCCTGGCACTCAACTCCGCTCCTCCTCTCCACTTTTGACACGTGGAGATCTCGCAATTAATGCGAAGATCTCTAGTTGACTGGAGTTCAAAAACTGGGCGGGAGTTGTGCTGTCGCTTTCTTGGTAGGTGATGGCTCGCTTCGCTTTGAAGTCGTAGTGGCCGCTTCGAAGTGAGTCACTTCAGGGTCAATTTGTAGCGAGTCGCTTGGGAAATGAGGTTCCGTAGTGACTGCTTTAATAAATTTTGACCCGCGTTGACTCGCTTCGGCTTTTCTTTGTAGCGCTCGCTTCGCTTTGCTTTGGTGGACTCGCTTTGATTCCACTGTAGCGCTCGCTTCGCTTTGCTAGCTTCGGCACGCTTTACTTCAGCTTCGGTAGACTCGCTTCGCTTGGAAACCACACTCAAGTGAGTGGCCTTCACTTGTAATTTCTGCAGTCTAAAACCTAAGAAATTTTAAGTCATCCTAACAGTTTAGGCTTAGAAAAATTCTAACCTATTTTTTCTACATCAAAGTGGGTCGCTTGGGAACAGGACACTTGGGGTTTTGGAATCAAATCAAAACAAATTACTTCATTTATCAAATGTCCCATGTAGTTCCCCCTTAACAGATTGGTCCTTAACAATTCCCAACACAACTAATCAATTCTAGGTAGGGGGTAATGATCTTTCAGACAAGCTTTGTTTAAGTCCCTGAAGTCAATACACACCTCCAGGTGCCCCTATTTCCTTTAGCTACCATAACCGCATTTGATAGCCATTCAGGGAATTGTATTTCTCTAATATGTTTGGCTTCCAACAATTTGGCGACTTCCTCCCTGATGATTTTTTCCTTTTCAGGGCCAAATTGTCTTAACTTTTGCTTTACTGGTTTCACCGAGGGGTCCACATTTAGGCAATGCAGTGCTACGGCTACATCTACCCCCACCAGGTCAGATGACCCAAAATCAAAGTCGTATGCATTCTTTTGCAAGCATTTTATCAGTTGCGCTGATATTTCCGGAGGCATCTGAGTACCAATCCTGGTGGTAAATCCCTTCTGCCCTGGGATTAATTCTATTTCTATCAGTTCCTGTGCGGGGACCATTAGGCTTTGTCCTTCTTTGAGGGTGTCAGCCTCTTTGATCTTGCCTTCCTCCCCTTCTGGCTTACATCGGGGGGCCATAGGTTTTGGGATAGTCCATTTCTTAGCTTCTTGATTGGTGTCTAGATGTTAGGTTTTTCGTTGTCTTTTCGTGTCCGTTTTCCCTTAGTTTTCGTGTGTTTTCGTTGTTTGTGGCTATGATTTGGTTGTTTTGGAGTCTTTGGTATTGTAGGATGAAAAGGGCGGAAATGAGAAGAAAACAAGAAGAAAGAAGCATTATATCGAAGAGGGGTTCGATAGGAGCACGTAGGCGAAAACAGAGGTCAATTTGGAGTTCGGACGAGGAAGACACGGCCGAAACAAGAAAGATGCGCGAAGTGAACAGAACCAAGTTCTGGACGCCGTCCAACTTGAGTTGGACGCCGTCCAACTCTGGCGGCCAGCTTTCCTTTCCTTCTATAACTAGGTTTTCATACCTATTATAAATACTACCCCTTGTACACGAATTCTACAACCTTTACCTTAGTTTTAGCTCTAGTTTTTAGCACATTACATTCTAGTTTAGTTTTCCTTTGTTCGATCTGGATCGCTACTTCGTTCTTCAATTAATTCAAGTTTTTACTTAGTTCTTCATTCTTCGTTTAATCTCGTAAGTTCTTTATTGCTTTCTTTAATTTGATTTAATTGCTTTCCTTAGTTTTAGATTTACTTTCGTAATTGCTTCGTTTAATTTCGTTTATTTAATTCCGTTCGTTCGATTTCAAGTTCTTAGTTTAGATTCGTTTTTCCTAGTTTTCAATTACTTTGTTTTCCAAGTTCTTAGAGTTAGATTTATTTATTTAATTTCCAGATTTTCAGGTTTAGTATAATTCATGTCTAGATTCGTTTTCGTTTCTTTCGTTGCTTTCTTATTTGCTTTCTTTTCAATTCTTGCCTAGGTAGTTTAATCGTTTTATTTTAGTTTAATTAGTTTAGATTATTTCTTTGCTTTTTAGATTAGATTTATTTACTTGCTTTGATTTATTGCTTATTTATTTTCTTGCCTAGGATTTAAACAAACCAAACCAAATTCTTTTTACTTGCTTTCTTAGATTTAGGCTAGTTTAGGATTGTTTTGCTACACGATTATTTGCCCTGCAAAGTTTTCCTTGAGATTCGACATTGGGTTTTTACTTACTAAGTGCTAGGATAGATTTCGTTCTATTGCGAACACTTTTTAGTGAAACACTTCTCCCATTTTTACCGATTGGATATAACATTTTCGCGAGGTCATTTGACTTCCCGATAACCATCCTACTTGATCTCCCACAGGAAATTTCATTATCAAGTGATGGGTGGATACGATTGCTTGGAAAGAGTTTAGAGCAGCTCTCCCTAGGATAGCAGTATAGGATGATTCCTGATCCACTACCCAGAAGGTAGTCATTTTTTATGCTCTAGCTTGCCCCTCCCCTAAAGTGAGAATGAGATCTACTGATCCTACTGTGACCACAGGCTTCTGCGAGAAGCCTTGGAGGGATATTCTGGTAGGTTTCAGGAGTCTCTTCTGAGGCATCTGATTGAGGCAACTCATGAGGATCACATTGACCGGGGTCCCCGTGTCGATGAAAATTCTCCGCACTTGGTACTCTTCTATTTCAGCTGTTATCACAAGGGCATCGTTGTGCTGATGCATAATGGCTTGGTTGTCCCCAAGTCCAAATGATATTCTTGGCATGGTAGTGCTGGTCCCTGGTTCCTTATGAGGATTGGCTGTTTTAGTAGGTGCCTTTTCCAGATGAGCTTTTGGACCAATTGTCATTTTTGCAGAGTTCTGCAAATATTTGAAGATTTTCGAAGAATTAGTCTCCGAATTCTTTAAAAATGAATCTTAATATATATGTCTTGCTCTTTGGCAAGCTTCAGATGGTCGGTATTAGCTTGAGCAGATATTGTCTACCTACGCAAGATTTTTATAGGATAGCTTCTGCCAATGTATGACAAAAGTGGGTGTTAGCCTATTTTATAAGACTCGATATCATGGCTCTTATCTTGATAAGGCTTCGTCCTGTGACGCCTGATTGGGTGAGGCCTTAGTGACAAAGTTTAATTACCATGCGGGGTTTTTGTACATTTCCTTCTTTTCATCAGAGTTTTGTTATGTGATGTTGTTTGCTTAACAGATCCCTTTATAATCACAAGCCATTTATGGTAGTTTTTACAAACATTGTCTGCTTGTTATCAGGCTCTTTAAGGGTGGCTTCTGCCTTTAGAGTGCTGGGATAAAGAACACCCGCTCTTGCAAGACCCATTATTAGGGCGTCTATTTTCCTAGGGCATCTTTCATGTGGCTCTTGAGAAGGATCTGATTATGGTGAGAAGTATTTTAGGTCTCGTATGGTCCCTTATTCTATGAGACTCAATGCCAGATGTCTAGCCACGCAGGCCTTTTATACATAATGCCCACTATGGAGAGCTTTTTATGTGGTGCTTATTTTGCAAGGCTTTCTTAGTGTAGGGTTCTGCCCCTCATGTGGGACTTGTAAAAATATCGCCTATTAAATAGGATTTTCGAGAATGTTGCTTACTGAATCAGGCTTATGAAAGGTTTGCTCATTATATGAGCTTAAGGAAGTGTTGCCCATCATATGGAGCTTTTGAAAAGTTCGACCCAATTCACGGGCTTATGAGGATGTTGTCTATTGAGAATGATATTCTTCATATGGGATTTATGAAAATGTTGCCCATTAAATAAGGCTTGTGAGAGGTTCCGCCTATTACATGGGGCTTACAAAGGTGTTGCCTATTGAATAGGGCTTAATTGATGATGCTTTGCCTATTTAATAGGGCTTAATTGATGATGTTTTGCCTATTAAATAGGGCTTTTGAGGTTATGCCTATTAGATAGGGCTTATGCTGCCTATGAGGTAGGGCTTACGCTAATGTTGCCTATTGAATAGGGCTTATGAGGGATCTTGCCCACTATATGGGGCTTGTGAGGGTGCTGCCTAACAGAGAGGGCTTATGCAGATGTTGCCTGTTAGACAGGGCTTCTGAGAGTATTGCCTGTTGAACAGGGCTTCTGAGGAGTGTTGCCTGTTAGACAGGGCTTATGAGAGTGTTGCCTGTTAGACATGGCTTCTGAGGGATTTTGCCTGTTAAACAGGGCTTCTGCAAGTATTATGAGAGGTTCTGCTTTCAGATGTAAGGCCCCTTCATCAGGGTGAAAGGGGTGACCTTGTCATCTTCAGCTCCCCGCCTCTTGATGCTTCTTTATTAGGTGAATTCTTTATTCATAACAATATAGGGGCATATATGAAAGGTTTTGAGGGATGGTGCTTCTTCTATAATTATCAATCCCTTATAGCCCACAAATAGATTTATCATTTTGAAATAGTTATAGGAGCTATAGACTCACCAATTACGCAAGGTGAGCTGAATGTGTTCGGCAATTTTAGTAACTTTTGACCTGGCTTTCCTTCAACTTCGTCGTAACCTTAAGATTTCAACATATAGAACAGTTTAGTTATCACAGTTTATATTATAAGGAAAACATGGTCTCGAAATCAACTCCGATTCCTTTGTCCTGCTGATATAAGCAACGCAACTACGATGAACTCATGATACTCATGCTCAGATTTTTTAGGAATAGCATCAGACTGACATTCAACATTTATTTATTATATCGCCTTTATTCTCAAGCATCTCTGGCAACAGGGGAATAACAGAGCAAATTCATAAACATATCACCACAATCAGCCAAGACTCCGAAGCTATCATGGAGGATAATGCTCCACATTCAACAGTTTCAACAATGTTTACAGGTGGAAAGCTTAAATTCACACATAAGGAAGAAAAAATCAATTTCTCAAATACGAGTTTCCCCTAACAGGGTATCTATCATAATTTTTGTTAAAAAGGAGATTACAATCTGAGAATCACTTTATATTCTTCCAAAAAGGGAACGTAATCTTGAAAATCATATCACATTCTATAGTTTACAATCATGGAGATCTCGACCAAACTCAAGCAATAACATACGTATTTGGGTTTTCACCGATTAAAAAACAAATACAGCACACCCATTCAGTCTAATATCAAGCTTTCACATATTTTTCACATAAGGACGCGGTGTGCCAGAATCATCTGCAGCATTGCAACAGTGGGCTAGAATTTCATATAAAACAGGGGAAATCAACATCTTAAACTCATCATTCCCACAGACGGCGCCAGTTGATAGATCCGGGTTGGAGATCCACAAAAATTTAAGAGATTATTCATCATGTTTTACAAGGAGCATTCATGGATCAATCGTTAAAGCGATAAAAAGCAAGAGATTTGTATGTTTGAAGAGCTGTAATCATGTATTCTGTACATAGCATAGTTTACGCAGAAATGATGAGTAGTAATCAAGCTATATGTTTAAATAAAAGGCATATTTATCCATGAACTGGTAAAATCCATGAGGCTCGGATCCCATACAAGCAGATAATGAAGAAACGAAGTAGGGAGAGAAAGAGAGAAACGAGGAGCTCGGAGCTCTTTTCAACCTCATTCCCTTTAGGACATGAGGGTTTTACCTTAGACTCACGGCGGTGAGCGAAAGAGGCTCTTCTTAATGTCGAGGAAGAGGAAGGAAAGTTGTTGCGGGTGATGATTCCCGGGAGAAGGCTTCGGAAGCCTGGACTGCTTGAGCTCTAAGGAGCTCGTGAAGCAGAGCAGAGTGTAGATGAATGAAACAGTACGCAAGAGTGCGCGTTTGTATGGAGAGCTGGGTTGTGATTGTTCATGATGAAGTATGCGATAGTCGGGTATTTATAGATGCAAGGAGGGTGAAAGCAAATATTCGTGTGGGGGAAGGACAGAAAAGGAATTCCCATGGGGACAAGATTCCCTTCGTCATGAATGCAGTGGTCCTCATTCTAGAGCACGTAGGGCCATGCGGGCAGCGTGCTTACACAGAACCTAGGGTTCTGCCAGATGCTTAAGGCATTGATCAGATCCTTTGGTCTTGACAGATGCCGATAAATCTCAAGTAGCTTCTGGGAGGCGGTAAGACTTCTAGTTTCTGCGTAGGACGTACCTTATGCACGTATTGAGCATCTGAAGCTTTAAGAACCCATAAAGCTTCTGGTAATATGCTACCATATAGAGCAGTCTCTGTCTGAAACCTTATCAAGATCGATAACTGCCTTCCTTAATGGCAATACCGAGTCTAGTTCTAACTAGACCTTACTAGTCCTTCTATCCTGACAAAATTTCCTTGTTCAGCAGAAAATATCCAATACTTTGAAGCAAAGGACAAAACCACAATTTGATATTTAAATGAAAGTCTGAGACGGTATTCCCAGCTTATAGGAAGGGTGTCTTTCTAGTGGATCAATTTATTTGGATAACGAGGCTGATACTAGTCCCTAGCAGGACCCACTTGCACATAAAACTATAAACTAGGTAGCAAAACCACACAACAAAACCACCCTTATGATATATCTTTATTTTTTTCTGTAACATTTTCTAAAAATTGTTGTTGTACACATGTAAGCTAGGATGAGAGTTTGCAATACAAGTGATGGAGCCCGTAAGTCATGGTTCGAAGCCCGGAGGCCCAGAATTATAGATGATATGGGATGAAGAGTGAAGACTTTATTTTAGTTTTAATTTTCGTATGTTTTGGTTCAGGCCACGTTTTTGGGTCTTAAAAGACTTGTTTTTGGGTTTTTATTATGTTGGTTAATGGGTTGGGCCATACCAATGACTTTGGGGCAGTTATTTCCTAGTTAGATTAGGTTTAGATGGTTTTATTTGCCTCTCTATATAAGGGGGTCTTTGTGGACGAAAATTAGTTAGCTTTTGATCATTAATATTATTGTGAGTTTATTCTCTCTTGAGAGTTTTCGAATTCCTCTTGATTATTCCAAGACGAATTCATTATCCGGCGAATCAGCGAGTCAATCATCCCTCGTTGTGTGTCATTCATCGTCCCCGTGTGGCTTGGCGACCGTTTCTTTGGGTTATAGAGACTTCGGTTTATCTATAGTACTTAGGAGGGTTTAGTCCTTTGACGTATTGGGATTTCCATTCGTTAGTTAGTTTCGTTTCTTCCGCGTGCGTCTACCATTCGGTCATCAAGGATCGTATCATTTGGTTCAGAGCCAGGCTTACGTCATCCAGGTTCTATCATCCTTTTCGTCTTGATTTTCGTGTCTTCGTGTTGCTTTCTGTTCGTGTCTTTCGTGTCGTTTTGAGTCTTCGTATTGTTCTGTTCCTTCATTCGTCTATTTCGTTTCTGTGTCAAAAAAAAAAAAATTCAGATTCGTTTGTGTCAAAATTTCAGAGTCGTTCTTGTAGCTTTTCTTTCGTGTCAAGTATTCAGATTCGTTTTGATACCTAGTCAAATTTGTTTTCTTAGTCATTAAGGAGTAGAAGATTTCTTTCCTTACAAGAATAGGAAACATACTCAGAATATAAATCCCATACCTTATATTATATAACACATTTTAGGTGAGTCTTCATGACGTTCTCGTGACATATTAGGGGCAAAAGTTTCGATAAAAAAAAAAAAAAAAAAAAAAAAAAAAAAAAAAAAAAAAAAAAAAAAAAAAAAAAGAGAAAAAAAGGATATATTCGAAGCCCTAGTGTGTCACTGTGTTTTCTGAGTTGGTTATTACGTGTTTCTTCATTGGGATATCAGTTATATATTCGTGTCGGTGTGTTTTCGTCTTTTTCTCGTGTTTTTCGTCGGCCAGCACTAAAACGGCCATAACTTTTGCATACGAACTCCGATTTTGCTCCATAATAAACCTTTTCGGAAAGCTCTCGAAAAGATCTATATGGTGGTTCCGACTACGTCGGAATCGGTCCATTATTTTTGCAAAAAAAGGTCGTTTAAAGGGTCAAATCGTCCGCCGAAGTTTTCGGCAAAATTTTCGTATCTTTTTTCGTGTCTCGGTTTAGGGTTTTCTTAGTCTAGTCATCTTTTCTTCCTATTTTCAGTACTCTTGATTCGTTAATAGTGATTTATGTGGTAGATTAAGGGAGTTTGAGCTTCTTGAGAGAGAACTGAGTGGAAAAAGGCAAGAGAGGTGAGATTATTAGAGGGTAAAAGCCATTGTTATTGAGCGATACACGAGTGCTGAGTGTGAACGGTATTGAGGGAAACACGAGTGCTTGTGAGGTTGTGAGGATCCTATTTTACTAACCTTTTGTAGGTATGTCGGATGAAGAGCTTGATTCACAAACGAAATCCATGATAGAGGCGATGGTGAAACAATGGGGCGAGGAGATGAGGAAACATTTTGCACCTTACCATTTCTATCGTGGGAATCAGAATAGTTGGAGGCAGTCCCAAGCTACTACTCTTTCATATTCGAAGAGAAGTTTTGGGGAGAAAGAAGAGCAGCCAAAGAAGAGGTACATACGTCCGTTTGTGAAGCCAAGGTCAGACTCTTCTAGTTTTTAAATTACAACTTGTGATGATGGAGGAGTTGTGTCCAAAGAAGAGAGAGAAGATCCAAAGGTGACGGTCATGGAGGAACAAAATGAAGAGGTGGAAGAAATCGAAGCACCTTCAGGACCGCTTACTTTATTCGATGATGGTGATCTTGATGTGCAGAATGAAGAGTATGATGGAGAGCAACAAGAGGTTGTCATTCATGTTGAGGATGAAGTGTCGTTTGTTTCTCTTACTCCAACACAAGTGGATGAGGATGGTCAAATGCAACTGTCAAAAGAGGTGGAGATGGTGAAGCCCAAGGAAGAGAAAGTAGAGACAAACGAGAATGGATTGATGCATGAATCTCTACTTGATCAGAGTAGTGCTTTGGAGTGGATCGTGAATGAGGAGAAGAAGTCCATGGAGGCAAAGTGGAACAATGGCAATGTTTCGTCTCTTGATTGTCTATTTCCTTTTACTTATACATTTGTGCAGGCATACAATGATGTTTCTTCTAAAGATACATGGCATGACATATTATCAATTAAAAGAAGTGAACATCAAATTGAGTTGGAGGGGAAGAAAGAGTTGGAGTCCATGCTGTTCGATGAGACGAAGAAGAAGCATAATTTTTTTCCTTTTGACGGAGGAGGCGGCCAGGATTTGAGGACAAATCCTCTTCAAGAGGAGGGGAATGATGGAGCCCGTAAGTCATGGTTCGAAGCCCGGAGGCCCAGAATTATAGATGATATGGGATGAAGAGTGAAGACTTTATTTTAGTTTTAATTTTCGTATGTTTTGGTTCAGGCCACGTTTTTGGGTCTTAAAAGACTTGTTTTTGGGTTTTTATTATGTTGGTTAATGGGTTGGGCCATACCAATGACTTTGGGGCAGTTATTTCCTAGTTAGATTAGGTTTAGATGGTTTTATTTGCCTCTCTATATAAGGGGGTCTTTGTGGACGAAAATTAGTTAGCTTTTGATCATTAATATTATTGTGAGTTTATTCTTATTCTCTCTTGAGAGTTTTCGAATTCCTCTTGATTATTCCAAGACGATCCGGCGAATCAGCGAGTCAATCATCCCTCGTTGTGTGTCATTCATCGTCCCCGTGTGGCTTGGCGACCGTTTCTTTGGGTTATAGAGACTTCGGTTTATCTATAGTACTTAGGAGGGTTTAGTCCTTTGACGTATTGGGATTTCCATTCGTTAGTTAGTTTTGTTTCTTCCGCGTGCGTCTACCATTCGGTCATCAAGGATCGTATCAACAAGCGTTTGTATCATCCCTTCTCCCGGTGGCGAAGGAGGGTAGCGAAAATGGTGATTTTGAGTTTTTCAGAGAATCCGTAGAAATCTCTGGTTTTTTAGTACTAGATAGTCATAATTTCTTGTCTTTAAAAATAAACTATAATTGTTTGAAGAAAAATAACTATAATTGTTAGAATTTTATAACATATGAAGGTGGTTGAGGGTGAGGGAGGAGGGTAGCGAAAATGGTGATTTTGAGTTTTTCAGAAAATCCATGGAAATCTCTGGTTTTTATAAAAGATTTTGAAGAGTGAAATCTCTTTATATTTTTTAAAGAGAATCTAGCAAAATCCATAGACTGTTAAAAATCCATGGACTGTTGAATACCTAGAGATTTTTTAAGACTTTAAAAAGTCTGCATTGAATACCTTAAGATTTTTAAAGACATTTTAAAATCTGAATTGAATACCTACAGATTTCTAAAATCCTTAAAAATTCAGCAGAATCTAAATTGAATACACCCCTTAAGTTAGAAGAAATGGGTTTTGTTAATGTAATTAAGAGGAATGTTCCACCGTTCCCCTCTATTTTGTGGACATTTTTAATGAGTCTACAGATGACAAGATATACCATTAATTAATAAAGTATTTAAATATATACCATAAATCTATCTATTGTAACGGATTAAGATTAAAGAATGATACACAAACATAAACGTAAATAAGACACATAATTACGTAGTTCATCAACGTTGTGTTGGCTACGTCCCCCAAGCGAGCAACACACAGTAGCCCCTCCCCCAATCCCGCTCACGCTCTCTCTCGCTCGATTTCCCTCTCTCACTCACGCTCTCCCTCGCTTGATCTTTGTTCTCTCTTTCTAACTCCCACCCCTCTCTTGATTAAGACATCAACGGAGAAAAGGCCGTCGCGGACAGCAGGCTAGAAAGTCGCTGCCACCGCCGCTGGGTCGACGCGAGGACGCCGTCGCCGGAGGTAACACTCCCCCTTCCAACCTTCTTATCTTTCTCCCCTCTCTCTCTTTAACTCTTAGTCTCTCTTTTCTTCGAATTAGGGCTCGGGACGAACGCCACCGTCACCGCAAACCTTCGGCCAGAGACCCTACCGTTGCTGGAGAAGTTCAAGATTTGGGGCCACCTCTGCCGCCCCGGACAGAGCCTCGGCTCCATTCCTTCCCGTCGGGGCCTAGCGCCTCGACGGAGGTTTGATTCAATTCTCCCTCTCTCTTTTTTGATTTTTGCATTTATATGCACATTTATTGCTCTCGTTCTTGTGCGTTCGGCGTTGTGCACAATCAGATTTGGAGATGTATGTGTATATTCTTGTGGTAGAATTCCTTTTGTTGATAATGATGGATATGTTATGATACTACAGTTCCATGATTCTTGGCTCTATGAGCTTATTGGCTTAAGCATCAATTATTTAAGCATCAACTATGTGTCTTTGATTAACAATTCTATTTGTACACATCGATTTCTTCTTGTATGAATTGTTGTCTGGTTTCTTGTTCACAGTTGCCTTAAAAAGGAGTTGTGATTCTGTTCTAACTTTGGTTAATAAGAATTAATGTTGAAGTGCATTCTTAAAACTGTATGGAACTTTTATCTTACTATTAAGAGAATCTTTTAACATGTTCTTAAACACAACTTAACATACTTGGGATTAGAATCTTACTAGTTAGATTGGAAGAGCAGTAGTTGCTTGCTTCCCTCTCCTTCTTCTTTTCTTCTTTTGTGGTGTTGTCTGCCACCCTTTCCTTGTCTTAAATCTATTTTCAGTTCTTGTATGTGGATTGAAGTGAAATTGAATTTAAGGTCTGTATATTACTTTTTTTGTTGTGAATGTGGCGGATGAGAGTGTAATAAAGGGAGCAGCTTGGAGAGGTTACAAAAGTCTTCATGGAGGTGATTGGAGTGAAGCTCGGTGAAAATGTGCAAATTTTGTGCAGATTTCTTCTTTAACTACTTCTTTCTCCTTTTGCAGGTTTGGAGGGGCTTAAGGTGAGGAGGAGGTATAACTTCCCAGATTTTATAGGATTGGTTGAAGACCCCCATGTTGTTGTTGAGCCACTTGCTGCTGCTGCTCTTTTTTATTTTTTATTTTTTTTATTTTTTTTTATTGCAACTTAATCTAGTTGATAGGAATAAAATTTGGAGTGAAAAATAAACTACCCACTTAGTGATAAGAAGATCAATAGTAGGTCACCCACTTAAAAAATACAAATTATACCCAAAATTGACGTGAAAGGACAAAAATACCCTTACTGTTGACTTTGACTTTTACTAGTCAACATCACTCTTCTCTCCTCCCCCTCCTTCTCTCTCTTCAACGTGTCTCTTCTTTCCTCATTTCTTTTCCATTTTTTTTTTTCATTTTCGAAATTAAGTTTTTTTTATTCCCCTCCCCCCCCCCCCTCCCCCAATCACTTTTCTGACTATTGTAATTGTGATATTCGTATAACTTTAAGGAGGTACGAAATATAACAAATTTGTTCCAATAATATATAATAATTACGAAATTATATACGTAAGTATGCAATTATGCAGTTATTTGGGATGTCTAAACCTATTTAGAAAATTTAAACCCTATTGTGCATCTTAACCAGGTACAAAATAAAAAATTGCGTACTAAGGGTAAACGAATAAACTAAAAGTCTGACGTGTCTAAACATATTTAAGAAATTTATTCCCTATTGTGCATCTTAACAAGGTACTAAATGTATAAACAAATAATCTAAAACCCTATTCGGGGTGTCTAAACCTATTTAAGAAATTTAAACCCTATTGTGCATCTTAACCAGGTACGAAATGAAAATTGTATATTAGGTGTAAACGAATAAACTAAAAGTCCGACGTGTAAACCTATTTAGGAAATTTTAAACCCTATTGTGCATCTTAACCAGGTAAGAAATGAAAATTACGTACCGGGTGTAAACGAATAAACTAAAAGTCCGACGATAATTTTCAATAGACTTAGTTTCAATGCATAAAAGAAATCGAAATTGTAGTAAAAATATGGTAAAACTAATGTTAAATCGGTAGAAAATATGATTATTTTGTAATTGGTGATAGTACAAACATTCTTTATCTTTTAAATATCTAACAAAATATGTCTTTTTATCTTATAAGTTGGTACGAGAATATGATATTCGTAACAAAACTATAGTTAAGGAAGTACGAATTCTACATTTCTTACATTCATAATATGTTTTCATTAGGAGAATGGTTTATTTTGTTTAAAAAATGAGGTGCGAACTATATTCGTATCCCCATCGATATATAATATTTAGTATCAGATTCAAAATAAAAAATACGAACAAACAAACAAAATTAATCAAATTGGTATAAAGTGGAACAAAATATGAAATTCGTATAAAAAAAGATAGAAAATTCAAAACTAATGTCAAATTTAAAGTGCTATATTACATCAATGATGGTATAAACAGGTACGAACTAAGATATTCGTTACACAATCTAACTCTATATAAGCTAAATATTAGCAATTGATGATTCAAAATCCACACCAGAATCAAATCAACTTATATACAAACTTATATATTCTTTATGAAAAATACCAAAACACCAAGATAAATATACTCCACATGAAGAAAGAAAAAAAAAACAAAAACAAACAAAAGAGTGAATTCCATAATAGGAAAAAAAAAAAAAAGGGAAGGAAGGAAGGAAGAAAGAAAGAAAGAAAAATTCTCTCTGCAAAGTGCAAACAAGAGTAATTTCATTAAAAACAAAAAAGGGGAAAAAAAAAAGAAAAAATGAAAAAAGGAAAAATGAAAAAAAAAAAGAGAAAAAGCACCGTCTCTCTTCCCTTCCCCTCTCTCAATGCCGTCGCCTCTGAATGCATTGAATACATTAATGGCGTCTCTGAATGCAGGAGGAAGGTTGGGGATAAAGTGAGACTTTCTGAGAGAATTGGGGAAAGTAGTAACGAAGAATAAATCCACCCAATCGAGCTTCTGCTTTCTCCTCCATCGCCAACAGATCTACCACCGTACACTTCCTCCTCCTCCTCCGCCACCGCCGTCCACCGCGAACAGATCCGCCGTCGTTCTCTTCTTCCTCCGCCGTTGTCGTCCACCGCGAATAGATCCGCCATTCACCGCGAACAGATCTGCCATCGTTCGCTTCCTCTTCCTCCACCGCTGTCGTTCGCTTCTTTCTCCGCCGCCGCCGGTCGCTATATCCCTGGAAATTTCGGAATGAAGAGAGAAAAACAAGGAAGGAGAGAGAGAGAGAGAGAGAGAGAGAGAGAGAGAGAGAGGAATGTCGCTGCAAATAAAAGAGAGATAGAGTTTTGAGAGAAGTAAGGATATTTGTGTACATTCACATGAAAAATGGGTATAATTTGCGTTTTTTATATGGGTGACTTACTACTGATTTCCTTATAGCAAAGTGGGTAGGTGATAGGATATGACCCACCTCTCCAGCCCGAATAGAGGGCCCAATAGAGATTTGGCCCATCATTAAAGTCAGGCCTACAAGTTCGGCCCATGAAAACTCCTAAACCCAGTGGACGTAGAAAATGAGATCGTAGCACATAAGGAAAGAGGTTTACATGGCCAGTTTAGATATGGTCGACAGCGCAATTAAAGGAGATTTGCATGGAAAGATTATATATAATTGATATGTACGCATATATATAAGCGAGTAGATAGGGGAGCGGGGGTCACTCTCACTTTTGGTACTCGGCGCTATACCTAATAAACAAGCCGCCATCTCTTTTCTCCCATGGACGTAGATCTATCACTATAGATCGAACCACGTAAACCCTATCGTGTTCATACTTTTCTATCGTTCTTGTTTTCTTCTTAACCCATCGATCTATTCACAACAAATCCATACTCGATCACTGGCGCCGTCTGTTCGGACTAGGCAACCCGGTTATCACTCCTGCCAATCCGACAATGGGCACCCAGCGAGGAAATCCTAGCACGGGGATAGAAACTCACCCCGCAGTACCTCGAGGACAATCCGACGTCTAGGGTCTGATGAGAGCCTTTCTCAGTAGCGAGAAAGCTCAAGAGCTATTCCGTCAGTATGAACAGGAATACCGAGGTGGAAATCGTGGGAGAGCGCAGGGCACAAGAGCTATTCCGTCAGCAGCCGAGGGGAGGTCAGCCCAGGCGTGAAAGGAGCATGGAGATCGTAGGAGAGCGCAGAGGCAACCCCACATCCTTGTACATGGCGGGAGGATTCAATGCAGGAGAACGCAGGGCCAAACACTTCAGGACTTCATGACGAGGATCAATAGGGAATGCCTACATGCCCGAGGTCTCAACGATCTCCTCGTCATTTATGCGTTTGAGAACGCAATCCTATCTGATGCGTTGTATAAAGAGATCCTCGCGAAGGATCCTCAGACAATCAGAAGGAGACCGAGGTGAAGCCTCGAACAAGAAGAGGAAGGATGAGAAACCTCAAAAGAGAGTGCTGGAACGTGTTCAGCGAGGTCCCATAGAGTCTCGTCTCGGACCTCGCCAAAGCACGGCGCCACCAATTATCCCACCACCTCGCAGTCAGTTTACACCACTGCCCAAGCCTCGAGCTGAGATCTTCGAGTTACACGCGAATCTCTTCGAGAAACCGCGTCCACTTTGAGAGTCCACAAAGCAGAAATTCTGGGATAAATATTGCTTCTTCCATGAGGATTACGGCCATGAGACAAAAGAATGCCGGAACTTGATGAGGGAAATCGAAGGACTAGTCAGAAGTGGTCCATTACGAAAGTATTAGGACCAAGGTGGCCGAGTCAACCAGTTCGACACCCCCCAAAGTCAAAGAAAGTGAAAACAACAAAAAGGAGGAGGTATCTGCAGCTCAGGCGTTGATAAGAAGTTCAAACGCGAGGAAGATACAGATGGTGATGGGGATTACCAGTACGATGCCATAATCGCGACCATTTCCGATCTTCCGAAAGGCCAGACCAAGTCCTCTTTGAAATCCGAAGCGCGGGCTGTTCCACCCAGTGAGCCCGCCAATAAGAGATTCAAGCAAGAAGAGATGATCACTGTAATGGCCCGCAAATTCGATAATCTATAAATCTAAGTTACGATAATACGTCACGAGTAATACTCGTATTTATGATTATTGAGTAAGATAGCACGTTATTAAACGAAGGCAATCTTAATTAATTAAGAGTTGGGCCAAGCCCATAAAATTTTATAAATTGGGCTCAAGCCCATAAATTAATGAATTGGGCCCAAACCCATAAATTAATGAATTGGGCCAAGCCCAATTAGTAGAAGTCTGTCGACTTAAGAAACGGAAAACCGAAGGAGTTGCGTAACGAAAAATATGTAATAGATGTATATTAAAATACATGCTACGTATGTAGAAAGTAATCTAATAATACATCTAACTATTACATAAGGAATAAAGAAATCACATGCATTGTATAATGTACAAGAAATTAATACACATTCAATGTATTGTTAATGTACAATTAATGCAAAAGTTAGAGAAAGACAAGAAAGGAGTGGCTGCTACTTGGCTGCCAATTCTGCAGCAGCTTTCTCCTTCTAGCCACCATCATCTTTTCCCTAGCTTCATTGACAAAATCAGCCCCAAACCTCCCCAACTATGTCCTGCAAAACCATCGCCTAAAGCAAGGGAAAGTAGGCATCAAATCATGAAGAAAATGGAGGTTAAGTTCACAGGTTTCACACCTGCTAATTACATACCAATCCTCATCAAAAGAGTAATATAAATACCCCAACATAAACCATATTTCAGTTTTCAACCTCTCACACAATATTCACTCAAAGAAGATAGAATTTAAGAGAAGAAGAAGAGGAACTAAGGAAGAGGAAGAGCAAAGCTAACAACCACAACCCTTCTAACAACTAGTAAGCATACCATCACCATCTTTCAAATTAATATCAATAGGAAGCAAGCATGCTAATTTTCAGATTCAATTTCAATGGAAGCATGCTAATTTTCAGATTTCATACATAAGCATGCTCGAATATTAACTCTTGATTTAAGAATCAACCAAGCATAAGCAAATGAACTACTAAGATAAGTATGTAATAACACACCATTTACAATTCATGAATACAAGCTAAGCATGCTTTTGTATACCATTCATGTTAAAGAAATAAAACCTACAAGCCCTACTGCCCTCTATCGAAAGAATTTGAACTTCAAGTGTATTAAAACCATGAAGTTAAGTCTAATAGTATATGAAATCTGATTTCATTATGCAAACATATGAACAAAAAAAAAAAAAGACGAAGACATATATGCACATATATTTACAAATCGCATTATAGTAATTAAGGGGAGGAGTGAGTCGAACCTCCGTCGAGGCCGAAGCCTCGACGGGAGAGGGGCAGTCTGTCGGGGCAGCAAAGGCGGCCCCGAGTCGAGCTTCGACGGCATTTTCCCCGGCATCCCAGCTGCTGCCCAAAACCCCCCTACACAGAAAAAAAAAAAAAGAGAAAGAACATTAATTTATATACATATACATATATATGCCGAGAGAGTGAGAGTTCAGAGGGGGGGGGGGGGGTGTATACCGGCGACGGTGGCCGTAACCTCCGGCGACGGTGTTCCCCAGTCGGACAGCAGCGTCGGCGTTTCCTGGGCAATACTCCGAAGCCTGCAAGTAGTAGACGAGAAAGAGAGAGAGTTAGATGGAGGGAAGGAGAGGGGCTACTGCCGGAGCTCGACCCTCGCCGTCGGCGAGGGTGGCGCTGGCAGATTCAGTCAGAGAAGGAGAGATTGAGAGAGAGGGGAAAACAGAGAGATGTGCAGACAGGCAGAGTCACGGCGACTCACGTCGCCGGCGACAGTACAGCAACGGCGGCTCGTCGGTGTCAGCCGAGTTCAGACCGACGGAGAGAGGTAGAGGGATAGGGAAAAGAAGAGATAGAAAGAGTAGAGGGGAAAGAATGAGGGAGGAAGGAGAAGACGGCGTCGCCGGCGACGGCGCTCTCGCCGCCGGCGACGGTGGCGTTGGCTGGGCAGATTCAGTCCGAGAGGGAGAGGGAGAGGGAGAGGGAGAGGGAGAGGGAGATGGGGCAGGTGGTTGAGAAGTGGGGGAAATGAGAGTGACGGTGAGGGCTAGGTTTTTTTTATACTTAGGGTTTGAACCGGGTCGGGTTCTGGGTCGGGTTCTGGGTCAGGTTTTGGGTCGGGTTTTGTGTCTGGGTTAGGAGTAGTCTTGGGCCGGGAATTGGGCTCAAGTCGGGCCGATTAATTTACGGCCCAACTATTTAATTTATTTAATATTTTCGTATAATTAAAGCCCGTAAAATTTAGACGAATAGGACGTAATAAATTACCGAGAAATGTTTTATTAATTCTAATAAAGCCACTCGAGTAATATGAGTTTATTATCGAAGCTTGAGAAATTCTCGAGCCTAAAATAGCCTACTTAATTCATGGAAATGAATTATGATGATAATATTAGATTTAACAATCTAATAATATATAACTTCAAATAAATTATTATTCGAAGCTTACAAGGACAATTAACGGCTACCACTAGCCATGAAGAATAATTAACTCCGATTAATAATCTCACGATATATTAACAGAACGTTAGTTAAAACGAGAAGTTAGAAACAAAGAATTATAGTATCCTTTATAAGGAATTATTAGATTCTATAAGAATGGAAATTCTTATATTGTCATTTCTAAATAGATGGAAATCGACCGGAAGGTTGACGTTGCGATTTTATCATGATCGACACTTTTCACGCTACTTAAGGTGGGCTTTCTTATACAAGAAAAGTTATAGAATGTTTAGATGAAAATGCTTATTTTCAAGTATTGTCATGCCATAAACATTTTTGTTTTGTGTATGACACCTATCTGAATTGGCTTCGCCAATAAAGTTAATCGATTTCGGGTCCTTGTTAAGACTTGCTATCTTGCTTGGACTAGTGTACACAGGACCGTGAGTCATCTTCAGGGTTGGCCGGTCAGGTGTCGTGTGAGGTGGCCACCTCCTCGACACCACAGTTTCAGATATGGTAGATTGCGAAAGAACTTAGCATGCATGCACTTTTAGATCACAAGAACAGTTTTAGTAAGCATGGGCTCTTTTCAATAAAACCCCTATGTCTTACAGTTGAATGGCTTGACAATTATTATGTATAGTTTTCGGCATGTGCCCACTGAGTACTTTCGTACTCAGCCCTGCATGTATTTCTAAATGTGCAGGTTGAGCGAGATGATGTGAAGTGGCGAGTGGAGCTTTTGTCGTTATAGATTAGGACTCTCGGTAATACGTATCTTCATACATGTATTCAAGTGTTCTTCCGCTGTGCAAACTCTTGAGCTTTCGAGAATTGTTTCAAGTCATGTAATAGATTATGACAAGTATCCTTGTATTCTCATTTGAGATCCCGAGTTGAGACGTACAATGGTATAAAGTGTTGTTCAAATAGTTATACGAGTCATATTCCACACACAATCTTATACCCCCTTTCTTTCCCCTACTCTTAATTCCCATCCCTAGTCATTGTTTCCCGGCTTAACTATCCTTAGTGAAGTCCGGTCGTGACAGAGTGGTATCAGAGCAATGGTTGCTCTGAAACCCGAGAGTCTTCTTCAGAGTTTAGTCGAGTATTGATTCACTTGACTAATTGAGTCAGTCGACAAAGCTCTGCACTTCACTACATCGCGCTCAACGAGGAAAGGTAAGACTTTCACGAGATTGGAAGTTGAAGAATAGAAAGGACATAGTGGAATTAAGATCACATATGGAAAAGAACAAGGCTTGCTAGAGAACATAGCTCGCTCGAACTAGTTGTTTTCCTCGGAGAACTTAGAAATAGACGTTGAGGGAATGAAATTTCCTTCCTCTTCGTAAGAAGAGAAGAAGATGAAAAGGCGATGAAGATGCAAGAGTGCAAAAGAATTGAGGCAAGAGACACGATGAAGACAGATGTCACTCGATGACATGGGCTTAGCCTTTTAACGGCTTTTCAAGACATACGAACAACGTTAGTTCACTAATGTTTTTACATAATGAAGTTTCTATAAGTTAACAAAGATACTGTGGCACAATAAAGATAAGACCACCACAAAACCATAGATGTACCGCATCATGGTTAAACAAAAGAATATAACAGCAGTCAAATGAAAGATTAAATAGAAGTTAGAAAAGAATGACGGTAACAATAGTTATACCTATTTGGAAATATATATCCATGAGCATAAAAGCATTAATTGATCTCTAATTCTTAGAGTTCAAATATTAGAACATGTCAATCAGAACCTAAATAAGGTTAGGCCTGAACAAAGTTCACCAAAAGGAAGAAGCAACCCGGTGCTTCGACACCAGAGATAGTTCGATCATAACGAATTTATCAGTCCTTTTAAAAGAATGGTTTAGATAAGTTGATGTACCATTTTGGTCACTTTAGAATATCCACCCACGATCACAGGGTGTAAGACATGACGTTATTACGAGATTGAAAAATCTACCGCCAACAAATTAGTAAGGATGATGGGGGACATTATACGAGATTGATCGTTCAGGATGACATTACCATGACCTAATAAGCGACATTCTCAAGATTGTAGGCATTTTTAATGTGTATGGTTAACACCAATAAGGTTTTTATACAAGACCAAACCATAGAATCATATGGAGCAAATTGTATGTTTCAACATAAGGTGCGACTATCATGCAGACTAAATATCTAAAATAAATTAGTTATTATGGCCGGTTAAGATTAACCGATAGTATGACATCCTAGAGCGTAGACTCGTAAGAAGTCTATAATATGGAAATATTAGTGCTATTTAAAAGAAACCTTATATTGATAAGGCCACCTCGATTGATATGCGAGGCAGTACCAAAGAGAACCCCGTACTCTACAACGTACAATCAGAATAAAAATGCAAGGTTATATGCCCTTGTAAGGTTATGAATAACAATGATAGCACATTCAGTTAGTGGTGAAAGCTTATAGGGGATAAAAGAACATTGAAGACTACTTCAGTGAAGTTGTACATAAGTACTTATAGTAAGAAGAATTGCGTGGCTAATGATATAAAGGAAAACTTATCGTGGTAATACCTCGTGTTGTGATGTCCTACGTGAGCCCTTGAAGCCCAGAAAAATGTATTATAAAAATACAGAGTCCAGAAAAATTATGAGTTAGAAGAGCTCGCCAAACTTTGCAAAAGCTTCTTTTCACCGCCCGAAAAGTTGAGAGTCGCCAAAGTACTTGAACTTCGTGTGACTGAGATTGTGTCTATGCGGGACTGATCACCCCACATAATATCAATCTCGGTAGCGTTACCATCAGACAAGAAATCGGACCGGTATCGACAAAATGGGTCTCCTCCCCCTGACCTTTGTCATTTCATTTCTACCCTCTGATTATTCTTTCCTAGCTTGTCAGATGATTTATTGATAACATATTTTGGTTACTTGTTGTACCAAAATTGAACCAAGGTCATTATACCTTCCAGATATTCTCATTCCACTTTGATACAATTAGCTATCCAAGCAATGGAGTTTACTAAGCCCAACTGCAAGTCACGAGTATGACTTAAAGTATGATACCGTCAGGGATTACCCAAAACATGGCAATGAAATAGAACAAGATAGAAATGAAGAGACTTACAATTAGTGGAAGAAAATTTAAGATGAAAAATGTTTAAGGACAATGATATGATCTTGAGTATGTTACAAAATGGTTCAGGGGTTGTTAAATAAGTAAAGATATTGATACAAGACTCAAGTAGATAATGGTGTGAGGAGAGATAGTTAATAAAGACCTTTTGGAATTCCCAGAATTTTTTTTTATTCAAGAAAAGAGATACTAGATAGTAAAGTAAGAAGCATGTTCGAAACTACGAGAATGGTAAGGCATATTAAGAGAATAAGTAAAGAGGAGAAATGAGTACATAAGCAGAATATATATTTAAGTGGATGCATGCATTAAAGTACGGGATAAATCAGTTCCCACAGAATATAGCAAATGATCAAGAGTTGACACCACATTAACAAATGTAGTAGTTGGTGGTATAGGTTGATGACAAAATCTAGATTAAGATTTCCATACATCACGGGTGATACACCCCTTAGAACAATCGCATGGATCAGACGAAATTTTTTTTTTCCGCTAGAAATAAAGTTTCGAATAACAAGATTTAAGTTGGTCGGCCATGAAAGACGTATGAATGAAAGTTAGCAACGGAATGTAACAAAGTAAGACAAACGGAAAGATAATCCATTCCAAGGAACCTAATCCTCAAGGAACTCCTCCAGTTAAGAAACTATATGAAATAAGGAGCATTTGAGATATGGACCAAGAGTTTCAGTAAATCCTCAATCTAGAAGATTGATTCGAAATGGTGGATAGACAAGATTATCTACAAGAGTATAAAGTAAGAGGACTATGTACAATTTAAACCTCCATAACGGAAACAACGGTACGTAAATAAAATAGGAGGGTTATGACTCTATCGAATAACCAACAGTTTTATGGATTAGTAAATTGATACAGGTTCAAACCTATTTTAAGTAATTAGCCCTATTCCAAGGAGACAGAAAGTCTTGCCAAGGTCCCTTAAATATTAAAAGTCGAACGAAGGCGATATAGAGAAGGAAGAATTGGTAGAGATAAAGTATATGCAATTAGCATATCAAAGGACCGTCCATGTAAAACTCATATGAATTGAGCAAGTAAAGAATTGGAAGATGTAGCATTGCTACTAGAGGTAATTATTTTTACCCCTCATTGAAATGTATAGATTTAGCAATCGAAACGACCTGCCCAATTATTATAAATCTCTACTCCATATAGTATTAAATGTCTCACCTATACATGAGCAATTAAGTTAAAAAGAATAGTACAAGGGAAATGCTTATACATAAAAAAAAAAATAGAGAATATGTTTTCTAGCTTAACAAAGTGACATTACTTGGACACATCGTGTCGTCGGATGAAATTAAGTAGACCCAGCAAAAGTAGAAGCTTTACAAGGGTGAGAATCATCTACACTAAATAAAATACGTAGCCTCTTAGGAGTGACTCGTTATTACCAGAGATTCGTCAAGAATTCTCCAAGATAGTAAGGCCAATAACATGATTGTAAAGCGAGTGATCCAGTGTATGTGGACCTTTAAGCGTCACTCATGCTTTCAATAGTTGACATGGAAGTCGATGGTTGTGCTAATTCTGATAGTTCTAGAACTACAAAAGAAATAAACAACATACATAGATGCCTCAGGGAATGGGATCATCCCAGTACCAATGAAAGGAAAGAAATGTAACAATTTATACACCACGTTGGTTATACCACAACCCTACCCACAACTTAAATTTTTCAGTGGTGCACGCCCTGAAAATTTAGAAGCATCAACCTTATGGAGTTAATGCAAAATCTCACGGATTACAAGAACGAATTCGAACAGTGAGCTTTTATGTGTGTCGAATAAGGTGGGTAGAACTAGTAGGGAATTATGAATGCAGTATCAACTACCAATGCAAAGGTCAATATAATAGCCAATGCTTTAAGTCGTAAACCACGCTCTATGTGGATACTTCTTCTCACGAGTGAGAAGACAATTGTCAGTGATTTTAAGAATATAAATTTAAAGGTAGTGCCTCGCCCAAGGCGGTAGAAAGATTATTACTACATTGACTATAATGTCAACGAGAGGCATAAAGCAAAGAAACGAAGTTAAAGAAGATACAGATGTTAAGGATAATAATACCGAAGAATATTGTTAGGGAGGTTGTGCATACCACACGATGATGAGCTCAAGAATGAAATCTTAAGTAAGACTAAAGATACACTATAAACCGCTTACCTGGGAATACAAGATGCATTAAGACCTATAAAGAAAGTTGTGGTAGGGGACATGAAGAAATGTATAGCCTCAACTACCAGAAGGTGCTTTAGTATGTCAAACAAGTAAACTTGTTTCAAGGATATGGTTAACCACCATGTTAACTAATTGATTACGATAAATTAGATCATGATCAAAATTTTAGGGAAGCTACAACCCCTAAAAGATTTCGTAGTGAAACTGCGAACACGTTACAATGAGATTGTGATGAGACTACCAAAACTAAGAAAGAAAACAAAGTTTTATATATAAAGTTATTGATCGACTTACGAAGAGACCTTATACTATTTCCATTTCGATCAGCCACAGATCAAGATTAGCCCAATTACATGCTTAAGGAGTCAAGTGTTACACAATGTGTTTATCACTAGAAACCAAGACACTATGTTACATACAGGTCCTGGATTAGTTACGAAAGATTTAAGCACTAAGCTAGTTAATAGCACAGCTTGTCATCGCCAAACTGATAGGCAATGGGAAAGAAGGATTTAGATCCTATAAGGCATGTCGAGAACAGTCGTACTCGTTAAAGGCGGAAATAGACTTGCTAATAATAGTATTAGCCTATAAAAAAGGCGTGATGCCATATGACGTACTATAAAGGTGACAATATAGACCACTCTCTATAAAGACAAGATAGGTGAAAGAAAGATTTAAGGTCCTGATACGATCAATGAAAGGATCAAGATAGAATATGTTGTAAAAGAGTGAGAGAAGATAGAATGGACAGAAGTCCTGAACCGACAAATGTCGAACAAAGATAAACTTTGAAATAGTAGATAAAGTTTTCATGAAGGTAACACCTTCGAAGTAGGTAACCATGTTTATATTCAAGGGAAAGCTAAGAACTCGTTTTACTAAGACCTTATGATATCCAAAAAGAACGTGATATGCTAAAGTAGCATACAAGTTAGAAACACCTCCAAAAATTAGAACGTATACATAATGTGGTATTTTACGTATGCAAGTAAGAGGATATGTGATTGATAGCATGCGCGAAATTCATCAAGATGAATTTGTCTTAAATTTGTAGCTTAGTTGCAAGAATAAAGTAAAAGAAGTTTTGGACCGAAAGGTGCAACATCTTAGAAAGAAGTATGCTACTTCATTCGAGGTTTGGTGGAAACACCACGGACAGGAAGAAGCGACATGGGAACTTGAGGATAAGATGAAAGAAAAATACCCCGAGCTTTTCAATTAGAGGTATGCAAATTTCGGGACGAAATTTTTTTTTTAAGGTGGGTAGAATGTAATGGCCCGCAAATTCGATAATCTATAAATCTAAGTTACGATAATAAGTCACGAGTAATACTCGTATTTATGATTATCGAGTAAGATAGCACGTTATTAAACGAAGGCAATCTTAATTAATTAAGAGTTGGGCCAAGCCTATAAAATTTTATAAATTGGGCTCAAGCCCATAAATTAATGAATTGGGCCCAAACCCATAAATTAATGAATTGGGCCAAGCCCAATTAGTAGAAGTCTGTCGTCTTAAGAAACGGAAAACCGAAGGAGTTGCGTAACGAAAAATATGTAATAGATGTATATTAAAATACATGCTACGTATGTAGAAAGTAATCTAATAATACATCTAACTATTACATAAGGAATAAAGAAATCACATGCATTGTATAATGTACAAGAAATTAATACACATTCAATGTATTGTTAATGTACAATTAATGCAAAAGTTAGAGAAAGACAAGAAAGGAGTGGCTGCTACTTGGCTGCCAATTCTGCAGCAGCTTTCTCCTTCTAGCCACCATCATCTTTTCCCTAGCTTCATTGACAAAATCAGCCCCAAACCTCCCCAACTATGTCCTGCAAAACCATCCCCTAAAGCAAGGGAAAGAAGGCATCAAATCATGAAGAAAATGGAGGTTAAGTTCACAGGTTTCACACCTGCTAATTACATACCAATCCTCATCAAAAGAGTAATATAAATACCCCAACATAAACCATATTTCAGTTTTCAACCTCTCACACAATATTCACTCAAAGAAGATAGAATTTAAGAGAAGAAGAAGAGGAACTAAGGAAGAGGAAGAGCAAAGCTAACAACCACAACCCTTCTAACAACTAGTAAGCATACCATCACCATCTTTCAAATTAATATCAATAGGAAGCAAGCATGCTAATTTTCAGATTCAATTTCAATGGAAGCATGCTAATTTTCAGATTTCATACATAAGCATGCTCGAATATTAACTCTTGATTTAAGAATCAACCAAGCATAAGCAAATGAACTACTAAGATAAGTATGTAATAACACACCATTTACAATTCATGAATACAAGCTAAGCATGCTTTTGTATACCATTCATGTTAAAGAAATAAAACCTACAAGCCCTACTGCCCTCTATCGAAAGAATTTGAACTTCAAGTGTATTAAAACCATGAAGTTAAGTCTAATAGTATATGAAATCTGATTTCATTATGCAAACTTATGAACAAAAAAAAAAAAGACGAAGACATATATGCACATATATTTACAAATCGCATTATAGTAATTAAGGGGAGGAGTGAGTCGAACCTCCGTCGAGGCCGAAGCCTCGACGGGAGAGGGGCAGTCTGTCGGGGCAGCAAAGGCGGCCCCGAGTCGAGCTTCGACGGCATTTTCCCCGGCATCCCAGCTGCTGCCCAAAACCCCCCTACACAGAAAAAAAAAAAAAAAAGAGAAAGAACATTAATTTATATACATATACATATATATGCCGAGAGAGTGAGAGTTCAGAGGGGGGGGGGGGGGGGGGGTGTATACCGGCGACGGTGGCCGTAACCTCCGGCGACGGTGTTCCCCAGTCGGACAGCAGCGTCGGCGTTTCCTGGGCAATACTCCGAAGCCTGCAAGTAGTAGACGAGAAAGAGAGAGAGTTAGATGGAGGGAAGGAGAGGGGCTACTGCCGGAGCTCGACCCTCGCCGTCGGCGAGGGTGGCGCCGGCAGATTCAGTCAGAGAAGGAGAGATTGAGAGAGAGGGGAAAACAGAGAGATGTGCAGACAGGCAGAGTCACGGCGACTCACGTCGCCGGCGACAGTACAGCAACGGCGGCTCGTCGGTGTCAGCCGAGTTCAGACCGACGGAGAGAGGTAGAGGGATAGGGAAAAGAAGAGATAGAAAGAGTAGAGGGGAAAGAATGAGGGAGGAAGGAGAAGACGGCGTCGCCGGCGACGGCGCTCTCGCCGCCGGCGACGGTGGCGTTGGCTGGGCAGATTCAGTCCGAGATGGAGAGGGAGAGGGAGAGGGAGAGGGAGATGGGGCAGGTGGTTGAGAAGTGGGGGAAATGAGAGTGACGGTGAGGGCTAGGTTTTTTTTATACTTAGGGTTTGAACCGGGTCGGGTTCTGGGTCGGGTTCTGGGTCAGGTTTTGGGTCGGGTTTTGTGTCTGGGTTAGGAGTAGTCTTGGGCCGGGAATTGGGCTCAAGTCGGGCCGATTAATTTACGGCCCAACTATTTAATTTATTTAATATTTTCGTGTAATTAAAGCCCGTAAAATTTAGACGAATAGGACGTAATAAATTACCGAGAAATGTTTTATTAATTCTAATAAAGCCACTCGAGTAATATGAGTTTATTATCGAAGCTTGAGAAATTCTCGAGCCTAAAATAGCCTACTTAATTCATGGAAATGAATTATGATGATAATATTAGATTTAACAATCTAATAATATATAACTTCAAATAAATTATTATTCGAAGCTTACAAGGACAATTAACGGCTACCACTAGCCATGAAGAATAATTAACTCCGATTAATAATCTCACGATATATTAACAAAACGTTAGTTAAAACGAGAAGTTAGAAACAAAGAATTATAGTATCCTTTATAAGGAATTATTAGATTCTATAAGAATGGAAATTCTTATATTGTCATTTCTAAATAGGTGGAAATCGACCGGAAGGTTGACGTTGCGATTTTATCATGATCGACACTTTTCACGCTACTTAAGGTGGGCTTTCTTATACAAGAAAAGTTATAGAATGTTTAGATGAAAATGCTTATTTTCAAGTATTGTCATGCCATAAACATTTTTGTTTTGTGTATGACACCTATCTGAATTGGCTTCGCCAATAAAGTTAATCGATTTCGGGTCCTTGTTAAGACTTGCTATCTTGCTTGGACTAGTGTACACAGGACCGTGAGTCATCTTCAGGGTTGGCCGGTCAGGTGTCGTGTGAGGTGGCCACCTCCTCGACACCACAGTTTCAGATATGGTAGATTGCGAAAGAACTTAGCATGCATGCACTTTTAGATCACAAGAACAGTTTTAGTAAGCATGGGCTCTTTTCAATAAAACCCATATGTCTTACAGTTGAATGGCTTGACAATTATTATGTATAGTTTTCGGCATGTGCCCACTGAGTACTTTCGTACTCAGCCCTGCAATGTATTTCTAAATGTGCAGGTTGAGCGAGATGATGTGAAGTGGCGAGTGGAGCTTTTGTCGTTATAGATTAGGACTCTCGGTAATACGTGTCTTCATACATGTATTCAAGTGTTCTTCCGCTGTGCAAACTCTTGAGCTTTCGAGAATTGTTTCAAGTCATGTAATAGATTATGACAAGTATCCTTGTATTCTCATTTGAGATCCCGAGTTGAGACGTTCAATGGTATAAAGTGTTGTTCAAATAGTTATACGAGTCATATTCCACACACAATCTTATACCCCCTTTCTTTCCCCTACTCTTAATTCCCATCCCTAGTCATGGTTTCCCTGCTTAACTATCCTTAGTGAAGTCCAGTCGTGACAATCACATTCTCTGAAAATGATCCAGTTCTCGCTATTATCCCTTATCACGATGCCATCATTATTGAGGCAGTTGTGGTCAATAAGCTGGTCAAGCGGGTTTACATCGATAGCGGAGCGTCGGTCAACATTATATTTAAAGGGTGCTTCGACCAGATGGGAGTAGATAAGGCACTCCTCACCTCGTCTGCTCGTCCACTTTAGAGCTTCGCACTAGAAGAAACCCAGCCCGACGGAGTGGTGGAGCTGCCGGTCACATTTAGTACATCCCCGATGAGCTCTACAAAAATAGTGGAGTTCTTTGTGGTACGTGCTAAATCGCCTTATAACATCATATTAGGGTGCAATTGGCTGAACACGGTCAAGGCGATATGCTCCACCTATCACCTTACGGTACTTCGAGGTGACCAAAAGGCTGCCAAAGAATGCTTGCAGGTCGCGCTAAGGGGAACTGGGACCTCTTCTTATCCACCTCAAGCATAGCAATCACCAAACCCGGAGGAGTCAGAAAAGGCATCGCCTGTTCGCTTCAGTCGGCGGAAGATATCACATTGTACGAGAACGATCCAAATAAGGTCATCAAAGTAGGTCTTACTGAACTGCCTCATCTCAGAGAACAGGTCCTCCAACTTCTCCGAGAGTTTCGAGACGTCATCATATGGTCACCACTCGACATGACAGGGGTTTCGCCACATGTGATAACCCACAAACTTAACATCGATCCAGGAATAAAGCCCATCAAGCAGAAGCAGCGTGCCTTTGCAGCCGAAAGAGACCAAGTCATTAGTATATAAGTGGAACCGCTGTTGAAAGCTGAGATCCTGTTCGAAGTGACATACCCAACCTGGATCGCTAATTTATTCATGGTGAAAAAAAGAGGAGGTGGGTGGCGAATGTGTATTGATTACACGAACTTCAATAAATATTTCCCAAAGGACTGCTACCCCCTCCCCAACATCGACAAGAAGGTGGATGCGCTAGTGGGACACGAGGTATTCAGTTTCATGGACTTATACAAGGGGCATCACCAAGTGCTCATGGACGAGGAAGACGCTGCCAAGACAGTTTTCATCACTGACTTCGGTGTGTTCGCATATCGAAAAATATCATTCGCACTATTTTCAACCACACAAAATAGGTATAGTACAGAATAAGTACAAGTATCGTATCCACAGGGACTAATATATCGAAATCACACAAAGTACCTTTACTCTATAATTAAACTGATGTCTAGGCAAAAATAAAGTAAGTACTACCTTCGTCCACCATTTACTGATACAATTACTATATTGGGACGTCCACCATTTACTGACACTTTCCATTTTAGAACGTAGACCCCACAATCACTTTAACACTTTAACACTTTATTCATTTACTTTTTATTACTTTAACATTTTAATACTATTAAAAAATTCAAATGGGCCCACAATTATTCCACTTTAACACATTAATTTATCACTACACCATCAAAATGCAAGAAAAACTGTGCCCAAAAAAGTGTGTCGCTAAATCATGGATGGAGGGAGTATGTGGTTTTCTAAAATCCTAGGCAAAGAAAATAAACAAAGCTCTCACACATGGATTGATTCCGATAGTATTACATACGGAGTATATAACGTATAATGTATGTGCGTGTGTATATGTGCATATGTACTAAGTTCAGGTGTGTAAAATAGAAACATATATGAATCATTAATCTCGACATAGTTTATAGTTTATAGTTTTATGAAACATAAAACTTACCCACTATATTTAAAACACATAAAAACTACCCATTATTTTAAAAGTTGGACAAAAATATCCCTCTAGCCTATTTTAGGTTTTCCCTCAAATTAAAAGTTTATTTCCCTCACTCATCACCCCAAAACCCAGTAGCACCCCCCCCCCCCCCCCAACTCTCTCTCTCTCTCTCTCTCTCTCTCTCTCTCGACGGTGATCCTTCCACCGAACCTCCTCGCGCGCCGCCGTCCTTCCAGGAATTGAGACTCGCCACCTACTCCCAGTCGTCTAAACCTCCTCACGTCGCTCGTTTCCCACAGAAACCTTCCTCCCCCTTCTTCCCCTTCCACCTTCCTCACTCGTAATAAACTTCATATCGCCGCCGTAGGGAACGCGACAGAAACCTCGCCGGAGAAGGAGAAGGAGAAGAAGAAGAAGGAGGAGAAGAAGAAGAAGAAGGAGGAGGAGGAGGAGGAGGAGGAGGAGGAGGAGAACGCATCCCCATCGGAGATTCTTTACCGATTTTGATGTAGGCTTCATTTTCTGTAATTTTGTGATTTTTAAATGTGATTTTTGCAATTTATGAGTAATAATGCTTGATTTTTTGTGGTTAATGATTGATTTAGGCTTCAAATTTGTTATTTGTTGCTTGTTTATTGCTTTGAGGGTTGATTTAGACTTCAAATTTATCATTTGTTGAATTATTGGTTGTACGAATTTATTGTTTCTGCAATGTGGTACCGAATTTTAGGCTTGTTTGTTGTTTTGGTACAAGTTGGTTTGAATTTGTTTAGAGTTGATTTTAAGCTTTAAATTGTGTGTTGATTTGGTACAAATTGATTCATTTCGTATCATATTTTCACTTAAGAGTTGGTTGAATTGGTTTATGATCGATTTTAGGCTATGACTTTGTGCCTTGTTTTGGTACGAGATTTGTAAAATCGTATCAAATACTTCGTTTTTACTTTGGGGGGGGGGGGGGGGGGTTGTGACTCAACATATACGAAATTTGTAAAAATGGTACTATTTGTTGGTTGATTCGGTATGAATTTATTTGTTGGTTGATTCGATATGAAAATTGCAAATGGTGTTTGCTTGTGTAAGCATTAATGGTTTGTGGTCTTATTTAGGTTTCATGTTTGAAGGGTGTTTAGGTTGATTTTGATACAAACTTCTGCTTGATTTATGGTGTTCAAACATTTACAGTTTGTATTTCAGTTATGGTATGTTTTATGTACGAAACTAGCAAAAATGGTACAAGTCGTTGGTCGATCTGGTACGAAATGAGTAAAATCGTATCATATTTCTTATAAATTACAGTATAGTGTGAACAATATGGAAAGAAAATTGCAAGAGTTTTTCGCTTGTTCGATAAAGATTGATTATTTCATGTAATTGTTATCATGATTATATTGTAGACTTTCATACGCGATTCCGATAGCTTCTTAGGGCACAAATTTTCGGCTGCAAATCTTCGATTTTGGCACAATTCCGTTAGGACGACAATGTTTGGTGGGCACTATATACTTGTAAATTGTCAGGGTTGTTCGGTACGAGATGATTTTGTATCATAGTTGTAGCTCATCAAGTACGAAATTAGTTAAATCGTACCATTACTTGTAAGCAGAAAATATTGCGTGAAAAAATATAAATTAGAATTATCAAAAGTGTTGTATGTTGTTTGGTACGAAATTGAGTCTTTCATGTAATTCATATCATGTTTATTTATTCATTGTGGTTTCATCATGTACGAAATACAAGCTACGTACCAAAAATAGAATAAAAATTGTTAACTCAACCGGATACGAAATAAAGCGTCATTTATTCGTATGTATAGTATACACTTGATATGGTGTTTAAAAAAAAAATTACTCATCGTTTTGGTATCATTCATACCATGATTTAAAATTGGCTACGCTTTTGTACCCGGTACGAAATTTGAACTACGTACCAAAATAGAAAATAAGGTGTGTACGAAATGTATTAATATTTCATACCTTCTCAAGCCAAAAAATGGAGGGGGGAGAGAGAGAGAGAGAGAGAGAGAGAGATATTCAATTGAAGAAAGAGAGAAAAAATGAAAAGTACGTAGAGAGGAGAGAAGAGATAAAAAAAAATAATGTTAACATGTGGGATATGTTTGTCCCTTAAATTTAAAAGTAAGGGTAATATGGTACATTTAGGTCAAAAATAGTCCAAAAAGAGTAATCT
This sequence comes from Thymus quinquecostatus, assembly GCA_024222315.1. Classification (NCBI taxonomy): domain Eukaryota; kingdom Viridiplantae; phylum Streptophyta; class Magnoliopsida; order Lamiales; family Lamiaceae; genus Thymus; species Thymus quinquecostatus. The sequence continues at coordinate 18,441,953 of CM044173.1, read as the reverse complement.
TTATATATTTTAAAGAAGGTGGGTAGATTTTATGTTTGTTAAGTGAAAGTGGCTTCTTTTATACATTAACTCTATAAATAATAATTTCATGTTAATTGTGTATATGAATCATTTAATCATATGCTTATACAAATATCAGCTCTAGATCATACTAAAACCCGGTTCAAATATATTCCTATTTCTTACGCCATAACTTATTTCTATATGAATCATCGATTCCTATACATTATATTCTCAAAAACAGATTTTGCTTCAAATTTGATAATTATACATAATCCATCAATAGCTAAAGTGGGTGAATATTGGATATGTAATCCTACTCGCTATCACATCTGAGTATATGTGTGTGGTGAATATTAGTAAAAGTTTTTAATCAACCGAGCTCTAGTAATACTGAATGAATAGAGTATAGAACCAACAGCCAACTCCACCAATGAAGCCAGAGCAAAAAGGGCAGTTTAAAAAGAATTTTTATAGTTCTATTGTTTTCATGTTCAATATATGGTGAAAACAACGGATGTACGAAGGTGACGAGTTGTAAAATATTAGCTAAATTTAAAACTTTCGGTTTTGAACCTGCTAATAAAAAATAAGCAAGAGTAAACCAAACCTGAACATAGCTAACTATTAACTTTCCATCACAAATTCAAATAAAATATACAAACTTGTGTAATAATAATCTCATTAACTATGGTTCCGAGTAGTATTTTCTTTTTTTGAATGGTTGGAAAGCTATAGATATCGTACCAGAATAGTTGGCCTTAACTAAGCATTTGAACCTTGATTCTCTGGTTTACCCTTTTGGATCTCCTCTTGAGCACGTACAAGCCTACAAAAGAGAGTCAAGTTTGTTAAAGCTAATATAAATTAAAAGGTCGATAGCTAGATAGATCGTCCACCAGCAATAGTTACCTCCATTGCAACTCGGTTATCTCACGAATCAGGTCTTTTTCTCTATCATGTGCAGCCTCGAGCTAAAGAAGCAAAATTACATGCAAAATATATGTCTAAGTATCCAAGGAGAGAATTTCTCACAATTCAAAGGCAGCCAAAAATCGCTTTAATGGAAGAAGAGATGAAACTGGATCAATAACATTTAAATTTCCTTTAGTATTCTGTTAATCAATTACTATTATAAAAGCATGTAACATTTTTATGTACCAATGATATCCTTAATTATTTTAATTTCTAAGGATAGTTTTGTAATCTAATACTATATTCATATATAGCTTCTTATAACAATATAGGATGCAAATCCTTTCACATCTAATTCTTCAAAATCCTGATAAAATTTACTACCTCCATCCCATTCTAGTAGGTTGATATCAAAATGGCACAACAACCAAGTAAGTGGGAATAAAAGGGTGATGTGATGGAGATGTGATGGTAAATTAGAGGTTAATTTAATTTAAAATATGATACTACTCACATACTATTTGTAATTAAAATTAAAAAAGGGTAATTAAGTGTGATGTTGATGGTGAGTTGATGTTAATTTTTTACCATAAAAGGAAACATGTCTAATATATGGGATGTCCCAAAAAAGAATATCAACCTACTTAAACGGGATGGAGGTAGTATTTATTTTTTATACACGCATTAAATAAATTTATAATTTCATCACATGCGACACACTGTACATACTATTCAAAATGTGCCATTTAATATCAATGCATCTTTAACTTCCGTACCATTGATTTCTCTGCCAATTGTATGTTCATCGGCATGGACCCTGAGTCTGTAAAATATGTATAGAGGCACATCAAATGAGAAAGCGGTTACATACTACTTTGGTGGGGATATATTTCACTAAGTGATACCTGGAAAATCACCAACAGCGATCTGCTTCATTGCACTAAGAATAGCATCCTGTTAAGCAGCAAAGACAAAAAGGACGGCATCTCAGCTTTACATTTTGATCAGATGGAAAGGTGTGAATTTCTTTGCAGATGAATCATTACCCTTTGCAGAGTGTTTGTCAGCAAAAGATTCTGCAAATGGGAGAAAATAGCATGACTGCACGGGTTGTTTGATGGACTAGCTTCAGTAGGCCATGGCGAAGAAGCTGCTGGAACCTGAGCGATCACCTATTTCTCCAAAATACTAGTATTAAGTCATTCTCGTAGGCAACATACGGTAAAATGTAAATTATTATTATTATTATTATTATTTGAAATTTGCACAGGCATCACAATCGATGCAAATGCTCTTTAAGGCTCTAGTATGAGTAATCACGTGTTTCAACACAAGGAATGCCAGATAAAAGCTGAAGATGTTATAGTATTAATAAACAAACAAACTAGTCAACTTATATAAGAACCAGTGACTCGTAGGGACAATTGAAAGATTCAGTAGATCACAGGTCGATAATGATTATTAAAAGTCATACACAATTATCAGGGCAACTAATTTCATTCTTTATTCAGTTCCAAAAAATACTTTTACGCATGTGTAATGAATATATTTTCAAACCAACCTGCATGCTGTGGCTTTTCTGTAGTAAAGGGGCTGCAACCATCTACATAAGAAAAGAATGAAATCAAGGTAAATGTTAAAAACATACTCAAAGTGATCTGAATATTAACCTTTTCCATCTCAATACTTTCTGATGTCACTTTAAATCGTCCTTTTTGCTGAACTACGGGATTTTTCGTTTTTTCATCAATTTCATCTCCATTAACTGCATCACAAAAAGATGTTCTCTCATATAAGTTACAGGAAACTAAAGAACAAAGTTATGATCATAGGAAGTAAATGTCCTGAACAGAGATGAATTACCTGATGTTTTTGAACCTTTCGGTATTATCTCAGGATGTGCATCTGATGGTTGCAGATTGGTGTGAACCCCCCTTGCCATGTTCTGAAATTGACTGTGGACTTTGTCGCTAAACATTATAGATTATTAAAAGGAAATACGTGATCAGATAAGGGATGAACTGTTGAAGAAACTGCCATATGAAGAAAAATAAAAATAAAAAATCATCTATGACCAACAATATTGGCATTACGGTACATCTACAATTAGGTGAAATAGAAAAATAACTATGACTAGAGCTTTCTTCAGCATTAAACATTAGAGAGGGGGGACAAAATAAGTACTTTCGTTAGCTCTTCCTTCCCGGACAGTAGGATTTTTCTATCTTTATCAAAAAAGTATCATCTCAGTTAGATTGACTTACATCTGCATACGACTAAGTGGCATAAACAACTCAATTAGTATGAGAATAAGGCAAACGCCAATAATTAGCCCAGAGATCTTCCTATCCCTATCCAAAGCTTAGATGCCGAAATTTCTCCATGAATGAGAGAACATACTTCCTGCCTTCTGGTAATAAGCAGAAATATTCTCATTCTCAGCAATTGCCCTAATAAGTAACACCATTATCTTTACATCCTCCTAGAACAAACAAAAAACAGGGAAGGCCTTTTCTCATTGAATGGCGGCAATATGTAAGATGAAGGCACTTTAAGTGAATATTACTTTTTTGACAGAAGACATGAGATGTCTCACAACTTTGGAGAGGCCTTGTGTGGATAACAGTGAGCCCTGAATTTTGGATCTTATGAATGAAACTGAAGCATCATAACCCTTGTAATTTATAAAATGCACTCTAGTGATGGTGGTTAAGTGCCAAACAGATATATTTATACAACTGAATACCAAACATTCAAGACACATAAAAGACACCACTTGTCATGCAGAATTGAAAGAACACAATATCAATTCCAACAGCAATAAGATAAGTATTCTAGAAAATTCTAAAGGTCTACCTTTGATTAGAATTTGAACCTGCTGGAGCCCCATCTAATGATTTTCTGTTCGCATCTGAGGCATGCTTGTCTGCTAAGTTGCTTTCAATATGATTGTCGTTTCCAGGATACGTATTCGCTGTTGGCTGCTCCAACATTGAGCTGGAAGAATTAACATCATCATCAGATTTTTCACATATTGCACTAAGATAGAATATATCAAGCTTAGGTAGGGCCTAGAGCCAATGATAATACCAGGCAGAATAATAATTGATAAACAAAAGTAAACCAGTAGTGAATTGATTTATTTTTGTTACAAACGTGAAACTAGAACTGCATGGTCTCTCTCTCTCTCTCTCTCTCTCTCTCTCTCTCTCTCTCTCTCTCTCTCTCTCTCTCTCTCTCTCTCACACACACACACACACAGACACACACACTCATTCTTATAATGGGGCAGGATTATGATAATAAGGAATGAAATCAAAGCACATACAAGCAGAATTAAACAGCATACAAGACATAACCCCAGCTATACATGAGGTTAAAAGAGCATAATAGACCAAGTCATTGTAGCATACGTGTAAGTTGCATAGTCGAACGATGAGACAGAAGCTGGGGTGTTATCATCCTGTGAAGAAACCAGATGTTAAAAATGGAATCAAAAGTTGCAACTACAGTAGAAAATTGTTATTAGCTTACAGAATCTGCAGCATCAGAATATTGACTAGCAAAGGACAACTGATGTTGAAGTATTTTTGAACTTTTAGACTGGTTTTGAAGATGTTTAGTTTGCATGTCCTCATCTTTTTCAGAAATCACATCATCGTCCTCTGTCTGCAACCAGCCAAGAAGGTATTATACACTTGCATCAAATGATCATAGTGCAGAAATAAATAAATTAAATGGGATTATGGGAATAAGCAAGCAGAGGGGTACCAGTGAAGCTTGGGCCTTCATATCATCAAGGTTGAAGTTCCAACCACTAATCCCACGTTTATATTCATTCTGTTCATAAACAAAAAACTTGTCACCTATTCCATGATAGCAGCATTTCAACCATAACATAATGGATGCATACGGGACACAACAATCAAAAGGTCACAGACTGAGCATTTTATCAATGCAGTAACTGAAGTATCTACTATCATAGATATTTTCTGCGCATGTCGTTTCATTATCATAATCCAGACAATACATACTCTACCGGATAATGTTTACAAACCTAATGTAATTTTTGAAAGGGAGAAATGTGAGAGGTTGTGGCCCAAAAACAAAGGTTAATCAGAAAACCTTTATTCTAAAGCGAGAATATCTAGAGGTAGGAATTCACTGACTCTTGGAGTGCCTTCATTACCAATATACATTTATAAAGATGATGGATGTCATGGTACAAAGCCAGTACAACAGGCAACATCAGAATATATTTTTCCAGTAAAAAATCAAACCTGGGATATTTCCTCTTTTTGCCCATCTGGCATTTTCTTTTGTGCAAGCATGTCTTCCTCCTTCCTCTAAACAAATTAATACAATTTAATTAGAATATACTGTACATAAAGAAAACTCTTTAGCTAGTACATGCTTGTATCATTGCACAAGACTAACCTTCAATGCCTGAAGGCGATCACCAAGTTCTGGTAGCCCCTCCAGAAGAGTTCTACAAATGTAATCATTGGATCTAGCTTGCTTGAAAAAAGAATGCTTTAACAGCCTCTTTGCAGAAGGCCTTTTCGAAGGATCTTTCACCAAACAACTAGCAATCATCTGCTTAAAGGACTATCAGACAAAAAAGATTTACGTAAATATCGTCTCAACTAACAAGTAATTTGGTATACCTTGGAAGACTTTGGTCACATTAGCAAATATACCTTAGAAAACTTTTTGTCTCTCTCATAATCAAGACAGGGTGGTGCATTTTGTAAGGTCATTAGCAGAACCTACATTATATAATTAGATTATAACATTTAATTTAATTGTCCATTAAGAAAAAAAGGAAAAATAAAAAATAAAAAATTGAAGCCACTATATGCGAAGACACCTTCATTGGAGGATACTTTGAGAAAGGGGCATGACCATGCGCAAGCTCCAACGCAGTTATGCCAAACGACCAAATGTCAGCTCTGCAGAATTTGCCAATCCAATAGATAAGAAAATGATTACATATTCAGCTTAGTTAGAAACAAGAATCTCGGAAAAAGATGAACAGACTTGAAGTCATAACCATGCAATTGCTCCATGACCTCTGGTGCCATCCTAGAAAAAACAATCTCTCGTCACAGGTAATTCAAAAAAGGAAATTCTAAAATATATGAGAGCACTACATGATCAATTTTATTAAACAACTTAGATTTGCATAGAAGAGCATGATGCATGTATAGATTGTTTATCCTACAGCCTTTATCACAAACCTATCTGATAATAGAGTATGTTGTCAACACAAAGAAGATTGAAAACCTATCGAGACAATGGGCATGCATAAAGAACTCTAAATTTCAGGCATACCAGCATGGAGTACCCACAAAAGTATTCCGCATGCGCTGTCTGTCACCTGCATCAAACAAGTAAGCTGAAACACCAAAATCGCCCAGTTTGATTCCACCACGTGAATCCATGAGAATATTTCCAGCCTGCAAGATACAAACAAACAAAATCAGGCCCTAAATTCAGATCACAGAAGACCCAGTAGAATATTGGAAATCTCTTTGTGTCCAAGTCAACATAATAAGTGGCCAAACAGACTATTGGCAGTCCTGAAGAAGAATAAACATTCTTATATTAATTTATGATAAAGGAGCTTTGAGGCAGTGGCGGAGCTAGAAATTCGTAGGAGAGGAGGCTTAGCACATATAAATTCATAGGGGAGGGGGCTAATTAACATTTTTTTACAAAATATACAAAATATACACTTGGAAAAAAAAAAAAAAAATGAGGGGAGGCTTAAGCCTCCGCCAGCCACCCCCCAGATCCGCCACTGCTTTGAGGCAGGAAAGATATGGATACTAATTGTGACGGCATGGTTCCCTCTCAATTAATTTTTCTAATAGTTGTGCAGTAGGAAAATTAAATATGCATAACTTCTTTTTTGTACTGAAGAGATGCACAAGACTTTATTACCATACCCAGGTATAGCCTTCTGGGAGATGATTTTGATGTCTCCAGTTTGTGAGTTAAACAAATATAATAAGATTTGTTAGTTTCCAAAAGCTTGAGAAGTAGATATATTATGTGTCCCACATTCATAGAATAACAAAGATATGACTTTGTTCATGAAAAGCCTGCTGAACTGGCATGCGAAGATCAAATTAGAATACTATCGGACATTGCCCAGCTGTCTAGCTTTGTACTCACTTTGACATCACGATGAATGTGGCCATGCTGGTGAAGATAGTCCAAGCCCTTCAACACCTCTCGCAAGATAGTTGCAATGACAGCCTCCTCAAAACCATCAGGATGTACAGCCTTTAAGATGTGTAGGCAAGAGCCCCCAGCCATGTAAGGCATTACAACCCACAAGTTATGATCGCTGACGAAGGAGCAGTGTGACTTTAAAACATTGGGATGATCAACGAGAACCATTGTTTGTGCTTCTCGTGAAACGTTATTCTGGTTTAAAATTCAACAATATAATCAGAAATCCAGTTTGTCTAGCTATCAGGATAAAGAGCAGGGGATTAAATTACAAGCAATCAAGAAATGAAAGTCCAAACAACCTATACAAGCACTCTTACTACCTTCTTGGAGCAAAATATAGTTGCAGCTAAATTAGATGATAAGGAACCATATAAAGACAAATAGAAATAGCAACCAAATCAGACGGTTGATAACTGCAGGACATCTGAACAATTTAGCCAGAAAGAACCTCAAGAAAGTAGAAGCACCGAATGTTAATATATTCATCTCCTATTTTATTAGGACATCGGTATGATCCAAGCAATATCACTTCAAACTATGGCAAATAGAGCAAAGAAGATGATCGAGAGTCTTTAGCTGAAGCAGTGATAGTGACAGACTACCTTACTCTTCCAAATGTAGTCCAAATGTATCAAAGAAATAAATCCATAATTAACCAACAGAGCCTTGAATGTAGATTAAAAGCTTGTGGGAGTCGATCTCTAGGGGCCAAAAAATAGAAAACGAAAACGTGTAGACAATATACTCATTCACCTAGAAAAGCTACAGAGGAAATTGAAGGAACATACAATTAGAAAAAGTCCATGAAACACAATCAAGCAGAGAGATTACCAGATCGCAATTAGTACGCTCAAAGTCGAGAATTTTTATAGCAACAACCTCGTTCAGCGAATCACACAGCGCCCGGTGAACCGAAGCACTGACTCCCGTCCCCACCTCCTCATACAGTGTGTAATGCTCTGCTCCGATCGGATACTTTTTCCTCTCCTTCTCCATTGCACTCACCTCTCTAATCCACTCTCGACAGCCACTATGAAATGAAAACGACGCGAAACCTCAATATACACGAACTCGCGCAGAAAATCGAATACTATCCGGCAAAATCGACGTCGATAAACGCGCGAATGCAGCTATATCAGCAATCCCGAGATCCAAACTGCATTAAACAAATCAGCCACAAAAATCGGCCAAAATATTAGACTAGAAAATCATCCAACTCGGCCGAAATCGCTGCATGTGATGCCAATGGTGTGAACAAAAGGCAGAAAAGGAACTCACGGGAATCGAGCTTGCGTCCATTACCGGCCTAATCAAATTAATGTTGCTTAAAAAAAAATTATACGAAACGGAAAACGTGAAAATAGTAAATAGAAGCAACCTGAAATCAAGGCGGTTAAATGTAGATACAGATTGAAGCGTACGTATGAGCCTGAGGGGATATTTTGGAAAAGGGAAAGAAAAGGTTCTGACGATGACGAAGGGTTTGTTTAGTGAGAGAGAGGGGAGCGAGTTGGGGGAGAGAGAGAGGGAGAGCACGCGGTGCAAGCGGATCGCCGCTAAGATTGGAGGGCAACGATAATTTGTACGAAAATCCCGCCACCTGTTATATTAGTATTTATATACCAAAAAGCTTTGTTTATACTACTTCCATCTCATATAAGTAGTCTCATTTGCCATTTCGGTCTGTCTCACCTATTAGTCCCATTTCCTAAAACGGAAAAGAATACATGACTACAATTAACTCTCTCTCTTCACGATCAATTACAACCACACATTTTTACCTTTATTGGCTCTTGTGCCCATTCCAAATGGGACTACTTATATGAGATGGAGGAAGTACTAAAGATTTTGACCTTTTGTTTTCCGTCCCTTTTTCAGGTTGGGGTTTGGGCTAATAAATGTACTCACTCCGATCTTTTACAATTGAGTCACTTTCCCGATTGTGTCGGTCTCTCCTAGTTGAATCGTTTCCTTTTTGGGTAAAAATTAAGTATTAACACACAACTAATTGTACCCCTTATTTTACTTAATTAACATACTAATTACGCCCCAATTTCTCAATTTCTCCATTATCGTCATTGCCGTCTCTCTCGAAATAATTTTAAATTAATTTAAAAGAAATCCAGAAAAGTTTTAATTTTATAAAAAAAAATCCAGAAAAGTTTTTTATTTTAATTTTAAACATCAACAATAATTTTATTAAAAAAAAAATCCAGAAAATTTTAAATTAATTTAAAATAAATCAAGAAAAGTTTTAATTTTATAAAAAAAATTCCAGAAAATTTTTTTATTTTAATTTTAAACATCAACAATAATTTTATAAAAAAAAATTCCAGAAAATTTTAAATTAATTTAAAATAAATCCAGAAAAGTTTTAATTTTATAAAAAAAAAAATCCAGAAAAGTTTTTTATTTTAATATTAAACATCAAAAATAATTTTATAAAAAAAAATCCAGAAAATTTTAAATTAATTTAAAATAAATTGAAAAACAAAAAAATATTAATTAATAAAAAACATTTTTTATATTAATTAAAACAACTCTTCTCAATTATAAACATAATCTCATTCTCTTCTCAATTACCAAACATACTTAAAGTATTAAACAACTCTTCTTAATTCCCGTGTCGAAAAGTTTCGACTCAACTGTAAAGACCGGAGGGAGTAATACAAAAATGACTAGACGTTTTAAGTTACCAGATCTGCAGCGAAATTTTATTGTATATATCCAATTAAAGGGGAAATAGGTAAAAATACTCGTTTGGAGATATTGAAGATAAATAATAGTCACTTAAATAAAAATGATAAAAAAATACCCACTCTTACCGTAATACCCCGCCCTTTTCCAGTTCTCGAATTTGAGGTCGTGAATTCACTCACATAAATGTTTGAAATCACAAATTCACAAATTTGATGTCGTAAATTCACTCAAAAAAAATGCCTAATCACGAATTATCAAATTCAATTCGTGAATTCACTCACATTAAAGTCTGAAATCACGAATCCACGAATCAAATTCATGAATTCACAAATTCTAACTAAAAAAAAATTACGTTTAAATTATATTTTTAACGATTTTAATCATAATTTAATTTATTCTTATAATTATTTATAGAGTTCACTAATCTCATTTAGAGTTTATAATTAATTTTAATATATAATTTTGTTTTTATTAATTATTTTAGGGTCGATAAATATAAAATTAGGGTATGATTATTAAAAAAAAAAAATTTATATTAAAATATTTGTTAATTATTGTGATGTGTGAGGGAGGGAGAGAGAGAGGGAGAGAGACTGTGTTTGTGTGTGTGTTTGTGTGCGTTGTGTGTGAGTGTGTGTTTTGTGTGTGTTGTGTGTTGAGAGAAATTTGTTTGTTTTACCCAATGTTTTAAAAACCAGACTGGACCGGCCGGTTCGACCGGGAATCGGCATGATGCCGGTCCGGTTTGGACCATAAAATCGGAGGTCTGATGGAACCGGATTTGAACCGCTCGAACCGGTGAGAACCGGCCAGGACCACTCGAACCGGCGAACCGGGGCGGTTTTTGGAAAACCGAGCGGTTCAACTCCCTTACCAAAAATAAAATTATTTTGTGTTTAAAGATATTCGAACCCATGATCTATTAGGTAAAAGACTATAAATTTTATCAACTAAGCTACAATAATCAATTATATTTAATAAGATAAGTAAATCTATTAATTGCAATCGACATAATAAAGTATTATTTTTATATGAATGTCTATTTTAACTCTATCTTCCTAATTTAAATAATTTTTCACTTAATTTTCTCCGAAATGACCTATTAACATAATGTTTTATGATAATAAAAATAATTATACATATTTTTAATCTTTATATAGTTGTTAGAAATACAAAATTAAATATAACCAATAAGTTTTCATTGTAAAATATATTTAAAACATGATATTTAAATTTATATTGAGAATAAATTTCTTTGTTATAACTTTAATGTATTTTTTATCATACTGTATAAGTTATAAATTTATTTATATTTTTATGTATTTCATGTAGTTTTTATAATTAATATTATTTAATAATTAATTTAATTGCATAACGGTTCAACCATGGTTTAACCGGTTCAACTAATTGAACGATGATCCGAAAGCCTCACCGGTTCGACCTCCGGTTCGGTTTTTAAAACATTGGCTTTACCATTCATTAAGGGTATTAATGTATTTTTGCTGAAAAAATGGATAGTTTTTATATCCAAGTGGCCATATTTTTATTTCACTATATCAAAGTGGGTGTTTTCCTACTTACCCCTCAATTAAATATACGGTGCTTTAAAGATTAAGATGGTTTACTCGAAATCTGTCGATAACAAAAAAAACAAAAAACAAAAAAGGACTGTATAAAGTAATGTAAACTAGAGTTGCGTGGGATGGATCTCTTTTTAATAAGTTTATTTAAAATATAATCATAACTATCGATTATAATACCCAATATTAGTAGGATTAGAAATGAGTCAAACTACTCGATAACTATTCGGTGATCGAATTAGAAAAAGCTTATTCGAAATTAAATTCTTCGTTAACAATTGAGTCGAGCTCGATCACCAAGATACTTGGCTCGATTGTTCGTAACTTGTTCGAATCGTATATAATTGAGCAAGTTTGTCATCTTCATACCGAGCATGTTCGCAAACTCACTATCAAGATCGTAATTGAGCTTCAACATTTTATGTGAAAAAAATTATAGTTAAACGAGCTCAAAATCAAAATCTAGCTTGGTCGATCAAACTTGGACTCAAGCTTCATAGTCAAGAGTAGTCAAATAGAATTTAATAAAATTTGAGCTTTTCACCAGCCGAGTTCAAGCTCAAGCTCGAAACATTTCTATCGAACATATGTCGAGCCAAACTCAAGTCAAGCTCGAGCTCATAAATTGCTAATCGGCCCGAGCTCGGTCATAATATTAAGGCTCGAATCGAACTCAATCTCGAACTCGAGAAGGCGAATATTTAAAAGAGCTAAGCTCGAGCACGCTACTACTCGCCTTGGCTCGTTTACACCCCTACCTAGTTATGGAAATACCAGATATATAATCAATCTTTTACCCTCAATTTAAAATATGTTGATTGTTTTTGTTGTTTATTTTCGGAAAGCGAAAACTTTTATTTCTAAGAAGAAAAAAATTGTATGCGAAGTACTAATGGAGTAAAAAAAAGAAGTTAAATCCAACAATTGAGAATAATTTTGGGATTTAATTACATAAATCATAAGCTATTAGAGAACATTAAATATAGTATTTCCCTATAAATTTTCTTAGGTCTGGATTAATTGCTTTGAGATTACAAATGAAGAAGTGAAAATTCCACAATAATATTAAGAATTACCAAATAAAAAACCTAAACTAGAACATAAATTGAACAAACTGAAGTTTATAGTCAAGCCAATGAGGACCTCTTTACAAAAGACGGTACACACCTCAACGAGTTATCACAATTTAGGTTATTATCTAGATAGGTAAAACGAGTTCTTCTTTCGAGTGGTAGTACTACGAACTTGAAACTTCGACGAACTGTATTGAAGGCAAAAAATTAAGCTATGACGGAAGACCAGAGAGAAGAGAATAAATAATGAATCAACTAAGAGGTGTTGATCGATCTGGTTTTTGTGGGCACTTAATGTAACGACGATGAACTAAAAGATACGAAGAGATTTACGTGGTTCAATCTATCGGAATAGATCTTCGCTTATAGGGTAAAGGGGGATGAAATCTTTATTGATGTGTGAGAGTCGAGTACAATGAGTATGAAAAGTGTGTATGATCCCTCTGCCCCTATTTATATACAAGTATGTGGAGTTTGACTCTAATACAAAGTCTTCTCATATGAGGATTCTTTAAGTTTATCTCCTCCTTGATGATAAACATCCGAGTCTTCTATGTCTCTTAGGATTTGTGTTGTGTTCTATGAAGGAGCTCATGGGCTGAGTCCTCTTTGTGTTGAACTGCTTTTGTGGGCCGAGCATACTGTTGGGCCTATTTATATTGGGCCCAATGCTTGAGTCATATCCTATCACATCCCCCCTCCCAAAAAACAAAAAACAAAAAAAAAAAAAAAAAAAAAAATAACGTAGAAGCAAGGATGTGATGTAGGTGGTGGCATAGTTTAGTTGAGGACGGAGGTAGGCAATCTTCGATCCTACATTGGGGGACAATTTGATGCTATCGATGCTCACTTCGAGAGGGAGTAAAGATACCGAGAGGAGGAGAGAAAGAGACGAGAAGACAAGAGGGCGTTGGGAGAGCTACAGCTGAATGGTGCATGAGATGCACTATTTCTACCCTCACTACCCTCCTCAACATCAATTGTTCGACCCCAACAATCCCGACAACCCTCATTTTCCTATGCCATACCAATGAGGTAAGTTTGTTAACTTAGCCCCTTCTTCTTTTTGCAAATTTATTTCGTTATCTTTGATTTGAAATAATTTTGGGGGGGAAGAGTGACTACATTAACTTTCTTTGGGTTTTTTTAAATTGTTTTGAGTAGTTGTCTTTATTTTGGGGTATGTTTTTTGTTTGTTGAATCTTTTATTGTTTTGAGTCTTTAGGAGTTAGTTGATTGAGTCATAAGCATGCTGATATGAGTGTTGTGGATTGGCCAATGATAAAATTGATTTTTGTTGAAAATTTTATTATCGATTTTATGCATGGAACCTTGGTGAAGCGACACACTTTTTTTTTATGATGAATTTGATGTCATGTTGGATAGTGAGAATCATTTTTGTAACTTTTGTGAGGATTTGAGCCTTTAGGCATATTGATGTTAATTTCTTTGAATGGGTGATCATGCATGCTATGAATTTCTAGAACTTCCCTTTGTTCTCCATTGAGACCTTAGTATGTATATGAACTAGGAGATGATTTTAGGTCATCTTTCTTTAGCCACATTATCCCTATACACTAACCCTTGATATAATCTTTGTTTACCCCATTTGAGCCTTTATTAACCTTTTCTTTCGTAAAATCGGATGATATGAGGTTTGGTGATTTATGGATATCATTTAGTGGTTAGTTGTGTGGAGGAGTTGAAAAGAAAAAAATATGTGTGGAGGAGAAAAAAAAATGATAGATGCTTGTCTAGAATAGTTAGTTATCCCTATAAGCTTAGAGACAAAAAAAAAAAAAAAAAAAGGAAAAAGAAAAAAAGGAAAAAGAAAAAAATAATAATAATAAAAAATAGAACCTTGAGTATTATTGTGAAGAAAATCTTGTAGAAGAGCTCTAGGAGAGATGAAGAAAAATTAAGCATAAGGGGATAGTTAACTTCAATAAGCAAGTGTTTAAGTTTTGTAGTTGGTGTTGAGTTGTGGTAGAAGATGGAATAAAATCCATACTTTGGTTGGAGTTGATAAATGTTTGGTGTCATTTTGTGTTGTTTTAGTCGTAGTTTAGGATCCATTTATCTTTATATTTTGATTGCTTTTCGTTGTACTTTACTATGATTTGGGTCTTTTGTGAGTTTATGATCTTAGGTATTGCTTAGAACTAAAAGTCGAGAAGATGGAGTGAAACGAGCGAAGAAAGGTTCTTAAGCAATCATTGAGTCCAAGTTCTAACCTCTTTCAATTTTAATGAAGAATGAATTTGGATGTAATCAAAGCATAACATCAAAGATGGGTTCGATAGGATCACGTAGGCGAAAACGGTGGTCAATTTGGAGTTCGGACGAGGAAGTTACGGCCAAAACAAGAAAATAACATCTTTCTCTCTAGTTTTTTAGCACTTTTCTTTAGTTTTATTAGTTTGTAACTTTAGGATTGAAGATTACTTTTGAAGATTCAAGTTTTATTCAAGTTTCTTTCGTTCGTTCCTGTTCTCTCGTTTCTGCTTTTAATTCGTAAGTTCTTTATTGCTTTCCTTTCATTTGATTAATTGTATTCTAGTTTCTTAGATTTAAATTCTTAGTTCTTCGTTTATTTCCTTTGTTCGTTATTTAGTTCGTAGTTTAGATTCGTTTTTAAAAGTTTCTTTTCTCTCGTTTTTTAAAAGTTTCTTTTCTTTCGATTTTCAAGTTCTTAGAGTTAGATTTATTTTATTAGATTTTAGATTTAATTATTTATGTCTAGATTCGTTTTCTTCGTTTTCTTCGTTATTGTTTTCTCTACGATTTTTGCCTAGGTAGTTTAATCGCTTTTATTTAATTTCTCTAGATTAATTAGTTTAGATTTATTCCTTGCTTTCTAGATTAGATTTATTTATTTGCTTTTGATTTATTGCTTATTTATTTTCTCGCCTAGGATTTAGAAACAAAACCAAACAAACTCTTTTTACTTGCTTTCTTAGATTTAGGCTAGTTTAGGATTGTTTTGCTACACGATTATTTGCCCTGCAAAGTTTTCCTTGAGATTCGATATTGGGTTTTTACTTACTAAGTGCTAGGAAAGATTTCGTTCTATTGCGAACACTTTTTAGTGAAACAATAGATATGATGGATGATTGTAATTTTTTGAGTCACGTAGCCTAAAAATTCTCTACCTTAACCAATGTCCCCACATTACAAGTTTATAAAAAGTCCTATTTGATTTTATGAGTTTACATTACATTAGGTGGAGATGTGAGAAAAAGGGCAAGCCTATGGTAAGTTCATTGCATTGCATTGATATTGAGTGATTCTTTGATGTGCATTACATTTCACATCTTATTCTTTTGAGAGTGTTGAGAGATCACTTACATATATGTCTTCACATGTTTGAGATGATTTCCCAATTGATAATCATGATTTGAATTTGTTGTATAAATTGTGAAGTATGAGTCTTGAGGTTGCTTGTATGATTTTGATCATATGTTAAAATTTTTAGAACTTTTGAGGCCACATAATTCACAATGCTTATATTGATTGCTTTGTTTAGTTTTTGTTATTGTTCGAGACGAACAATGTTAAAGTTTGGGGGATTTTGATAGGTTAGAAATTTACATGTTTTATAAGTGTTTAGGAGTTATTTTGAGGTCTCGTTTAGGTGATTTAGCTCGTGATTTGTGTGTTTTTATGATTTATCAAGTTATATTACGCTTTGGGTATATAGTTGTGTTTTAAGGTATTTTTGAGATAAGAAGACCCAGTCAATGTGGGGGCGTCGAGAATCGAGAAAGCCAAGTGAAGGAGAGTCGAGAATCGAAGATTGAAGATTGAAGGAGGTGACTCGACCACCGACTCGACTGAGTCAATGGTCAAGTCAACTCACTGATGCGAAGGACTCGACCGAGCCGATTTTATAAGGGACACGACCGGCGACTTGACCGATTCAGTCGAGTCATTGGCCGAGTCAGACCGGTCGAGTCACTTAAGCGGGGTTCTCAAATTTGTGGGCTTTTTGACTTTTAGTAGTTTCCTTGTGCACTTTTAATTACTTTGTAAATTTCTACCATATAAATACTCTAGGTTTAGCATTCTAAACACTATCTTATATCTTAGATCTTACACTTTTATTTTCAGAGCTTAGCTTTATTTTGTTATCGACATTGGAGTTTTATTGAAGATTCAAGTGTCTACCTTTTGTTCAAGATTCAATTCCAAGTTTTTCTTTCTCGTACACTTTTAATTATGTTCTTTCAATTCTTTATGTTTCTGTTCAATTTAATTATGTCTAGCTAAATTCCTTTAGTTGATTTTAAGGTTTTGTATGTTTAATTAGATCTATATGAGTTCTTTTAATTTCAATTAGCCTTCCAACTTAGATGTATGTTTCATGGTGCTTATTCTCATGCATGATTAATTGACCACTAATTATGTATGTATAGTTTTGTTTTTATGCCTTGACCGGATAATTGCATAATGGATCGCATTAACACATACTATGTAAAATTTATTTGTCATGACCGAATTTATATCATCATAGGTCTTGCATATAGTTAATATAGGTGTCGTGACTGAACCTTGTTAATTATATCTATCGATACCCGATCCTTTGTAAAATCTGATTTAATTCTTATGAGACCTGACGGAGATTAAGATTAGATTAGATGATTATCTTAGATTGTCCTGATCGGAGCCTTGATTATATCCGTGTATCGCATTTAGGTTGGATTAAATTGGTATATTGAGTTAATTGTTACTTGTGTAGATTTAGTTAGATATACTTCCCTTGAATCAACATTGTTTCCTATTTGATTTATTTGATCCCTATTTGTTTTCTTTTTGTTTGCTTTTATTTGTTTAGATTATTTGCCTAGGAATTATAGAAAACTAAAATTCAAAGTTCTATTGCGTAAACATTTGTCCGGTTCTAGAGTAGAGGTACTTTGTGTGATTTCGTCATATCAATCCATGTGGATCTGATACTCGTACTAATTTTATACTACACCTATTTTGTGTGGTGAAAATAGTGCGATCACTCTATTCACTTAACACACTACGAGCTTAAAAAGTCTTACTATAATCGCCGTGAATTTTTATCACTTCACTCTATGCATTTAAAAACACAGTACTAAACTTATAAAATCTTACTATAAACGTCCATAATTTTTATTACTTCAATACATGCACTTAACAATAGTACGAAACTTCTGAAAAATCTTACTAGAAACGTGCAAAAATTTTACCACTTAACTCTATGCACTTAATCAGTAATCGGTAATATCGGTAATTAGTAAACGATAATCGATAGGATCGGTAATCAGTTATCGGTAAGAAGGAAAACAAAAGCCAGAAGGAAAAGGGGAAATCAAGAAAAAGTGAAGAAAGAGAGAAAAGTTAGTGAGTGAAAAGACATAATGTCAAAAAAAAAAAAAAAAAAAAAAAGAGTGATGAAAGAGAAGAGAGAGAGAGAGAGAGAGATAATTGATCGAATCTGTTTTTGTGTAATCAAACAATAGCTAAATGAAACGAACGAAATTGAATGCGAGAGAGAATTTACATGGTTCGATCTGTCGTGACAGATCTACGTCCACCGGCGAAAAAAGAGACTACATTTATTAGGGTTTTAGCGTATTATGGAGTACAAAAGTGTATATAGCCTCCTCCCTTTAACCTAGCCTCTATTTATACATACACAAATAGAATCCTAGCATAACTATGATTCCTCATGCATATCTTATTGGTGCGCGTCCATGTCTCCTACATCTTCTAGGGTTTGGTGTCTTCATGGGCCGAACTGTCTGGGCCAAGCTCTTATTAGTGGGCCCTATCTTGGTTGGGCCCACTGCTTGGGCCTAGTAGTTGGGCCGCATCCTATCACATCCCACCCCAAAAAGACGTAGGAGTGTGGATGTGGTATGGCTGAGGTAGAGTGACGAGAAGGTGAAATTCCTGGCCCCATCGAAATAAAGAGTCGACAGAGTCGAGTTGATGCTTCCTCCAAAGTAGGTGGAACTCTTGGCCCCATCGAAATGAGAATTCGACGGAGTTGAATTGATGCTCCCGCCGAAGTAGGTGAAATTCCTCGCCCCGTGGAAATGAGAAGTCAACGGAGCCGAGTTTTGATGCTCCCTCCGAAGTAGGTGACAAACCTGGCCCCATCGAAATGAGAAGTCGACGGAGTCGAGTTGATACTCCCTCCGAAGTCGTGGTCCTTCCAAAGTCGTTGAAGACACTGTGTCAAGCGCATTAAATGGGGGCGCTGATCGCACTATTTTTAATCACACAAAATATGTATAGTATAAAGCAAGTACGAGTATCGTATCCACAGGGATTGATGTATCGAAACCACACACAATACCTCTACTTTAGAACTAAACTGGTGTTTAAGCTTTTAGGAATTTAAAGATGTGGTATTTATAATCTAGGCAAATAAATAAAAGGACACAATTAAATAAACAAGGAAATAAATAAATAAGAAAACAATTTATCAAATAAGGTAACTAACAAGTAAGCAAATAATCAAATAAGGAAAAACTCAATTAAAGAAAAGTGTTGATTCTAGGGAAGCCTACCTAATCAAACCTATGCAATTAACAATTAACCCAATTAACCAATTTAATCCAATCTAGACGCGATACACGAAAGTAGCCTAACACTTCGGCTAAGGCAGTATAGATCGTCACTCGATAAGATCCTAATCTCCTCTCGGTCTCATAGAAATCAAATCAAGTGCAAAATAGAACAAGTATCGATAATACAATCAACAAGGTTCAGCTACGACACCTATATCGACTATATGTAAGATCTATGATAATCTAACTTCGGCTAAGACAATTAAATCATCATACCATGTATTCACGAGATCCATTATGCAATTATCCGGCTAGGGCATAAAAACATAACTATGCATACACAATTAGTGATCAAGTAATCATGCATGAAAATAAGCACCATGAAACATACATCTAGATTGACATGCTAATAATAATCAAAAGTACTCACGTAAATTCAATTAGGCATTCAATCCCTAAAAACAACTAAAGAAATTAGCTAGACATAATTAAAAGAAAGGTAGAAGGAAGAATAAACATAATGAAAAGCATAAAGTAAAAAGAAAAGGATAGAAAAACTCTTGAATCTTGATGAATCTTCAATCTTCAATTGTCTTCATAGATAAAATAAATCTAGATCTAAAGTATAAAAGTAGAGAAAAAAATAAAAACTAATCTAAGGTCTAAGAGAACTTATGTTGGTCCCTTACAATGATAAGTTTAGAGGTATTTATAGGGTAACAGTTTACATCTAATACCTAATTGTACAAGGAAACCAAGAAGGAATTAAAAATTGCCTTTTAAGAGAAATCCCGTCTGGCATCCTCTCGACACCTCTCTCGATCGAGAGGGTGGTCGAGAGGGTCGAGAGGCATCTGCGCAACTTTCTTGTTTCGGCCATATCTTCCTCATCTGAACTCCGAATCGACCTCCGTTTTCGCCTACGTGCTCGTATCGAACCCCTCTTCAATGATATACTTTCATTTTCCCATAATAACTCTTCCAAAAAATCATGAGAAGTCAGAACTTGGGATCAATACTTCATCTCTTCCTTGGTTTCATCGTCTCTCATCTCATCTTGGGTTTTCTCGAGTCAAAAGCCCTAAAAACACTCAAAACAACCCAAAAGCGTATCTAGCTCGAAATAACATAAACAAAACAAAACATGAGCTAAACTATCAAAATAAGACAAGAAAACGATAATATAACACTTAGATGATAGGGTAAAAATGCACCCTATCAAAATCCCCCAAACTTAAACATTGTTCGTCCCGAACAATAACAAAAATGAAATAAACAATAGACTCAAGCATTGTGAACTATATAGGCCTCAAAAATTTTCAAAAACAAACATCCTCATGATCAAAACCATGCATACAACCTTAGCATCAATAACACAACCTATTCAATAAATCCAAATCATGCCATTCAATCAAAGAACACTCTCAAACATGTGAAATAATATGTGTATAAGTGAACACTCAACTCTCTCAAAGAAAAGATGTATTCTATAATGCACATCGTAAAGGTTCACTCAACATCAATGCAATGCAACATGTTTACCATAGGCTTGCTCTTTTCCTCAACATCTCCACCCAATGTAATATTTTCAAACTAGAATAAAAAAGGTCTTTATATAAGCTTGTAATGTAGGGACATTGGTTAAGGTAGGGAATATATAGGCTAAGTGACTCAAAATGCTATAAATCATCAACCTCTTTTCAACTCCAAACAAAGTATGAATTTTCACTCCATCTTCTACCATCCAACACACCAACTACAAGACATCAATATATCAAAGATGCAAACAATATAACTCAAGCTAACTATCCCCTTATGCTTATATTCTTATTCTTTTTTTTTTTTCCTCTTTTTTCTATAGCTCAACTAATGAATGTTCTTTCTAGTGTTGAACAAGGGCTCTATTTTTTTTCTTTTTCTTTTCTTTTCTAAGCTTATAGGGATAGCTAACTATACTTAAGCAAGCATATAAAATTTCTTTTCTTTTTCTCCTTCTACACCACAACAAAATATTCTTTTCAACTCCTTTTATACAACTAATTACCAAAAGATACCCATAACCATCCAAACCTCCTATCATCCGGTTTTACAAAGAACGGCTAACAAAGGCTCAAAAGGGATAAGCAAAGGATTCTCCAGATCTGTGCGCATGTTGTTGCCCTTATCCTTCCATTCCGCGTTCCTCTTGGCGGCAAATCTGGCGTATTCAACCTCTATTGAAAGATCCAACTTTGAGAAGGCATCAACTCCATCTCTTGGTAGATCAAAAACTCCAGCAACGTCACGAAGGTTAACGCTCACAAGGTTAGCGGATTCTGGGTCAGTGATGGCTGATACAGTCTCGCCTTCTCTCAGATTCAATAAGAATTGAGCAACAGTCTCAGCAAGAACTGCCGATGGTTTTGCAGTCACTAACTTCCACAGACCGGCCGTGGTCATAGCTCTGCGGAAAAATCCATCCTTCTCTACTAGGTTTTCGTCGAGATGAGGCTCGACATTGATATTTTCCTCAATTTTCTCCAAGAACTCCACCATAGATTGATTAACAGTTTTCTTCACCATCTTGAAAATTTGAGAGTGATTAGATGAAGAAGTAGGGTTTGAGACTTGCGAAATTGCAGAGATTGCAGAAGATTTTCACAAGAATGGCAATTTTAGGGGTGATAAAACTTCTGCAGATCTGCGTCGTTGCCCTTATATAGCTTTAGGATTCTGTGCTGACGTGGCAGAGAGAGGCACGATAATTTCCTTGAAATTTCTACGTAGGCGGCGGCATGACTGACGCGTCTGGTTAGGTTCGGCGGCACCGCGGTTAAAAGTGAACCGCATAAGTAAGTCAGCACTCCACGTGGCCTACCGTGATTAGCTTGCTTGAGCGGCGTTGATCCAACGGATAGAATTTGAAGACAGTTATGATTTAACGGCTAGATTGCGAGCAGATTTGGCGCTTCAATTTTGCAGTGTCCACCACGTGCCCGGATTCTCGGTCCTATTCATGTGCTGCATTAAATGCAAAGTAAAAGGTAAAACTAGGCACTCGAGTGTGTACAGCTCATACGGCTCGCTTCGTGCTCGCTCGCTTGATAGTAGCCGCTTGGCTTTTACTCGCTTGCGAAGTACTCGCTTGATGTGACTGTTCCACACTCGCTTGTGGTGGCTCGCTTGAGTGATGAAGCACTCGCTTGGCCATCTTGAAGCGAATAATTTTAAGAATTGAAATTTCTTTGCTTTAATTTAAAATGTTTCTGACTAACATACTTCGAGGATAAACAAGAGTGTTTTCCTCTATGTATTTGTGTCAGATTCATTTTGTATTTTCCACATAGCGAGTGAAGGTTTCTAGCACGCTTCACTTTGCTTAGTGTACTTTGAATTGAAACACTTACCAGTCAATCTCACTTCGTAGGAGATTGATACCACGTATGTTGACTTTTTAAGATTGATCTTCATGGCATTCATCTCTTCCTTCTTCCTCTACGAATTAGAGAGTCCTCCATCGAAGTGAATGAGGGGGAGAATGAATAATACACTTAAGCTTTCTTCAACCCGAAGGGAGACTCGCTTGAGTGTTATTCACGATGAATGGGAGATGAGTACAAGATCTTTTCACAGGCATGGGAAAAGACCAGGATGACAATGTGAAGCTCTGACAAGCCATTCACGATTTTTATGCAAAAACATGTCACCAGTCATGCAACCTTTGAAAGTAAAGGGAACCCTTCAAGCTCTCCACCCTAGATCTACAGAATGAGTGAGCAAACTACTCGCTTGACCCAAGAATGGGAAAAGTAGAGCGTTGCAATACTTAGAGAGGGGGATGAGTGAATAAGCACCCGGCAGCTCAACTCAGTTAAGAGTGAGTAGAAAGTGAGTGATTATTCACGACGAAGGAGATGAGAAGACATGCTCCTCTTTGGCGGAAAGATGGGAAGAGGACGCAAGGTCTAGGTGCCAGCCCTGCCTAAGCTTTCACCGTTTTTACGTGGGAATGCCCGATACAAGACCCCACAACCTTTACTAGAAAAGGTACTTGCAAGCGTTTATACCCACTTACAGGGAATCCTAGGCTAGGTAGCAGCTTTCCTTGCTCGCTTTGGAAGTAGATTACTCCGAGTGCAATTAATAGTTCCCCCTTAACCATAGACTTAACAATCCTGTTAGTTGGTAGGGAACGTCTTCCAACACTCCACCTTTCTCCATCTTATTCCTCCTTCAAGCGAGTGAGATTTGAAGCGACTCGCTTGACTTGGTGAAGATCCAAGGCGAGGGTCGCTAGACGACAAGCTTCCACTCTCCTTGTGCATCCTGAAACTAGCACTCTTCACCAGGGTCTAGTAACCCTAATTCCATGCATAGCTGGTTGAAGCGAGACTCAGCTAGAGGCTTGGTGAGGATATCTGCTCGCTGGAGATCGGTATGAATTTTCTCGAGCTTGATATCCTTCTTCTCGACATGATCACGAATGAAGTGATGTCGAATCTCCACATGCTTGCATCTGGTGTGAAGCACTGGATTCTGCGAGATACAAATGGCACTATTGTTGTCGCAGAAGATTGGAATCTCCTTCGCTTCAACTCGATAATCCTTCAACTGCTGACGAAGCCATAAGATCTGAGAGCAGCAGCTTCCGGCAGCCGTATACTCTGCTTTAGTCGTTGAAGTAGCTACGCTTGTCTGCCTTTTCGAGAACCACGAGACAAGCTTGTTTCCCAAGAACTGACACGTGCCAGAAGTTGATTTCCTATCAATTCGGCATCATCCATAGTCAGCATCGGAGTATCCTGTAAGCTCCAAATTATCTTCAGCAGGATACCACAATCCCATATTGACAGTGCCTTTGAGATAGTGAAGGATTTGCTTGGCAGCTTCAAAGTGGCTAAGCTTGGGATTGCTTTGGAAGCGAGCACATACTCCAACTGCAAACGCAATATCCGGCCTGCTTGCAGTGAGATAGAGAAGGGATACGATCAAAGCTCGGTAGTCTATAGCATCTACAGACTTCCCTTCGAGGACTGGCTCCATCTTCCAGTTGGTGTTCATCAGAATCTTCACAGCTTTAGCATGCTGAACACCAAACTTGGCAAGCATATCTCGAGTATACTACGCTTGATTGATGAAAACCCCATCATCTTGCTGCTTCACTTGGAGACCTAGGCAGTAACTCATCAAGCCTATCATCGACATCTCGTACTTGGTTTTCATAAGCTCTCCAAAATTCTTGCTAAGCGACTGGTTTGGCAAACCAAATATGATGTCGTCGACGTAGATCTGAACCCATAGCATGTCTTCCCCATCATTGATGGTGAAAAGAATCCGATCTATCTTTCCCTTGCTTAACCCATTATCCAATAGGAACTGAGATAATGTATCATACCATGCTCTAGGCGCTTGTTTCAATCCATACAAGGCCTTCTTCAATCGATACACCTTATCTCCTTGCTCAAATCCAGGTGGCTGTTCCACATAGACTTCTTCTTTGAGCTCTCCATTGAGAAACGCGCTCTTGATTTCCATTTGATAGACTTTGAATTTCTTAGCCGCTTAAAGTCTAATAGCTTCAAGCCTGGCCACTGGAGCGAAGGTCTCATCGAAATCGATCCCTTCCTCTTGGCAGTAGCCCTTGGCGACGAGTCGAGCTTTGTTTCTCACGACGTTGTGGTCCTCGTCCGTCTTGTTCTTGAACACCCACTTGGTGCCAATCACATGCTGAAATTTAGGACGATCCACAAGATACCATACGTCATTTTTGATGAATTGATTGAGCTCTTCTTGCATGGCAATCACCCAATTTGAATCTGCAAGAGCTTCCTCCACGCTTGATGGCTCGATACTGGATAGAAAGCAACTGAACTTAGCACTTTCTCCAATCACTTGGCTTCTGGTCACTACGCCTTTGGATAGATCTCCAATGATTTGGCTAGGTGAATGATCTTTGAGCCATGCACGCTTGGATCCTCCAGCTTCTGCTTCTTCTTCAAGAGGATCGCTTGCTTCATTCTCTGGAGCGACCACGGGTGCTTGGCCTGCAGTCTCTTCCTTTGACTTGGAGGCAGCTTCATCTTCTTGAGCATCTTGATCATTTGATTCTTTTACTTCTTCTTCATCTTCAAGCATGTCCCATGTGAGTGGATTGATGAGCTCATCGCTTGAAGTTTTGTCATTCGCTTGAACCTGTTCCTGTGGAATACTCAAAGTAGATTCATCAAATACAACATGGGGTGATTCTTCCACAATTAGGGTTTTGCAGTTGAACACTTTGTAAGCTTTGCTAGATGTAGAATATCCTAAGAATATTCCTTCATCCGCTTTGCTTTCAAAAGCTTTCAACTGTGACTTCCCATTGTTGTGAATGAAGACCCGACAACCAAAGATATGAAAATAGGAAATGTTAGGAATTCTCCCTATCCATATTTCATATGGTGTCTTGTCGAAGCGTTTGTTGAGAAGCGTCCGATTCTGAGTGTAGCATGCGGTGTTAGCCGCTTCAGCCTAGTACTTCATCGGAAGCTTCGAATCTGCAATCATTGTGCGAACAGCTTCTTTGATGATTCAATTTCTTCGTTCAGCAACACCGTTTTGTTGAGGTGTGCGAGTTGCAGATGTTTGGTGTGCTATCCCATGCTCCGTGCAATATGCTTCTGTTGGGAATTGTTAAGAACGAATATGTTAAGGGGGAACCTATAAGGGATATTTTAGTGTTTTGATTTGATCCCAAAACCCCAATGCGTTCTGTTCCCAAGTGACCCAATTTGATGTAGTTAATAAGTTAGAATTTTTCTAAAAGCCTACTCTGTTAGGATGGCTCTTTTATTTTGCTTAGATTAGGCTTCAAAAGTTCAAGTGAAGGCCACTCACTTGAGAGTGTTTTCCAAAGCGAAGCGGGTCAAGCAAATCGAAGTGAAGCGTGCCGAAGAATAGCGAAGCGAAGCGATCGCTACAGTAGATTCAAAGTGAGTCTGCCAAAGCGAAGCGAAGCGAGCGCTACAGTTCAAAGCGAAGCAAAGCAAAGCGAGCGCTACAGTGGAATCAAGTGAACCCACTAAAGCAAAGCGAAGCGTGCGCTACAAAGAAAAACCGAAGCGAGTCAATGCGAGTCAACACTTAATTTAGTAGCGTCACGGGAAATTTATTTCTCAAGTGACTCACTACAAATATGACTGTGAAGCGACTCACTTCAGAGCGGACACTACAACTTCAAAGCGAAGCGAGCCACTACCTACCAGAAAGCGACAGCACAAATTCCCGCTCCGAATTTGAACTCCAGTCAACTGGAGATCTTCGCATTTATTACGAGATCTCCACGCGTCGACTCAAGAGAGGAGCAGAGGAGTTGACTGCCAGGCCGACAAGGCGCCGCTACAGTACTGGCTCGCTCCAGTTACTGTTGAAATTAGAACTTAGCCATTTCCGGCAAAAGTCCAAATCTGCGCATCTGAAAAGTAGCCAGCCTGTGCAAGTACTGTCGAGAGGAGGAGGGACAAGGCCACCAACCAAGCAACGGATCTCAGCCAACCCTCCGCCTATAAATAGTGAAGGATCACAACGTGAAGAAGTAGAACACTACCTGCGCATACGAGCCTACTGCAAACAAACACTCCCCAGCTTTCTAGCAATCTTCGAGTTTTTGTTTCAAGTGTTCTCCGAGTTTCCAGTTCATCGGAACTCGTCTTCACAACCTTCACACTTAGAGTCTAAGCCCACTTCAAATATCCAAGCTTAGAAGAAGAGCTCTAGCCAATCTTTGCATCTACTGTAAAGAGCTCTTCCTAGTGTGTCGTCAACCAAAAGCCCTAAACTCTGTCTGTTAGGTTTTTGAGTGTCGTCGTTAGGTTGTCCAGATCCAAGGCCCTTCTTTCATCAATTGAAGAAGCCTCGATCGTAGAGTTGAGATCCAGGCTTACACTTACATCGTTTGTGTAAAGCTCGATCGAAGCTAGGCTGTAAGGAGAGCCCGCAATCTCCCTGTCTTTCGACTGAAGCGAGTGAAGCTTCCAGTCTTTGTTAGGTTTGTGTAGTGAACCCGCAATCACTACGTCTGTCGTTTGATCTAGGCGAGTGAAGCCCGATCTCGACCAGGTTTTTGAAGGACCCGTAACCTTCAAGTTCTTGAGTGAAAAGAACAGTTGCCGTCGTGCAACAAAGTGGACGTAGGAGCGTTATCTCCGAACCACTATAAATCTCTGCGTCGTATCTCTCTTACCTTAATCTCTTTACAGTATTCGATTATCCATTGCACGTGCATATAAACAAACTTAACTTGGATTTTCAAATACTTAGGAAAGATTATAGCTCACCAAATTCCGCACAAAGAGTAAAGTCTCACTCTTGATCAAGCTCTAAGCTTAGGTCAAGAGATTCGTGATTGCTTTAGATCTAGCCCTCGGCTAGGTCTTAGCATTTCCAAAGAGCACTTTACTTTATACTCTGAGTTAAGGAATTGAAGTTGAAAAACTTCAAAATACGTATTCACCCCCCCCCCTCCCCCCTCTCTACGTATTTTTCCTATAGCAAACCGGGACCAACAAGTGGTATCAGAGCAGCGGTTCTTTCGAGCCTCTGCTTTGCATATCCGAAGCGAGTCCCCACTCGCTTCACGTTGTCTCACTGAACCGGATCCTATTTTCCTAAGTGCATCAAAACCTCACCCACGCATATTGCATTTACTGCTGATAGTTTCTATGTCTACATACAGTGCATCAAATCTTCCACAGTTCTCGATCGAAGGATATGAGATATGGAGTTTCCGAGTCGAGGGCTTCCTATGCTCAATCCACGACCGGATGTGGGAAGTCATTGAAGACGGACCAATCAAAATCAAGAAAGCCATATCTGTGGAGGTTCCAGCCGCTGAAGGTCGTCCAGCCCACGTTCGACAACAGTACGTGGAGAAGGATAAGGATGAGTATACTCCAAATGACTTCAAAGTTGCCAACCTCGACAAGATTGCATGCCACACGATGCAGAGCACCGTGTCGGACGCCTATCTACCACGGATAAGGAAATGTGCAACGGCAAAGGAAATGTGGGAAACCCTAGCCCTCATTTCTCAAGGCACAGACAAAATCAAGGAGAACAAGCTCGCCGTTCAGATGCGGGAGTTTGAAAATCTGGTGATGAAGTCAGGAGAGTCCATCGATGCCTTCGAGCTGAGAGTTACCAACATTACTGCAACTCTCAACTCGCTTGGGAAGGAACTCACAGACAAGGAAGTAAACCTGAAAATAGTCCGTGCTCTCACAAGGAAGTGGCAGACTATGAAGGAGCTATATCTAGCTACCAAGGATCTAACAAAGCTCACGCCAGAAGTGCTGTTCTCCGAGCTCAAAGCTCACGAGTTTGATCTGAATCGAATGAGCCTTGACGACGAAGATGAAGCGCCCACTACGTCAAAAGGAGTAGCATTCAAAGCTGCTGAAGGGCCAAGCGAGCAGTCGCTTGCCAAGATGACAAGGGAAGAATTGGAAGAACACATTGCGTTCTTATCCAAGATCTTCAACAAGATGAACTCTCGAGTGGGCAAGTACAAAAGATTCTACAAGCAGTACAAAGGGAGGAGCACTGATGCTCGAGAAGGAAAAGGAAAGAGAGAAGAGACGACCAAGCCGATCCCACGAGACATGATGGAAGTGGAGTGTTATCACTGCCACAAGATGGGCCACTACAAATCCGATTGCCCAAAGCTAAGTGCCAAAGAGCGCGAAGAATTGAAGGCCAAGAGGGATGCTCCAAGGCGAGCGCTCGTAGCGAGTGAAGTGCCGGTCGCTACAACTGAAGATCCACCAAGCGACTCAGATGCATTCACTGATCCAAATTCCAGTGATGGTGAGGATCTTTGATTTATGGCGCTCACCGACGAAGAAACAGGAGAGGTATTCTTCTATCCTTCAATCACTTCAATTACACTAGCACACACTGTCAATGAGGAAGAACAATCCTCTACATGGAGTGAGTTGTTTGACAAGCATCAAAAATTGTCAAGCGACCACGAAGTGGTAAAACAAGCTCTGTCTCAAAGCGAGAAGGAGAACCGAAAGCTAGCCCGTGAGCTTGACGAAGTCAAACTTAATTTAAGGGCTATGACTAGTAAGTTCGAGGATCTCTTCGCTAGACATCAAAGCTTGGAGGGAAGGTATGAAACCCAGTCCACTCTAGTTGCCAACTTGAACAAAGCATCATATGCTAGGCAGGCACTAGAGGGCTCGCTTCTGCCTTTTGGTAGGAAAGCTGGCCTTGGATATGAGGGTGGACCTCCCAAGCCGACTGTCTTTGTTGGTGCATCACACACTACACCATCAGTCACTTTGGAATTGCCCACTGCATCCAAAGCGACCACCAACAAGGATAAAGGCAAAGTGGCTGAGAACCCTAAAAGGAAGCCAATGAAGATGTCTATATCTTTAAGGGCAGATCCTAAGGGCAAGCAAAGTTCAACAGTCCCTAGCACTCAACATGCTAAGTCTTACCAATCCAAGGGTAAAGGGAGAACTGTTGAAGCTTCTAAGTCTCAAGCCAAGACACGAGAGACAAAGGATCTACCTCCTAAAAAGAGGAGTAATGTCTATGTGTCACGTTATCCGGACTGGAGATGGTCCAACCGGACTAACGTTGAGGGGGAAGAACTTAAAGCACCCAAGAGGCCGCTTCAAATTCCCAAGGTTTCTCAAGCGAGTCAGGGTCAAAACCCTAGTTGGACCGCTTTTTGAGGAAACCAAGCGAGCCGCTTCGACAGACTGGAAACCCTAAGTCAGTCTCTAAACCCAAAGCTAATCCGAAACGAGTCGCTTCAGGATATAAGCAAAATGGGAAGAGCATAGGTAGGACTGAAGCGAGCCGCTACCCCTCTTGCACACACTGTTGCACGTGTGAAGCTGCTTCTAGGCAGTACACCAAGTTTTCGAAGGTCGAGAAGCCCAAGACACAAGCTTCATCTCAAAAGAGAATGAAGCAAGTGTGGGTACCTAAGGGAACTAACCTGCAAGGACCCAAACTGATTTGGGTACCAAAATCTGTCTAATTGCAGGTGAGCGCCGTGGATCCAATGCCAAGTGAGGGTCAACTAGTATGGTACTTGGACAGTGGATGTTCAAGACACATGACCGGCATGAAAGCTCTACTTCACAACTACATAGAGAAGAAGGGTCCACACGTAACCTTTGGTGACAACTCTCGAGGAAGCACCAGAGGATACGGTGCACTGAAAATTGGAAAGCTCACAATTGAAGAAGTCTCCTACGTGGAAGGACTCAAGCACAACCTGTTGTCCATTTCACAGTTTTGTGATAAAGGGTACAGGGTGGAGTTCATCTCCAACAAGTGCATTGTGAAGAGCAAACTCACGTCTCAGATTGTGCTCACTGGAATTAGACAAAGGAATGTCTACATAGCACAATGGGACGGCTGCAAAGAGGAAACGTGCTTAGTAGCAAAGAGTGCTACAGAAATTGGATGGCTATGGCACAGACGCTTGAACCACCTCAACTTTAAAGCAATCAATCGCTTAGCTCGAAAGGGTTTGGTGCAAGGCATACCAAATGAAGTCTTCATCAAAGATCATCCATGCTCACCATGCCAACGAGGGAAGCAGACGAAGAAGCACTTCGCCAGTCTCGAAGAAGCATCATCAAAGCGAGTGCTCGAGCTGCTTCACATGGATCTGTTTGGTCCAGTTACTCCAGTTAGTGTAAATGGAAGGAAGTACACTCTAGTTGTAGTCGATGACTTCTCTCGCTACACTTGGGTTGTATTTCTATTCAGCAAGAAGGAGACACTGACCAAACTGCCACAACTACTCAAGCGATTGGCGGTGGAAAAGAATCAAGCTATCGTGACCATTCGCTCCGACAAAGGCACAGAGTTCCTGAACTCTACAATTGAAGCGTACTGCACGGAGCATGGCATAGCACATCAAACTTCTTCAGCACGCACTCCTCAGCAGAATGGAGTTGCTGAAAGAAGGAATCGAATCATCAAAGAAGCCGTTCGCACCATGATTGCTGACTCGAAGCTTCCGATGAAGTATTGGGCTGAAGCTGCCAACACGGCGTGCTACACACAGAATCGGACGCTTCTCAACAAACGGCACGACAAAACACCATATGAAATATGGACAGGGAGAATTCCTAACATATCTTATTTCCATATCTTTGGTTGTAGGGTCTTCATTCACAACAATGGGAAGTCGCAGTTGAAAGCTTTTGAAAGCAAAGCAGATGAAGGAGTATTCTTAGGATACTCTACGTCTAGCAAAGCCTACAGAGTATTCAACTATAAAACCCTAATTGTGGAGGAATCACCCCATGTCGTATTTGATGAATCTTCTTTAAGTCTTCCACAGGAACAGGCTCAAGCGAATGAAAAGGATCAAAGCAAGGAACCCTCAAATCAACTCACTTGGGACGTGCTCGATGAAGATGATGAGATCAAGGACTCAAGCGAGCAGGATCCCAAAGGAGAAGTCGAAGCTGCCCCCAAGATTCCTGAAGCTAATGCTGGCCAAACATCCAATCCAGTTGCTTCAGATGGTGAAGCAAGTGACAAGGAAGCAGATGAAGATGAAGCTGGCGGATCCAAGCGTGCATGGCTCAAAGATCACTCACCTAGCCAAATCATTGGAGATCCATCCAAGGGTGTAGTGACCAGAAGTCAAGTGTTTGGAGAAAGTGCCATGTTCAGTTGCTTTCTCTCAAACATTGAGCCATCAAGCGTGGAGGAAGCCCTAGCCGACTCTAACTGGGTGATCGCCATGCAAGAAGAGCTGAACCAGTTCACTAGAAATGACGTATGGTACCTCGTGGATCGTCCCAAGTTCCAGCATGTTATTGGCACCAAGTGGGTGTTCAAGAACAAGACGGACGAGGACCACAACGTAGTGAGGAACAAGGCGCGACTCGTTGCCAAAGGCTACTGCCAAGAGGAAGGAATCGACTTTGACGAGACCTTTGCTCCAGTGGCACGGCTTGAAGCTATCAGATTGTTTCTAGCCTATGCAGCAGCCAAGAAGTTCAAAGTCTATCAAATGGATGTGAAGAGCGCATTCCTCAACGGTGAACTCAAGGAAGAAGTGTATGTGGAGCAGCCACCGGGTTTCGAGCAGGGAGATAAAGTGTATCGCTTAAAGAAAGCCCTGTATGGGTTGAAGCAAGCTCCAGAGCTTGGTACGATACATTATCTCAATTCCTAGTGGATAATGGATTTCAAAAGGGAAAGATAGATCGAACTCTCTTCACTATCAATCATGGAAATGATATGCTATGGGTTCAGATCTATGTGGATGACATCATATTTGGATCGCCAAACCAGTTGCTTAGCGAAAAGTTTGGAGAGTTGATGAAGACCAAGTATGAGATGTCGATGATTGGCTTGATGAGCTGCTTTCTAGGTCTTCAAGTGAAGCAGCAGGCTAATGGAATTTTCATCAACCAAGCGAAATACACTAGAGATATGCTTGCCAAGTTTGGTGTTCAACATGCTAAAGCTGTGAAGATCCCTATGAATACCAACTGGAAGATGGAACCAGACGAAGGAGGAAAATCTGTAGATCCTACGGATTATCGTGCCCTAATTGGGTCACTTCTCTATCTCACTGCAAGCAGGCCAGATATTGCTTTTGCAGTCGGAGTCTGCGCTCGCTTCCAAAGCAACCCCAAGCACAGCCATCTTGAAGCTGCCAAAAGGATTCTTCGATATTTGAAGGGCACTATCAACATGGGGCTGTGGTATCCAGCGGAGGACAATTTGGAGCTCACTGGATATTCCGATGCTGACTATGGAGGTTGCCGAGTCGATAGGAAATCAACGTCTGGCACGTGTCAGTTCTTGGGAAGCAAGCTAATCTCGTGGTTCTCAAAGAAGCAAACAAGCGTAGCCACTTCAACAACTGAAGCTGAATATATGGCCGCAGGAAGCTGCTGTTCTCAACTCCTATGGCTTCGTCAATAGTTGAAGGACTACAAAGTTGAAGCGAATGAAATTCCGATCTTCTGCGACAATAACAGTGCCATATGTATCTCGCAGAATCCAGTGCTTCACACCAGGTGCAAGCATGTGGAAATTCGACATCATTTCATTCGTGATCATGTCGAGAAAAAGGATATCAAGCTAGAGAAAATCCATACCGATCTCCAGCGAGCAGATATCCTCACCAAGCCTCTAGCTGAGTCTCGATTCAACCAGCTATGCATGGAATTAGGGTTATTAGACCCTGGTGAAGAATGCTAGTTCCAGGATGCACGAAGGAGTGTTTGCTTGTTCTCTTGTGCGTCACTCGCCTCGGATCTTCACCAACTCAAGCGAGCCACTTCAAATCTCACTCGCTTGAAGAAAATGAAGTAAGGTGGAGATAGGTGGAGTATTGGAAGAAGTTCCCTACCAACTTATTGGAATTGTTAAGTATATGGTTAAGGGGGAACTATTGCTTCTCTCGGAGCAAGCTACTTCCAAAGCGAGCAAGAATGCTGCAATCTTGAATTCTGCATCGCTTCAATTTGCCCTAGCTTGGGTCAAAGCGAGCCGACTGCAGATTCATTCTCGAGAATGTAGGAAAGCTTGAAGGTTTACCTTTTTATACAAAAGGTTGCAGGGCTGGTGACATGCTTCTGCGTAAAATACGAGATTGTCTTGTCAGAGCATTCTCATTGTCATCCTGTCCATTTCTGCTCTGAGATAAGGACTTGTACTCATCCCCCATTCGTCGTGAATAAGTACACTTACGCGATGCTCCCTTCGGGTTGTAGTAAGCTTGTGTACTTTATTCATTTTCTCCCTCATTCACTTCGATGGAGGACTCTCTAATTCGTAGAGGAAGATGAATGCCATGAAGATGAATGCCATGAAGATCTAACTCAACGTGTAGCATTCAACATGTGGTATCTAATTCAAGTGAATTCTTCAATTTGTGGTATCAATCTCCTACGAAGTGAGATTGACTGGTAAGTGTTTCAATTTTAAGTACACTAAGTGAGCCGAAGCGTGCTAGAAACCTTCACTCACTACGTGGAAAATATAAAGTGAATCTGACACAAATACAAAGAGGAAAACATTCTTGTTTATCCTCGAAGTATGTAAGTCAGAAACATTTTAAATTAAGCAAAGAAATTCAATTTCTTATTCCAGTCGCTTCAGATGGCCAAGCGAGTGCTTCGTCACTCAAAGCTAGCCATCGCAAGCGAGTGCGGAACAGTCACTTAAGCGAATGCCTCTCAAGCGAGTCAAGGCGTAGCGGCCCAACTCGAAGCGAGCGGGCACGAAGCGAGTATGAGCTGTCTGCACTCGAGTGCAATTTTACTTTCTGCTGTGCATTTAATGCAGGTACAGGAACGGCGGAAATGACGGGTGAAGCGGGAAACGGCGGAGAAAATACAGCCGTCGAATCTTAACAGCCCCCATTCTGGAGCCGTTCGATTAACGCCGTATACGACAAGCCAACCATAGAAGGCCACGTGGCGACGCCGAGCAAATGGCGGTTCACTTTTACTGTGATGACGCCGGACATCCATCACCGCACGTCCGCCGCCTACCTACAGGACTTTCGGCGTTATTACCATCCTACCCCTGCCACGTCAGCCAAAGCCTAACTCTATATATATGGGACGAGGCAGAACTGCAGAACCTTTCACAGCCTTCTAAATTTGCCATTCTCGTGCTAGATCTGCAATTACTCTGCAACTCACGAGTCTCAACCCTTAATTTTCATTGTTAAAACATCAGCCAAACTCTCTCAAAATCACCATGGGAAAGAAGAAGAACACCGAGACGATGGAGGAGTTTCTCGCGGAGGTCGACAAACACATCAATGTCGAGCCTCATCTCGATCCAGCCATCATCGAGAGAAATGGTTTTCTCCGTAGGGCCGTGACCAAGGCCGGACTATGGAAGTTTGTGACGGCGGTCCCGTCTAAGATTCTGGCCAAAGCCGTCGGCGAGCTCCTGTTAAATTTGAGGAAGGAGCAGAACATATCCTCTTTCACCGATCCACAGACGAGGAGGCCAGTGGAGGTGGACATGAATGAGCTTATCGGCATGTTCAACTTGCCGAGAGAAGGAGGAGACTCATTACTGGATTTGGGTCTCTCGGCCGGAGTTCAGTACGGTCGTTTTGCAACCGCTGAAGCCGATCCAAATTTTAAGGAGGCAAGTATCCGTTCGAGTTTGAAGGCCCCCTTCAACCACATTTGCGAGCTCTTCTCGAAGAGTGTCGCGTGCTACATCGGAACCTTGGATACTCTTTCTGAGACGAAGCTGATCGCCACAGCAGTCATCGTCGACAGCCTCACCGGAACCAGCTTCAACTGGCATGACTGGTTCCTCAATCAAATTCACGAAGCTGCTGCCGACTTTGCGTTCGTGAAGGGGAGCGCCGATCAGATTCTCCGCAAGGGGAAACTGAAGTTCTTCTCTAGGCTTTCCTATGCTTTGGAGAAGAAGTTTCCGGGCAAAGCATGGCCGGAAGATGAAGTCACCATCTACAACAAGCAATCCATATTCTATGACAAATGGAGGAAGTCCAAGCAATTGATGGATTTGGGACTTCTGGAAATTGAAGTGCCCGTAGCGAGACCGGTTGCCGAAAGGCAAGCCGAAGTGAGCCAAGTGAGGCCGGTCGCTTCACCCGGGAAGCGAGCCGCGCCGAAGCGAGGCAAGAAGACAAAGCGAGTCGATTTACTTGTCCAAGAAAGCGAGGCGGTGGAGAAGCCGCTTGAGGACATTGAAGCGACTCAACCCCAGCCTTTACCTATCAAAGCCAAATCACCCCCACTCCAAATCCAAACCCACATCACCCAAGTACCAGAACCTCAATCTTCTTCAACCCAACAACCACTAAAATAAATAACCCCCCTCTCTCCCCATGAAGAAGAGTCAGCATCTTCTTTTCACATTCCCACTGTTCCATTCCTCAGCACAGATGAAGCTGCCGCCTACACTTCATTCACCCCACTTCAATTCCAGCCGATACAACCACCACCCACCGAAACTATCCAACCACCACCCACTGAAGCCATCCAGATTTCCGAAACCCCATCACCTACCCAATCCCTCTCAACATCGGCAGCTACAGCCGATACCGCCCAAACTGCAGGAGAACAACCCATCATTCCTCAATTCATAACTCCTGCCCTCACCGTACACAAGCGGGCTCTCGAACGCTATGTTCTAGACAGAGAGCAAGCCACTGAAACTATCAACCTTCGCTACAATCTTAGCTCCGCGAGCGTTGCATGGAGCGACGTGTTCTACACTAAAGTAGTCGACTTTCTGACGTACA
Organism: Thymus quinquecostatus; assembly: GCA_024222315.1. Taxonomy (NCBI): domain Eukaryota; kingdom Viridiplantae; phylum Streptophyta; class Magnoliopsida; order Lamiales; family Lamiaceae; genus Thymus; species Thymus quinquecostatus. The sequence goes on along the minus strand of CM044173.1, from coordinate 18,405,637 downwards.
TCACGTACCGAGGAACGGAGTACTACAAGATTTTCAGACTCCTCAAAGCCTTCACTGAAGAGGAACTGATTCAAATGGAGGCCAAAACACTCAACTTCATAGGCGAAAATGGCTTCCATGCCTTCCTTGAAGGAACCAGCTTCTGGGAGAAGCTGGATGCAAAGGTGAAGGAATCATATCCACTCGCTACAGTTCCGAAGCGAGTGCCCTCCTCTCATGAAAGGAAGCTGATCAGAGAGCATAGGGAGGAGGTGGAGTTGAAAGATGCTGAGATTGCTAGTCTCCAAAGCGAGATTACCAAGATGAGTGAAGAGATGGAGAGGAAGGCGGGGGAGGTCATCGGTCTTAGAGAAGACTTTGACAGGAAGAAAAGGGAATTGGAGGGAAAGGTGGAGGAGAAGGAGAGGCTTCTAGAGGAGAAAGAGAAGGCGCTGGAGGCGCAGGTGAAGCTAGTGGATGATAACACCAAAACCATCACCGAACTCAAGGGCTTGCTTGAGGCAGAAAGAAGCCGCTTGAGGGAGGTTAATGCCAAATTAATCGCTCTAGTCAAAGAGAAGAAGGTGTTAGAGAAGGAAGTGAAGGAGCTGAAGGAGAAGGTGGAGAATAGGGAAGGTGAGTTAGTGATGAAGGGAAGCGAGCTCCTCAATACCAAAAAGGCTCTTGACTCACTTCGAACTGAGTTGAAGGAAGTCAAAGAAGACAGTGCTATTGACAAGAGAGAACTTGAGAGTCTAAGGAGAGGTGCGCAGGCACTTGACTTGAAAAATGCTGAATTATCCACTCTACTGGAGAAAGTCAAAAGACTGAAAGAGACTCTTACTGTGAGGATTTCCGCAGATGCCGAATTCCACAACTCTCTCAATCGGAGGGAGAGGAGACTTGCCGTGATGAAGGCAGAACTTGAAGCTTCCAAGGATCACTTGGAACTCACTCTTCAAGAAGAAACAAAGAAAATAACCAAAGCCGTCGAAGCGGAGCTGGAGGCTCGCTTCAGAGAGGTAGAGCCATTAGAGAGTATGATGGCGTCGGTTGTTGAGAGAGAAAGGCAGTGCAAATATCTGCTTGAAGAGATAAGCATCAAGACTGCTGAACTAGTGGCGCCCTCCATGGATAAAACCCAGCAGATGCTTCAAGCTAGCTTCAACACAGTCAACTCTCTTCAACAATCCTTCTCCGAAAAATCTATCATCCTAACCCCTGGCAATGATGATGCCAAAAAGGGGGAAGGACAAGTGAAGCTAGGAAGGGAAGGACTGATACATGAAGGAGGAGTTGGAGGCTCAGGGGGAAGTAGAGTTGGAGTGGAGAGAATGTTGGAGGGAGGTAGTAGTGATGGAGGTGTGAAGGAGGTAGTAGAGGAAGCGAGGGCTCTTGGCAAGACGAAGCTCACGGAGGAGGAGTTATTAAAAAATCTTGAAGAGCCCAACAGGCCGCTTCAGGAGAAGGTGCTTGCCGCTTCAATTGCAAAACACCCTCCAGTGACCGTGTTGACAAAGGAGGAAAAGCGGAAGCAGGTGGAGAAGGATGCTGCCATGGCGTGGGAGATGGAGCAACTAACAAAACTTTCTGTTGGTGCAGGTGCTTCGTCTTGTTCCAAAGCGGCTGCTTTACCCAAAGCGCCCGCTTCAGCCGCCACACTAGCTCCAACTGCCGCACTCGCTTCATCCGCAGTCGTCCCCTCAAGTGCTGCCAAGAAGGACATGCCACCTCCCCCACCACCGAAGCAGTCATTGAAGTGAGCTGCTCCAGACTCTAAGCAAGATGACCCCGAGGCCAAGCGCCAAAAGGTCAAGCAAGCAGTCGCTTCAAAAGCTGGAAGAGAGGAGAAAAAGAGGAAGGAAAGAGAAGAGGGAAGGAGCAAAGACGAGAGGAAGGAGAGGAGTAATGAAAGGCGAGTCCAAGTGATCAACGCACGGATCGAGGAACACTTCAGTGAAGTGTTACTCATCCAGTCTTCATTAGTGCGCAGCGCCTTCATCCCTCTTATGCCAGAAGAGTCCGAAGCATGTGAAGCTCAAGCCATAATTGATGCGTACGACGTGACTACAAAGGAGATGGTAGAGTCTGGTCGATATTCTCTTAAGGAGGAGCAAGATTACATTCGCAAACGACTCAATGCGAAGCGTCCATCGTGGAACAGCGAGTCGGGAGCAAAATTCAAAAAGACTATGGCTCAACTGTCAAGCAGGTCAGAGGAGGAGTTGGCCAAACGGAGGGATGAGCACCTGGACGGAAGGGAAATCGAGGATTTCATTCTGAGAGATCTGCTCGAGCTGTGGCTATACTACAAAGACCTATTCATCAAAGCCTATTATTTCTGGGAGGTAGTGCCGCTGCAAAATGAGTGTTCTCGAATAAGTGCTCTCAATAACTTCCTTGCCACCTATGACGACAGATTGCGCCACAAAATCTTTACAATGGCTGAACAAGCAGAGCCCAAGCCAATTGGTGTCAAGGTACCAGCTCTAAAGGAATTCCCCATGCCTTATCATCCAGGCACGGACGTTCCTAACAGAGGAATAATTGATGAGGAAGTAACTGAAGCCTTCAGGCTGGAGAGTGCATGGAGAAGACCTAGTATCCACACAGTAGACTCTATGGAATCAAGAGTTCTGTCAGCTTACGTGGATACTGCTGCTGTTGAAGAAGAGAAGGAGGAAGATGGAAAGGAGAAGGAGAAGGAGGATGAAGCTGCAGGAAACCCTTGAGTTTCAAGCTTCTGAACATATCTTTTGTGAACTGCCTTGTTCATCTATCTAATTTCAATTTCTGTCTTCTCTGTGTCATTTACTCGCTTTGTGAATGACTTTATATTTTTGCTACAAACTCATTAATTTAACCGAAAAAAAAAGGAAAGGAACTTAAAAGAAAATTACAAACGAAACTGCAAAGGAAGCAGTCGCTTGGAGTTCCCTTCACGGTTAGATAGACTAGATTTATTTTTATCTAAGTCGTATGGGTTTTGGCATCATCAAAAAGGGGGAAATTGTTGAGAATTGTTAAGAACGAATATGTTAAGGGGGAACCTATAAGGGATATGTTAGGCTTCAAAAGTTCAAGTGAAGGCCACTCACTTGAGAGTGTTTTCCAAAGCGAAGCGGGTCAAGCAAATCGAAGTGAAGCGTGCCGAAGAATAGCGAAGCGAAGCGATCGCTACAGTAGATTCAAAGTGAGTCTGCCAAAGCGAAGCGAAGCGAGCGCTACAGTTCAAAGCAAAGCAAAGCAAAGCGACCGCTACAGTGGAATCATGTGAACCCACTAAAGCGAAGCGAAGCGTGCGCTACAAAGAAAAACCGAAGCGAGTCAATGCGAGTCAACACTTAATTTAGTAGCGTCACGGGAAATTTATTTCTCAAGTGACTCACTACAAATATGACTGTGAAGCGACTCACTTCAGAGCGGCCGCTACAACTTCAAAGCGAAGCGAGCCACTACCTACCAGAAAGCGACAGCACAAATTCCCGCTCCGAATTTGAACTCCAGTCAACTGGAGATCTTCGCATTTATTACGAGATCTCCACGTGTCGACTCAAGAGAGGAGCAGAGGAGTTGACTGCCAGGCCGACAAGGCGCCGCTACAGTACTGGCTCGCTCCAGTTACTGTTGAAATTGGAACTTAGCCATTTCCGGCAAAAGTCCAAATCTGCGCATCTAAAAAGTAGCCAGCCTGTGCAAGTACTGTCGAGAGGAGGAGGGACAAGGCCACCAACCAAGCAACGGATCCTCCGCCTATAAATAGTGAAGGATCACAACGTGAAGAAGTAGAACACTACCTGCGCATACGAGCCTACTGCAAACAAACACTCCCCAGCTTTCTAGCAATCTTCGAGTTTTTGTTTCAAGTGTTCTCCGAGTTTCCAGTTCATCGGAACTCGTCTTCACAACCTTCACACTTAGAGTCTAAGCCCACTTCAAATATCCAAGCTTAGAAGAAGAGCTCTAGCCAATCTTTGCATCTACTGTAAAGAGCTCTTCCTAGTGTGTCGTCAACCAAAAACCCTAAACTCTGTCTGTTAGGTTTTTGAGTGTCGTCGTTAGGTTGTCCAGATCCAAGGCCCTTCTTTCATCGATTGAAGAAGCCTCGATCCTAGAGTTGAGATCCAGGCTTACACTTACATCGTTTGTGTAAAGCTCGATCGAAGCTAGGCTGTAAGGAGAGCCCGCAATCTCCCTGTCTGTTCGACTGAAGCGAGTGAAGCTTCCAGTCTTTGTTAGGTTTGTGTAGTGAACCCGCAATCACTACGTCTGTCGTTTGATCTAGGCGAGTGAAGCCCGATCTCGACCAGGTTTTTGAAGGACCCGTAACCTTCAAGTTCTTGAGTGAAAAGAACAGTTGCCGTCGTGCAACAAAGTGGACGTAGGAGCGTTATCTCCGAACCACTATAAATCTCTGCGTCGTATCTCTCTTACCTTAATCTCTTTACAGTATTCGATTATCCATTGCACGTGCATATAAACAAACTTAACTTGGATTTTCAAATACTTAGGAAAGATTATAGCTCACCAAATTCCGCACAAAGAGTAAAGTCTCACTCTTGATCAAGCTCTAAGCTTAGGTCAAGAGATTCGTGATTGCTTTAGATCTAGCCCTCGGCTAGGTCTTAGCATTTCCAAAGAGCACTTTACTTTATACTCTGAGTTAAGGAATTGAAGTTGAAAAACTTCAAAATACGTATTCACCCCCCCCCCCCCCCCCCCCTCTACGTATTTTTCCTATAGCAAATCGGGACCAACAGCTTCAATTGTAGAGTTGAGAAACTTTGTGCCTTTGTCGGAGCAAATGGTAGCGATCGCTTGGTTCTTCTCCACAGCGAGGCGCTTGAGCAGTTGAGGTAGTTTGGACAACGTCTCCTTTTTGCTAAAGAGAAATACAACCCAAGTGTAGCGAGAGTAATCATTGACTACCAATAGAGTGTATTTTCTTCCATTGACGCGTACTGGAGTGACTGGTCCAAACAAGTCCATATGTAGTAGCTCCAGCACTCGCTTGGAAGATACTTCTTCTAAGCTGGAAAAGTGCTTCTTCGTCTGCTTCCCTCGTTGGCATGATGAGCAAGTATGGTCTTTGACGAAGACTTCATTTGGTATGCCCTTCACCAAACCCTTACGAGCTAAGCGATTGATTGTTTTGAAATTGAGCTGGCTTAAGCGTCGGTGCCATAGCCATCCAGTCTCTGTTGCACTTCTAGCGACCAAACATGTATCTTCTTTGCAGCTCTCCCATTGAGCAATATACACGTTCCTTTTCCTTTCTCCAGTTAGAGCAACTTGGGAGGTGAGCTTGTTTCTCAAAACACACTTGTTGGAGATTAACTCCACATTATATCCTTTGTCACAGAACTGTAATATGGATAGCAAGTTGTGCTTGAGACCTTCAACGTAGGAGACATTCTCTATGCTCAGCTTCCCAACTTTCAGTACGTCGTATCCCTTGGTGCTTCCTCGTGAGTTGTCACCAAAGGTTACTGGTGGACCCTTCTTCTCTGTGTATTCTTGGAGTAGAGACTTCATGCCCGTCATATGTCTTGAACATCCACTGTCCAAGTACCATGTAGCTTGACCTTTGCTGGGCATGAGATCCATGGCGCTTACCTGCAGTTAAGCCAATTTTGGTACCCAAATCAGTTGCAGGTTAGCTTTCTTAGGTACCCACACTTGCTTCACTTTCCTTTGAGTGTTAGCTTGTGCTTTAGGTTTCTCGGCCTTTCTAAAATGTGAACTCTGCTTGAAAGCAGCTTCACAAGTGCAGCAGTGTGTGCATGGAGGGAAGTTGTGAGAGCGACTCGGTTGAGACACACCCATGCTCTTGCCTTTATGCTTATATCCTGAAGCGACTCGCTTAGGATTAGCCGTAGGTTTAGAGACTGACTTAGGGTTTTTTGTCTTAGCAAGCGTCTCGCTAGGTTTCTTTTGCGAAGTCAACTTTGGCTTTTAACCATGACTCGCTTGAGATACCTTTGGGGTTTGAAATTCCTTCTTGGAGATTTCAATTACTTCCCCCTCAACATAAGTGCGGTTGGACCATCTCCAATCCGACTCACGTGACACATAGATATTAGTTCTCTTTATGAAAGGAACATCCTTTATCTCTAGTGTCTTGGTTTGAGACTTAGAAGCCTCAACAGTTTTCCCTTTACCTTTGGAATGGTAAGCTTTAGCATTTTGAGTGCTAGGGACTGTTGTAGCCTTAGATTCCTCCCTTAAAGATATAGACATATTCATGGGTTTCTTCTTAGGGTTCTCAACCACTTTGCCTTTGTCTTTGCTAGTGGTCGCTTTGGAGGCAGTGGGCTCATCCAAAGAGACTGATGGTGTTGTGTTAGAGGCACCAACAAAGAGGGTAGGCTTGGAAGGTCCACCCTCATATCCAAGACCTCATTTTCTACCAAAAGGTAGAAGTGAGCTTTCTAGTGCTTGCCTAGCAAATGAGGCTTTGTTTAAATTAGCAACTAGAATGGATTGGGTTTCATACCTTCCTTCCAAGCTTTTATGTCTAGCAAAGAGGTCCTCAAACTTACTCGTCATAGCCCTTAGATTAATCTTGACTTCATCAAGTTCAGTGGCTAGCTTTTGGTTCTCTCTCTTGCTATCGGAAATAGCTTGTTTTAACATTTCGTGGTCGCTTAACAATTTATGGTTTTTGTTAAGCAACTCACTCCATGTAGAGGAATGCATTTCCTCATCGTGATCGTGTGCCAGTGTAATGGAATTGATTGGAGGATAGTAAAATACCTCTCTTGTGTCTTCATCGGTGAGCGCCATCAAACCTAGATCCTCTCCCGCTTGAGTTCGGATCAGTGAATGTGTCTGAGTCGCTCGAGATCTCCTCGCTCGGAGTGGCTGGCGACTCGCTTGTGACTAGCGCCCGACATGGAGCGTCCCTCCTAGCCTTCAATTCCTCTTTCTCTTTGGCACTTAGCTTGGGGCATTCAGATTTGTAGTGGCCCATCTTGTGGCAATGGTAGCATTCCACATCCATCACGTCCCTTGCGATCGGCTTCGTCGTCTCTTCTCTCTTTCCCTTGTTTTCTCGAGCATCAGTGCTCTTCCCTTTATACTGCTTGTAGAATCTCTTGTATTTTCCTACTCGTGAGTTCATCTTGTTGAAATTCTTTGAGAGAAATGCGTAGTGCTCCTCCAATTCTTCTTTGGTCATCTTGGCAATTGACTGGTCGCTTGAGATTTCTGCAGCTTTAAAAGCGACCCCTTTTGATGACGTGGGAACTTCATCTTCATCATCTAAGCTCATCCGGTTGAGGTCAAACTCGTGAGCTTTAAGCTCGGAGAACAGAATCTCCGGTGTGAGCTTTGATAGATCTTTCGTTGCCAAGTACAGCTCCTTCATCGTCTGCCATTTCCTTGTGAGGGCTCGAACGATTTTGAGGTTGATTTCTTTATCAGTGAACTCCTTGCCAAGAGAGATGAGAGTGGCAATGATGTTGATGACGCGCAACTCGAAGGCGTCAATCGTCTCTCCAAACTTCATTGTCAGACTCTAGAATTCTCTCATCAGCACCACAAGTTTATTCTCCTTGATTTTGTCAGTGCCTTGGGAGATTAGGGCTAGGGTTTCCCACATCTCCTTCGCAGTAGTGCACTTCCTTATCCTGGGGAGATAAGCGTCTGATACAGTGCTCTGCATTGTATGGCGTGCTACACGGTCGAGGTTGGCAATCTTGAAGTCATTGGCAGTGTAATCTTCTTTCGCCTTTTCGACAAGGTCTTGTCTGACATAAGCTTCTCTGCCTTCTGCAGCTGGAACGTTCACTGAGATGGTCTTCATGATCTCGATAGGCCCCTCTTCTATGACTTCCCACATCCTGTAGTGGATGGAGCATAGAAAAACTTTCGACACGTAAACTTCATGTTTCGTATCCTTCGATTGAGAACTGTGGAAAATTGGATGCACTATATGTAGACATAATGAACTATTAGTAGCGATGCAGTATGCGTGGGTGAGGGTTTAAATGCACTTAGGAAAAACCGGATTAGTTGAGTGAGACACGTGAAGCGAGAGGGGACTCGCTTCAGGTATGCAAAGCAGTGGCTCGAAAGAACCCCTGCTCTGATACCACTTGTTGGTCCCGGTTTGATAGGGGATACACACGTAGAGGGGGAGGGGGGGGGGGGGGGGGGGGGGGTGAATACGTGTGTAAGAAGTTTTTCAACTTCTTTTGCCCTTATCTCAGAGTAACAAGTAGAGTGGTCGCTTCAAGTACTTAAGACCTAGCCGCGAGCTAGATCTACAGTGGAAGCTTGTCTCTTGACCTATGCGAGTGCTTGATCAAGAGCGACTCACTTGTGATTAAAACTTCGATTTAGGTTTATTTATGATGAAAGTGCAGTATGAATAATCAAAGTAGATACAATATGGAAAGCTAGGAAAAGAGATACAACACCAGGGATTATAGTGGTTCGGTGATAAAACACCTACGTCCACTTCGTTGCACGCTGCAACTGATTCTCTTCACTCAAGAATCTTGAGGATTACAGGTTCCTCAAAAACCAAGACTGGATCGAGCTTCACTCGCTTAGATCCGAAACTACAACTGGGAGATTACGGGTTCTCCACGCAAACTTAGCTAGGATCGAGCTTCGCACAGTCGAGGACAATGCTAGCTTGGATCTACACTCTACGATCGAGACTTCTACTATCGAGGAAAGTAGAGTCTTAGATCTTGGACACAACCTTTCTGCAACTCAAATCATAACTTGACCTAACAAGGGTTTTTAGGGTTTTGGTTTGAAGACTCTCTAAATGAAAAACTCTTTACAGTAAGTGCAAATATAGGTAGAGTTCTTCTCTAAGCTCGGATATATGAAGTAGGCTTAGATCTATGGAGAGTGAAGGTTGCAGAGACAAGTTTCGATGAAACTGAAACTTGGAGAACACTGGACAAGAACTCGAAGAATTTGCTCGAATGTTGTGAGTGCTTGTTTGCTGTATGCGCTGAAATCTCAAGTAGTGTTCTACTCTTCTCCGTCTTCGACCTTCACTATTTATAGGGGAAGGATGGGTAGGAGCCGTTTGATGGTTGGTGGCTTTGTCCCTCCTTCACTCGACAGTACTCGCCTTTGACCTGCAGCTTTTCAGACGCGCGATTTGTTTCTTTGCCGAAAATGGCTAAGAGCCAAGTTCAACAGTAACTGTAGCGCCCAGTACTGTTGCGGCGTCCTTGTCGGTCTGGCGGTCAACTCCGGTGCACCATTCTTCAATTGCCACGTGGAGATCCGCAATTAATGTCTTGATCTTCACTGGACTCGAGTTTGAACTCGTAGTTTGAATGGGCGGGAGATTTGATCTGTCACTTTCAGTTTGGTAGAGGCTCGCTTCGCTTTTGAATCTAGAGCATCCGGTTTGGATGAGTCGCTTCAAGTCATACTGTAGCATTCGCTTGGAAACAGATTTCCTAAGCGTCCGCTTTAGTAATAGTTGGCTCGCTTTGCTTCGCTTCAGCAGACTCGCTTTGATTCTACTGTAGCACTCGCTTCGCTTCGCTTCTCTTCGGCACGCTTCGGTAGTCTCGCTTCACTTCAAAAACACACTCAGCGAGTGGCCTTCACTTGAAAATCTAGCAGTCTAAAAACCTAAGCGTCTAAAGTAAAAATCCAAGCCTTCCTAACATTATAGGCTTAGAAAAATTCTAACCTATCTAAATTAAAATAGGGTCGCTTGGGAATAGGATACATAGAGGGTTTTGGGATCGAATCAAAACATATATATATTTTAATTAAAACGTCCCGTTAAGTTCCCCCTTAACATATGATCCTTAACAATTCCCAACACTTCACATCATCTTGCTCAACCTGCACATTTAGAAAAACATGCATGGCTAAGTACGAAAGTACTCAGTGGACACGTGCCGAAAACTATACATAATAATTGTCAAGCCACTCAAGAGTAAGACATAAGAGTTTTGTTGAAAAGAAACTATGCTTACTAAAACAGTTCTTGTGATCTAAAAGTTTTCTGCCGACTAAGTTCGTTAGTAATCTACCATATCTGAAACTATGGTGTTGAGGAGGTGGCCACCTCACACGACACCCGACCGGTCAACCCTAAGGATGACTCACGGTCCCATGTACACTAGTCCAAGTAAGATAGCAAGTCTTAATGAAGACCCGAATTCGATTAACTTAAATTGGCGTAGCCAATGCAGATAGGCGTCATACATAAATCAAAACATTTATGGCATGACAATACTTGAAAATAAACATTTTCATCATACATTCTATAACTTTACTTGTATAAGAAAGCCCACCTTAAGTAGCGTGAAAAGTGTCGATCCTGACAGAATCGCAAGGTCAACCTTCCGGTCGATTTTCACCTATTTAGAAACGACGATATAAGAATTTTCATTCTTATATAATCTAATAATTCCTTATAAAGAATATTCCTACTCTTCGTTTCTAATTTCTCATTTCGACTATTGTTCCGCTGATAAGCCGTGAGACTATTATTCGGAATTTAATAAATTATACGACTAAGGATAGTCGTAACTTATTCTAGTATATACTTCAATTAATTATTTTTAATTGAAGCATAATTGTTGAATTAAACCCGGAGAATTAATAATCCAAGGTTAATAATAATCGTAACTTAAATATTATAATATAAGTTATTTAGTAATCGATCTTCGATAAATGATTCGAGTTAAATTGATCTAGTTACATTAAACAAAATATTTTAAATGCTTAATGTGCTTCTCTCGTTCCGTCGATTTTAGAATAAATAAAACGATGTAATATTAAACGCAGTTGGGCCGGATAATAACAATTAACCCGACCTAAGAGTCTAGCCCAGAACTCCAGCCCAACCCGGACCCGACCCAACCCAGACCCAGACTCAAACCCAGACTCGACCCAACCCAGACCCGACCCAACCCAGACCCGACCCCCAATTTCAATTCAAATACCTAATCCCCCCCTCCCCCTCCCCCTCCCACACACACACAAACGCGTACACAACTCAACACCCCCCTCCCTCTACTGCTCCTCTTCGTCGCCGGCGCCGCTCTCGCCGACGGCGAGGGCTCGTGTTGCCGGCGACGACCGACTCTCTCTCTCATCTCTTCATTCCCTCTCCCCTTCTCAGGTAATCTCCTTCTCTGACTTTCCTTCTAATTCTCTCTATCCCTCAAACCTCACTCTCTCAGTTTGGTCTTATGCAGGGAACCCGTGGAGCACAGTCCGCTGGAGCCCGCTGCTGCCGTCCGTCCCGGTCAGAGCTCCTGGACCGAGTCCAGCCTTTCCATCCCGTCGGGGCCTCGTGCCTTGACGGTGGTTCGTCCTAAACCCTCCTTCTCTCGGTTTCGAATTATGGAAACATGTTATAGGTGTTTCTTTTAGGTTTGATTCTTATGAATTTCCAGATTAGAAATCATGGACGTTGTCAAACATGGGATACATGTCGTAGTTAAACTCTTCCATTGGTTTCGATTTACAAGAGGTTCGTTTTTGAACAAATCTATAACTTAGGCTCATTTTATGCTATGCTCTAGCTTATGCATTTATCCATACATGCTTGGGCTTAAAAGCAATCATGCTTGATGGTTATTATCTAATAATCATGCTTGAGGGTACTTAGATTATATCTTATTGTAATTTTCATGCTTGTATACTTGTAAATTCTTACATCCTTCTTTGTGCTTAGCTTAATCCTATTAAAAGAAATGGTATTGAAGAACTTACTAGTGTTGTAGAGGGTTGTAGTTGCTAGCTATTCCCTTCCTCTTCCTTAGACTTCTTGTCCTTCACTAACTCTACCTCTCTTAAGTGTTTGTAGTGTTTATGTGTGCAAACTATTATTGAGTTCATATGGGGGTTTATATACTTGCTTATGAGCTGACTTTTGATGGTTGATGGTGAGGTTTGTGATGGGTTTGAGGCTCAAGACATTTGCAGGGATTCCTCAAGATATTGTGCACATTTCTTCATTCAATCTCCTTCCTTTTCCTTTCACACTATCAGCTCATGTTTAGCCATTAAAGGGGCTGATTTCCTTTCTATTTTTGGGTCTACGAGCTGTCATTTGTTGTTAACCTTTGTGCTTCCTTATTACCTTTTGTGCAATTCCTTTTGGCTACAAAATTGACTAATTGGAGGCTGGTTTTATGCAAGAAACGACTGCACAATGGGGCTGTTGGAAGGTTTATTTTTCAGATGGATTTGAAGGCAAAAGGGGAGAGTGATTTGAGGTGGAGGAGAAGCCCTTGTTCCCATTGGTTCTAGCCTTAGTCCTTCATGTAATATCCTTTGTGTAATGCATTCTTAATTCTTTTCATTACTCAATGTGTAATAGATTGAATTGATTAGATCCTAAATTGATATCCCTTTTCTTTTATGCATAAGTATCCTTCTTATATTATTCTTGTATTCATTCATGAATAGTTCATTACTGTGTATGGAGTATAAATTATTCCATTATCTCCTTGTATTAGAATTCTTGAAAATATATATGTATTGGTAACGGCTTGTCCCGTAATTATAGTCGGGCTCGACCATATTGTAGGTAATGGGCTCGATCCAATAATAGAACTTCTTTAGTAACGATTTACATCGTTAAATATTAAATTATCGATTCGATAAATATTCTAATAGTTCGAACTAATTCTATTTATCGTATTAACAACCGAAATTTGATTGCTAAATTGAATTCAAATAAATTCGATAACGTATAATGGCACGAGAAATATTCATAATTAATTATCGATAGTTAGTTTTTATATTAACGAAAATGCGGGCCATTAACGATGGACTATGCGTCCATGAGCTGAAATTGGCGCCCAACTGGGCCCAATTACATGACGACCCACTTATTCCTTATACTGTGGCCTATTGAGCTTTTTGGGCCAGATCAGGGATCTACTAGCTGGTAAAACCGAGGCCTCCCAATGGCTAAATTCTCCATACTCAGTTCAGAGTATAATTTAGTCCATAAGTACTAAAACATTCCACTAGAGTAATAGTACTGAATTACTTGTTTTACCCCTGTTGAGTTCAGGGCTAGTATTAGACTTAGCGACCCCCGTATTTAAGACATCCCACATCCATTGATTAACTTAAAGCTTCTGACTGCTTATGTTATTCAATTTCTTTTATCATTCCTGACTAGTACCATTCATTCCATATTCATCATACCGGAACTTAATCCACCTGCAGGGTTTGGTGTGATAGACCTTAATGAATTCCTCAAGGGATGTGATCAACCTATTCTACCAGGATATGGTGCTCTGTTGTAGTTACACTAAGAGTCGTACTAGTTGTAGTTGTTTCCCAAGATACAGAGCTTATTGAGTTATAGATCCTCTGAACTCTCACCCATGGTAATTTAAAGAAACAAACTACAACTATACACCCCTAGGACTTAACTAGAGTTAAGGTTCATCTTAAGTCACCGAGGTCTCGATTCTTTCTACTTAGGTCAGAATAGAAGAATACACCCCACTGTGATCCTATCAGTACACGCACGTACTAACATAGACAAGTAGATCATCGGCTTTGATCATGCCACTAGGCATTTGATTAAGACATTGCACAATGATCCGAACACTTTGTCGCATCTCTTCGATACGAATACTAGCCAAGACAAGCTACTTATGCAGCCTATGCTACAGCCTAAACCGACAGTTATATCAAGAACTGTCTCGACTATGATACCCTTTTATATCTCTAGAGAAACCGGCAACTATGGTCTTCTGTGATGTACAACACACCATAAAGCCTATAACTTTGAGATGATGGATATGATAGGGACATGTATCAGCCTTTACTAACGTAACATCTGTGAGAGCCTATCTCTCCTATCTTTTCAGAAGCCATGCACGATGGACTTGACAAAGATGCTTAAGCCGTGGGCGCTATAAAGTTTTGAGCAAGTTTTGACCTGAGGCAGGGCTTCTGCGCAGGAGCCCGGTCCAACAGAAGTTGCACGGACCCTACTAGCATCTGCCGGAATCTAGGGATCTGCTTGACACATGATCGGCGTGACTCTACCCATCCTAGAGTGAGGACCACGAAATTAATGGCTAAGAAGGAATCTGTCTTCATAGGAATTCCCTTTCTTGTCCCCCTTTCGCACAAATGTTCACTTTTTCACCCTCCTTGCATCTATAAATACTAGGTGAGCGCACATCTATCATCATAACAATCACAACTCAACTCTCCATACAAACACGCACTCTTGCGTACTATTTCATTCACTCACATACTACCCCAGGAGCTCCTTTGAGCTCGAACAGTCCAGGCTTCCGAAGCCTCCTGCCAGGAATCATCGCCCGCAATCGTTGTCATTCCTCCTCCTCGGTACTGAGAAGAGTCTTTTTAGCTCACCGCCTTGAGCTTAAGGTAAAACCCTCATTTCCTAAAGGGAATGAGGCCGAACAGAGCTCCGTGCTCCTCACTCCTTTTTCTTCCCTTTGCTTCGCTTCTTCATTATCTACTTGAATGAGTGTTAAACTCCATGGATCCTACTAGTTTATGGCTAAATGCACCCTTTACTTAAGCGTATAGCGTGATTACTACTTATTACTCCTATGTAAATGATGTTCTGTACAAAATATACGATTATAGCTCTTCGAACGTATGAATCTCTTGCCCCTTATCGCTTTAACGCTTTATCCATGAATGCTCCTTGCAAAACATGACGAATAATCTCTTAAATTGTTGTGGATCTCCAACCCGGATCTATCAACTGGCGCCGTCTGTGGGAAATTGAGTTTAAGATGTTGATTTCCCCTGTTTTATATGAAATTCTAGCTCACCGTTGCAATGCTGCAGATGATTTTGCACGTCGCGTCCTTATGTGAAAAATATGTGAAAGCTTGATACTAGACTGAATGGGTGTGCTGTAGTTGTTGTTTAATCGGTGAAAACCCAGATACATATGCTATTGCTTGAGTTTCGCTGAGATCTCCATGATTGTAAGCTATAGAATGTGGTATGATTTTCAAGATTACGTTCCCTTTTTGGAAGAATATAGCATGATTCTCAGATTGTGCTCTCTTTTTTAACAAAAATTGTGATAGATACCCTGTTAAGGGGAAACTCGTATTTGAGAGGTTGGTTTTTCTTCCTTATATGTGAATTTAAGCTTTCTACCTGTAAATACCGTTGAAGCTGTTGAATCTGGAGCATTATCCTCCGTGATAGCTTTGGAGTTTTAGCTGATTGTGGTGATATGTTTATGAATCTGCTCTGTTATTCCCCTGTTGCCAGAGACGCTTGAGAATAAGGGCAGTAGAATAAATAAATGTTGAATGTCAGTTTGATGCTATTCTTAGAAAATCTGAGCATGAATATCATGAATTCATCGTAGTTGCGTTGCTTATAACAGCAGGACAAAGGAATCGGAGGTGATTTCGAGATCATGTTTTCCTTACAATATAAACTGTGATAACTAAACTGTTATATCTGTTAAAATCTTAAGGTTACGACGAATCTGAAGGAAAGCCAGGTCAAAAGTTACTGCAATTTCAGAACACATTCAGCTCACCTTGCGTAATTGGTGAGTCTACAACTCCTATAACTGTCTCAAAATGCTAAATCTATTTGTGGGCTATAAGGGATTGGTAATTATAGAAGAAGCACCATTCCTCAAAACCTTTCATATATGCCCCTATATTGCTATGAATAAAAAATTCACCTAATAAAAAAGCATCAGAAGGCGGGGAGCTGAAGATGACAGGGTTACCCCATTCACTTTGATGAAGGGGCCCTGCATCTGAAAGCAAAACCTCCCATAAGCCCCATACAATGGGCAGATCCCTCAGAAGCCCTGTCTAACAGGCAACATCCCTCAGAAGCCCTGTTTAACAGGCAACACTCTCAGAAGCCCTGTCTAATAGGCAACATCCGCATAAGCCCTATCTGATAGGCAGCACCCTCATAAGCCCCATATAATGGGCAAGATCCCTCATAAGTCCTATTCAATAGGCAACACTAGCATAAGCCCTATCTCATAGGCCGCATAAGCCCTATCTAATAGGCATAACCTCAAAAGCCCTATATAATAGGCAAAACATCATCAATCAAGCCCTATTCAATAGGCAACACCTTCGTAAGCCCCATATAATGGGCAGAACCTCTCACAAGCCTTATTTAATGGGCAACATTTTCATAAATCCCATATGAAGAATATCATTTTCGCAAGCCCCACTCAATAGGCGGCACTCTCATAAGCCTCCAATAATGGGCAGGACCCTTGATAAGCCTTATTCAATAGGCATTACTTTTACAAGCCCTATTTGAAAGACAACATTCTCATAAGCCCCGTAGAAGGGATATCATTCTCATTAGACATTGTCTAATAGGGAGTGCCCTACCAAGAAAGCCTTGCAAAATAGGCACCACACAAAAAGCTCTCCATAGTAGGCGTTATGCATAAAAGGCCTGCATGGCCAAACATCTTGCATCGAGTCTCATAAAATAAGAGACTATATGAGACCTAAATGACTTCTCACCATAACCAGATCCTTCTCAAGAGCTTCATGAAAGATGCTTCAAAAAAATAGACGCCCTAGTAATGGGTCTTGCAGGAGCTGGTGTTATTTATCCCAACCTAATAAAGGCAGAAGCCACCTTTAAAGAGCCTGGTAACAAACGGACAATGTTTATGAAAACTACCATAAATGGTCTGTGATTATAAAGGGATCTGTTAAGCGAACAGTATCACATAACAAAATTCTGATGGAAAGAGGGAACTATGCAAAAAACCCTGCATGGTAATTAAACTCTTGTCACTAAGGCCTCACCCGATCAGGCGTCACAGGATGAGGTCCTATAAAGATAAGAGCCATGATATCGAGTCTTATAAAATAGGCCAACACCCACTTTTGTCATACATGGACAGAAGCTATCCTATAAAAATCTTGCGTAAGTAGGCAATATCTGCTTAAGCTAATACCGATAAACTCCAACCACATAAAGCTTGTCAAAGAACAAGGCATATCATATCTTAAGACTCATCTTGAAAGCTTTCGGAGACTAATTCTTTGAAAATCTTCAAATACTTGCAGAACTCTGTAAAAAATGGCAATTGGTCCAAAAGCTCATCTGGAAAAGGCATCTGCTAGAACAGCCAATCCTCATAAGGAGCAGGGGGCCAGTACTACCATGCCAAGAATATCATTCGGACTTGGGGACAACCAAGCCATTATGCATCAGCACAACGATGCCCTTATGATAACAGCTGAAATAGAAGAGTACCAAGTGCGGAGAATCTTCATCGACACGGGGACCCCTGTCAATGTGATCCTCATGAGCTGTCTCAATCAGATGCCCCAAAAGAGACTTTTGAAACCTACCAGAATATCCCTCCAAGGTTTCTCACAGAAGCCTGTGGTGACAGTAGGATCAGTAGATCTCATTCTCACTTTAAGGGAGGGGCATGCCAAAGCATCGAAAATGACTACCTTCTGGGTAGTGGATCAAGAATCATCCTATAATGCTATCCTAGGAAGAGCTGCTCTGAACTCTTTCCAAGCAATCGTATCCACTCATCACTTTATAATGAAATTTCCTGTGGGAGATCAAGTAGGATGGATATCGGAAAGTCAAATGACCTCGCGAAAATGTTACATCCAATCGGTAAAAATGGGAGAAGCTAAGAAATGGACTGTCCCAGAACCTGTGGCCCCCCGATGTAAGCCATAAAGGGAGGAAGGCAAGATCAAAGAGGGTGACACCCTCAAAGAAGGACAAAGCCTAATGGTCCCCGCAGAGGAACTGATAGAAATAGAATTAATCCCAGGACGGAAGACATTTACCACCAGGATTGGCACTCAAATGCCTCCAGAAATATCAGTACGACTAATAAAATGCCTGCAAAAGAATGCAGATGTCTTCGCTTTTGGGTCATCTGACCTGGTGGGGGTAGAGGCAGCCGTAGCACTGCATTGCCTAAATGTGGACCCCTCGGTGAAACCAGTAAAGCAAAAATTAAGACAATTTGGCCCTGAGAAGGATAAAATAATCAGGGAGGAAATCGCCAAATTGTTGGAAGCTAAACATATTAGAGAAATACAATTCCCTGAATGGCTAGAATGCGGTTATGGTAGCTAAAGGAAATACGGGTACCTGGAGGATGTGTATTGACTTTAGGGACTTAAACAAAGCATGTCCGAAAGATCATTACCCCCTACCTAGAATTGATCAATTGGTAGACTCCACGTCAGGTTGTGAGTTACTATCTATGATGGATGCATATCAGGGCTACCATCATGTCAAAATGAACCCGTCAGATATCCCAAAAGCTGCATTCGGAGTTTGCGCTGGGACATTTGGTTTTCAAAGCATGCCTTTTGGCCTGAAAAATGCGGGAGCTACTTATCAAAGAATGATGGATAAAATCTTTAAGAGCCAAATAGGCAGAAATATGGAAGTATATGTTGATGATATACTAGCCAAGAGTGTGCACGCTCAAGATCATATACGAGATCTGGAAGAAGTATTTGCTGTAGCCAGACTATACCATCTTAAGCTAAACCCAGCCAAGTGCTCATTTGGTGTTCAAGCAAGGAAATTCCTGGGTTATATGGTTACCCCTAGGGGGATTGAGGTAAACAAAGCCAAAGTACAGGCCGTGCTAGATATGACACCCCCTCGAAACATTCAAGAAATCCAAAGGCTCAATGGGCGAATTACAGCACTGAGTCGTTTCATCTCTCGATCAGCGGATAAAAGTCTCCCCTTTTTCAAAATATTAAGAAAAGGGAGCAGATTTGAATGGACTAACGAATGTCAAAAGGCCTTTGAAGAATTAAAAGAGCACCTGGCAAAGCTGCCACTACTTACTAAGCCGTTACCACAGGAAGTTCTATATTTATATATTGCTGTGGGAGAGGAATCTATCAGCTCGGTGCTCCTGAGAGAGGAGAGGCTAATGCAGAAGCCCATCTATTATACAAGCAAGATGATACAGGGAGCGGAGGTGCGATACCCAAGTATCGAGAAAGCTGCCTTAGCAGTGATGGTTACAGCTAGAAAGTTGAGACCCTATTTTCTATCACACAAAGTGATAGTCAGGACGAATGAGCCACTGAAGCAAATATTGGGCAAACCCGATCTATCGGGAAGATTAGTTAAATGGGCAATAGAGCTGAGCGAGTATGACGTAGATTTCGAGCCAAGAGTGGCTATTAAAGCCCAAGCACTGGCTGACTTTCTACAGGAAACCACCAGAGGGGAGGAAGAAGACTACCAATGGTGGAAGGCCTACGTTGATGGCTCAGTTACTAAAGAGGGAGCTGGGGTAGGAATCTTCATTCAGGACCCCAGGAGCCAGGATTACAAATTTGCTATCAAACTAAACTGTCATGTCTCTAACAATGAGGCAGAATACGAGGCCCTGGTCAGATGCCTAGACCTGTTACAAACCATGGGCGCAACCCACGTGATCGTCCACTCAGATTCTCAATTAGTGACGCATCAGGTCCTAGGGACTTGCGAAAAACGGGAGGAGCGAATGGTGGCATATGCCAAAGTTGTGGATGGACTCTTAGAACGCTTTGTTAAAGCTGAAGTGGTCCAGATCCCTCGAGAAGAGAGTATTGAAGCTGATAAGTTGGCACGAATAGCTAGCTCAGTGGAAGGAACCTGGACAGACGAAATTGTGCTGTGCAGCGCAGATGCTAAATTAATCAAAGCCGAGATACAGGCTATTGAAATAATGGAGGATTGGAGGATTCCAATCATCAAAGCCCTGAAGGAGCACTCAGAAAGGCCAGAAGCCACAGTTTTGGCTAATGAGGGTAGGTTGCCGCGTGCATTCAAAGCTAAATTCTGCCTAATAGGGGCAAATTATATAAAAGGGCATTTACGCACCCTTACCTCAAATGCTTGTCAGAGCCTGAGGGAGAATACGCGTTGCGTGAAATACATGAAGGTGCTGCGGGAGCACACACCGGCTTCAAAGATCTGATCAGAAAGCTGCTCAGGGCCGGATTCTTTTGGCCCACAATGGAAAAAGACGCCAAAAACTTAGTCAAAAGGTGCGATAGCTGTCAAAGAAACAGAAGGCTCATCCACAAGCCCGCCGAACAATTGGGGGCCATGATGGCACCCTGTCCCTTTGATAAATGGGGAATTGACATAGTAGGAAAGTTCCCCACAGCCACGGGAGGAAGAATATTCTTAATAGTAGCTGTGGACTACTTTACTAAATGGGTTGAGGCTGAAGCCGTAGTAAAAATCAAGGAACAAGTGATAAAGAAGTTTATCTGGAAAAACATATGTTGCCGATATGGAATTCCAAGGATACTGGTTACTGATAATGGCGCTCAGTTTACAGGATCCTTGGTGCGAGCTTGGTGCAAAGAAATTGGCATCGAACAAAGATTTGTAGCTGTAGCTCACCCTCAAGCCAACGGGCAAGTTGAAGTAACTAACAGAACCATTGTAAGTGGTATCAAAGCCAGGTTAGAAAAAGCCAAAGGAAACTGGGCTAATGAATTAGATTCGGTGCTATGGGCATATCGAACTAGTCCTAAGACAGCCACAGGGGAAGCCCCGTTCAACCTGGTTTATGGGGCAACAACGGTAATGCCAGTAGAGGCAGAGCTCCAATCACTAAGGATAGGGACTTATGATGAAGATCAGAACCCCTCCTTAATGAGGGGAAACCTAGACATGGTTGAAGGGCTCAGGAATAAAGCGCTTCAAAAAGCAGAAAGATATAAACAACAGGTGCGGGATGCTTATAACAAAAAAGTGCAGGTCCGAAGGTTCTGCAAAGGAGATCTAGTTCTGAAAAGGGCAGATGCCCTCAAACCCATGGGAAAGCTAGACGCAAATTGGGAAGGACCCTACCTGGTAAAAGAGGTATTAAAAGGGGGAGCTTATGAACTGTAGGATGAAGAAGGAAGGGCACTGCCCCGGCCTTGGAATGTAAACAATCTAAAGAAATATTATGCTTAAAGCAAAAGTGAGTAGGTTCTCCCAAACCCACTTTAGGGGAAGCAAAAAAGAGCATGGGAAAGTTAGAGGAGTTTTTCTTATAAAGAAGACTATCTAAAAGAAAAAGAAAGTGCTGAAATATCCACCAAATGAGTTGTGATTCATTCGATTTCTCACAACTCACTTGGGGGGGGGGGGGGGGGGGGGGGAGTAGGGGGATACCCCCCATATCCCATTATCTCAAAATGCCAGATCCCATTATTTCAAGATACCCATATCCCATTATCTAAAAATGCTCGCATCTCATTCCTAAAGTACCAAGCCTTGTGGGCTTGAAACGCTTATATCTTAAAATGGTTGTATACAGGAAAAACTGGAAGCATTAAATAGTCATTTAGAAAAGGATAAAGTATAGTTTACTGCAACAAGTTCTAAAGCGCAAAAGAAGCTTCTGGGTTAAAGAAGATCAGGGAAAATAGTCGACCCAAATTCGGAGGTACAAGATGTATACCCCACCAAAAATCAAAAGAAACAGTTTTCAACCAGAAAGATAAAAGAAAAACAGACTAAATGGAAACACCAGAGTTGGGAGGAGAATCTGGAGAACTCTGGGAAGAGGAGGAAGACCCACTGCTAGCTTCCGCAGCTGAATCTGCGAGGAAAAATAAGTACATTAACACCTTTCTCTCAAATAAAATCAAAAAGATGAACAGTAACAAAGTAATATACCCCTTTCCAGTTTCAATTTCTTATTCTTTCTCTCGTAAACCCTCTCACTGGGGGGTTTTCTTCGGCCCTCGGCGTCCTTAGCTTCCTCGATAGAGAGCAGCTCGGCCATTAGAATAACCATACGCCCGTTACGGGCCGGGTCATGAACAATGGCATCCCCTGGTGCGAGAAATCCGCCTATCAAGGGCGCAAGGATGGCCTCACACTTTTCCTCCTCTGATAGATATCCATCATACATTTCATATTGAGTAAAGAGATTCTTCAGTCTTCGGAGGTAGGTCTTCATATTGGGAAAATCCTCAAACTCCAGAAAGTCTATTTCCCTTCTGGTCAAAAACCTAAGTAGATGGAATCGAAGAGAGTCGGAGATGTCCTCTGAATAGGTCAGCTCGCAAATTTTCCGACGAAGGGAATCAAGCGACATATCTGAAATAGCATAATATGATTGGTGAGGGCCAAGAATAATCAGGAGAGGAGATTTCCCTCTGCCTCCAGCCCCAAAATCATTAGCAAAGCAGGGAGATTACATATCTGGCCTTGGCTGAACAAAAAGGGCAAGGGCGGTAGTCTTACTGAAGACAAAATGTGCGGAAGAAGTAAAGGGGCTCCCCTTTTTACTTTTTTTTTTTCTCTCCTATGATGATATTTTGAAAAGCTGGTAGAAGAGAAAGGAGGCGAAGAAAGTATTATATTTCCTCGTCCTCGGAAAATTAAACGACGCATTACTTTTGCACGCGACAAGACTTGAATGACGCTATAATATGCCAAAAAAAAAGGAGAGAGAAAACATTATCATTCCCCGTCAGAGTACTAAACCAGAAGCTTATTAAGCACGCTTCTGGGGGGGGGAGTAGCTGATAGGGACAAATATCAGCCTTTACTAACGTAACATCTGTGAGAGCCTATCTCTCCTATCTTTTCAGAAGCCATGCACGATGGACTTGACAAAGATGCTTAAGCCGTGGGCGCTATAAAGTTTTGAGCAAGTTTTGACCTGAGGCAGGGCTTCTGCGCAGGAGCCCGGTCCATACAGAAGTTGCGCGGACCCTACTAGCATCTGCCGGAATCTAGGGATCTGTTTGACACATGATCGGCGTGACTCTACCCATCCTAGAGTGAGGACCGCGAAATTAATGGCAAAGAAGGAATCTGTCTTCATAGGAATTCCCTTTCTTGTCCCCCTTTCGCACAAATGTTCACTTTTTCACCCTCCTTGCATCTATAAATACTAGGTGAGCGCACATCTATCATCATAACAATCACAACTCAACTCTCCATACAAACACGCACTCTTGCGTACTGTTTCATTCACTCACATACTACCCCAGGAGCTCCTTTGAGCTCGAACAGTCCAGGCTTCTGAAGCCTCCTGCCGGGAATCATCGCCCGCAATCGTTGTCATTCCTCCTCCTCGGTACCGAGAAGAGTCTTTTTAGCTCACCGCCTTGAGCTTAAGGTAAAACCCTCATTTCCTAAAGGGAATGAGGCCGAACAGAGCTCCGTGCTCCTCACTCCTTTTTCTTCCCTTTGCTTCGCTTCTTCATTATCTACTTGAATGAGTGTTAAACTCCATGGATCCTACTAGTTTATGGATAAATGCACCCTTTACTTAAGCGTATAGCGTGATTACTACTTATTACTCCTATGTAAATGATGTTCCGTACAAAATATACGATTATAGCTCTTCGAACGTATGAATCCCTTGCCCGTTATCGCTTTAACGCTTTATCCATGAATGCTCCTTGCAAAACATGACGAATAATCTCTTAAATTGTTGTGGATCTCCAACCCGGATCTATCAGGATAGATGTTTGATGCATGGATAACAATTCATACTTAATTAGATAAGAGATTGTAAGTGGCTATGGACAACACATGCATACAAGCTAAAAGGCCTGCTTTCTAGTATACAAATCCATCATGAAATACATGCTAAGATAAGATAACAGCAAGCTCGTTGAACTCTAATAGGAGAGGTCGTTATAGACAACAGCCTGACCCTTTGAGAGCAAAAACTTAAGACATAAAAGAATTAGCTTATCTTTATCCTAGCTGGACAGAACAACTTGTTATCTTACTTAATAAAATATGAGCCTAAGTGTGGTTTTGAGGAAGATCATCAAAACAACTGCAGAGGGTTCCCAACAATTTCCCCCCCTTTTGATGATGTCAAAACCCAACACTTTACAAAGATCGTAGGTAAATTAAGGAGCCCGTTTTAACTAACCAGTTGAGACAGTTCATATAGATCAATGTTAGGCAGTTAGTTTAGATAAAAACCGTAAACACAAGTAAAGCCTAGACAATGAGAGGTTGTCATATTTGGCGAGAGAAATTGAGTACTTTTATTCATGACGAGCTGATGAGAGATATTACAATAACATAAGGCAGCTAATCAGGACGATTTCTCTTCGACCGAGGCTCGTCTTCAAAATCGGAATCGGAATCCATTCTTGTTTGTGATTTTGGTAGAGTAGACGGAGAATCTAGAGAATCGGAATCTCGGCAGCGAGTGCAGCTTCTCACCAGCGGCGGCAGCTTCTCACGACCGTTGTATCTTCTCGCTGGCGGCAGCTGCGGCAGCTTCTCACGACCCATGTATCTTCTCACCGACGGCGGCGGCGGCAGCTTCTCAGGAGGGGCGGCGGCTTCTCACGACCGCCGCCGAATCGAGATGAACACGACGGCGCTGACTTTTGGTGGGTCGTGATTTTGTTATTTTTCAATTCGTGATTTTTTTTAGTTCTATTTCTTATTTTCTGTATAATTAATTGTGAAATCAAAGAAAAAACATTGTAGTAAGGGTATTTTAGTAATAGCGGGTATTATTTATCTTTTTTATCTAAGTGGGTATTTTTTTTATTTCACTATTGCAATGTGGGTACTTTAGTGGTTGCCCCACATAAATTTGCATAATGTCACTGTATCTCCTAAGCGCACATTATTTATTTATTAGGTTGCGTTCTATTTGATGCGAAAGAAAAGAAGAGAAAAGAGAAAATCACCCTTAAAATTTTTCTTATTTCTCACAATATTTTATAATTTTTCCCCTTCACTTGCACTACAATGGAGATAAAATATTATCTCTTCAATTTGGCGTTGGAAATATTTTCTCCAATTTAAGGAGTAAAATTCCCCTCATTGATAAAAGGTGACGAAAATGGTGGAATTTGTAGGGTATTTTTCTCTTTTCTCCCCATTTTCTTTCACGTCAAAGTGAACACAACCCTTGTAATAATTTTCATATCTATATCTTTCTTCCAAGTTTAACATAATTAGATGGTTTGTGATGGGTTAAGTACATTTTTTTAGCATTTTAAATAAATAAAAAACATATTAGTGTTGAAAAGTATTGATAAACTATTGATAAGTTATTTATTATATACACACATGATAAATAATATTGTGCAAACTCTCTTAATAAGTTATTATTAATCAATTTGCATCATTTCTTTTATCGATTACTTGTAGCTAACTAACCCAAAAAACAAAAACAATATTACCATGTCTTGCAAAATAAACTTATTATCGTTATAATAATATTACAGTTTATCAAAAATAACTCTCCATAGAAAGAATCAATTGTTTTATACTCTTAGTGTTATAATGTTATCAAGAGTTCCTATTTATTTTTAATTTAAATAGACACGTATAATTTGGTTATATTTATGTAGAAATAAGTTCTGGTATAAGAAAAAGAAATATATCTAAACTATTAATCATCTAACTTATTTAAGCATGATTATAATGTACAATAAGCATGATTAGACTTTAGCATAAATTTGTACATAATAAAGCACAATGATGTAAGAAACATAAACATATTTTCAATACTAATTTAAGTATGATTTTTTATAGTTCAAAACATTTTTCACATATTAGCATATCATGATTCATACAACCATAATTGGAAAAAATAAAATAAAAAAATACATACTCCATCGATCCGTCTCACTTAATTAGTCCCATTGAAATACTACACATTATATTTATCCACTTTGCTTTATTGACTTTTCGACACGCTTTTCCACCGAAACCTAGTACTCCCTCCATCCTCCATTTAGAAACATTGTTTTCTGGGCACAAGTTTTTTTGCATTTTTATGGTATAATAATAAATTAATGTGTTAAAGTGTTAAAAGTGGAATAATTGTGGGTCCATTTGAATTTTTTAATACTATTAAAATGTTAAAATAATAAAAAGTACTAGATGTATAAAGTGTTAAAGTGTTAAAGTGATTGTGGGGTCTACGTCCAAAAACGGAAATTGTCAGTAAATGGAGGACGTCCAAATATAGTAATAAAGTCACTAAATGGAGGACAGAGGGAGTATGAGTTTTAAAATATACTTTCGAAGTATTTTTTTGTTTACAGGATACATTGACACTCATAGTATCCCGTAAACGAAAAAATACTTCGAAATTATATTTTAAAACCCGTACTAGGTTTCGGTAGAAAAGCGTGCTGAAAAGTCAATAAAGCAAAGTGGACTAATATAATGGGATGCAGGTAGTATTATATATATACCTCACATATAAATATCCAGTGAGACTAATTAAGTGGAACGGAGGGAGTACAATGTTACAAAAAATTATCAATCAAATTTTGTAGAATATGAAGAAAAAAATGTGTTTACCTCATTGTTGTCGATTTCATGTATATGAATAACAAAATAGTGAGCAAAATACAAATCTATCTAACATGTACTTCCGTGCATTGCACGGGCGAAAGTTCTAGTTTACTAGTAGTAGTTTTTATATAAAAAAAATAAAATAAAAATAAAAATAAAATAAAAATAAAATAAAATAATGAAAGTTATAGTACCCGGTGGATATATGCATTCGGATCTGAAATAACGAATTTCCACCTAACGAGGGAATCACGCCTGGGCACCTGTTCTTCAACTAGAGTTCGATCAACCTCTCTACTTGTTTGAAGTTTTGCCAGCATATACATGAAATGGTGGATTCATCCCGATTTTCGCGCAGCAGCGCTTTCAGACCTGATTCCCGGCGTACTCTGCTCGAATTGATCCCTCATTTTCTTTCATTCCACCGCACACTGCTCGCGCTCATCTGGGCTATTGGATTCGTTCTCATTATCGCGTGGCAGAGGGCAGCCGTCGACCGCTTCTGGGGCCCTTCATCCCAGCCCATTCCCCGCCTCCGCCCGCTGGTCTTCAATCTCACCGATTTCGGGGCGGTGGGTGATGGGGCCACTCTTAATACCAAGGCTTTCGAGAGGGCAGTTTTCGAGATTCGGAGGCGCGGCGGCGGTCAGCTCAATGTGGAGGCCGGCCGCTGGCTCACCGCTCCTTTCAACCTCACCAGCCACATGACTTTGTTTCTAGCCCAAAATGCCGTTATTCTTGGAATCAATGTGAGTGCCCTTCCCTTTTCTTCCTTTTCTCTCTTTTTTTTCTTTTTTTTTCCGTATATAAAAAGGTGATAATTTTTTGCATGAAGCGATGATGAATGTGAATTTGTGTGTTCCGTTCATCATCGGCATCACATTATCTCTCATTAATTTATCTGAGTTGTAATGAAAGAGTTTGTAGTCAAATTATACAGATTTAACTAAATGATTAGAGTTATGTATGTATGTAGTGGTGCTCTTGGATTTTGGATAAAGAGTTTCCGAGGGTGTCGCTTACTAGTGCATGCTATAGCACATCGGATTATGTTCTGTGCAGGATATGGTTTTCGTAAATCGATCAGATTTTGCTTTTCATGTTAAGCCTTTAGCTTTTGGGGGTCCAGTTTTTGTGTTGGATCTGAGCAATGGGGATTACAGAATAACCGTGCCCTATAATTTAGGAAAAAGTGGGACTGGAAATGGTGGTTTATCTCATTAATTTGTTAAAGCGTCATAGTAGTATTTAGTAGCATGCAAATACATGAAACGGGAAAATGCAAGTCTGTGTTTTTTACTTCTTCAACCAATCCTCAGTGGACTGGTATGTTTCCCTTATGACCAATTATTTATTTGTATTTTCTGATGACAACGTGGACTTTGAGTACTCCTAGCTGCTGCCTCCGGTAGAGGTTCATAGGCAGTTGCTGAATATGTGTATTTCTGGGTAAAACAATTATTTGGTAGAAATATATAGTGTTTGACATTACTTTGGTAGCATGGCTGTGGCTCAATATTATCATAACTGATTATTATCCTAGAATACATGTCCAATGAAGAAGATCCAAGTGCATATATCCTCTGAGAAAAAGTGAATGCAGAACCACACATGTATAGCAACTTCCATCACGAAGAACCATGTGACAGCAGCCACTTATAGCTTAGATGCATCTGCTTGAACCTCCATTTAACTTGATCATTATATTACCATTGTGTTCTTAGCTTTTTGCAGAGACCGGTTCGTGCTTTAAAATGTCTATTTTCCTTTTAATGATTTATGCACAAATTTAGGTTTCTTACTACCCTGATTGAGGATCCATATGCACCTCTTCATAAAATCTGTATCAAGTCTCTTGTGAGAAGTATTGAAATGCTCAATCAAGCTTTGTAGCTGAAGATAGAGAGGCTTCTTCTGAACTGAGTTCTGCATTGAGCAAATATCGCCTATCTAGTCTGGCTCGTATATTTATGCTAAACCTTTACTCAGTTTGTACCAGCTAGTACCACCACATTTACAGAGCCTGTCTGAGCTTAATCCTCTTCCATCTTATTGCTTTTCTCCACCAGATATTTCCACAATCTCTTATTTGGATTTTTCCTCTAAGGTTCCCGTTCTGAACTGCAATCTCCACTTTGATATTGCAATGCATATTCCTTTGCATTTTTACACTGCATAAGTGGTGTTATATGTGGAGTACATGAGAAACTCCCATTTAAATAACATATGAATGACAATTTGTTTATTTGAATTTGTATTTCCTTACTGCCTTAGGAAAGTAAAATTCTGAATTGCTTCTCCGGGGCCTAAGTTCATTGGTAGGACTTCTAATGGATTTGGAGCTTGTCATGGCTGAGAAGGAATTGAGAGCTGTTGGATTAATTGGGAAGAAGAGTTGCAGGGAGAAATTTGAGTCAACTATAAAATTGGGGAAGAAAGAAGAGGGATTCGATGGAGTAGGTGGCGATAAGGGTGGCTAAATTGTAAATCCACGTGGCAAGCATTGGTGGAAGCAAGAGTAGAGAGTTTTAGTTGAAATCGTTGTTTCTTTTAATTACGCTTTTAGTACTTTTTACCTTCTTGTTGCCTAAGATTTGTAGGAGTTTTTCGACTGGAAAAAAGTATGAAATGAAATTATCTTTTCTCTCTACCTTTCTCTCTCTCTACATTTCCCCTTTCCCTTGCATCTTCTATCTACTGTTCCGTTAGTTCTACAGTACCTTACTGAAGGATTACACCCATAATATAATACAATCCATTATACACTTGTAGCAATCACTACAGAGCTCAAGGATCAATTTTCTCGCCCTTGTTTTTCATCAGGCTTGTCACTATTTAAGGGTGAGATTATTTTTTTCTTCAGCATTCTAGAGTTGAGACTGGTCTTACACTATTCACAGTGTTCTGGCCTGTTCCAGTCTGCATTATCTGCTCGATTAGATTTGGAAGAGTGGTGGCACTAGAGCTGCTTGTTGAGTTTTGATGACTTATCTCATCCTAAGACATTTTAATCTAGAATCTCTACTCGAGATGGGATGTTACAGCCCTGTGGTTGTACTTAATTAAAATAACTTCCATCCAAATGAGGTTCAGCAGAGAAAGGGGGCATGAAAATCATGTGCTCAATTCTGTTTTGAGTTTTGACAA
Organism: Thymus quinquecostatus; assembly: GCA_024222315.1. NCBI lineage: Eukaryota > Viridiplantae > Streptophyta > Magnoliopsida > Lamiales > Lamiaceae > Thymus > Thymus quinquecostatus. Next base: position 18,376,237 of record CM044173.1, on the reverse strand, counting down.
TGATTTGATAAATCATCTGGTTAAGGGTGATAGAGGAGAAAAAATGTTGTATCTTCAATGGATAGATAGCCACACAATCTTTTTAGGGAATTACCATTATAAAATTATATTATGATGTCATGTAGGCTATATACTTTTCTGAAAGAAATTCCTAATATTTTTTTTTCGCTTGCGGGTATCTACAACTGTTATGTTAATTGAGCAAGCATTGATGAGTTTCACACTTGTTTGTAAGTCACAATGAAAGATCTCATATAGTCAACGTAATTAAGGTGAAAATAGGTGATTTATGGGTTACAGGCAGTCCCGCTTTGTTACTCTTTGACTTGCCGTGACACTTTTGAGAAGTTATCTTATTTCCACACTGTTTGTTTTTCTGCCTCCCGTTATAAGTAGTTCGTCAAACAAAATCCTTGGTAACAATCTTAAGATCATTTTGCTTCTTTCTTCAGTTTACTAAGTGGGATTCAACACTACGAAGATTTTTAAGTTTCAAATGGAGAAGGGGACTACTCCCAGGATAACTCATCGCTCCTTCACCCTTTGGCCCTGTGATTTTGTGTTTTTTAAATGGTATGTGCTCTTTAATAAGTTGTCTGACATCTGAAATACAGCCTGACACTTTACTTTATAGGCCGCTCTTCATATAAATGGCTTTCCTTTATTTGTAAAGGTTTCCTGTTTGAACTTGTTATGTATAAATTTATAAGCAGGTCCCATGTTTATGATTTTATTTCTAATGCCTTGAAATAACTCTACAAAGGCCATAGACTTTGCTTTTTTTTCTACTTCTATTTTATTTTTGGAGGCAACGGTAATCCAAATTGTCTGTAAATTGAAAATAGAATCTTTGTCCCCAACTCATCCTTGTTTATCCCGGTTTTAAGTCCTTATCCTTCCACTTGAACAGAAGGACTATGAACTTGTGAACCAGGACAATAGACATCTGATATGTGATAATTTTTTTGAATGAGATAGGATGAGAAGTACTGGTCATTGATGCCCCCTCTGCCATCTTATGGCTATGGAAGAGAACGAGCTGGACCAAGGTATGGAAGCTTGATTCATGGTCAGAATCTGACAGATGTTGTGATAACAGGTGAGGTTACTCCTATTAAATCTTCTCCAAATTTTGGTGCTTTTTCAAATAATTTTGCACAAGAATTTTTTTCTCTATTTTTTATTTATTTATAACATTAGTTCAATCTTGGTCACTCATGGTTTTGTAGCCACTGAACAGGACACAATGGTACCATCAATGGGCAAGGCCAGACATGGTGGACAAAGTACCGAAAGAATCTTTTGAATTATACTAGAGGGCCACTCGTACAACTTATGTGGTCAAGAGAAATTTTGATATCAGATGTGACTTTGCTCGATTCTCCATTCTGGACTCTTCATCCTTACGACTGTCAGAATGTTACTATCAGAAATCTGACCATTTTGGCTCCGCTATCTGGCGCTCCAAATACTGATGGAATAGATCCTGGTACATTTGAATTGTTCATATCTTAATCTCAATTATGATTTACATTTTCATGGACAATTATGATCTTATTACATATGGGAATCATGTCTTATGTTTCCTGTTTCTGTTGGTTGGTGTAGTTAGACAAAAGCAGAACATTTTGGCATAAAATGATGGTTTAAGGATTATGATTTTCTATGAAGATGCCCAGTATTTTTAAGAATGCTTTCCTTTTTCCTTCCTATGAAGATTCTCTTGGCTTAAAGCAAAACTCAGGCTAGCACCATCCATCTTAAATGTCTTGGGCAGGAAATCCGTGGTTAGGAATAAAAGAGAGATTATCATGCAAATCATATATATACCTCTGTACTACTAAATAAAAAGCCTAATATTTTTACCAGATGCATTTCTCAACAGGGACAAATGTTGATACTTTTTGAGATGCATTACATTGAACAGGTATCGTTGGTGTCTATGACCAATACACGTGTAAAGATAAAGTGACATATTATGATCGACAGTGCACTGTAACTAGGCTAACTACTTCGAAGCATGTATAAAAAGGGGGAAATTTTCATGATTTGGCTATGATACTTCATATTTCTGGTGAATAATTGAAATGTAACATAGTGACAGAAGCCATATTATTTGCACTGAATTCTAGGGGTGATGTGGTTTGCCTTCAATATATTCTAAAACTATCTAACAGATTTTAGCTGCATTATAGGGATTAGAAAAAATGGTTCTAACAGCTTAGTGGAATCAACCTTCTGTGTTACAAATTTTGAAACTGGACGATTTAACTCAAAGACTATGTCTGGTGGTCCTGCAGATTCATGCAAGAACGTATTGATAGAGAACTGTTACATTAGCGTTGGAGATGATGGAATTGCAATCAAAAGTGGGTGGGATCAGTATGGAATTGCTTATGGGCGGCCTTCTGCCAACATTCTCATACGTAACGTGATTGTGCGCTCAATGATAAGGTATGGGAGTATTGTGATGCACTGGTTCTGTGCCTGTGAATATGGTTCTCAAAATCATTTGATGACTGGTGCAAAAAATCCAACAATAGAATTCAATTGCTTGTGATTTTTTCAGTGTAATTTTGTGGTTCGTCTCAATACCCTTATGCCTCAATTCGCCATCAATATATACCTAGTTACAGTTGTTACTTTCATTCATCTGCTCTGCATCGTTACTGAGTTCAAGGGTACTTATGAATGGCTGTATTTGTTGGTAAACTGGAAATAGACACCTTTTCCTAATTATGATCCTGCATCTAAGTAACCATTTCCCTCCTCTCTCTTTTGAGGGATTGATCTCATGTTTAGCTCACATGCAACTAAATCAACCCTTGTATCAGCTTGTCGTGATTTTTCTGAAGGTTCTCGCTGATACTAGACATTGCTGTGCTAGGTTTTACTTTTTAAATGCAACCCAGACTCTGATGATGTTAGAAATGTTGCTTGCATTATACCGTTGTTTTTTTTTTTTTTTTCCCCTCTATATTGATGAGTTTGATACGTTACAGCGCAGGTGTATCTATCGGCAGTGAAATGTCAGGTGGAGTAGAAAATGTAACTGTGGAAAATGTCCTTGTTTGGAATTCAAAGAGGGGTATACGAATCAAGACAAGTGCTGGTAGGGGGGGTTTTGTTCAGCACATAAGTTACAGAAATCTAACATTAGACAATGTGAGGGTGGGCATCGTGATCAAGACTGACTACAACGAGCATGCGGATCAAGGCTATAATCCAAACGCTCTTCCTCTCATACGAGATATAAGCTTTGACGGCATTCACGGACAAGGAATTCGCATCCCAGTTCGAATCTATGGCAGCCAAGAAATTCCGGTTAGAAATGTTAGTTTCCGAAATATGTTGGTCGGAATAACTTACAAGAAGAAGCGGATATTCCAGTGTTCGTATGTTCAAGGGCGTGTGATTGGAAAGATTTTTCCAACCCCGTGTGAGAATCTGGACGTGCACGACGAACAAGGGCGGCTGATCAAGGCTTCGACATCTCAAAGTAATGATGTCACAGATTATGATTCGTGAAAGAATTTGGAGAACCGTTGGCTTTGGCAGTTCGAAGTAAGAATGGCGTATTTGTTAAGTTGAGCGGGATTGCATGGAAGACGTCGACTATATCTTTTGATATACAAGGGAACATTGTTACCCTTGAAAATCTAAGAGAAGTTCTGTTTATGAGTGAGCGAACTGTCCCGACATAGTTATGGCATGAATGCATTGGAGAACGTCAATACTTTTGATCATTAGTTTCTTATGTTTTGTTATTCTGGTTTGCTTCGACATTTCCGTTGGAGAAGAAAGAAGAGTCATGAACCTGACATTTCCTAATATTATATGTTCGAGTCCTCCTCCATGAAACGGTTTGTAAATTTTCTACTTTTTTTTTTTTTTTTTTTTTTTTTACAAGAATAAGATAGTACCAAGCTTGCACTTGGCCAAGTTTTATGTTGTCGTGCTACATTCTATGTACCTAACACACGAACGCCCCAATATGGTATTTATATGACTATTGAAGTGAAATGGAGGGAGTATAATATTAGGATTTATAGATATACTTTATACTACCTCCGTCCACTATTTACCGACACAATTACTATATTGAGACGTCCACCATTTACTGACACTTTCCGTTTTAGGACGTAGACCCCACAATCACTTTAACACTTTATCCATCTACTTTTTATTACTGTAACATTTTAATACTATTAAAAAATTCAAATGGGCTCACAATTATTCCACTTTAACACTTTTACACATTAATTTATTACCACACCATCAAAATGCAAGAAAAATTGTGTCAAAAAAAGTGTGTCACTAAATCATGGACAGATGGAGTATTTAATTTTACTACCTTATCATATCAACTTACCAAAAACAAGTGCACAATAAGAAAAAACATACTCATTTATCTCAAATCAATCGTCTCACTTTATATTTAAATAAAATTATTAAAATAATTAAATGAGAAAATTGAAATGGGACATGAGGAATAAGATTTATTAAAAAAAAAGGAAGAGAAGAGAAGAGAGAGAAGAGAAGAGAAAAAACTAAACTTATATAGTATTCCGTCGATAATGAACCCAGTTATATTAAGACGAGCTTATTGTAATATTTAACGAGCTTATTATGAAGGGGGTGGATGTAGTAAAACTTATAAAAACTATGCGAAATGTGGACGTTTGATGCACTGTACATAGTTAGGGGATCCCTTTCCGATTTAATGTGAGATCAATCTCCACTCACAATTAATAATACTCCCGTGTACACGATCTTTAAACTAGGGCTGTCAATTTTTGACACGACACGATAATCTGACATGAACATGTACAAAATTAATGGGTTTGTTTCGAGGTTTATTGGGTTCATATCACTAACAGGTCGACACAATAAGGACCTGAAATTTTCGTGTCGTGTTCGGGTTGGGTTCGTGTCGGATCCAAGTAACCTGCTAATATAAATATTTAATTAATTTATTATTTTTGACTAATAAATTACTCCTGATTCGGGTCGCTTCACAGTCTTACCACTAACCTACCTCCCTTATTTCATAACTTGATTTTGTGTCGGGTTCGGGTTGGTTCATATCAGTAATATGTTCATGTAGAGTTCGAGTCGTATTCAGGTTTGACTAATTCAGGTTGTGTTCGTGTTCAGGTTTAGGAAATCTTTAACGGGTCGTGCTCAAGTTTGGGCTTAACAGGTTCGTGTCACTATCAGGTCGAGACGATAACAACCCGACACTCACAAATTGCCAGCCCTACTTTAAACCTTATTACTATAATGGGACGTCCACCATCTTTAGACTATTTCATTTTTTGTTAGGTCTCGCAATACAATTTTTTAATATTGTAATACAATTAAAATATTGGTAGAACCGTAGTTATTGCACACACTTTAATGCTTTGAGATATTAATAGTAGAGGAAATCTACTACTTTAGTAAAACCTTTTAGTGTATACCAAATATTAGAAAAAATTTAAAAAAACACAAAATGTAGACAACTTTGAGGTGAAGAGACTAAACTACCCCTGTACTATTCACCTTTTTATCTCTCTTACTCTCCAATCGACCACTCTCTTCTCTCTCTCTATTTCTTCCTCATCTCTCTACTCTCTCTCTATATTTCTCAGTTGGTCCTGGTTTGTTAAGTGATACACACGTAGAGAGGGGGGGAGGGGGGGGAATACGTGTGTAAGAAGTTTTTCAACTTCTTTTTCCCTTAACTCAGAGTAGCAAGTATATGAGTCACTTCAAGAACTTAAGACCTAGCTTCAAGCTAGATCTACTACAGTAGAAGCTTGATTCTTGACCTAAGCAGATGCTTAATCAAAGAGTGACTCACTTGCGAAATGCGGAATTAGGTGAGCTATTCTTTCCTAAGTATTTAAAACGAAGTTTTAGGTTTGTTTACGATGCATGTGCAATATGTATAAACAAAACAAGTAAAGTATGGAAAGCTTGAGTAAAGAGATACGACACCAGGGTTTATAGTGGTTCGGTGATAAAACACCTACGTCCACTTTGTTGCACGCTGCAACAGTTTCTTCTCACTAAGAAACCTTGAGGATTACAGGTTCCTCAAAAACCAAGACTGGATCGAGCTTCACTCGCTTGGATCCAAAACAACGACGAGGAGATTACGGGTTCTCCACTAACCTAGCTAAGATCGAGCATCACACAGTCGAGGACAATGCTAGCTTGGATCTACACTCTACGATCGAGACTTCTACTATCGAGGAAAGTAGAGTCTTAGATCTTTGACACAACAACCTTTCTAACACAAAACCTAACACACTTAACAAGACAAGGGTTTAGGGTTTCGTTTCGAAAAACTCTCTAAGTGAAGAACTCTTTACAGTGAGTGCAAAGAGGGTTAGAGTTCTTCTCTAAGCTCGGATATATGAAGTAGGCTTAGAATCTGGGAGAGAGTGAAGGTTGCGGAGACAAGTTTCGATGTTACTGAAACTTGGAGAACACTTAGACAAGAACTCGAAGAAATTTGCTCGAAGGCTGTGAGTGCTTGTTTGCAGTATGCACTGAAATCTCAAGTAGTGTTTTGCTCTTCTCCGTTTTTGACCTTCACTATTTATAGAGGGTGATTTGGACTAGAGCCGTTGATGGTTGGTGGCTTTGTCCCTCCTCACTCGACAGTACTTGCCTTTGACCTGCAGCTTTTCAGACGCGCGTTTTGTCTCTTTGCCAAAAATGGCTAAGAGCCAAGTTCAATAGTAACTGGAGCGCCCAGTATTGTAGCGGCGGCTCTGTCGGTCTGGCAGTCAACTCCGGTGCTCCATTCTTTGTGTGCCACGTGGAGATCCGCAATTAATGTCTTGATCTTCACTGGACTTGAATTTGAACTCTCAGTTTGAATGGGGCGGGAATTTGATATGTCGCTTTCAGTTAGGAAGTGACTCGCATCGCTTTAGATTCTTGAGCGTCCGCTTTAGTAAAAGTTGACTCGCTTTGACTTTACAGTAGCGCTCGCTTCGTTTCACCTTGCTTCGCTTCGCTTCAGCAGACTCGCTTCGATTCGCTTCGGCAGACTCGCTTCGACTTTACTGTAGCGCTCGCTTTGCTTCGCTTTGCCAGACTCGCTTTACTTCAAAACACACTCAAGCGAGTGGTCTTCACTTGAAAATCTGTAGTCTAAAAACCTAAGCGTCTAAAGCAAAAATTAAGCCTTTCCTAACATTATAGGCTTAGAAAAATATTATAACCTATCTAATCAAATAGGGTCGCTTGGGAATAGGACACTTAGAGGGTTTTGGGATCGAATCAAAACATATACATTTTATTTAAAGCGTCCCGTTAAGTTCCCCCTTAACATATGATCCTTAACAATTCCCAACAATTTCCCCCTTTTTGATGATGCCAAAACCCAACATTATAACCACGGTAAGAACTTCAAGCGACTGATTCCTTTTCAGCCTTATCCATTTTTTTTAAGTTCTTATGGTTGTCGTGTGAGTGTTTTAGCATAAAGGATAAAAACACATAAAGCATATAAATAAGAAACGTTTGACAGAAAATAAATTTGGATAGATCAATCAAGCATAGCATAAGATAATTTATGATTTGCGAGTGAAGTAAGCAGCGTAGACTTTGGGCTTCATAGTTTTGATAGTCTCCGTGCTTTCTCTGTGTGTGTTGTCCAGCTCCAATGCTTCGTCGATTTCTGCTTCAAGAATTTTCCGATTTGGAACATCTGAGTTCGGCATTGTTGGCATAGGGAACTGCTTCTGCTCAGGAACTATGATTATCTTCTTTTTCGGCTTAGCGAGCTCTGCTTCAACAAAAATCTTCCTTCGCAGCGGCTCGCAGCACATCACCATGAAGTTATTCAGGGCGTCCAGCTTGGAGACAACTTCCTGGCCGGGAACTACTTGCCAGAAGTAGTAGGCCTTTATAAACTTCTCTTTGCACTTGCTCCAAGCGTCCTTCAGCTTGTCAGATATGAAATTCTCAATTTCACAAGCATCGGGGTGGTTGCCTCTTCTTACTTTAATCTCCTCAGCAGATCTCTCCGTCATCTCCTTCATCACCCGCTGGAACTTCTCGCTTTGCCCAGAGTTGAATGTTGGGGCTCTTTGGTTGATGAATTTTCGAATGAGATCAAACTCATCTGAGGTGTATCTGCCGGAATCCACCATCTCCTTGATCGTGACACGGCAGGCGTCAATATCAGCTTGAATAGCGCAGACCTCTGATTCCTCAGGAGTGAACGGAATGTAGGCACTTCTCACAAGGCAAGATTGAATGAGCCTGTTTTCATCCCACAGCTTGGCAGCTCTCTCTTCAACCTTCCTTATCCTTGCAATTCTAAGTTTCTCTTGCCTCTCAGCTTCCTTCCTCTTATCCTCCTCCTCCTTCTTCTTCTCCTCCAAGCGAGTGTTCTTGGCAGTTATATCCTTTTGGATCTTCTGGCGCTTGGCCTTGGGATCCTCTTCCTTCTCGATAGGAGCGGCTCGCTTGGGCTGTGGCTTTGGTGGTGGTGGTGGTGGTGTCATCTTCCTTTTCTCGGCAGTAGGTGGTGTTGATTTCTCAGCAGCTTGTGGTGCGGTGAGAGCGAGTGCTGCTTGAGTAGATGAAGAGGGAGCTGCTTGGGATGGCATCTTTTGTAGCGGCTGGACTAGCGGAATGATAGTAACTCCCTTCTCCATAATTTCAAAAGCTTGCTCCATCTGTAGAGTTGTAGCAAGGGCGGCATCATCTGCTATTTACTGCTCGACATGGGCAGAAGATCTGGCAGCAGCAGCAAAAGATGAAGCTAGCAGCTTCGGCTCCTCCTGAAAAACAACAAGGCCTTTTCCATGCGCCTTCTCTATCTCCTCCTCTTCTTTTCCCTTCTCACCTTCTTTCTTCTCTTCTCCCTTCGCGACAGACTTCTTCTCTTCCGCCATCTTTCCTTCCCCCTTTTTGGCATCCTCAAGCTTGCCAGAGGGAACGAGGACTATGGCTTTCTCGTCAATGGCCCGGCGGAGGCTAGCAAACTCCTTTATCATTGCGTGAAGCATCCCATCAGCACGCTCGGTAAATAGATTCTCCTTGGCGAGCACCATCTCCGCCGTCTTCTCAGAAATTTCTTCAAGCAGCAGAGAGCACTGCTTTTCTCGCTCTACCAACGACTTCTTCTTCTGTGCTAGTTTAACTTCAAGCGGCTCGAGCGCTTTGAAGCGAGTGTCGAGCTCTGCTTCGATTTCTGCACGGATCTGCTTCGTCCTTTCCTGCACAAGCAAATCAAAATGATTTTGTGAAGCGGCGAGCTCCGCTTCATGGGTATCAAGACTCCTCTCGCGGATGTTGAGGTTTGTGTTGAGCAGGGCAGCTGCACCGATACGCATAGTGAATCTGTCTGCTTCCTTGCTTGATTTTGAAGAGTAACACCCAACTTGGCGTGCTTAAGATCAAAAGCTCTCGCTTCCCTTCGGCGACTCTCAAGCTCGCTCTTGTCCTCATCATATTTACTCTGGATAATGACTTTTTCTTGTTCTAGGGTAGCCACGACCAGCTTTGTGCGAGTAAGCTCGCTCTGCAGATTAACGAACTGGCCTTCTTTCGTTGCAAGCTCACTATCTTTCCTCTCCAGTGCTTGATGCGCTTTCGAGATGTCCTCTCTGTGCTTTCTCCTAAGCGATGCCCTTTCTTCCTCCGTCTTTTTCAATTTCTCCTCCAAAGCTACCAGCTTTGAGGTGAACTCCTTCAAGCGGTTCCTCTCCTCCTCAAGCGCATGCTTGGCATCATCCGCACGCTTCGTCTCCTCCTCGAGCTTTCCAACAAGCTCGACCTTCTCATTGTCAAAGTCTTTCTTCTGACTCTCGACCTTCTCCTTCTCCTGCTCGATCTCCTCCGTCATCCTCCTTATCTCTTCTTGGAGATTGAGAATCTCTTGGTTCTTTGTTAACAGCTCCACCCCGTACTGTTCAACCAGTTTCTGCTCATGTTGGGAATTGTTAAGGATCATATGTTAAGGGGGAACTTAACGGGACGCTCTAGAAATAAAATGCATATGTTTTGATTCGATCCCAAAACCCTCTATGTATCCTATTCCCAAGCGACCCTATTTTAATTTAGATAGGTTAGAATTTTTCTGAGACTATAATGTTAGGAAGGCTTGAATTTTTGCTTAAGATACTTAGAATTTAGACTACTAGATTTTCAAAGTGAAGGCCACTCGCTTGAGTGTGTTTTGAAGTGAAGTGAGTCTGCCGAAGCGAAGTGAAGCGAGCGCTACAGTAAAATCAAAGCGAGTATGCCTAAGCGAAGCAAAGCGAGCGCTACAGTAAAGTCAAAGCGAGTCAACGATTACTAAAGCGGACGCTCAAGAAATCTGTTTCCAAGCGTACGCTACAGTATGACTTAAAAGCGACTCATCCAAGCGGACGCTCTAATTCTAAAAGCGAAGCGAGCCTCTACCTAACTGAAAGTGACAGATCAAATCTCCCGCCCATTCAAAGTATGAGTTCAAACTCAGAGTCCAGTGAAGATCAAGACATTAATTGTGGATCTCCACGTGGCAATCAAAGAATGGAGCAACCGGAGTTGACCGCCAGACCGACAGGGACGCCGCAACAGTACTGGGCGCTCCAGTTACTGTTGAACTTGGCTCTTAGCCATTTTTGGCAAAGAAACGAAAACGCGCGTCTGAAAAGCTGCAGGTCAAAGGCGAGTACTGTCGAGAGAAGGAGGGACAAAGCCACCAACCAACAACGGCTCATGTCCATCCCTCCGCCTATAAATATTGAAGGCCGAAGACGGAGAAGAGTAGAACACTACTTGAGATTTCAGCACATACAACAAACAAGCACTCACAGCCTTCGAGCAAATTTCTTCGAGTTCTTGTCCAGTGTTCTCCAAGTATCAGCTACATCGAAACTTGTCTTCGCAACCTTCCCTCTCCTAGATTCTAAGCCTACTTCATATATCCGAGCTTAGAGAAGAACTCTAATCCTCTTTACACTACACTGTAAAGTGTTCTTCATTTAGAGAGGTTTTCAAAACAAAAACCCTAAAAACCCTTGTTAGGTCAAGTTAAGTTTTTGTGTTGCAGAAAGGTTGTGTCCAAGATCTAAGGCTCTACTTTCCTCGATAGTAGAAGTCTCGATCGTAGAGTGTAGATCCAAGCTAGCACTGTCCTCGACTGTGTAAAGCTCGATCTTAGCTAGGTTTTTGTGGAGAACCCGTAATCTCCCAGTTGTCATAGTTTTGGATCTCAGCGAGTGAAGCTCGATCCAGTCTTTGTTTTTGTGGAACCCGTAATCCTCAAGATTCTTGAGTGAAAAGAATCTGTTGCAGCGAGCAACAAAGTGGACATAGGTGTTTTATCACCGAACCACTATAATCCCTGGTGTTGTATCTCGTTTCCCAAGCTTTCCATATTTTACTTGCTTTGATTATTCATACTGCACGTGCATCATAAACAAACTTAAATCGAAGTTTTAATTACTTAGGAAAGAATAGCTCACCTAATTCCGCATATCACAAGTGAGTTAATCTTGATCAAGCATCAGCTTAGGTCAAGAGGCAAGCTTCCACTGTAGATCTAGCTTGCGGCTAGGTCTTAAGTTCTTGAAGGGACTACTCTACTTGTTACTCTGAGTTAAGGGTTAAAGAAGTTGAAAAACTTCTTACACACGTATTCACCCCCCCCCCCCCCCCCCCCCCCCCTCTACGTGTGTATCCCTGTAACAAACCGGGACCAACAAGTGGTATCAGAGCAGGGGTTCTTTCGAGCCACTGCTTTGCATACCTGAAGCGTGTCCCCTCTCGTTTCACGTTGTCTCACTGAACTGATCCACTTTTCCTAAGTGCATCTAAAACCCTCACCCACACATACTGCATCGCTACTAACGGTTCATTATGTCAACATATAGTGCATCCAATCTTCCACAGTTCTCAATCGAAGGATACGAAACATGGAGTTTCCGTGTCAAAAGCTTTCTATGCTCCATCCACGACAGGATGTGGGAAGTCATAGAAGAAGGGCCAATCGAGATCATGAAGATCAACACGGTGAACGTTCCAGCTGCAGAAGGCGGAGAAGCTACTATCAGACACGAGTACGTGGAAAAGGCGAAAGAAGACTACACTGCCAATGACTTCAAGGTTGCCAACCTAGATCGTGTAGCACGCCACACAATGCAGAGTACTGTGTCAGATGCTTATCTCCCTAGGATAAGGAAGTGCACCACTGCAAAAGAGATGTGGGAGACGCTAGCCCTAATCTCACAAGGCACGGACAAAATCAAGGAGAATAAGCTCGCAATACTGATGAGAGAATTCGAGAGCTTGACGATGAAGTCTGGAGAGACGAACGATGCATTCGAACTGCGCGTCACCAACCTCATCGCTACGCTCATCTCTCTTGGCAAGGAGTTCACTGATAAGGAAGTCAACCTGAAAATTGTTCGAGCCCTCACAAGAAAATGGCAGACGATGAAGGAACTGTACTTGGTAACAAAGGATCTATCAAAGCTCACACCAGAGATCTTGTTCTCCGAACTTAAAGCTCACGAATTTGACCTCAATCGGATGAGCTTAGACGATGAAGACGAAGTTCCCACGTCATCAAAAAGAATCACTTTCAAAGCCGCAGAAACCTTAAGCGACCAGTCAATTGCCAAGATGACCAGAGAAGAACTGGAGGAGCACTACGCATTCCTCTCAAGGAATTTCTATAAAATGAACTCACGAGTTGGAAAATATAAAAGATTTTACAAGCAGTATAAAGGGAAGAGCACCGATGCTCGAGAAAACAAGGGAAAGTGAGAAGAGATGACGAAGCCGATCGCAAGGGACGTGATGGATGTGGAATGCTACCATTGTCACAAGATGGGCCACTACAAATCAGAGTGCCCCAAGCTAAGTGCCAAAGAGAAAGAGGAAGTTAAGGCTAGGAGAGACGCTCCCCGTCGAGCGCTAGTAGCAAGCGAGTCACCAGCCACTCCAAGCGAGGAGATCTCAAGCGACTCAGACACATTCACTGATCCGAACTCAAGCGAGGGAGAGGATCTAGGGTTGATGGCGCTCACCGACGAGGACACATGAGAGGTATTCTTCTATCCTCCAATCAATTCTATTACACTGGCACACGATCACGATGAGGAAGTACATTCCTCTACATGGAGTGAGTTGCTTAACAAACACTATAAATTGTTAAGCGACCACGAAATGTTACAACAAGCTTTGTCTAAAAGCGAGAGTGAAAACCGAAAGCTAGCCACAAAACTTGATGAAGTCAAGATTGATCTAAGGGCTATGACAAGTAAGTTTGAGGACCTCTTTGCTAGACATAAAAGCTTGGAAGGAAGGTATGAAACCCAATCCATTCTAGTTGCTAATCTAAACAAAGCCTCATTCGCTAGGCAAGCACTAGAAAGCTCACTTCTACCTTTTGGTAGAAAGGGAGGTCTTGGATATGAGGGTGGACCTTCCAAGCAAACTGTCTTTGTTGGTGCTTCTAACACAACACCATCAGTTCTTTTGGAGGTGCCCACTGCCTCCAAAGTAACCACTAACAAAGGCAAGGGTATGATTGAGACTCCAAAGAAGGGACCGATGAGGATGTCTATCTCCTTAAAGGAAGTTCCTAAGGGAAAGCCAACAAAAACAGTCCCTAGCACTAAAAACGCTAAACCTTACCATTCAAAAGGTAAAGGGAAAACTGTTGAGGCTATAAGCTCTCAATTCCAGACACCAAAGACAAAGGACGTTCCCTTGAAAAAGAGAACTAATGTCTATGTGTCACGTGAGTCGGATTGGAGATGGTCCTTGGAGATGGTCCAACCGATCTTACGTTGAGGGGGAAGTATTTGAAGTTCTCAAAAGGAAGCTTCAAACCCCAAAGGTTTCTCAAGCGAGTCATGGTCAAAAGCCAAAGCTGACTAAGCAGAAGAACCCAAGCGAGACGCTTGCCGAGACTAGAAACCCTAAGTCAGTCTCTAAGCCTATGACTAATCCTAAGCGAGACGCTTCAGGATATAAGCAAAAAGGCAAGAGCATGGGTTGGTCTCAAGCGAGTCGCTCTCATAACTTCCCTCCATGCACACACTGCTGCACTTGTGAAACTACGTTCAAGCAGAAGTCACATTTTAGAAAGGCCGAGGAACCTAAAACACAAGCTAATACTCAAAGGAGAGTAAAGCAAGTGTGGGTACCTAAGTAAGCTAACCTGCAAGGACCCAAACTGATTTGGGTACCAAAATTGGTTTAATTGCAGGTGAGCGTCGTGGATCCCATGCCCAGCAAAGGTCAAGCTACATGGTACTTGGACAGTGGATGTTCAAGACATATGATGGACATGAAGTCTCTACTCCAAGACTACACAGAGAAGAGGGGTCCACAAGTAACCTTTGGTGACAACTCTAGAGGAAGCACCAGAGGATATGGCGTACTGAAAATTGGGAAGCTGAGCATAGAGAATGTCTCCTACGTTGAAGGTCTCAAGCACAACTTGCTATCCATATCACAGTTATGTGACAAAGGATATAATGTGGAGTTCATCTCCAACAAGTGTGTTGTGAGAAACAAGCTCACCTCCCAAGTTGCTCTAACTGGAGAAAGGAAAAGAAACGTGTACATTGCTCAATGGGAGAGCTGCAAAGAAGATACATGTTTGGTAGCTAGAAGTGCAACGGAGACTGGATGGCTATGGCACCGACGCTTAAGCCACCTCAATTTCAAGACGATCAATCGCTTAGCTCGTAAAGGTTTGGTGAAGGGCATACCAAATGAAGTCTTCATCAAAGACCATACTTGCTCACCATGCCAACGATGAAAGCAGACAAAGAAGCACTTCGCCAGCTTAGAAGAAGCATCTTCCAAGCGAGTGCTGGAGCTACTGCATATGGATTTGTTTGGACCAGTCACTCCAGTGAGCGTCAATGGAAGAAAGTACAGTCTCGTGGTAGTCGATGATTACTCTCGCTACACTTGGGTTGTATTTCTGTTTAGCAAAAAGGAGACACTGTCCAAACTACCTCAACTGCTCAAGCGCCTCGCTGAGGAGAAGAACCAAGCGATTGCTACCATTCGCTCCGACAAAGGCACAGAGTTTCTCAACTCTACAATAGAAGCATACTGCACGGAGCATGGGATAGCACACCAAACATCTGCAGCTCGCACACCTCAACAAAATGGAGTTGCTGAACGAAGAAATTGAATCATCAAAGAAGCTGTTCGCACAATGATTGCTGATTCGAAGCTTCCAATGAAATACTGGGCTAAAGCGGCTAACACCGCATGCTACACTCAGAATCGGACGCTTCTCAACAAACGCTTCGACAAAACACCATATGAAATATGGACAGGGAGAATTCCTAACATTTCCAATTTCCATATATTTGGTTGTCGGGTCTTCATTCACAACAATGGGAAGTCACAATTGAAAGCTTTTGAAAGCAAAGCGGATGAAGGAATATTCTTAGGATATTCTACATCTAGCAAAGCTTACAGAGTATTCAACTGCAAAACCCTAATTGTGGAAGAATCACCCCATGTTGTATTAGATGAATCTACTTTAAGTCTTCCACAGGAAAAGGTCCAAGCGAATGAAAAGATTTCAAGCGAGGAGCTCATCAATCCACTAACTTGGGGCATGCTTGAAGATGAAGAGGAAGTGAAAGAATCAAATGATCAAGATGTTCAAGAAGATGGAGCTGCCCCCAAATTAAAGGAAGTTATTGCAGGCCAAGCACCCCTTCCGGTCGCTTCAGAGGATGAAGCAAGCGACCCATTTGAAGAAGAAGCAGAAGCTGGAGGATCCAAGCGTGCATGGCTCAAAGATCATTCACCTAGCCAAATTCTTGGTGATCTTTCCAAAGGCGTGGTGACCAAAAGCCAAGTGATTGGAGAAAGTGCTATGTTCAGCTGCTTTCTATCCAATATCGAGCCGTCAAGCGTGGAGGAAGCTCTAGAAGATTCACATTGGGTGATCGCCATGCAAGAAGAGCTCAATCAATTCATCAGAAACGACGTATGGTATCTTGTGGATCGTCCTAAATTCCAGCATATGATAGGAACCAAGTGGGTGTTCAAGAACAAGATGGACGAAGACCACAACGTCGTGAGAAACAAAGCTCGACTCGTCACCAAGGGCTACTGCCAAGAGGAAGGGATCGATTTCGATGAGACCTTCGCTCCAGTGGCCAGGCTTGAAGCCATTACACTCTTTCTTGCCTATGCAGCGCCTAAGAAATTCAAGGTCTATCAAATGGATGTCAAGAGGGCATTTCTCAATGGAGAGCTCAAATAAGAAGTCTATGTGGAGCAGCCACTTGGATTTGAGCAAGGAGATAAGGTGTATCGATTGAACAAGGCCCTGTATGGATTGAAGCAGGCGCCTAGAGCGTGGTATGACAAATTATCCCAGTTCCTAGTAGATAATGGATTCCGCAAGGGAAAAATAGATCGGACTCTCTTCACCATCAATGATGGGGAAGACATGCTATAGGTTCAGATCTACGTCGACGACATCATATTTGGTTCGCCAAACCAGTCGCTTAGCGAGAAGTTTGGAGAGCTTATGAAGACCAAGTACGAGATGTCGATGATAGGCTTGATGAGTTGCTTCCTAGGTCTTCAAGTGAAGCAACAAGATGATAGGATTTTCATCAATCAAGCGAAGTATACTCGAGATATGCTTGCCAAGTTTGGTGTTCAGCATGCTAAAGCTGAAAAGATTCCGATGAACACTAACTGGAAGATGGAGCCAGACCTCGAAGGGAAGTCTGTGGATGCTACAGACTACCGAGCTTTGATCGGATCCCTTCTCTATCTCACTGCAAGCAGGCCGGATATTGCGTTTGCAGTTGGAGTATGTGCTCGCTTCCAAAGCAATCCCAAGCTTAGCCACTTTGAAGCTGCCAAGCGAATCCTTCGCTATTTCAAAGCCACTGTCAATATGGGCTTGTAGTATCCTGCTGAAGATAATTTGAAGCTTACAGGATACTCCGATGCTGACTATGGAGGATGCCGAATTGATAGAAAATCAACTTCGGGCACGTGTCAGTTCTTGGGAAGCAAGCTTGTCTCGGGGTTCTCGAAGAAGCAGACAAGCGTAGCTACTTCAACGATTGAAGCCGAGTATATGGCCACCAGAAGCTGTTGTTCTCAGATTTTGTGGCTTCGTCGGCAGTTGAAGGATTATCGAGTTGAAGCAAAGGAGATTCCAATCTTCTGCGACAACAATAGTGCCATTTGTATCTCGCAGAATCCAGTGCTTCACACCAGGTGCAAGCATGTGGAGATTCGACATCACTTCTTTCATGATCATGTCGAGAAGAAGGATATCAAGCTCGAGAAAATCCATACCGATCTCCAGTGAGCAGATATCCTCACCAAGCCTCTAGCTGAGTCTCGCTTCAATCAGCTATGCATGGAATTAGGGTTATTAGACCCTGGCGAAGAGTGCTAGTTCCAGGATGCACAAGGAGAGTGGAAGCTTGTTTTCAAGCAACCCTCGCCTTGGATCCTCACCAAGTCAAGCGAGTCGCTTCAAATCTCACTCGCTTGAAGGAGGAATAAGGTGGAGAAAGGTGGAGTGTTGGAAGACGTTCCTTACCAACTAACAGGATTGTTAAGTCGATGGTTAAGGGGGAACTATTGATCACTCTCGGAGTGATCTACTTCCAAAGCGAGCAAGGAAAGCTGCTACCTAGCCTCGTATTCCCTGCAAGTGAGTATAAACGCTTGCAAGTACTTTTCCTAGTAATGGTTGTGGGGTCTTGTATCGGGCCTTCCCACGTAAAAACGGAGAAAGCTTAGGCAGGGCTGGCACCAAGACCTTGCGTCCTCTTCCCATCTTTCCGCCGAAGAGGAGCATGTCTTCTCATCTCCTTCGTCGTGAATAATCACTCACTTGTTACTCACTCTTAACTGAGTTGAGCTGCCGGGTGCTTATTCATTCATCCCTCTCCTTGAATAACGCATCGCTCTGATTTTCCCTATCTTGGGTCTAGCGAGTCGAATGCGTATTCATTCTGTAGTCTTAGGATGGAGAGCTTGAAGGGTACCTTTTCTTCTTCAAAGGTTGCAGGGCTGATGACATGCTTCTGCGTAAAACCGAGAATGGCTTGTTAGAGCTTCTCATTGTCATCCTGGTCTTTTCCCATGTCTGTGAAATGATCTTGTACTCATCTCCCATTCATCGTGAATAGCATTCAAGCGAGTCTCCCTTCGGGTTGTAGAAAGCTAGAGTGTCTTATTCATTCTCCCCCTCATTTACTTCGATGGGGGACTCTCTAATTCGTAGAGGAAGATGGAAGAGATGAATGCCAAAAAGGTCAAGCTTAAAGGTCTACATACGTGGTATCAATCTCCTACGAAGTGAGATTGACTGGTAAGTGTTTCAAATTTAAGTACACTAAGCCAAGCGAAGCGTGCTAGAAACCTTCGTAAGCTATGTGGAAAATACAAAATAAATCTGACACAAATACATAGAGGAAAACATTCTTGTTTATCCTCGAAGTATGTTAGTCATAAACATTTTAAAATTAAAGCAAAGAAATTTCAATTCTTAAAATTATTAGCTTTAAAATGGTCAAGCGAGTGCTTCGTCACTCAAGCGAGCCATCGCAAGCGAGTGTGGAACAGTCAGGTCAAGCGAGTACTTCGCAAGCGAGTAAAGGCCAAGCGGCTACTATCAAGCGAGCAAGTACAAGCGAGCCGTATGAACTGTACACACTCGAGTGGCTATTTTACCTTTTACTTTGCATTTAATGCATAACAGGTATAGGACCGTGAATCCGGGCGCGTGGAGCTCACAACAAAATTGAAGCGCCAAAACTGCTCGCAATCCAGCCGTTGAATCACAACAGTCTTCAAACTTCAGCCGTTGGATCATCGCCGCCCAAGCAAGCGAATCACAGCAGGCCACGTGTAGTGCTGACTCACTTATGCGGTTCACTTTTAACCGCGGTGACACCGAACTTAACCGGACACGTCAGCCACGTCGCCGATTGCCGCTGCCTACGTAGAAATTTTGACGAAATTACCGCGTCTCTCTCCTCCATGTCAGCACAGAACCTTAAAGCTATAAAAGGGTGTCGTCGCAGAACTGCATAAATTTATCACCCCCAAATTGTCATTCTTGTGAAACTTCTCTGCAATTTCTGCAAATTCACGAGTCTCAAATTTCTATTTCTTCATTCAATCTCTCTCACACTCTCAAGATGGTGAAGAAAATCGTTAAACAATCTATGGTGGAGTTCATGGCCACGGTCGAGGAGAATATCAATGTCGAGCCCCATCTCGATGAAAATATTGTGGAGAAGGACGGATTCTTCCGCAGAGCCGTGACCACGGCCGGTCTGTGGAAGCTGGCAACTGCCAAACCAACGGAGGTGCTTGCTCAGACCGTTGCTCAGTTCCTATTGAACTTGAGTGAAGGTGAGATCGTTTCTGCCATCACCGACCCAAATTTCGGTGAATTGGTGAGCGTCAACCTTCGTGACGTAGCCAGAGTGTTCGATTTGCCAAAAGAAGGAGTTGATGCCTTCTCAAAGCTGGGGTTATCGGTGGAGGTGGAATATGCCAGGTTTGCCGCCAAGAGGAACGCCGAGTGGAAGGACAAGGGTAACAACATGCGCACAGATCTGGAGAAGCCCTTTAATTTCATCTACGAGTTGTACACCAAATCGGTGGTGTGCAACATCGGAACCTTAGGGCAGGTTTCCGATAGCAAACTTTTCGCCATCAGCGCGATTGTAGAAAGCTTAACCGGAACCAAATTCAACTGGTTCGACTGGTTTATCTCCAACATACAAGAAGTTGCTAAGGACTTCGAGCATGAAGTAGGCAGCACCACCACCATCGTGCGCAAAGGGAAGCTTCGGTTCTTTGGGAAGTTGTCGTACGCACTGAAGGAACTGTTCACAGGGAGGAAGTGGCCAGGAACGGTAGAGTACAAGAAAACAAGCGTCTTCAACGGCCCGTCCAAGTCTGGGAAGGTCATAATCGACAGAGGGATACTGCAGAAATCCGTGATCCCTGCAGTTCCCATTGCTGAGAAGCGAGGGAAGAAAACCAAGCGAGCCGCTTCACCAGTCAAGCGAGCGGCTCCCAAAAAGAAGAAATTGAAGCGAGTCGCTTCAATCGTTGAGCCAAGCAAGGAGCAGGTGGATCCGCTTGAAGACACCCTGCTGAGATTGTTTCACTAAAAAGTGTTTGCAATAGACGAAATCTATCGTAGCACTAGCAAGTAAAACCTAAGTATCGAATCTCAAGGAAAACTTAACAGGGCAAATAATCGTGTAGCAAAAATCCTAATCTAGCCTAAAACTAAGAAAGCAAGTAAAAAGAATTGTTGGGTTTTTATTTTAAATCCTAGGCAAGAAAATAAATAAAAGCAATAAATTAAAGCAAGTAAATAATCTAATCTAGAACTTGAGAAATAAATCTAAGAATTAAACTAAGAAAGCGATTAATCTACCTAGGCAAGAATCGAAAGGAAAGCAATAAAGAAAGCATAAACTACTCTAGACATGATGAATAAAATCTGGAAATTAAAAGGCTAATTAATCTAACTATGAAAGCTTTGAAAAACGAGAGAATTGAAATCAAGAAAAACGAATCTAAACTTTAAACTAGAAATCGAAAGAATGAAATTAAACTAAGGAATTTAAACGAAGCAATTAAGAGAACGAATCTAAAACTAAAGCAAAGCAATTAAAGCAAATAAACGAAAACAATAAAGAACTTACGCGAATTAAACAAAGACGAAGAACTTGAATTAAATAAAGAAGTCTTGAATTAAACGAACTACGAATCCGGATCCGAACAATAGAAAGCTAATAAAATTGTTTAAGTGCTGGAAACTAAAGCTAAAATATGCTAAAAGATGATAAAAGATGATACAAAATTCGTCCAAGGCACTAGTATATATACTAGGAAGAAAACCTAATTAAATAAGGAAACACAGCTGGACGCCGACACCTGGCCGATCGGCCAGATGCTGAAGGAATTCTGGCCGGTCGGCCAGATCAGGAACTGTAAACTCTCTTCGCAAGCGTTTGGCCGATCGTCCAGATTGTGAAGGAATTCTGGCCGATCGGCCAGATCAGGGACTGGTGAGCCTTTGCATAGGCATTTGGCCGATCGTCCAGATTCCTAAGGAAATCTGGCCGGTCGGCCAGATCAGGTTCTGGTCTCTCACGGCTTTTCCTTCTCTTCGTGCACTTTTCGTCCCGTTTTCTTCCAATTTCTCACCTTTTGCTCCTACGATACCCAAAGCTCCAAACAAACAATCATAGCCAAAAGACACACTAAAAGACACAAAAACATAATGAAAACGAACACGAAAACGCAACGAAAACCTAACAACTAAACACCAATCAGTGATCTTCAAATGAAGAAGATGCTCGATCACCGGCGGGTGATGAAGTTGATCAAACCATTCCCTAAACCTCCACCACCCAAATACCCCAACCCCAGCCACAAAAAGAGCCAACCCCACAAACCCAAACTTCTGAGCTTACATTTTTGCCAAGACCCCCTCACCCAAGAAATCCCCAAGGGATCTTCAGTCATCGTGGTGCCATATTTGAGCACGATGATGAAGAGTCCGCAAGCACTATCCCACTACCCGATATACCCATGCTCAACCCCAACCCAACTGCACCCTTCACTATATATGAGCCTACCCATACCACACAATCAATAACCCAATCAACCATCCAAGCTTCTACCCCAAACTCTCCTACCAATACCATCGACTCCCAATTCACCCAGCAAATAGCCATGCCAACCCCAATATCCCCAGCCGAAAAAGCCCTGAAACGCTACAAGACAGATTGGGAATAGGCCGTTGAGAAGCTGCAGAAGCGGTATCCCAACCTGCAGATGGACGAGGCCTTCCGCACCAAGGCCACAGACTTTCTCACTTACGTCGCCTACCGCGGAACTAAATACTACAAGGTCTTCACCCTCCGCCAAGCCTTTTCCGAGGATGCCATTGCAATAAAGGAGGCGGAGATGCTCCAATTCGTCAGAGTGGACGGTTTCAAGGACCTGCTAAACAAGGCCAAATACTGGGAGCTGCTGGACGCTGCAGTGAAGCGTTCCTACCCTAATGCAGATCTCCCAGCGTGAAAGCTTTCAGAGCACGAGCAAAAGATGGTTGAGCAGCACAAAGAGGAGGTGTTGAAGAAAGACCAGGAGATTATTACTCTCCAAGGAGAAATAAGGAGGGTGGAGGAGGAGATTGAACAAGGGAAGGAGAAGATCGAAGGTCTGAGAAGAGACTTCGACAAGGAGAAGACCGAGCTTGCCGGAAAGCTCGAGGAGGAGGTGAAGTGAGCGGATGATGCCAAGCGTGCGCTTGAGGAGGAGAGGAGTAGGCTGAAGGAGTTCACCACAAAGCTGGTCGCTTTGGAGGGTGCATTAAAGAAGTCGGAGGATGAAAGGGCCTCAATGAGAAGAAAGCACAGAGAGGACATCTCGAAGGCCTATGAGGCTGTAGAGAAGAAAGAGAGCGAGCTTGCAGCAAAAGAGGACCAATTTGTCATTCTGCAGAGCGAGCTCACTAGCACCAAGCTGGCCGCGGCTACCCTAGAGCAAGAGAAGGCCATCTTGCAGAGTAAATATGACGAGGATATGAGCGAGCTAGAGAGTCGCCGCAGGGAAGCGAGAGCCTTCGACTTGAAGCATGCCAAGCTTGGTGTCACTCTCGAAAAGGCGCTCGCTATACGCATTGGAGCCGCTGCCTTGCTCAACACAAACGTCAACATCCGAGAGAGAGCTCTTGTTGCCCGTGAAGCGGAGCTCGCCGCTTCACAAACTCACTTTGATCTGCTTGTGCAGGAAAAGACGAAGCAGATCCGAGTAGACATTGAAGCGGAGCTCGATGCTCGCTTCAAGGCAGTTGAGAAGCTCGAGGAGAAGGAGAGCTCTCTAGTCGAGCGAGAGAAGCAGTGCTCTCTACTGCTCGAGAAGGTGTCAGAAAAGACGGCAGAGATGGTGCTCGTAAAAGAAGGCCTATTTGCCGAACGCGCCAATGGGACGCTTCGTGCACTCATCAGTGAATTTGCCAGCCTCCACCATACCATTGAAGCAAAAGCAATAGTCCCCATTCCCTCTGGCAAGCTTGATGATGCCAAAAAGGGGGAAGAGAAGAAGAGTGCTGAAGGGAAGGAGTTGGTGGAAGGGAAGAAGAGTAGAGCTAAGGGGGAAGGGAAAGAGGCAGGAGGAGAAAGAGAGGAGGTAGAGAAGCCGCATGGAAAGGGCCTTGTCGTTGTTTAAGAAGCGCCAAAAGAAAAATCGAAGCTGCTAGCTTCATCATTTGCGGCTGCTGCCAGATCATCTTCCCATGTTGCAGCACAGATTGAAGCCGACGCCATTCTTACTACAACTCTCCAGATGGAGCAGGCTTTCGATTTGATGGAGAAGGGAGTGACTGAAATTCCACTCGTCCAGCCGCTTCAAAAGATCCCATCCCAAGAGGCCCCTTCGTCATCTGGTCAAGCATCCGCTCTCGCCGCACCTGCTGCTGAGAAATCAACGCCTTCCCGGGCCGAAAAGAAGATGACACCACCACCACCACCTCCGGCACCAAAATCACAGCCCAAGCGAGCGGCTCCTACTGAACAGAAAGAGGATCACAAGGCCAAGCGCCAGAAGATCCAAAAGGAGATAACCGCCAAGGCCACTCGCTTGGAGGAGAAGAAGAAGGAGGAAGAGGAAAGGAGAAAGAAGTCTGAGAAGCAGGAGAAGCTCAGACTTGCCAGGACAAGGAAAGTAGAAGAAAGAGCTGCCAATCTGTGGGATGAAAACAGACTGATTCAATCATGCCTTGTTAGAAGCGCTTATATCCCATTCACCCCAGATTAGTCAGAAGCTTGCGTAGTCCAGGCAAACAATGATGCGTGCCGTGTCACGATCAAGGAAATGATCAATTCCGGCCGATATACTCCAGATGAATTTGACATCATTCGCAAATTCATCAATAAAGATCTCCCCAGTTTAACTCCGAGATGAGTGAGAAATTCAACAGACTGATGAAGGAGTTGACGGAGAGATCGGCCGAGGAGATTGAAGTTAGGAGAGCCAACCATCCCGACGCTTGTGAAATCGAGAAGTTCATATCTGATGAGCTGAAGGATGACTGGAGCTTGTGCAAAGAGAAGTTTATCAAGGCCTACTACTTCTGGCAAGTAGTTCCCGGCCAAGATTTTGTCTCCAAGTTGGACGCTCTCAACAATGTCATGGTGATGTGTTGCGAGCCACTGCGAAGGAAGATCTTTGTTGAAGCAGAGTTCGCTGAGCCGAAGAATAAAATCATCATTGTTCCTGACCAGAAACAATTCCCCATGCCGACTATGCCGAATTCAGATGTTCCTAATCGGAAATTACTTGAAGCAGAGGTCGATGAAGCTTTGGAGTTGGATAGCGCACACAGAGAAAGCACGGAGACTCTCAAGTCCATGAAGCCGAAAGTCTACGCTGCTTATTTCTCTAAGAAACCATGAATTGATATTTTGTAATATGCTTGATTGATCTATCCATATTTATTTTATGTCAAGCTTGTCTCATTTACATGCTTTATGTGTATTTATCCTTTATGCTACAAAACTCACACTTCAACCATAAGAACTTAAAAAAAATGGATAAAGGCAAAAAAGGAATCAGTCGCTTGAAGTTCTTACCGTGGTTAGATAGTTGGGTTTTTGTATCATCAAAAAGGGGGAAATTGTTGGTAATTGTTAAGGATCATATGTTAAGGGAGAACTTAACGGGACGCTTTAGAAATAAAATGTATATGTTTTGATTCGATCCCAAAACCCTCTATGTATCCTATTCTCAAGCGACCCTATTTTAATTTAGATAGGTTAGAATTTTTCTAAGCCTATAATGTTAGAAAGGCTTGAATTTTTGCTTTAAATACTTAGAATTTAGACTACTAGATTTTCAAAGTGAAGGCCACTCGCTTGAGTGTGTTTTGAAGTGAAGCGAGTCTGCCAAAGCGAAGCGAAGCGAGCGCTACAGTAAAATCAAAGCGAGTATGCCTAAGCGAAGCAAAGCGAGCGCTACAGTAAAGTCAAAGCGAGTCAACGATTACTAAAGCGGACGCTCAAGAAATCTGTTTCCAAGCGTACGCTACAGTATGACTTACAAAGACTCATCCAAGCGGACGCTCTAATTCTAAAAGCGAAGCGAGCCTCTACCTAACTGAAAGCGACAGATCAAATCTCCCGCCCATTCAAAGTACGAGTTCAAACTCAGAGTCCAGTGAAGATCAAGACATTAATTGCGGATCTCCACGTGGCAATCAAAGAATGGAGCAATCGGAGTTGACCGCCAGACCGACAGGGACGCCGCAACAGTACTGGGCGCTCCAGTTACTGTTGAACTTGGCTCTTAGCCATTTTCGGCAAAGAAACAAAAACACCCGTCTGAAAAGCTGCAGGTCAAAGGCGAGTACTGTCGAGAGAAGGAGGGACAAAGCCACCAACCAACAACAGATCCTATCCATCCCTCCGCCTATAAATAGTGAAGGCCGAAGACGGAGAAGAGTAGAACACTACTTGAGATTTCAGCGCATACAGCAAACAATCACTCACAGCCTTCGAGCAAATTTCTTCGAGTTCTTGTCCAGTGTTCTCCAAGTTTCAGCTACATCAAAACTTGTCTTCGCAACCTTCACTCTCCTAGATTCTAAGCCTACTTCATATATCCGAGCTTAGAGAAGAACTCTAATCCTCTTTACACTACACTGTAAAGAGTTCTTCATTTAGAGAGGTTTTCAAAACCAAAACCCTAAAAACCCTTGTTAGGTCAAGTTAGGTTTTTGTGTTGCAGAAAGGTTGTGTCCAAGATCTAAGGCTCTACTTTCCTCGATAGTAGAAGTCTCGATCGTAGAGTGTAGATCCAAGCAAGCACTGTCCTCGACTGTGTAAAGCTCGATCTTAGCTAGGTTTTTGTGGAGAACCCGTAATCTCCCAGTTGTCGTAGTTTTGGATCTAAGCGAGTGAAGCTCGATCCAGTCTTGGTTTTTGGGGAACCCGTAATCCTCAAGATTCTTGAGTGAAAACAATATGTTGCAGCGAGCAACAATGTGGACGTAGGTGTTTTATCACCGAACCACTATAATCCCTGGTGTTGTATCTCTTTTCCCAAGCTTTCCATATTTTACTTGCTTTGATTAGTCATACTACACGTGCATCGTAAACAATCTTAAATCGAAGTTTTAATTACTTAGGAAAGAATAGCTCACCTAATTCCGCATATCACAAGTGAGTTGCTCTTGATCAAGCATCAGCTTAGGTCAAGAGGCAAGCTTCCACTGTAGATCTAGCTTGCGGCTAGGTCTTAAGTTCTTAAAGCAACTACTCTACTTGTTACTCTGAATTAAGGGCTAAAGAAGTTGAAAAACTTCTTACACACGTATTCAACCCCCCCACCCTCCCCTTCTACGTGTGTATCCCTGTAACAAACCGGGACCAACAGCTCATATTCGGAGAGCATTCGCCCTGGGAGCTCTGCGTCCGGGTAGGCACGCTTCACAGCTGCATCGAGCAGCTCCCAGTATTTTGCCTTGTTCAACAGGGCCTTGAATCCGTCCACACCAATAAATTGAAGCATTTCAGCTCCCTTCTCAGTAATCGCATCTTCCGAGAATGATTGGTGGACGGCGAAGATTTTGTAGTATTCGGTTCCTCGGTAGGTGACGTATGTGAGGAAATCGGTGGCCTTGGTGCGGAACTCATCATCCATTTGTAGGTTGGGGTACCGCTTCTGTAGCTTCACAGCGGCCTGCTCCCAGTCTGCTCTGTATCTTGTCAAGGCTTTATCGGCAGGTGATATTGGGGGTGGTTGCATGGCTATTTGAGGGGTGAATTGGGAATCAATGGTGTTGGTGGGAGAGTTTGGGGTAGAAGCTTGGATGGTGGATTGGGTTATGGCTTGTACAGTGGCTTGGGTAGGCTCGTATGTAGTGTAGGCTGTGGTTGGTCGGGGTTGAGCATTGGGAGATCGGGTAGAGGGTTATTGCTTGCCGATTCTTCATCATCGTGCTCGAATAGGGTGCGACGATGAGAAAAGATCCCTTGGGGGTTTTTGGGATGAGGGGTTCTGGGTTTAAATGTGGGTTCGGAAGCTTGGGGTTGAGGGGTTGGCTCTTTTTGTCGCTGGGGTTGGGGAGCTTGGGGAATGGGTTGATTGACTTCATCACCTGCTGGTGAGCGAGCTTCCTCATCCTCTGTTGATTTCAACAGCAAATTTTCAAGCGGATCCATCTGCTCCACGCTTGGCTCAACAATTGAAGTGACTCGCTTCACTTTCTTCTTCTTGGTAGCCGCTCGCTTCGCAGGTGAAGCGGCTCGCTTGGATGTCTTTCCTCTCTTCTCAGAAATAGGAACTGCAGGGCGCACGGTTTTCTGCAGTATCCCACGATTGATGATGACCTTCCCAGACTTAGACAGGTCATTGAATACACTCGCCTTCTTGTATTCGAGCGTTCCTGTCCACTTTCTCCCCGGGGACAGTTGTTCCAAAGCGTACGAAAGCTTCCCAAACAAGCGAATCTTTCCTTTTCGAATGATGTTGATAGTGCTGCCTTCTTCAAATTCAAAATCTTTGGCAGCCTCCTGTATGTTCTTGATAAACCAGTCGAACCAGTTGAATTTGGTTCCAGTTAGGCTGTCAACGATCGCGCTCATGGCGAAAAGCTTGCTATCGGAAACCTGCCCTAGGGTTCCGATGTTGCACACCACCGATTTGGTGTACAACTCACAGATATAGTTGTAGGGCTTCTCCAGATCTGTCCTCATGTTGTTCCCCTTATCCTTCCACTCAGTGTTTCGCTTGGCGGCGAATCTGGCGTACTCTACCTCCACAGACAACTCCAGCTTCGAGAGAGCATCTACTCCCTCTCTTGGTAGTTCAAAAACTCCTGCTACGTCACGTAGATTGATGCTCACCAGTTCACCGGAATCTGGGTCGGTGATAGCAGAAATTGTCTCGCCTTCACTCAAGTTCAATAAGTACTGAGCAACGTGCTGGGCGAGAACCTCCGTTGGTTTGGCAGTAGCGAGTTTCCACAGTCCGGCTGTGGTCACGGCCCTGCGGAAGAATCTATCTTTCTCCACAATACTTTCGTCGAGATGGGGCTCGATGTTAATATATTCTTCGGCTTTGGACAAGAATTCCACCATGGTTTGATTAAACACTTTCTTCACCATCTTGAAGATTTGTGAAAGATTTGAGAGAAATATATGGGGTTTGAGACTTCTGAATTGCAGAGAGTTGCAGAGAAGTTTTCACAAGAATGGTAATTTGGGGGTGATAAACTTCTGCAGTTCTGCGACGACGCCCTTTTATAGCTTTAGGGTTTAAGCTGACATGGCGGAGAGAGATGCGGTAATTTCATCGTAATTTCTACGTAGGCGGCGGCAATCAGCGACGTGGCTGACGTGTCCGGTTAAGTTCAGCGTCACCTTAGTTAAAAGTGAACCGCATAAGTGAGTCAGCACTGCACGTGGCATGTTGTAATTCGCTCGCTTGAACGGCGATGATCCAACGGTTGAAGTTTGAAGACTGTTGTGATTCAACGGTTGGATCGCTAGCGATTTTGGCACTTCAATTTCGCAGTGAACTCCACGCGCCCGGATTCTCGGTCCTATTACTGTTCTGCATTAAATGTAAAGTAACAAGTGAAATGGGCACTCGAGTGTGTACAGCTCATACGGCTCGCTTGTACTTGCTCGCTTGACGATTGTAGCTGCTTGGCCTTTTTACTCGCTTGCGAAGCACTCGCTTGACATGACTGTGACACACTCGCTTGCGATGGTGAGTTCGAGTGACGTGGCACTCGCTTGACCATCTTAAAGCGACTGACTTAAGAATTGAAATTTCTTTGCCTTAATTTAAAATGTTTATGACTATCATACTTCGAGGATAAACAAGAATGTTTTCCTCTATGTATTTGTGTCAGATTCATTTGTATTTTCCACATAGCTAATGAAGGTTTCTAGCACGCTTCGCTTAGCTTAGTGTACTTGAATTAAAACACTTACCAGTCAATCTCACTTCGTAGGAGATTGATACCACGTATGTAAATTTTAAGCTTGATCTTCATGGCATTCATCTCTTCCATCTTCCTCTACGAGTTAGAGAGTCCTCCATCGAAGTGAATGAGGGGGGGGAGAATGAATAATACACTCAAGCTTTCTTTAACCCGAAGGGAGACTCGCTTAACTGTTATTCACGATGAATGGGAGATGAGTAACAAGTACTTTTCACAGAAGTGGGAAAAGCACAGGATGACAATGAGAAGCTCTGACAAGCCATTCTCGGTTTTACGCAGAAGCATGTCACCAGCCCTGCAACCTTTGAAGAAAAAGGTACCCTTCAAGCGCTCCTCCCTAGTCTACAGAATGAATAAGCATTCGATTCGCTTGACCCAAGAAAGGGAAAAGTAGAGCGATGCAATACACAGAGAGGGGGATGAATGAATAAGCACCCGGCAGCTCAACTCAGTTAAGAGTGAGTATTCAAGTGAGTGATTATTCACGACGAACGGGGGATGAGGAGACATGCTCCTCTTCGGCGGAAAGATGGGAAGAGGACACAAGGTCTTGGTGCCAGACCTGCCTAAGCTTTCACCGTTTTTACGTGGGAAGGCCCGATACAAGACCCCACAACCTTTACTAGAAAAGGTACTTGCGAGCGTTTATACCCACTTGCAGGGAATCCTAGGCTAGGTAGCAGCTTTCCTTGCTCGCTTTGGAAGTAGATTACTCCGAGAGTAATCAATAGTTCCCCCTTAACCATAGACTTAACAATCCTGTTAGTTGGTAGGGAACATCTTCCAACACTCCACCTTTCTCCACCTTATAACTTCTTCAAGCGAGTGTGATTTGAAGCGACTCGCTTAACTTGGTGAAGATCCAAGGTGAGGGTTGCTTGACGGCAAGCTTCCACTCTCCTTGTGCATTCCGACACTAGCACTCTTCACCAGGGTTTAGTAACCCTAATTCCATGCATAGCTGATTGAAGCGAGATTCAGCTAGAGGCTTGGTGAGAATATCTGCTCGCTAGAGACCAGTGTGGTTTTTCTCGAGCTTGATATCCTTCTTCTCGACATGATCATGAATGAAGTGTCGAATCTCCACATGCTTGCACCTGGTGTGAAGCACTGGATTCTGCGAGATACAAATGGCACTATTGTTGTCGTAGAAAATTGGAATCTCCTTCGCTTCAACTCGATAATCCTTCAACTGCTGAAGAAGCCATAGAATCTGAGAACAGCAGCTTCCGGCGGCCATATACTCGGCTTCAGTCGTTGAAGTAGCTACGCTTGTCTGCTTCTTCGAGAACCATGAGACAAGCTTGCTTCCCAAGAACTGACACGTGCCCGACGTTGACTTCCTATCAACTCGGCAACCTCCATAGTCAGCGTCTGAGTATCCTGTAAGCTCCAGATTGTCTTCAGCAGGATAACATAAGCCCATATTGACGGTGCCTTTGAGATAGCGAAGGATTCGCTTGGCAGCTTCATAATGGCTAAGCTTGGGATTGCTTTGGAAGCGAGCACATACTCCAACTGCAAACGCAATATCCGGCCTGCTTGCAGTGAGATAGAGAAGAGATCCGATCAAGGCTCGATAGTCTGTAGCATCCACAAACTTCCCTTCGAGGTCTGGCTCCATCTTCCAGTTGGTGTTCATCGGAATCTTCACAGCTTTGGCATTCTGAACACCGAACTTGGCAAGCATATCTCGAGTATACTTCGCTTGATTGATGAAAATCCCATCATCTTGCTGCTTCACTTGAATACCTAGGAAGCAACTCATCAAGCCTATCATCGACATCTCGTACTTGGTCTTCATAAGCTCTCCAAACTTTTCGCTAAGCGACTGGTTTGGTGAACCAAATATGATGTCATCAACGTAGATCTGAACCCATAGCATGTCTTCTCCATCATTGATGGTGAAGAGAGTTCGATCTATCTTTCCCTTGCGGAATCCATTATCCACTAGGGACTGAGATAATGTATCATACCATGCCCTAGGCGTCTGCTTCAATCCATACAGGGCCTTGTTCAATCGATACACCTTATCTCCTTGCTCAAATCCAGGTGGCTGCTCCACATAGACTTCTTCTTTGAGCTCTCCATTGAGAAACGCGCTCTTGACGTCCATCTAATAGACTTTGAATTTCTTAGCCGCTGCATAGGCAAGAAAGAGTCTAATGGCTTCAAGCCTGGCCACTGGAGCGAAGGTCTCATCGAAATCGATCCCTTCCTCTTGGCAATAGCCTTTGGCGACGAGCCTAGCTTTGTTCCTCACGACGTTGTGGTCCTCGTCCGTCTTGTTCTTGAACACCTACTTGGTGCCAATCACATGCTGGAATTTAGGACGATCCACAAGATACCATACGTCGTTTCTGATAAATTGATTGAGCTCTTCTTGCATGGCAATCACCCAATTCGAATCTGCTAGAGCTTTCTCCACGCTTGATGGCTCGATATTAGACAGAAAGCAGCTGAACATGGCGCTTTCTCCAATCACTTGGCTTCTGGTCACCACGCCTTTGGAAGGATCTCCAAGAATTTGGCTAGGTGAATGATCTTTGAGCCGTGCACGCTTGGATCCTCCAGCTTCTGCTTCTTCTTCAAGCGGGTCGCTTGCTTCCTCCTCTGAAGCGACTTGAATGTGTGCTTGGCCTGCAGTCTCTACCTTTGATTTGGGGGCAGCTTCATCTTCTTTAACATCTTGATCATTTGATTCTTTCACTTCTTCTTCATCTTCAAGCATGTCCCAAGTCAGTGGATTGATGAGCTCCTCGCTTGGGATCTTGTCATTCGCTTGAACCTGTTCCTGTGGAAGATTTAAAGAAGATTCATCAAATACAACATGGGGTGATTCTTCCACAATTAGGGTTTTGTAGTTGAACACCTTGTAAGCTTTGCTAGATGTAGGATATCCTAAGAATATTCCTTCATCTGCTTTGCTTTCAAAAGCTTTCAACTGTGACTTCCCATTCTTGTGAATGAAGACCCGACAACCAAAAATATGGAAATAAGAAATGTTAGGAATTCTCCCCGTCCATATTTCATATGGTGTTTTATCGAAGCATTTGTTGAGAAACGGCCGATTCTGAGTATAGCATGCGGTGTTAGCCGCTTCAGCCCAATATTTCATCGGAAGCTTCGAATCTGCAATCATTGTGCGAACATCTTCTTTGATGATTCGATTCCTTCGTTTAGCAACTCCATTCTGTTGAGGTGTGCGGGCTGCAGATGTTTGGTGTGCTATTCCATGCTCCGTGCAGTATGCTTCAATCGTAGAATTGAGAAACTCTGTGCCTTTGTCTGAGCGAATGGTGGCGATCGCTTGGTTCTTCTCCACGGCGAGGCGCTTGAGCAGTGGAGGCAGTTTGGACAGCGTCTCCTTTTTGCTAAAAAGAAATACAACCTAAGTGTAGCGAGAATAGTCATCGACTACGACAAGAGTGTATTTTCTTCCATTGACGCTCACGGGAGTGACTGGTCCAAACAAGTCCATATGTAGCAGCTCCAGTACTCGATTGGAAGATGCTTCTTCTAAGCTGGCGAAGTGCTTCTTTGTCTGCTTTCCTCGTTGGCATGGTGAGCATGTATGGTCTTTGACGAAGACTTCATTTGGTATGCCCTTCACCAAACCTTTACGAGCTAAACGATTGATTGTCTTGAAGTTGAGGTGGCTTAAGCGTCGGTGCCATAGCCATCCAGTCTCTGTTGCACTTCTAGCAACCAAACATGTATCTTCCTTGCAGCTATCCCATTGAGCAACATACACGTTCCTCTTCCTTTCTCCAGTTAGAGCAACTTGGGAGGTAAGCTTGTTTCTCACAACACACTTGTTGGAGATGAACTCCACATTGTATCCTTTATCACAAATCTGTGAAATGGATAACAATTTGTGCTTGAGTCCTTCAACATAAGAAACATTCTCTATGCTTAGCTTCCCAATTTTCAGCACGCCGTAACCTTTGGTGGTTCCTCGAGAGTTATCACCAAAAGTTACTTGTGGACTCCTCTTCTCTGTGTAGTCTTGGAGTAGAGACTTCATGCCCGTCATATGTCTTGAACATCCACTGTCCAAGTACCATGTAGTTTGACCTTTGTTGGGCATGGGATCCACGGCGCTCACCTGCAATTAAGCCAATTTTGGTACCCAAATCAGTTTGTGTCCTTGCAGGTTAGCTTTCTTAGGTACCCACACTTGCTTCACTCTCCTTTGAGTATTAGCTTGTGTTTTAGGTTCCTCGACCTTTCTAAAATGTGAACTCTGCTTAAATGCAGCTTCACAAGTGCAACAGTGTGTGCATGGAGGAAGTTACGAGAGTGACTCGCTTGAGACCAACCCATGCTCTTGCCTTTTTGCTTATATCCTGAAGCGTCTCGCTTGGGATTAGCCGTAGGCTTGGAGACTGACTTGGGATTTCTAGTCTTGGCAAGCGTCTCGCTTGGTTTCTTCTGCGCAGTCAACTTTGGCTTTTGACCAAGACTCGCTTGGGAAACCTTCGGGGTTTGAAGCTTCCTTTTGGGAACTTCAAATACTTCCCCCTCAACGTAAGAACGGTTGGACTATCTTCAATCCGACTCACGTGACACATAGACATTAGTTCTCCTTTTCAAGGGAACGTCCTTTGTCTTTGGTGTCTGGGGTTGAGACTTAGATGCTTCAACAGTTTTCCGTTTACCCTTTGAATGGTAAGCTTTAGCATTTTTAGTGCTAGGGGCTGTTGCAGTAGGCTTACCCTTAGATTCTTCCCTTAAAGATATG
Source organism: Thymus quinquecostatus (assembly GCA_024222315.1). Taxonomy (NCBI): domain Eukaryota; kingdom Viridiplantae; phylum Streptophyta; class Magnoliopsida; order Lamiales; family Lamiaceae; genus Thymus; species Thymus quinquecostatus. The sequence continues at coordinate 18,342,476 of CM044173.1, read as the reverse complement.
AACATCTTCATGGGTTTCTTCTTAGGGTTCTCAACCACTTTGCCCTTGTCTTTGCTAGTGGTCGCTTTGGAGGCAGTGGGAACATCCAAAGAGATTGATGGTGTTGTGTTAGAAGCACCAACAAAGACGGTAGGCTTGAAAGGTCCACCCTCATATCCAAGACCTCCTTTTCTACCAAAAGGCAGAAGTGAGCTCTCTAGTGTCTGCCTAGCGAATGAGGCTTTGTTCAAGTTGGCAACTAGAATGGATTGTGCCTTCCAAGCTTTTATGTATAGAAAAGAGGTCCTCAAACTTACTCGTCATAGCCCTTAGATTGATCTTGATTTCATCAAGTTCGGTGGCTAGCTTTCGGTTCTCTCTCTTGCTTTCGGACATAGCTTGTTGTAACATTTTGTGGTCACTTAACAATTTATGGTGTTCGTTAAGCAACTCACTCCATGTGGAGGAATATACATCCTCATTGTGATCGTGTGCCAGTGTAATAGAATTGATTGGTGGATAGAAGAATACCTCTCCTGTGTCCTCGTCGGTGAGCGCCATCAATCCTAGATCCTCTCCCTCGCTTGAGTTCGGATCAGTAAATGTGTCTGAGTCGCTTGAGATCTCCTCGCTTGGAACGGCTGGCTACTCGCTTGCAACTAGCGCTCGACGGGGATCGTCCCTCCTGGCCTTCAATTCCTCTTTCTCTTTGGCACTTAGCTTGGGACACTCTAATTTGTAGTGGCCCATTTTATGGCAATGGTAGCATTCCACATCCATCACGTCCCTGGCGATCGGCTTCGTCGTCTCTTCTCGCTTTCCCTTGTTTTCTCGAGCATCAGTGCTCTTCCCTTTATACTGCTTGTAGAATCTTTTATACTTTCCAACTCGTGAGTTCATCTTGTTGAAATTCCTTGAGAGCAATGCATAGTGCTCCTCCAGTTCTTCTCTTGTCATCTTGGCAATTGATTGGTCGCTTGAAGTTTCTGCGGCTTTGAAAGCAACTCCTTTTGATGACGTGGGGACTTCATCTTCATCATCTAAGCTCATCTGATTGAGGTCAAACTCATGAGCTTTAAGCTCGGAGAATAGAATCTCTAGTGTGAGCTTTGATAGATCATTCGTTGCCAAGTACAAACCCTTCATAGTCTGCCATTTTCTTGTGAGGGCTCGAACAATCTTGAGGTTGATTTCCTTATCAGTGAACTCCTTGCCGAGAGAGATTAGTGTAGCTCTGATGTTGGTGACCCGCAGCTCGAATGCGTTGATCGTCTCTCCGGATTTCATCGTCAAGCTTTCGAACTCTCTCATCAGTACTGCGAGCTTGTTTTTCTTGATTTTGTCAGTACCTTACGAGATTAGGGCTAGCGTCTCCCACATCTCTTTTGCAGTGGTGCACTTTCTTATCCTAGGGAGATAAGCATCTGATACAGTGCTCTGCATTGTGTGACGTGCCATGCGATCTAGGTTGGCGACCTTGAAATAATTGGCAGTGTAGTCTTCTTTCGCTTTCTCCACATACTCATGTCTGACAGTGGCTTCTCTGCCTTCTGCAGCTGGAACGTTCACCGTGTTGATCTTCATGATCTTGATTGGCCCTTCTTCTATGACTTCACTATATGTAGACATGATGAACTGTTAGTAGTAATGCAGTATGCGTGGGTGAGGGTTTTGATGCACTTAGGAAAACTGGATCAGTTCAGTTAGACAACGTGAAGCGAAAGGGGACTCGCTTCAGGTATGCAAAGCAGTGGCTCGAAAGAACCCCTGCTCTGATACCACTTGTTGGTCCCAGTTTGTTAAGTGATACACACGTACAGGGGGGGGGGGGGGGGGGGGGGGTGAATACGTGTGTAAGAAGTTTTTCAACTTCTTTTCCCCTTAACTCAAAGTAACAAGTATATGAGTCGCTTCAAGAACTTAAGACCTAACTTCAAGCTAGATCTACAGTAGAAGCTTGATTCTTGACCTAAGCAGATGCTTAATCAAAGAGTGACTCACTTGTGAAATGCGGAATTAGGTGAGCTATTCTTTCCTAAGTATTTAAAACGCAGTTTTAGGTTTGTTTACGATGCATGTGCAATATGTATAAACAAAACAAGTAAAGTATGGAAAGCTTGAGTAAAGAAATACGACACCAGGGATTATAGTGGTTCGGTGATAAAACACCTACGTCCACTTTGTTGCACGCTGCAACAGTTTCTTCTCACTAAGAAACCTTGAGGATTACAGGTTCCTCAAAGACCAAGACTGGATCGAGCTTCACTCGCTTGGATCCAAAACAACGACGAGGAGATTACGGGTTCTCCACTAACCTAGCTAAGATCGAGCTTCACACAGTCGAGGACAGTGCTAGCTTGGATCTACACTTTACGATCGAGACTTCTACTATCGAGGAAAGTAGAGTCTTAGATCTTAGACGCAACAACCTTTCTAACACAAAACCTAACACACTTAACAAGACAAGGGTTTAGGGTTTGGTTTTGAAAAACTCTCTAAGTGAAGAACTCTTTACAGTGAGTGCAAAGAGGGTTAGAGTTCTTCTCTAAGCTCGGATATATGAAGTCGGATTAGAATGTGGGAGAGAGTGAAGGTTGCAGAGATAAGTTTCGATGTTACTAAAACTTGGAGAACACTTAGACAAGAACTCGAAGAAATTTGCTCGAAGGCTGTGAGTGCTTGTCTGCTGTGAGTGCTTGTTTGCAGTATGCGCTGAAATCTCAAGTAGTGTTCTACTCTTCTCCGTCTCCAACCTTCACTATTTATAGAGGGAGATTTGGACTAGAGCCGTTGATGGTTGGTGGCTTTGTCCCTCCTCACTTGACAGTACTTACCTTTGACCTGCAGCTTTTCAGACGCGCGCTTTGTATCTTTGCCAAAAATGGCTAAGAGCCAAGTTCAACAGTTGCTGGAGCGCCTAGTACTGTAGCGGCGGCTCTGTCGGTCTAACGGTCAACTCCGGTGCTCCATTCATCGTGTGCCACGTGGAGATCCGCAATTAATGTCTTGATCTTCACTGGACTTGAATTTGAACTCTCAGTTTGAATGGGGTTGAAATTTGATCTGTCGCTTTCAGTTAGGAAGTGGCTCGCTTCGCTTTAGATTCTTGAGCGTCCGCTTTAGTAAAAGTTGACTCGCTTTGACTTTACTGTAGCGCTCGCTTCGCTTCACCTTTCTTCGCTTCGCTTCACTTCGCTTCAGCAGACTCGCTTCGATTCGCTTCGGCAGACTCGCTTCGACTTTACTGTAGCGCTCGCTTAACTTTGCTTCGGCAGACTCGCTTTACTTCAAAACACACTCAACCGAGTGGCCTTCACTTGAAAATCTGTAGTCTAAAAACCTAAGCGTCTAAAGCAAAAATTAAGCCTTTCCTAACATTATAGGCTTAGAAAAATATTATAACCTATCTAATCAAATAGGGTCGCTTGGGAATAGGACACTTAGAGGGTTTTGGGATCGAATCAAAACATATACATTTTATTTAAAGCGTCCCGTTAAGTTCCCCCTTAACATATGATCCTTAACAATTCCCAACATTCTCTCTCCTCTCTCTTTAGAGAGGAGACCGGTTCTCCTCCGCCTCTCTTCTCTCTCTCTCTCTTCTCTCTCTCTCCTCCTTCATCGATTCCGGCGAGAAGATGGAGGCCGGCGGGGAGGATTTCGCGGCACGGCGGACGTGGTTCTGCTGTGTCGGATTCCTTCGTTGATGCCGGACGGCTGCTTCTCCACCGACGTCGACGACAACGACGATCCCTTCGCCTGCAAGTCCATCTACAAGCACTCCCTATTCACCTCGTCACCGATCTCTGCTCCGGCGGCGATCTCTTTGACCGGATCTCCACCGCCTCCCTCAAAAATTGGATCCGATTTTACTTTTTCCTTCAAAATTTTCGGAGGATTTGTTTTTTATTCGATTTTGTTCCAATTTCTGCAGAGGAAACGCACCGTTTTGTAGCCAAGAGTGCAGGCAGGAGCAGATCGAGATGGAGAAGACGGCGACGGCGAGCTCGACATTGACGACGACGGCTTCATCGATCTGAACGGACGGAGGTCGTCGGGGCAGCGGAGATGGAGAAGAAGGGGACGACGGTGCTGAGGCGACGGGGGCGCTGGGCGGCGCCGCGCCGGCGGATGAGAAGCGCCGACGGGGCTGCTCCCCTTTTCTTGTAAGCAAAATGATGAAATGCGATACATACGAATTTAATAAATTCTAATCATCCTTCCGCTATAATAAGTAAGAATTCATAAATTGTAACCAGACATTATTAACGAACACTCTGTGACAATTAGTAAGAGTTGACACAATATAACGAACAACATTCTTGCATAGTCTTATTGGAAACTCAAAAAAAAAAAAAAAAAACAAATTCTCACCAATATAACAAATTCTTACAAAACATAGTCTTATTGGAAACCCAAAAATATACAAATTTTTACATAATCATAAGAAACGAATTCGTAGCAAACAATAGGTAACAATTTAAAATCACAGACTCATACAGTAAGAAATTATTAAAATTATAGTAAGAAATTATGATAAATAAAAATTCGCACCAAATTTACAGTCACACATACCAACACATATATGGTCTAGTTTGGAACCATGCCTATGCATTTTAATTGGTTCAATCAACCGGCTAGAATTATCTATTTTCTTACTAAAAACATATTTGGTTATAAATTCACTAATTCTAACTAATCGCGTACATTTTAACCGGTTAAATCCACTAGTTAGAATTATTTTATTCTTTACGAAATGAATACAGTCGATTCTAATCATATCTATGCATTCTAACTGATTCAGTCAACTTGGTAGAATTATGCATTATCTTACTAAATAAATTCAAAGATTTGGTTAGAAATTATCTCATTCTAACCAATCGGTTAGAATGCATACCATTAAGGTTAGAATTAGTTAATATCTAACCAAATATACGAATTCAATTAGTAAGAAAATGAATAATTCTAACAGGTTGATTGAACCAATTAGAATTCATAGACATGGTTAGAATCAACTAGATTAATACATATCGTATACATATCGTATGAATTCATTTCTTAAGAAATATAATAATTCTCACTGGTAGACTGAACTACTTATGAATTTATTAGTAAGAAATGCGAATTTGTCACAAATAAGGAAAAAAATTACGATTACGTATACGATTTCTCACCTAGTTATAACAAATATGAATCGAGAAAGGTAAGAATTTAACAATTTCTAACTATGATATTTTAGTAAGGTGTAACAGAGTTAAAATAGAGGGGGGGGGGGGGGGGGGGAAACTCGAATCAAGAGTAAAAAGTGAAAAGTTGAAAAGTTGGTGGGGTAGGTGGGTGGGGTGGGGGGGTTGTTCCGGGGGTAGTTTGGGGAGTGTAAGTCAAAGTTGTCTACCTTTTGTGTTTTCTTAAATTTTGTCTAATATTTGTTATACACTATCCTAAATCGATAGTTTATTTTTTGCCCCTTAATAGTATATCATCAAAATACACTAAACTCTGTACTCAAATTTTATGGTCCGAAGATCATGGACGGATGGAATATAGGGTTGAGCATAATCCGGTTCGGTCCGGAAACCCGAACCAAACTAAAACGAAAAAAGCGGTTTGGCTCGGGTTATATATGTTGTACGGCTTGGTTCGGGATTTATATGCTATACGGTTTTGTTCGAGTTGAATTTTAGAACCCAAAAGTAATACGGTTCGGGTATGGGTTGCAAAAGAAAATCGGGTTTGACCCGAAAAACTTGAATTTATATATTTTATTTATAAATAATATATATATTATTTTTAATAATTTTATTTACTATACATTCTTTAGAAATAATATTACTCTATGTATGTATTGATTTTATTCGGGAACGGGATGGTACGTTCTTTTGAAAAGTACAATCCGGGTCTAGTGCAGTTTCGTCTGCTAATTTGGTGTGATATGATTTGTAAAGTATACCTTTCAGGCTTAGAATTTTTTTGGTACAACTCGGGTTCGACTCAAACAGTCTAAATGCTAACTTATAGATTGATGAGGTACATCATAATACAAAACCTCTTCAAAATTGGTGTGGTCAAACCGATGACCACATTTGAGGATGGAGTGAGTAAAATGTTACGCCATTCGCTTGCTATCTTTGCACTTGATGTTTTAGGTTGTGATGATTTGGTACTAAAGTGGTTTTTGGAGTTTCACTTTAGGCAAGTGAGTATTAATGTTAAATTAATAAATAAATAAACTTAAGTTGATTTTTGAAGTGTAAATTGAATAATAGAGTTGATGTTCACATCTAAAAATGGACCAAACATACTCAATGCAAACTTTTGTTAAATTCGAAAACCATGTATAAATAACAAAACCCGACCAATTGAATTCATTAAAATTACCGCTTCTCTTCACTCGTATCACACTTTCCCCACAAAAGAACTTTACAGTTTACGTAGTCTTTTTTCGCAATTCAAAAATTCAAATTCAAATAGCCGTTGCCTCATTATTAGCATCAAGCACGAGGCAACTAGTACCACCACTTCAAAACCCACCCAACATTAAAATCATACAGAGTTAACCACCACATTCAACCCAACCAGCCTCCAATCCATGGCAGGTTGCATGAAAACCTCGATTTCCCATCAGTCTTTCTACACTTCGCTCTACCGCAATCCCCTCATCGAGCAGAAAAGCTCGAACGAAGGCGACGGCAACAGCAACGGCAATGTCGTAGCTCACATACGCCGTAACTTAGCTGCTGCTGCTGCTGCTGAAGACAAAGAGAATTATTCACCAAACGTCAAGAACGTCGTTAAAATCGAATACGATGGCAAAAAGAAAGCAGGTGCTGGAAATGAGCTGATCTCGAAAGGATTTCCGAGTGGGAAGTCCCAGTTAAGAGAAAATTTGCTGAAACCATCCTCACTACACTTGTGCATCAAAAAAAATGAGCCTGATTCTGTTATAGGGTTCAAGGTTTGGGACTTCGTTGATACCGAAAGACCGAACTCAGTCAACGTGTGGGACTACTCTGATTCGGAAGCTGCGCCTGTATCGTCGTGGTCGACTTTACCCAACAGGTATCTGATTCAGTTTCTCTAGTTTTTGACAATCTTAAGGTGGTCTGATTGAGATGCAAACAAGAAAAATAAAAATGTGGGACGCAAATTTCTTGCAGATCTTTATTGTGCAGGCCCTTACCAGTTGATGTTGGGAGGTGTACGTGCATTATAGTGAAGGAATCATCACCAGATGGTTTTGATGGAGGAACTTTGTACACACTATATACCAATGTGAGAGAAATTGCTTGCATAGTCTGATTTTTCTTTGGCCATGATTGTGGATTTGAGTATATTATATTTTCTTTTAGGAGGGGAAGGGTCGGCAAAACCGGAAACTTGCAGTGGCTCATCATCGGAGGCGAAGAGGAAGATCGGAGTTCGTCGCTGCACAGAATGCAAGAGGCATTGTGGCTCGCTCTGAGGACAGTTTAATTGGGGTAGTCACTTCTAACATCATGGGATCAAAGTACTATGTGTGGGATCAGGTGCGCGGAATGGGTTTAACTACGATTCTCCATTTGATTATTTTAGATCGAACCACAACTTAAAAGGGTTGTGATTTATGTTTTCTGCAGGGGCATTACTCCAATTCCGTAACCAAACACCCCAAATTATTGGCTGCTGTTAAGTACGTATTTGCGTTGTTTGGTGGAAATTTTCGAGGAAAACTTTTGTGATGTATTAGCATAAAAGCTTACATACGTTTGGTTTATTGATAGGTTTATGGCTACTGCATCGACTTGGACTGGGAATTATAGAAGCATCAAGGCATGGATACCAAAACACCAATCTATGCAGTTGAAGAATACCAATCAGGTAGTTAGTTCTTATGTTCTCGAACTAATATCTCCTCTATTTCTTGGTCGTATCACAATATCTAGTTTATCATCCAAATTATATGCACACTTGAGACTTTGTTCGAGAGAAAATTCGTTTAGCTGGTTGCCTCTTCATGATTATGTTGAGAGACAAATTAACCTCTGTCCCATACCTGAGAAGATACATATGATGTTAATCCATTTATCCGAAGACCGTTCATATGGACTATCGAAAGACTTTGTGGATCTACATATTAATTCTTGACAATATGAATATCCTTCTTAATGAAAGTATACTTTATTAAGTCACTTTAGTTTAGATTAAACTTAAGATAGCTATGTATATTGAATTTAACATGTATTCAAATTTGATTATTTTCCAACAGATTATTAATCAATATATAACATTCTCTTATATACAGCATATCAATGGCTTACCCACAGAATGGGAGGGAAACAAGGATCGAGTGCATCAGTTATTCTCCAAGGTCCCTGAATACAACAAGGTAACATTTTTTATTGACTATGTTTTTCTGTTGATTTAATTCTGTTTAGCATTTTCATTTGTATGACTCTAAGGCTTCTTCTATTCTTTTTCTCCCTCTCTCGCACATGATTTCAGTTCACGAGACAGTACGAGTTGGACTTCAGAGACCGAGGAAGGGCAGATCTCAAAATCCAGAGCTCAGTTAAGAACTTCCAACTAACTTTAGAGGTGAGTTTCAACAATTTCAAGATTTCAGCATTAGTTCCCTTGTACTAATCTCTGAGCTAATCAAATGTTCACATAATATTGGAACTAGTTCTTAGATTCTTGACTGATGGAAACTAAGTAATTTGTGTTCACAGAGGGACGGACAGCAAACGATTCTTCAACTCGGGAGGCTGGGGAAGTCTAAATATGTGATGGACTACAGGTACTTCATGAAAAAAATTCTTGATGTTGAAGGGTTATTGAGATTTACGAAGTAACAGAGTTGTGCAACTTTTGCAATGCAGATATCCCTTAACTGGTTATCAAGCTTTCTGCATGTGTTTGGGGTCGATGGACACGAAGCTGTGCTGCACTGTATGAATCGAGTAACCCAAGCTGCATCTCGTCTTTTCTCTTGAAGTTGTTCCTCCTCAGAACAAGCTTATCGCCCATTTTTGCCGTTGAAATCTTGTGCTCCGTTTTCACCTTTGTGTTTATAAAGTTGTTTTGATGTTATTTTGGTAGATGTGTGGACTAAAAATTTCAAACCATGTGTGTGTAAAGAATAAAAAAAATCCTGAGTTTGTGCTTAAATTCTTCTCATCTTATTGTTAGCCTGGTATGAAGAGAACATTCAAACTATGGGATAAAACCAACAACATTTATTTATTTTTTTGGCTAAAATCATTTTTTTTTTTTTTTTTTTTTTTTTTTTTCATTTTGACCTTTTTTTCCAACTTACTAAAGATATCATTGTCGAAGCCTATATTTGGCTAGACTTATAAGCACTTTTCAACAATTTATTTATAAATTGTATTAGAGCTTATAAGCTCTAGAAAGATGTTCAGCAAAATAACCATTTCACGAGATTAGAAGATAAAAAAAAAAAAAAAAAAAAAAAAAAAAAATTATAAGGGCTTATAAGCTCCTTAAATGTATACTCATTCACCCTGTCGGATCTGCGGGAGGGACCGTTGCCACGACAGATTCACGAATTGGGGGTTGGATTTGATGGAGAGATTGAAGAAAGGTTTGGATTTATTGGTGTTTTAGGTGGGAAGAATATGGATGAAGAAACATTAATCAACCCTTAATTCTTTAAACCCACCCCAAAATCGGATTTTCTAGTGAATTTTAGGAAATACTAGTTAAGATAACGTGCATTGCACATTGTACCTTTATTTTATTTAGAATAATGAGCAACGATATTATTATAAGGTAGTATAGTTATCGAAAGTTGTTATGTACTTCGTACTAATTATCATCTTTATTTAAAGGTTCGGTCATGGACAATTATCCTTAAGTATGTATTAGTTGATATCCCTTACAAGTTTGGAAAGATATCAAACAACCAGTTTAATCTTTGAGGAAATCTACTACTTTAACAAAACACAATAGTGTATAACAAATTTTAGAAAAAAATTAAGAAACCCCAAATTGTAGACATGTTTCACTTGAGTAGACTAAAATACCCCTATTACTATTCACCTTTTTGTCAAATCAAGTTTGAATTATATTCTCTCTTTCCCTCTCCTCTCTTTCTTCTTTTTCCTTGTACGTTCACAGTCCAAAACTTGGTCTCTTCGTGTAGCAGCAAATCGGCGACACGATTTAACGGCGACGGCGTACGGCGGCGCACGGTGGCGCACGTTGACGGACACGTGAGCTCAAATTCTAGAGTTCTTTCCTCTTCGTCATTTTTCTTCTTTCTCGTCACTCTTCGCTTCGCTCGTCTAAACACTCCACTTCACCCAACATTTCAGTCGGCAAATCGGTGACGGAGATGACAGCTCAGGCGACGGCGTACGGTAGCGCACGGTAACAGAGTTTGGGCCTCAATTTTCAAGAGTTCTTACTTCGTCTCTGTCATTCTTGTCCTTCCTCGTATCTTCATCCGCAGTTATTAGTTGAACCTTCGTCTTCGTATCTTCGTTTTAGTTGAACCTTCCTCGTATCTTCGTCTTCGTCCTTGTACAGCAGTTGAAGCTTTCTCATCGTACATCAGCTTAACCTTCTTCTTCGAATTCCCGACGAGTTGCTATAGGTTTTGAAGGTAGGTTGGTCAGATTATGTTTTATGTTCTTTTTTTTGAACGTTTTTGCAGCTTTCGACATCCATGGCCGCCGTTTCAGTTTAGTTGCTGTATTTTTACTGTTCATCAAACAGTAAAATGGAAGGTTCCTTGATAACAATGATTGAGGATTGTCCCTTTTTTGTTTGTACCTTTTTTGTTTGATTCATATTTGTTCTTTTTGGATGGGCATTTTTTTTTGGGTGGTGTGCAAATCTGGAACGACACTGTACGGATATGAATAGTAACTTCATAACATTCACACAAGTATATTTTCTCACTTTGTTATTGTACATCTTACTAATGCAATAAGAATATATAGCATTGATCACCATTAGTGTAAGAATTTAAAATTTTATTACTAATGTCCTCAAAATAGATTCGAAGATCATTACATTCTGCTTAAAATTGGTTAGAAATGTATGGATTCATTATGTATTATAGCTCTCTTTTTGTATAGATAGTAAGAATTCTTATGTTTTGTTATTTAACTACCCGAGCACATGTAAGAATTCATAATTATAAATTTCTAATCTGTAATACCCCACACAATTTTAAAATTTGAGTTAATATTTTTGAAAAGAAAATTATCATTTACTAGTTTTATTTCATCTAGTTATTAAATTGTCTCCCTATGTGATTCTAATTGTTCTCGAGTTGATATTTATAATTGCAGGTTGTCCGATACTTGAAGCTACGATGCGCCACTAGTGAAATTAAGACATAATATGATGAGTTTGGAACATGAGAAGATAAAAATAGTTGTAGGAATTTTAAAGTTTAAATTAGATGGATATTATGTAGTTCTAATAAATTATTTCTATAAAATATTAAAAATATATATAAAGAAAAATTAAAAAAAAAAATAGATATTAGTTATTATCTTAAAAAAAAAGGGGGGAATTAACTAATAGAAAAATAAAAGGGATAAGAATTAAATAAAAGAAAACAGAATGGCGTAGTCATCCACCGCCATTGCACTCTCGTCTCTCGCTCCTTCTATACCCTCCCGAATCCCCTTTGCTCAATCTCTTCTGCTATCTTCTCCTCTCCCTCACTTCTTCGTCTCTTTCTCTCAGATTCTATTTCCCTTCGTCTTTGTGCAACAAGGTAAGAATCTCACCCTTATCACATGATTATCTTTGATTCTACACAATTTCCATGAATTGGTAGGAAGTATGTGAAAGGAGTTGGGGGATTTGTGAAAATATTGAGGATAGATAGCCATAGGTTTAAAACCTAATTCAAATCTTCTGTTATGTCTTTGTGTACCTGTATCCACGATTTTATATGAGTTGAGACTTGGAGTTATTTGTTCAATTAAAGGTAGTGAACTGATTTATTTCGTAAACCCCTGCTTTTACAGCAGCAGGGCAGTCTCTTTCAGACCCGATTCTGGGTGTTTACTCCGGCTAAACCCTAGCATAATAGGTACCATTAGAAACCTCTTTTCGTTGGCTTTCCAACGGTATCTTCAGATTTGTAATTCAACATCACATGAGAGAGTTATGAACCTCCGAAGTCATAGTGTATAATCTGTCTGCGGAAACTGTACCTCAACCTTTCTGTTATTATTCCGGGTGTTTCTTCCAGTTTAACCCTTACAAATTAGGTACCATTGGAAACCCCTGTTTGTTAGCTTTCCAAAACTATTTTCGGATTTTTATTTGGAGTTCAAACGAAAGAGTTATAGGCTGTTGAAGTCAGTGTGGCGAATCTGCTCGCTGCTGTGTGAGTGCGGGTTTGAGTCTAAACTTCCCCACCAATTCATTGTTGAATCATATGTTTTCTTTGGGGGATATGTGGTATAAGTCTTAGGAGGTTCACTCTATGTTGTATTCTCAAAATCCGATGAATATATAGGTCGGAATCCATGTCATAAGTTGCTGTCAAAAGATTTGAAATGTAGAATGAATTGCCTAATCTCTAATTTCAGAATTTGGACCTCTTAGAACTGCTCTATTATGTTGATATGTATCATATTTACTTTTTAAAGTACTCCTAAAACATTATAGGATCTCAAGCTTCAAGAGTGATGTAATTTCCTTTCATACTTACTTAAACAACACTTATATAAGTATAATGGTATAACTATAAGAGTTTTATGTTAGACATGTTAAATCTTTTATGAGTATACTTAATATCTCTAAACATTTCAAAGGGATTAGAGTAATATATTCTAAACGGATTACTTGATTACATGGACTGTTTTAAAAGGTATTCGACACAAGAACTCTAGTAGTAGTGATAGGAGTTCTACACCATTAATTCATCTTAGTTTATAAACGACTTGTATGATTTCAGCTACACTTAATTAGTCTAATCGGCTCTATTATTTAAAGATTAAGCTTTTCATTTCTAAATTTACATTAGAAGATCTTTAATAGAGGTATTACATGAATCCTTTAAGGAAATCTAGTTGCTCATTATAGTTACGAGATTTTTGACTAGAAAGTCCTTGAACTCAATATATGGTGCTCGAAAGTCAACTTAAGCTTAAATATTCTAAAATGCTAGGAGTGGCGCAGTCGAGGCTCAAGGACGGACAACTTGAAGAGGTTCATTTCAATTGCATCATTTGAGGTGGGGTTTACTTTAATGTGGAAAACGAAATGATTTAATTGATATTAATATGATGATGCTTTGCACATGCTTGCGAACTAAAGTGGCCCACGAGGGGTTTGATCCCTAAGGGATCTAATAAGTTGATGTACCCACAAGGGGTAGACCCACAAGGGGTCAGGTCCACAAGGGGCCGAGGCTAGTCTCACAGAAATCAACGAAGCACAAAGAGTTCGCATGGTTATGATGCAATATGCTAATGGTTAAAATGATAAAGTTTACCCCACTGAGTGTGCTTGCATACTCACACCCCCTTACAATGTTCTATTTCAGGTTTCAGAGTCGGGACGCGTGGAAGTGGCGAATGAACTGCATATTCTCTGGCGCATAATCTATCTATTGTAAATGTTTTGGCTTGTTATATAGTCTATCTTTTGGATCTTGCATCGTATCTGTATATCTAGACTAGTTTGGTTATTTGGCTATAGATGGTAATGTAGACAAGTATCACAAATGTCACCTACTTTCTGCTTGATTTTGTGATTGTATATAGATGGTAGAAATCTTTGGGCAGGTGAAGTATATATTCTTTTGATGACTCATAATTAACAGATTTCTCTAAGTTTTGGTTTGTGTATTGTTTTGACTTAGAACACTTATTTAGTACTGCTTTAAGGAAAACTAGGAACTAAAATTGAGTTTCCGTTAAATAGAGTTTTCCTTTGAACATGACTTCCGCATTACGTTAATGAAGATATCGAATACGTATTAAAGTAGTAGCATGAAATTAGTATTTTGGTAGCGTTCTTATAAATAGATATTGAGGGCGTTACATAATCTAACCTGAGCATACGATATGACATATCGTACAATCATATTTCTCATCTTGCTATTGTACATCTTTGCCGTATTTAAATTACAAACACGTTTCTCATGAATGCAGTAAAAATATTTAGCATTGATTACCTGTTATGTGTAAGAATTCATACCTTTATTATCTTATCCGAGGTTTCATCCATTTTAACATGTTTTCATTTTCTTATCCGTATTTTTTAGTGCAATGGTGACTCCTTTAATCGTTGTTCCTGGCGGGTTGTGGTGTAACGGTATATACACCGGTGGAACAAAAGTTTATATACCAATTCCTACGGATGGACTGAGTTTTGAAGAATTACTGGAGAAGCTCGGAGATCGTTTGGAGAAGGACACTACCAGATTCTCATTTGAAATTATAGCTTTAGTTCCAGTAGACCAAGGTAAACTTATAAAAATGAAAGTTACCAACAATTTTGAATGGTCTACATTGATGGATATGACCAAATTTCCCACTATTTATGTGAATGCATTCGCTAAATTCAAGCCCCCCCCCCCCCCCCCTCCCCCCGCCCCATCGTACTCCAAAGAAATTGTTGTTGTAGAGCAGCCGTCGTTGCCAAATCCTAATTCTCTTCTTCGAATCAACAGCAGATTGGATAATATATTTGTAACGCCCCAATTTTTACTAAATAAAACAATTGGTACGAAACGGCAAAACCTCATTTATTGCAAACTAAAAGAAATTAAACGAAAATATATGTCTTTGTAAAACACAAGTAAAAACTATAAAACGAATAAAGCGGAAGTCTTAACTACTAAATAACGACGTCTAACTGAAAAACTGACACCACCCTCAATCACCCTGCCACCTCATCGTCCGATCTAACTCCTGAAAAGATAAAATAGTTTGGGGCGAGTACTACTAACTCAGTGGGTTGCATTTATCCAAATTATAAGAAATGTTACAAAAGAATACACATAAACTGATTATGATCGTTCAAAGACGAAACTGCTTACTGTCTCATCGACCGAAGTTGAAACTGAAGTCCGTAGACTAAAACTGAAGTCCGAAGACCATAACTGATGTCCGGAGACCATAACTGAAGTCCGAAGACCATAACTAAAGTCCGAAGACCAATCTCTCATAGTTGCATCTCATACATATCAATTGAACAAAACGTATAATAAAGATAAATGCGAAATACGACTATTTCCCCCACCTTAACCTTCTGACTTCTCTTGACTCGACTTCCTGACTTTGCAATTAAATCGTTAAGCTCTGCGCAGCTCGCCTAAAATGAATGATACTTAATTATTGTGTCTAAATCCATGAAAATTTACGATATGATTTCGCAATTATGACTATATGCATGGAAAATATCTCGTGCACTTACTAACCACAAACTTATATAAAACAATGCGTGGATGGATGTAAAATTTGCATCCTATATGTACTGCATGCATTAAATTAGAAAAACAGTTGTATGCAATTTGAGGAATAAATCAAATTCTAAAATTTGAGACAATCAAATAACACCTATACTCACATAATAATAAATAATAATAGGAAATCTACATGCAATTTAAAAACGCAACCTTAATGACTCTCTAAGCAATTATTATTGAAAACATATATATGAATGCAGAGAACTCCAAGTTATCCACTTTACAGGGAGAAAATACTCATGAAATTTGAGAGGGATTCTACATACTTCGGAATTCGAGAAGAAAAAGAAGAAAGACTATTGACAACTTTTTCAAGAGGAATGAAGAACATACCTATTAGACTTCAAGTACTAGACTTCTTCTTTCTTTGTGATGTACGTATAGGGTGAAAGAGAGGTCCTATTTATACTAGTTTAAAAAGGAGGTAGGGATAGACTAGCTAGGACTCTTTTAAAAGTTATCTCTAAGAGGGTTTTAAAATAATTAAAAGTAGATATGTATCTTTGAGAAGAAGAAAAAGTAAAATAAATACTCCCTCCGTCCTTAAATAAGTGTCCCGAGCCGCCAAAAATTTTGTCCCTAAATAAGTGTCCTATCACATTTTTCCAAGCAAAAATTACACAAAACTACCAAAACTACCCTTTCTTGAAAATCTAAAAGTGAGATAAAGACAAAAATAAATAAATAAATAATCAAGGATTTTAAGGGCATAAGTGTCAATTTACCCTTCTCCTTGGTTTGCACAAAATGGCGGCTCGGGACACTTATTTAAGGACGGAGGGAGTACAAAGTTAATAATTAAACACCAATCCAATCGGCTAACTACCGAAGGAAAGTTTTAAATATTCAACATAATCAACTAACTTATTGGAATTAAAATTAAAAAGGTTTTTAATAAATAACTTTTGGATATAAATCTATGGATGCAAATATAGATAAGAGCAATTTATTTCTTGAAAAACAAACTAATTGAAGGATCCCGATACTCCTAGGACGCTCGGCGGAAAATCGAAAAGGAGAAAAATAATAATAATAATAATAATAATAATAATAATAATAATAATAATAATAATAATAATAATAATAATAATAATAATAATAATAATGTCACTAATTTAAAATCATGATCTACTAATAATGCACGTATAAAACAAATATGATTAATAAGACTTATTATGCTTTAAAGAATAATCATGCATGTATTATTTCTAGAGGCGTGACTTACGAGACTCAACAATTTAATCACATAATAAAGTAAAATAAATAAACGTAGCTAAAAATTTCGGGGTGCTACAATATTCAATGCAGCTTCACATAGTTCGAGGGTGGTCGATGCATTACCTATTAGCACAGAACCTATTCTCACAGGTAATATTGAATTTGGGTCTACCTTCATGAACAAAGATATGATGATATCCGTTGTGCATACTTACCATTTGAAAAAGTTTGCGGAGTTCCGAACTGTTGTATCAAGTCCAGGTAGATACCATATACAGTGCAAGTTCCCATTGACTTGTGTGTTTTGTTTAAAGAGCAAATCTGTTGGTTGTTCTTGGAGAATTTACAAGGTTGTTGACCACACATGTATGTCTGATTTGAGAATGGCTTCGGAGCCGAGTGCATCTTCAAGAGCTGTTGCTGAGTTTATTCTCCCGAACATGGCTGAGGATGGATTTGTGTTTAGGCCTCGTGATATACAGGGTCAGTTCTTAAGAATTTTTGGTGTAAGATTGAAATATCCAACTGCATTGGCTGGAAATAATCGAGCCCTGAATGTTATTTATGGAGATCATCACAAGTCATTTCAGGTTAAAATTTTAATAACATTCATGGAATTTCTATTTTATGTAGTTGGTTTACAATTATTCAAAAGTTAGAAATGTTTTATTTCTTACTGTAACAATCATGAGATAGGTAAGAATACAGTATATTCCAACCATGTTTATGCGTTATAATTGTTTCATTATTACAAAATTGCACAAACAGTAAGAATATATGATATTCTTACTAACGTAACAACTCACAGTCGTAAGAAATACGTTGTTTCTTATTACATGCCCTCATTCATAACTTATATTCTAATATATTTTTCAGATGGTTGCCAAATATCTGCACATGCTCCAAAAAACGAATCCTGGATCTGTTGTCGACTTACAGACGGATTAGGACAAAAAATTCCAGTACTGTTTCTTTGCATTAGATGCAGCTATAAGAGCATTTTGATATTGTCGTCCGGTGATAGTGATTGATGCAACTCATTTGAAGGGAACCTACAGGGGTGTAATGTTTTGTGCTTCCACCAAGGATGCTAATGAACAAATATTGCCTTTGGCATTTGGCATCGGCGACAAAGAGAATGATTCGTCATGGATTTGGTTATTGACTCATATACGGGACAGTTTTGGTGCCCCGAAGAATCTCTTAATTGTTTCAGACCAACATGTCAGCATAAAGAATGCGGTCGAATTTGCATTCCCATGTACATCTTTATATGTATAACATATTAAACATTTCTTACCCCCCCCCCCCCTCCCAAGCGTGGCATTTACATAAGTTACCAACACAATTCTTACAATATAATCCTATACACAGTTTCATTATTTCATCATCACTTTATGTAGGTGTACCGCACGGTCTGTGTACGTATCACATCCAGGGAACCCTTAGGAACTTCGGTGCTAGTATTATCGATATTTTCCATCTAGCTGCAAATGCATACAAGGAAAATGATTTCAATGAGCACATGAGAAATCTCGAAATCTCAGCACCTGGTGCCTATTCGAAGCTGTTGGCCATTAACCCCAATAGATGGGCAAGGAGCAAGTGCCCCGTTAGACGTTATGCATTTGGCACATCGAATGATGTCGAGTCATCAAACGGGAGGTTGAAATGGGCTAGAAAATTGCCAGTAACGTCGTTATTGGAGTATGCTAGGAATCTGACGTAATCTTGGTTTTACCAGCATAGTACCACATCCGGCAAATGGGAGAAAGAGGTCGCAGAATATGTTGAAAAAAGGATAACAAATGTCATTGCCAAAGCAAATTTATGGACTGTGCAACCCATATCTAATTTATTATTCAATATTATTTCTGGTACCACCAGTAATATTGTGGATTTAGGTAAGAGGGAGTGTACTTGTAATGTTTTTCAGAAGGATCTTTTTCCTTGTTCACATGCCGCAGCAGCTATCAAGTATGATTTCTCACTGGTAGGTTAGAATTAAAATAATTTCTTACTTACATCTATACCTTTCCAGGTAAGATATAATTTTACTCCCTCGTCCTCGCAGGTTCCGGAATGAAAGCCCATTGTCATATGTCCATTCACATTATTCTACTGAAACATGGAGAAGTATATATGCATCAGTGATCATGCCTGTGCCCCCCCTCTCAGATTGGCACCTCTCTGAAGAAATTGAGTCTCGGGTTGTTGGGACTCCATCAAATCCCTAGCAAGCTGGTAGGCCACCCTCAAACCGTATACCATCTGGAGTACCTCCAACTAAAAAAACCCGTAAGGCATGTGCTAGATGCAAACAGGTGGGTCGTTATGCAAATGCGTGCACTGTATGCATAGATGTCTCTGTACAAGACATTCAATTATTGGAAGCTGAAATTTGCAGCAATGTACCCAAGAAACGACGCCGAAAACCTAAGAAATGCGGTATATGCAGTGTTGCAGGGCACACACGGCCAACATGTCAAGACCCGCGCAGGTTCGACTGACTTCTATGTGATTTAGATATCGACAATTTGAAACACCACCCATTTTTTTTTGTAATTTCGACCTGTTCGGTCTAACTAAGATTGTATGGTCTAACTGGTTATCATTTTGTATATAAAATTACTCATATCTTACGTTATCAGTTCATAAATTGGTTAGGATTTATTATATTCTAAACCATCCTTTGGCATTCTAACAGATTCAGTCCACCCGTTAGAAATACCCAATTTCTTACGTTATCATCGCATATGACCGGTTAGAAATTCTAACCAATACTGTGGCATTCTATCTGGTTCTGCCCACCGGTTAGAAATACCCACTTTCTTACGTTATTATCGCATATGACCGGTTTAGAATTTATTATATTCTAACCCATCTTGTGGCATTCCAACAGGTTAAGTCCACCCGTTAGAAATTCCCACTTTCTTACGTTATGATCGCATATGACCTGTTAGAATATTTTAAATTCTAACTAATCATGTGGCATTCTAACAGGTTCTGTCCACCAGTTAGAAATACCCAGTTCCTTACGTTATCATCGCATATGACGGGTTAGAATATGTATATTCTATCCCATCCTTTGGCATTCCAACAGGTTCAGACCACCCGTTAGAAATATCCAGTTTCTTACGTTATGATTGCATATGACCTGTTAGAATATTTTAAATTCTAACCAATCCTGTGGCATTCTAACTGGTTCTGTCCACAAGTTAGAAATACCCACTTTCTTACGTTATCATTGCATATGACTGGTTAGAATTTCTTATATTCTAACCCATCCAGTGGCATTCCAACAGGTTAAGTCCACCCGTTATAAATACTCACTTTCTTACGTTATGATCGCATATGACATGTTAGAATTTATTAAATTCTAACCAATCCTGTGGCATTCTAACTGGTTCTGTCCACTAGTTAGAAATACCCAGTTTCTTACGTTATCATCGCGTATGACCGGTTAGAATTTATTATATTCTAACCCATCATGTGGCATTCCAACAGGTTAAGTCCACCCGTTATAAATACCTACTTTCTTACGTTATGATCGCATATGACCTGTTAGAATATTTTAAATTCTAACCAATCCTGTGGCATTCCAACACTTTAAGTCCACCCGTTAGAAATACCCACTTTCTTACGTTATGATCGCATATGGCCTGTTAGAATTTAGTATATTCTAACCAATCCTGTGGCATTCTAACTGGTTCTGTCCACCAGTTAGAAATACCCACTTTCTTACGTTATCATCGCATATGACCGGTTAGAATTTATTATATTCTAACCAATCCTGTGGCATTCTAACAGGTTCAGTCCGCCCATTAGAAATACCCATTTTCTTATGTTATGATCGCACATGACTGGTCAGAATTTATTATATTCTAACCCTTTCCGTGGCATTCCAACAGGTTAAGTCCACCCGTTATAAATATCCACTTTCTTACGTTATGATCGCATATGACTGGTCAGAATTTATTATATTCTAACCTATTTTGTGGCATTTCAACAGGTCTAATTTTATTAAGTTATGATTGCATATGACCGTTTTGAATTTTGTATATTCTAACGTGACATATAAAATTAGTAAATGCATGTAAGTTGTTCATAAAGCAAAACTAACACAGGTAAGAAAATTTTATAGCATAGTTACACATGTGCATTGGATAATCATTGTTTTACAAAAGATTTACCGCTTCTTCTGCACATACATTAAAATAACTTACGAGCTTTAGAAAAACTGCACATGCGTCAAATTTCTTATACGGGACGAGTGAATGTTTGTTTTCCAAAAAAAAAGTTTTAATATACCAAAACATTGATTAAAAGAGTTTTTTTCCTTCTCACAGCTGGGATACGTCAATACTCATTTCATCCACCAACTCCTGGATTGATACGGGGTCTGTGCTGTTGTAGAAGATGGATCGTGTAATGTGATCAAGGTAGGCCTTCAATTCTTCATTGTTCCGGAGGGTGTGAGGTGATTCTGTCCCTCTTGCTACCATTTTTTCAGCGTACCTTATGCCGTACAGGGCAGAATCGGCCTTGTTCTTCTTAACTCGCCATGCTTCACTTTCTGTATTCGGCAAGTTGATAAAATTTCATTTACGCAAGTAAGAATTATATATAAAAAAATAAAATTTCTTACCAGTCGGAGGAGCAATAGTAATTTCCCACTAGCTGTACTGAGGGATTCTTATATGAAGTTTATGGAAATATCCGATCTTCTTCATCAGTTGTGGCACTAAGCGTGCCATGGGAAAGAACGTATTCAGCCTATGCTGGACGTAGACGTGTAACCGGGCCCAAGCCCGCCGGGCCGCGGGCTTGAAGGCGGAGGACCGAGCCCGGACCGGTGGTAGGCGCTGGCGGTTCCGGTCCGGGCCTGAGACCGGCGGTCCCAGGCCGGTTTGTAACCGGCGGGCTACCGGGCCGGCCCTAGGCCCGTCAACAGTGTTTGCATGCATGGGGTGATGGGGGTTTTGTGTTTTGTCCAAAAACAGGGGAACCCCTCCCCTGTTTCAGTTTAGCTACGGCTTTTTTTTTTTTTTTTTTTAATTTTAATAATATGCTTGTAAATTTTTATAATTATAATTCTTATTATTCTAAATTTCTATTAATCTTATAAATAGAAAATGTTAAATTTTATATTTCAATTTTGAGTTTTTTATTTTTTTAAAGTTAAAAGAAGTCATTAAATTGTAGTAAAATTTTGAGTAGTTCATTAACTTCACTTAGAATTTTTCATTGATAATTTAGAACAAATAACTTAACTTCAATTTAAGAAATTTGACACTACAATAAGTAATAGGATGTTGAGTTGTTGACATTGAAATGAAAATATAATTTTATTAAGGGACTTGAGCTCAATTTATTTAAAAAATTGAGTTGCCTACGTATCCTCTAAGAGGAATCAAAGTCCACGTAGTTCGATTACATTGGAATGATTTCTACTCTCTACCGGATCCGGATTTACCACGATCCGATTCGGTGAAGGCTTCCGTGTCGCTCTTATTTTGATCATCCCACTCCGGTTCTTGAGTTCTAGTGCCGGCCCTACACCAATCATCAAGCAACATTGTAGCTTCAATGTTTTCCGGCTTCATGGTTGATCTTCTTTGATCTAGCATGAGTCCTCCGGTGCTAAAGGCTTGTTCAACGGACACGGTAGATGTCGGGAATGCAAATAACTCCTTCGCCATGATAGAGAGTATGGGGAACTCCGTTCTCTTCGACCACCACCGCAACACATCGATCGATGGACCACTATCTTCAACACCATAAACAAAACGAGATTGCAAAAATATATCCAATTCACCATTACCTTGGCCCATTGGATTTTCATAGGTTCTAGTATTGTACATATTTTGCATTTGTTGAACTAAGGGATCCATTGGATCCATAAAATGTAATGGCCGCAGTTTTTATTAGTGATTAATAAAAACTTTCGGCATTATTTTAAAATTTAGAGTGTTATTACTATTATTAGTATAACAATTTTAAGTGCTACAAATAGTAGCGTTATATTTGGCAATATTAAAATTTGCCCAAACAAAAGTCGAAATATTTAAGGAAAGCCCGATAAAACGAATCGATTAATTTTTATTTAAAGGCCGAGGCCACTTAGTGATCGGGGCCCACTTCACGATTAATTGTACGATTTTATTCGACCAAGAAAGAAACCCGTTTCAGATTAAATGTCCAACAACAATATATAAAAGGAAGCCCAAAACCAACATCTTAAGCCCATGGTATTTCCATGTGTATATATATATATCTACATATATTTATACAATAATAATAAAAAGAAAAAGAAAAAGAAAAAGAAAAGAAAAGAAAGGGAAGAAGCGGCAGTACCATGGGCGAGTTCTCCCATACAAATCTGGGATTTAATTTTATTAATCCCACTTAAAAGTACAATTAGAAAACCACCAACACAATAGAACCCCTATAACTACACTTAGGAGGAGATCATTGAGCAATTAAAGTCCCATCATCTCTAGCATGAAGTAGCCGAGACATGCAGCCCCCTTTTGCCTCCTCCTTCACTCCACCACCTGCAAATTCCATCCTTGAGAAACCAACCACCAATGCATGCCCTTCTTTACCTTTCCCTTGCAATGATGAAGCCCCAAGACTCCTCTTAAGATCAACAATTCCTACACACATCATTCACAATATACTCACTTAAATATACAACATAGAGAGGGAAAGAAAGCAAGTAAAGGCACCAAGAAGAAGGCAACCGATTTCCAGCCAAAGAACTCGCCGGAGTTCAGCCCAATTCGCTCGTTCAAGCACCGGACCTTCCACTTCTTTCCCTAGGTAGTATCTCTAATTCTTCTCCTTCAAAGGCCTAGCTTGCATGCACTAACTAGGGCTTTAACCCCTATCTCTAGGAAGAGAAACGAGAGGAGAAGAAGATTAATGATGCAAGATCTAAAGAGGGCAGCCCGCATTCGAAAGCTTAGAGTTCGTTTCCAGATTCACAATGGTAAGTAAAGAGCCCCACCTTTCCCTTAGAGAGATTATCCAAGTTCGTAAAGCTTAGAAATTTAACCTACGACTCTAGGTAGCAAGTAATCGACCTTGGGAAAGGAAACGAAAGAGGAAGAAGCAATTCAAGGGCAACACGAGGAGGGGACAGCCCCTATTCAAGCCGGGAATTCCATGTCTCGACTTCGTTTCGAATCAAGTAAGTATCCCTACGCATTCCCTAAGACTTAGATGAACAACGAGCATGAATGTCACTTTTAGAATGACCCTAGAACTCAACTTAAAGGCTGCCCTTATGCATGAAACCCCAAAACATGTTATAAATTAGCTTAAGGCCTCAAGAATTTAAGCATGAGAACATGGGCAAATTCGAGTAACAATGCATGTATATACGAAGCTCAAAAATCAGATTTAGGATCTCATTTAACTCCATAGAATCCCTTCTAACAATCATGAGACATGATATCACCCCAACTAAGCCTTTTCAATCCAACATAGATGCTAATTTCAAGCATTCATAGAATCTGAAAGTCCCTCAATAATCACCAACAAACATGCCTTATATGCTGTCTAAGCTAATAAAACAAGCCCACATTGAATCAAACATGAAACATAGTACGTAGAATTAAGAGACTCACCTTGTCGGCATCGCCGACGGTGAAGACAAGGCTGCCCGGAAGAAGGGAAGGGGCCGAAGGTGGAATAGAGGCGACACCGGGGCACGCCGACTTCCCTCGTGTACCCCGAAGGGTGCCACAGCCAACGACGGCGTTGACGGAGCTCCTGCAGCGCCGAGAACCACCCGGAGCCACCTGCAAATTAGAGAAAGAGGGAGGTCAGTAAGAGGTATGAAAAGAGAAAGGAGAAGGCACCGGCGGTGACATTGCCGTCGGTGCCGAAGAGAGAGAGGAGGAGATGGAGTCCAGCGGTGGTTGATAAGGATACGCCCTAGCCACGAGGGCTAGGGCAATGACGGGGTGAACAGAGGAGGGGCGAGCCACGGTGGAGCCAAGGGCAGAGCGGCGATGGCCGGACGGGCGGAACGCCGCCGGTAACCAGCGAAGCGGCGACGGCTGACGCGAGGACAGCAGACGGCGGCGGCTAAGACACAATGGAGGTGGCGCGGCGCTGATGGCTGAGAGACCATGAGTAGAGAGGGAGATGCGGTAGGACAGCAGACGGCGCGGCGGCTAAGACACAATGGAGGTGGCGCGGCGCTGATGGCTGAGAGACCATGAGTAGAGAGGGAGATGCGGTCGGACACCGCGCCGATGGAGGCGAAGCCGACGCCGGAGGAGGCGGAGCCCCGATGGGTTCCCAATTTTCCCCTAATTTCTGAAAATTAGGGCATCCCTCTTTTCGACTGAATGGGTAATCGAGAGGAAAAAATGATAACCGACGGCCGTGGGAGGCGGAAAGGAAACGGCGGTGGTGGCAAAGCGGAGGACGGCGACGGAGAAACTGCCGCGAGAGGGAGAAAGAAGGAGAGGCTGTCGCGATTGAGGAATCGCGTAGAAAGAGGGAGAGAAGAGAAGTGTTTGCCAAGTATGGAAACGGGCCGGGTTGTTGGGCCGAGAATTATTCAAGACGGGCCGAGGATTATTATTCAAGATGGGCCAGGTTATTGGGCCGGATTTATCATTCGTTTGGGCCGGGGCCACTAATTTAGTTGGGCTGAAATTATTTATTAGTTGGGCCGAGATTTATTAATTACGGGCCGAATTAACGACTCTCATGAACCGGGAGTAATTATTTAAATGGGCCGAGATAAAATACTTAATAGGCCGATAATCTAATTAACGTATCGGGCCAACCAATTGGGCCGATTAATTAATTCAACAGGTCGATAATGTACTCAATGAATTGGGCCAACCAATTGGGCCGATTAATTAATTTAACGGGCCGATAATATACTCAACGAATCGGGCCAACCATTGGACCGGATTTCTAATCCATAACAGGCCGAAAAATATGTAACTATATAACCAATAATTAAATGGGCCAATGTTAAGTCAAGAAACGAAAGTCAAAGGTAACGACTCTTCGGGTTTAATTTAATAAATTCCCGAACTTAAGTAAATTGGGCTTAAACCCCTAATAATTCTATTGAGCCTCTAATGGCTATTATTGTTGAATTAATCAACCAAGTTCAAATATAATGGCCTTATAAGTGTAGGCCACTTATAACCTTTAATAAAAATTGAGCCCAGTAACATGTATCTTATAAATGTAGACCACTTATAACACGTAATAAAATCATGAAGCCTCATTATTAGCTAAATCAAGCATCCTGCGATTTTTGTCGGGGATGAAGAGACTGTAAGACACGAAAATTGATCGAGTGATTGATTTCAGAATGCTAATCAAGAAACCCTTAAATAAGAAATCATGACCTCGATAGGACATAAACCTTCGCATAAGATCGATAGGATTATCGATTTTATTTCAAGACTCTCATGTTACGTTCTTTGAACGAGGTTAGGCGAAGGGAAAGGCCGGGACTAAGACGGCGCTCAGGATTATAAGTAAATCAAGGAGAGCTACCGGGGTCGCACCCCGATGGGTTTAGTGCACTGTATGTATGACCGTGAGCTACAAGGTTGGCTGGTCAGGTATCCGGGTAGGGTGGCCACCCTTACCGGATACACCCTCACGACTCAGATATGACAGATTACACCAAGAAACGTAGCTTGCGCAAGCGCCTTTAATGAAAATGTTTTAGTGAGCATAAGTTTTTCCGAAAACCCCTATGTCTCGCTTGAATGGCTGACAATTAAATGTTTTGGCATGTGTCCACTGAGTACTTCTGTACTCAGCCCTGTACATATTTCCCATGTGCAGGTTAAGCAGGATGAAGTGAAGATGCCGGAAAGAGCTTTGTCGAGTATGGAAAGTGTTGAAGCCTCTTGGTGGTGCATGTCTCCATACATGCATCTCACGATCTTCCGCTGTGATCTATAAGTAGTTAGACTAATTCCTATTTTGTGTATCGTTGCAACTCATCTTCATTTTGTGTATCGTAGCAACGTATCAGTCCAGTTATAGACATTGCATATCTTTTCACGAACAATGCTTCCGCTTATTCCATGTAAAACGCTTCCGTTAGTGAATAGTACTTCCTCCATTCATTCTCGACGAATGATGGAGAGCTCAAATGTAATTCAAAGCCATGTTTTCACATCGTTTCCCTTCATGTCGTTGTTTATTTTATTTGTTTCCCTTTTTCTTGAGTCGCGACCTCGCTTGGCTAGTCTTAGCGGGGTGGGGTCGTGACAGGGTGGTATCAGAGCACTTGGTTCGCTCTGAAATCCAAGAGTCTTCTTCTTCTAAGTAAAGTCTAGACTTGATTCGCTAGACTGGTAAAGTCCTTCGACAAAAGCTCGGTACTTCACGACATCATGCTCGACCAAGGAAGAGAAGAGGTAACTCTCACATGCCAGTACGAGAACGTAGTCAAGATAACTTAGAGCTCATATATAGTAGTGATATAGGTGAAATTTACCCTGTTTTAATAGCCAAAAAAGAGTCGATTTTGTGTCTCGATTGTATGATATTGTCTATAGTTTATATGGTTTTTAGTATATGGGACAATATTATGCTTGTAGGTGTTTTTCTGTGTTTTCAGGCATAAATCGATGATAAAACCCCGAGACGAGAAAAGGTGTGAAGATCGAAGCTTGAAATTCAAGATTTGAGTTCGAGTGAAGGCCTCTCGATCGACCTCTCGATCGAGAGAGGTGTCGAGAGGTGCCTTCTGCCGCAGCTATCGATTGAGAGCAAAAGATGATACCCTCTCGATCGACCTCTCGATCGAGAGGTCTGTCGAGAGGTGTCCAGCCGGGATTTTTCTCCTTATTTAATTTGACTCCTTTTTGGTTTAGGTTTTTTTTATGTAAATTTCTCCTATATATACTCCTATTCTAGCATTGTAAACCTAATCTAGAATTCATAGCACTCTTTAGTTTTTCATAATTTTCTCTTTAAATTTCCAGCTTTTATTTTTGTTCAACATTGGAGCTTTATTCAAGTTTATTCAAGATTCAAGTTTCGAAGTTCTTCGTGTTCAAGATTCAATTCCAAGTTTTTCTTACTCTTACTTTTTAATTATGTTCTTCCAATTCTTTGTGTTTGTGTTTACTTTAATTATGTCTAGCTAAATTCCTTAGTTGATTTTAGGGATTGAATGCCTAATTGAATTTATGTAAGTGTTCTTGTTTACAATTAGCCTTCCAATCTAGATGCATGTTTCATGGTGCTTATTCTCATGCATAGTTAATTGGCCATTAATTGTGTATGCATAATTATGTGTTATGCCATGATAGGATAATTGCATAATCGATCTCATGAATGCATGATATGATAGTTTGATTTTCTTGATTGATAATTGAATTATTATATGTTCATATATAATTGATTTGGTGTCTTAGTTGAGCCTAGTTGATTATATTATTGGTACTTGTTCTATTTTGCACTTGATTCGATTCTTACAATTCGAAAGAATATTAGGATCTCGTTAGGTGACTACTTGCATTGCTTTAATTAGGGTGTAGGTTATTTTTGCATGTATCACATTTAGATTGGATTAAAGTGGTTAATTGTATTCATTAATTATTTGCATATGTTTGATTAGGTAGGCTTCCCTAGAATCAACACTTTTCCTTATTTGTTCACTTTCCTTATTTATTTAATTACTTGTGTCTTAAGTTGTTTTATTTGACTACTTATTTCTTTATTTACTTATTTCATTATATGTTTACTTGAGTTCGTTTTATTATTTGTCTAGTATAAATACCACATTCACTAAACCCTTCAAAGTCTAGACATCAGTTTAGTTCTATAGTAGAGGTATTGTGTGCGTTTTCGGTTTATCAGTCCCTGTGGATACGATACTCGTACTTCATTATATTACACCTATTTTGTGTGGTAGAAATAGTGCGATCAAATTTTGGCGCCGTTGCCGGGGATTGATTAGATTTCACATACATATTTTGAAATAGAATTAATAGGTGATTTAGGCGCTTTAATTTTCTGTTTTCGGTTTATTGATCTAACGTTTTTCTTTTCTTCTCTTTGGTTTTAGGTAGTGCATGACCACAAGGTCTAAAGGGATAAATCCTATTCCTATAGACTTGGAGTTAGAGCGCTCTCTTCGAGCATTGAGGCGAGGAAAGGAGGCAAGTAAGATCGATACACCACTCTCTTCACCACCCGATTCACCAAGGAGTTTCGATTCAATGGGGGATCAAGTGAGGAGGACTTTGAACGACCGCTACAAGCCGGTCGTTGATCAATTTCAGCAAGGAGGATGGGGGACAACCGAAGCCAACAACTACGAGTTCAAGACGTCCCTCATCAACATGGTGCAAAACAATCAATACGGAGGATCACCGGCGGAGGATCCGAACGCACACTTGAAGCAATTTCTGGACATATGTGCTACATACAAGGCCAATGGAGTGTCCTCGGATTACCTAAAGCTCAGCCTTTTCGTGTGGTCTCTCAAGGACGATGCTCGGGAGTGGTTAGATGGATTGGACAAGACGGAGGTCACTACTTGGGCGGACATGTGCACAAAGTTTCTCAACAAGTTCTTTCCACCCTCGAGGGCTCAAAAGCTTATCAATGAGATCATACAGTTTCAACAATTCGAGGATGAGCACTTCTACGATGCATGGGGGAGATTCAAGAAGCTACTACGAGCATGCCCAAATCATGGAATTACCAAGGAGGATCAAATCACGAACTTCTATCGTGGTTTGAACAAGTTGTGTAGGAAGGAGCTCGACTACGCTTCGAAGGGAGGATTTCTGAATAATGAGTATGATGTTGCTATGGAGATCATTGAGCTGACCGTGAATTCGAGTTATGAGGAGGCTACTGACCGTCGTCTTGGAAGAAGGAGAGGTGCCAACATTGGGATCGATACTTACGAGGACTTGATGGAGAAGTACACAAAAACAGCGAATGAGTTGGATTCTATCAAGAAAGGGGTACTTCGGTGCGATGCTATCACGGACGATCAAGCAAACCCAACCGAAGTGGAAGATGCCAATTTTGTGCAACAAGGGGGCAAGTGGCAACCGAATCAAGGAACCAAGTGGCAAGGAGGGCAAGGAGGACAAGGAAGTTCGAACTATCAAGGAGGGTACAAGAAACCATATGTTCCCAACAACCGAAATCATCCGAACTTTTCCTATGCCAATCCGAACAACGCCTTGCAACCACCTCCCGGCTTCCATGTTGAGAACGGAGTCATCCAAGAGCCCAAGAAGGAGATGTCTACCGACGATTTGATTCGTCAATATATGGCTCAATCGGAGATGAGGATGACACAACAAGATGCAAAGTTGAGGACTTTGGAGCTCACTCAAAGCACCTCAACCAACAACTTGGCGAGTAGCATCAATGCGTTGACCAAACAAATGCAAATGTTGGAGACACAAATGAGTCAAATAGCCAACGCTCAAGGAGGAGTCCATAAGCCCGGCCAATTCCCAAGTAACACGGAGCAAAACCCGAAGAACAACCATCATGTTCATGCTATTGAGCTTCGGAGCGGCACTACGTACACAAATCCATCCTTGGAAGCTGAGAAGAAAGGAGTCGGGAACTTCAAGAATGTGGTGCTCGAGGAAACGAGGATCCAAGAGCCGAGGCGAGGGCCTCTCGACACCTCTCTCGATCGAGAGGTCGATCGAGAGGTCCATACTGGAAGTCAGCATCCGCCTCTCGACACCTCTCTCGATCGAGAGGAGGATCGAGAGGTCTACGACGAGGAGATTCAAATGGAACCTCTCGACACCTCTCTCGATTGAGAGGTCGATCGAGAGGTCAAAAACCGAGGTCAGAAGGGACCTCTCGACACCTCTCTCGATCGAGAGGTCGGTCGAGAGGCCCAGCAGCTGCACCAACTTCCGACTTACACTCCGAAGGCCCCCTTCCCGCAACGATTGACCAAGACGAAGCAAGACGAGAAGTATCAACGCTTCATGGAGATACTACAAAAGGTCAACATCAACATACCACTTCTCGATGCTCTCCGAGACATGCCCAACCACATGGAGTTCATCAAGGATGCGGTTTCGGGGAAGAAGAAGTGGGGGAAGTTCGAGACGATCAATCTCACGGAGGAGTGCAGCGCGGTGATCCAAAGGAAGCTACCATTGAAGCAAAAGGATCCCGGAAGATTCACTTTGTCATGCAAGATTGGTGATCAAATCTTCCAAAATGTGCTATGTGATCTCGGTGCTAGCATAAATTTGATGCCTCTCCCTATATTCAACCGGCTCAAGATCGGGAAGATGAAGCCAACCACCATCTCTCTACTTATGGCGGACCGATCAGTTTCTTATCCAAGGGGGATAGTGGAAGACGTTCTAGTTCAAGTGCACAACCTCGTCTTTCCGGCAGATTTCGTAGTCTTGGACATGCCCGAGGACACAAATCAACCATTGATCTTGGGGCGGCCATTCTTAGCGACGGGGAGAGCATTGATCGATGTTCAAGATGGAGACCTCACATTTCGAGTCAATGGGGAGGAACTGAAAATTTCTATCTACGAAGCTATGAAGAGACCCGACGATCAACGTGAGGATATCTTCTCCATCGAGACATTGACACCACCTACTTCGGAGGAGGCACTTAACCATTGTATCTCGAATTCTCTCTATGCCTACGAGGAGTTGGATGAAGCTTGCGACGAGATTCTCGAGTATCTCAATCAGTTGGAGGCTAATCGACCATCGAGTCACCACAAGGAGGTTTCATATCTCGACATCAACAAGAAGGTGGATGACAGATTTTTCGAAGAGGAAGAGAAGAAGGATGCAGCCCCTAAGGTGGAATTGAAGCCATTACCCGAGCACCTCAAGTACAAGTTCTTAGGAGACGAAGAGACGTACCCAGTGATCGTGTCTTCTCATCTCAGGGAGGCAAACACGGACAAGCTATTGAGGGTTCTAAGGGAGCACAAATCTGCAATTGGCTGGACGATTGCCGACATCAAAGGTATTAGTCCTACGATTTGCAATGCATAGGATCCTACTCGAGGAAGGTCATCGTCCAAGAGTCCAACCCCAAAGACGATTGAACCCAGCCATGCAAGAAGTTGTGAGGAAGGAGGTGCTGAAATTGCTTGATGCCGGCATGATCTATGCTATTTCGGATAGTGAATGGGTGAGTCCTACTCAAGTGGTGTCAAAGAAAGGAGGCATGATGGTCATCAACGACGAGAAAGGAGAGCTGATCGCGACAAGGCTCGTCACGGGATGGCGAGTGTGCATTGATTATCGTCTTCTCAACGCGGCAACAAGGAAGGGTCACTTTCCCCTCCCGTTCGTAGATCAAATGCTCGATCGTCTAGCCGGCCATGAGTATTATTGCTTCCTCGACGGTTACTCCGGCTACAATCAAATCGCCATTGCTCCGGAGGACCAACACAAGACGGCATTCACATGCCCATATGGAGTTTTCGCTTATCGGAGGATGCCATCGGATTATGCAATGCACCGGCCACTTTCCAACGGTGTATGATGGCCATCTTCCACGGATTGATCGAGAATATCATGGAGGTGTTTATGGATGATTTTTCAGTCTTTGGTTCTTCTTTTGACCAATGTTTGGATAATCTCGCCACGGTGCTTCAAAGATGCGAAGAGACGAACCTCGTTCTCAATTGGGAGAAGTGCCACTTCATGGTTCAAGAAGGAGTTGTACTTGGTCACAAGGTGTCTTCATATGGATTGGAGGTGGATCGAGCCAAAGTAGTAGCCATCGAGAAGTTGCCACCGCCAACCAATGTCAAATCGGTGAGAAGTTTCTTAGGACATGCCGGCTTCTATAGGAGATTCATCAAGGATTTCTCGAAGATCACGAAGCCGTTGTGTGGATTGCTCGAGAAAGATGTCAAGTTCGTATTCGATGATGAGTGCTTGGAAGCCTTCGAAATGTTGAAGAAGACGCTTATCTCTACTCCCGTTTTGGTTTCGCCGGATTGGAGTGCCCCGTTCGAGCTCATGTGCGATGCAAGCGATTGGGCGGTAGGAGCTGTTTTGGGGCAGAAGAGGGATAAGCTTTTCCGAGTAATCTACTATGCTAGTAAGACGTTGGACTCGGCTCAAAGGAACTACACCACCACGGAGAAGGAGCTACTTGCTGTGGTCTACGCTTTCGACAAGTTTAGACCTTATTTGGTGGGATCTCACACGATTGTGCACACCGACCATGCCGCCATTCGCTATCTATTCAACAAGAAGGACTCGAAGCCAAGGTTAGTTCGCTGGATTTTGCTTCTTCAAGAGTTCGACATGGAGATCAAGGATAGGAAAGGATGCGAGAACGTGGTGGCCGACCATCTCTCGAGACTCGAGCAGCCCGTGGAAGGAGAGGATTCGAAAATTGAAATCAAGGAGAGCTTCCCCGATGAGCAGATTTTTCAGATGGACGATTTGATACCTTGGTTCGCCGACATCGTCAACTACTTGGTGATACATCATGTGCCCAAGGATCTATCGTCTCACCAAAAGAAGAAGTTCCTCCACGATTGTAAGTTCTATTATTGGGATGATCCATACTTGTACAGGAGGTGTGCCGATGGAGTGATAAGGCGATGTGTTCGACAATCGGAATGGAAGAAGATCATCGAAGATTGCCATAGCGCTCCGAATGGGGGACACTTTGCAGCGAATCGGACCGCCCTCAAGATCTTTCATAGTGGTTTCTATTGGCCTTCGATCTACAAGGATTGCCACGAGTTCATCAAGTCATGTGATCGATGCCAAAGGATGGGGAATATCATGAAGAGGGACGAGATGCCGCAACGAACTATCATGGAAGTGGAGCTCTTCGATGTTTGGGGGATTGACCTCATGGGTCCTTTTCCCAAGTCTCAAGGGTTCTCCTACATTTTACTTGCGGTGGAGTATGTTTCTAGATGGGTCGAGGCCATTCCAACTACAACCAACGATTCGAAGGTGGTGATTAAATTCCTCCAGCGAAATATTTTGACTCGGTTTGGAACTCCGAGGGCTTTGCTTAGTGATGGGGGGAGCCACTTCAACAATCGTTGGTTAGGATCGCTTCTTGCGAAATATGGAGTCAAGCACAAGGTCACATCGCCCTACCACCCTCAAGCAAACGGTCAAGCCGAGTTAGCTAATCGTGAGATCAAGCAAATTTTGGAGAAGACCGTCACCAACAAGAAGGAGTGGGCGAAGTACTTAGACGACGCACTTTGGGCCTATAGGACGGCTTTCAAGACACCAATTGGGAGATCGCCATATCAACTGCTATTTGGCAAGTCTTGCCACTTACCAATGGAGTTGGAGCATAAAGCTTATTGGGCGACGAGAAGGATCAACTTCGAGTTCAAGGAAGCCATGGGCCAAAGATGTGACGACTTGTTAGAGCTTGATGAATGGAGAAACGAAGCATTCGAAAATTCGAGGATATACAATGAACGAGCTGCAAGATTCCACGACTTGAGCATCAAAAAGCGTAAGTTCAAAATTGGTGATGATGTTCTTGTTTTTAATTCTCGACTTCGTTTGTTTCCAGGAAAATTGCAAAGTAAGTGATCGGGGCCGTACGTCATTTACAAGGACTTGAAGAATGGTGCATTCGAGGTGTTGAAGAACGACGGTGAGAAATTCGTAGTGAATGGACATCGCCTCAAGCACTACTTCAAGCCGTTGCCGTTTTTTCCCAAGAAAGCGGCCACTTACCTCGATGACCCAAGTTAGAAAGGAGGTATCGTCGGGCTAAAGACGTAAAACGTAGCACTTGTTGGGAGGTAACCCAATATTCGTATCCCGTTTTTATTTTGTTTCGTTTTACGTTTTAGAGTCTTAGGTAGTTTATTTTTCGTAGTTTTGAGTCAAATTTCGTATTTTAGAGTCGAACCCCTTAATATACTAACGAATGTTAAAAAGTTGTGTAGAAAACAAAATTGAGCAGGTCCTCTCGACACATCTCTCGATCGAGAGGTTGATCGAGAGGTGAAATTTTGGCATACAGTAGGGGTCTCTCGACACCTCTCTCGATCGAGAGGTGTATCGAGAGGTTTTGAATTTTTGATTTCCCAGGTGTGTCACGTGAAGCCTCTCGATCGAGACCCCCGTGTTTTCGATCGAGAGGGGAGGTCAGAACGTGAAGTGCAGCACCTCTCGACACCTCTCTCGATCGAGAGGTCGATCGAGAGGTCAAATTTTGGATTCCAGTAGGCACCTCTCGACACCTCTCTCGATCGAGAGGTCGATCGAGAGGGTCGTTGACGGCACAAATTCCAACTTTGACCAGGTTTATTTACTCCTTTAAATACCTCTTTTGCACACAACTCACATACCATAATCTCATAACTCACAAATTCTCTCAAGCACACACAAATACTCTCGATTTCTCTCTTCGATTCGTCAAAAGGTACTCGATTTCTTGCCCTCTTCTTATCAATTCTTGGTTCTTTACATGACTTCGCATGTTTTGACCGATTAAAATTCAATTTTGATGGTTAAATTCGTTGAATTGATAGATTGGGTATTAGATTGAGCATGATAGATTGGATTCATGGAATTCATTGAATTATTTGTATGAATTGAATTCATGGATGAATGCGGAGATAATTGTGTATTGATATTCGAATGAGTCGTTAAATTTGTCTATGAATTCTTGAAGATTCGTTGGTATCTATATGCATGAGATAAAAATTGTGTGATGATAAGTACATGTTTGTGGAGGAGTAATGTGTTGATTGTATAAATTGGTGATGAAATTGAGTTGATAATGGGGGAGAATTGAATTTGGTTGAAGTTTGGGGGAAGATGATTTAAATTGCTTTATTCTTGCATCTCTTGTATTGATTTGTGATACTTTTAGGTACTAAAAATGGCAAGAGACAAGGGCAAGAATGTTGCTTCGACCTCTTCGGGCAAAGGCAAGGGGAAAGAAAAGGTCACCTCTTCGAGCAAGGGAAATGAGACGTGGAAGAATGACAAGACTATCCCGGAGACTAGAATACCGCCGGCAAGGTCGATGCCTTCGAGTTTGGAGCCCAAGGCGTTCAAGCTTAAGCTCACCACAGCGGAATCAAAGAGGAGATGGTCCCACCTTGTGCAACTCAAGCACAAGCATTGTCGTTTCCTACACCAAGAGACGATTGCGGCGATGGGGATAGCCAACGAAATCACCCAATTGATGCAACGAGGAGGCTTCACCAACATCTTTCAAGGGAATCACTTAACCTACCACATTCTCACGGTGGAGTTTCTCTCAACTTTGGTGGTGGAGCGAGTCAACCAAGTGCCCCACGTCATTCGTTTCCAAATCGGTGGTCAACCGAGGGAGCTTGATATGGATCAACTTAGTGACATCATCGGAGGAAACATGAATGGCGAATATATTGGCAATAATCATCCAAATCTTCAAGATTTGTGGGCTCACTTTGTGGATTTTGAGGAGGAAAGAACGAGATCCTACAACCCGGCGAAAGCAAAGGCCACCTCAATTCGGAATCCCACGATTCGTTACTTCCATAGGCTGATTTCGTGTACTATTCATTCCCGTCACGACTCCGGCACCTTCCTTGCCACCGACGCACATCTTATTTGGACTTCTTTGCGAGGCCACTCTCAATGTGCAGCCCTTTACCTTGTAGATCATATGGAGAATCAAGCATACTTGTTCGGGGGACAAAAGATCGGGATAGGAGCTTTCGTCACTCCGATTGCCCAACACTTCAACATTCCGATTGGAGAGCAGCCCGTGTCTACGTCCATCTTTGTGGATAGACGGACATTGGAGCTTGCGAGGATGATCTCATATGACACGTCCGGGTGGTTCTTCAAGCTACATGGGAGAAGTGGTATTTATCTCTTTCCGCTTCCGAACAGTTATTTGACGGAGGTGATCGGGAACGAGAAGCTGCGGAGAGGGAACGGAAAGATGGATTCTCCTCAACACAAGGAGCTTATGTGGGCTGAGGGAGGTCCAAAACCCGACGAAGGGGGTGATGATGATGAGGAGGAAGAAGATGAA
Source organism: Thymus quinquecostatus (assembly GCA_024222315.1). Lineage (NCBI taxonomy): Eukaryota > Viridiplantae > Streptophyta > Magnoliopsida > Lamiales > Lamiaceae > Thymus > Thymus quinquecostatus. Next base: position 18,305,809 of record CM044173.1, on the reverse strand, counting down.
GACGAGGCTGAGCAATATGAGCAAGGTTTCGATCAAGAGGAGGATGCGTATGCGTAAGGATACGAGGGTGTTCCACAGCCCGGTTTCCACATGAGAGCTCCGGACTTCTCTACGATGCAAGATTGGCATACGGAGTCAATGGAGGCAATGGACAACTACCATTGGGATGGTAGGGAGTTTGTCGAGTCTCAAGTGTGAGGAGTTCGAGAGGAGGTGCAAACGTTGAGAACCGAGGTAAGGGACCTTCGTACATTCATTGGCGGTCGTTTTGATACTCTCGACGCTTACATTGAGAACGAGAGGAAATTTCGAGAAGAGGAGGCGAAGAGGCGTGAGGATGAACGAGCGTACTTGGAGAATTACAATAGGATGGTGCATGAGATGCACTATTTCTATCCTCACTACCCGGAGAGCCATCAACGATTCGACCCCAATAATCCCGACAACCCTCCCTTCCCACCGCCATTTCAATGAGGTCAGTTTTTAACTTAGCCTACTTCTTTTCTTTAAACTTATTTCTTTGCTATGCTTTGAAATAAGTTTGGGGGAGGGGAAAGAGTGTCTAAGTTAAATTACTTTTATTGTTTTCTTGTTTTGAGAGTCTTTTATTTGTTAGTATTATTTTGGGGTATGTTAGAGTCTTTTATTGTTTTGAGTCTTAGGTTTAAATTGAGTCAAGTAAGCATGTGACGATAGTATTGTGAATTGGCCAATGATAGAAAAAATTTTGCTTGATTTTTGAGAAAATTCATGATCTTTATTATGCATGGAACCTTGGCGAAGCGACGCATTTTATTCATTGAAATTAAAGCATGTCATGAAGTCGGGAACTAGTTAGTTTGAGCCCGTGAGTTTTGAGCTATTGGTACATATTGATGCCTTATTTCTTGATTGAGTGATCATGTATGCTTCATTGTTTCTAGAACTTGCCCTATTTCTCCGTCAACACCTTAGTATATTTATGAACCAGGAGATGATATTCGGCCATTCTTTCATAGCCACATGATTCCCATACACTAACCTTGATCATTATCTTTGTTTACCCCCTTTGAGCCTTGTTATGAGCCTTTCTTTCTTGAGCTTGGATGATAGGAGGTTTGGATGGATAAGGGTATCTTTAGTGGATTTAGTTGGTGATATGGAAGGAATTAATTAGAATAGTTGTTGTGGTGTAGAAGGAGAAAAAGAAAAGAATTTGAGATGCTTGATTAAGTATAGTTAGCTATCCCTATGAGCTTAGAAAAAATAGTTGTGAAAAAAAAAAAAAAAAAAGAGAGAAAAGAAAGTTAGAGCCTTTGTTCGAATATTAGAAAGAACATTTATTAGAGGAGCTCTATAGTAAAAAAAAAAAAAAAAAGGGAAAAGTATGAGAATAAAAGCATAAGGGGATAGTTAGCTTGGATTGTATATGTTGCATCTTGATATTGAGTTTTGTAGTTGGTGTTGGATGGTAGAAGATGGAGTAGAAAAACCATACTTTGGGTGGAGTTGAAAAAAAGAGGGTAATGATTTGGAGTAATTTGAGTCACTTAGCCTATACATTCCCTACCTTAACCAATGTCCCTACATTACAAGCTTTTATAAAGACCTTTTTGATCTTAGTTTGTGAATATTACATTAAGTGGAGATGTTGAGATTAGGGGCAAGCCTATGGTAAACATGTTGCATTGCATTGATATTGAGTGAACCCTTATGATGTGCATTATATTACATCTTTTCTTTGAGAGAGTTGAGAGTTCACTTATATACATAATCTCACATGTTTGGAGAGTGTTCTTTGATAGATTGACATGTTTCGAATTTGTTGGATAGGTTGTGTTATTGATGCTAAGGTTGTATGCATAGTTTTGATCATGATCATGAGTATTGGTTTTGAAAAGTTTTGAGGCCTATATAGTTCACAATGCTAGAGTCTATTGTTTATGTTTTGGTATTGTTCGGGACGAACAATGTTTAAGTTTGGGGGATTTGATATAGGTGAAATTTACCCTGTTTTAATAGCCAAAAAAGAGTCGATTTTGTGTCTCGATTGTATGATATTGTCTATAGTTTATATGGTTTTTAGTATATGGGACAATATTATGCTTGTAGGTGTTTTTCTGTGTTTTCAGGCATAAATCGATGATAAAACCCCGAGACGAGAAAAGGTGTGAAGATCGAAGCTTGAAATTCAAGATTTGAGTTCGAGTGAAGGCCTCTCGATCGACCTCTCGATCGAGAGAGGTGTCGAGAGGTGCCTTCTGCCGCAGCTATCGATCGAGAGCAAAAGGTGATACCCTCTCGATCGACCTCTCGATCGAGAGGTCTGTCGAGAGGTGTCCAGCCGGGATTTTTCTCCTTATTTAATTTGACTCCTTTTTGGTTTAGGTTTTCCTTATGTAAATTTCTCCTATATATACTCCTATTCTAGCATTGTAAACCTAATCTAGAATTCATAGCACTCTTTAGTTTTTCATAATTTTCTCTTTAAATTTCCAGCTTTTATTTTTGTTCAACATTGGAGCTTTATTCAAGTTTATTCAAGATTCAAGTTTCGAAGTTCTTCGTGTTCAAGATTCAATTCCAAGTTTTTCTTACTCTTACTTTTTAATTATGTTCTTCCAATTCTTTGTGTTTGTGTTACTTTAATTATGTCTAGCTAAATTCCTTAGTTGATTTTAGGGATTGAATGCCTAATTGAATTTATGTAAGTGTTCTTGTTTACAATTAGCCTTCCAATCTAGATGCATGTTTCATGGTGCTTATTCTCATGCATAGTTAATTGGCCATTAATTGTGTATGCATAATTATGTGTTTATGCCTTGATAGGATAATTGCATAATCGATCTCATGAATGCATGATATGATAGTTTGATTTTCTTGATTGATAATTGAATTATTATATGTTCATATATAATTGATTTGGTGTCTTAGTTGAGCCTAGTTGATTATATTATTGGTACTTGTTCTATTTTGCACTTGATTCGATTCTTACAATTCGAAAGAATATTAGGATCTCGTTAGGTGACTACTTGCATTGCTTTAATTAGGGTGTAGGTTATTTTTGCATGTATCACATTTAGATTGGATTAAAGTGGTTAATTGTATTCATTAATTATTTGCATATGTTTGATTAGGTAGGCTTCCCTAGAATCAACACTTTTCCTTATTTGTTCACTTTCCTTATTTATTTAATTACTTGTGTCTTAATTTGTTTTATTTGACTACTTATTTCTTTATTTACTTATTTCATTATATGTTTACTTGAGTTCGTTTTATTATTTGTCTAGTATAAATACCACATTCACTAAACCCTTCAAAGTCTAGACATCAGTTTAGTTCTATAGTAGAGGTATTGATGAGACTGAAGCTAGCATTGGAGAGTTGAATCCGGATTTGCAGCTTAATGGACCAATGACAAGATCGAGAGCTCAAAAACTTCAAGGATATTTGCAGTGCTACCTTCAACACAAATTGGAGGATGATGGAGTCGGATTTTGTCAATACAAGTTGGTGAACTTATCAAGCGTTGAAGACGGAGATTCGGAGGCCCATCAAGGATGAAAGGAAGACAAGCCCGTTTTTTCAGATTTATTATATTTGTTTGGGCTTAAACTTTATATTTTATTTATTATGAATTTTCGAGATTTTCAGGCCCAATTACTTAGTAATTTCGGCCCTAGCTTCTTCAGAATTAGGGTAGTATTTATGTGATTTTCGAAATTAACATTAGACAGACTTGATTGAATGAAAGCAGCTTTTACGCTAATTCTCTTGTCTCACAAACTGAAAGTTCTTGGTAGAGTTTGTTGTTTGGCGACCTCAAACTTGAATTCAATCGATTCGTTCGTGATATCTCGTAGTATCCGGGTTAATCGAGCCACGAAGATTGCTGCACAGGCGCGTTTCGAATCCTTGTAGATTCGAGGTTCGTTTCTGGTAATTTTCACAACCTTATTTCGTTTCTTTTGTTTCCAGCCATCATAAACCGTCTAAACCTCATCAAAAATCGTTCCCACCGTCCCTTACCCATCCCTTAAGCCTGAATCCCGTTTATTTACTTTCAGATCCGTTTTTGGAACCCTAAAACGACCTGAAACTGACCACCGAGCCAAACTGAAATCCACCCGTGCGATTTTGCTGAATTTTGGATATTTTGTTCCTAACCCTAGGTTGTACTTCGTGTCCAAATTTGAGCGTAATCCGAGTTGTTCTGCTTAGGTTTCTGTTTTTACCAATTTCGTGTATTCTAGAGTCGTAGTCGGGGAGTTTGTCACATTCGTGGATTGGGTTGAATCAGTTGCTAGTTGGCGTGTGTTTTCGTTTCCGTAGCTTCCGCATAGCGTGATCGCATCATAAATTTTGGTACCAGAGCCACGTCGACTTTTGTTTATCGTGGTTCAATCCAATTAGGTGTCGTGACATATTAGGGGGCAACAGTTTCGAAAAAAAAAAAAAAAAAAGAGATAGATAAATCGAAGGCCCTAGTGTGTCACAGTGTGTTCCTATATTGTTTCTTGGGTGTTTCTTGCGTGGGGTAGTCATTGTATCTTCGTTTCTTGAGTTTTTCGTCGGCCAGCACTAAAACGGCCATAACTTTTGCATACGAACTCCGATTTGGCTCTATAATACCTTTTCGGAAAGCTCTCGAAAAGATCTATACGGTGGTTCTGACCTCGTTGGAATCGGTTCATTATTTTTTCAAAAAAAGGCCGTTTAAAGGGTCAAATCGCCCCCTGAAGTTTTTAGGGATTTTTCCAGTTTTTCAGTTTTGGAGTTTTTCCACATACCGTTTAGGCAGCTCCTCTTCTATGATATTTGGGTGCATTGGGTAGTGTAGGGTCAGTTCTAAGTCAGTTCAAGTAGGATTAGTGCTCATAACGAAGTACAGCTTATACCCCCATCCAAAATTCCTTGTGCCTTTTTCCCATAACCGTGAACCATACCCACAAATATCCAGTAACTTTGTGTCTTATACGTACCTGTGATTTCTGGGAATTCAAGTTCGAGTCTTTGATTCAAGGTAGAGGAGTCATCATCAGTTCTGCCGTGGATTTGAGGTTTAGAGATATATGTTACAATTCCGAGAGTATTGAGTGATATACACGAGAGTATTGAGTGATATACACGAGAGTATTGAGTGATATACACGAGGGTATTGAGCGACATACACGAGAGTATTGAGTGATATACACGAGTGATAGTGAGGTTTGTGAGGTTACTTGTTTTTCTTTTACGTTTGCTCGTTTTGCAGGTACAATGTCAAACGGAGGAGACGATTCCGGCGGTGATCCTCCTAAGACGCCTTGGGATGCTAAGTTTCACTTTGATGCCATGGCTGCCCACTTTGAGAGGAGGAACCGATTACTTGAGCAGAAGATGGACGACACATTTGGCAAGTTGATGCAACAGTTCGAACGCCTTGAAATAGTCGGTCGGCAGCCTGAGCAACAACCAGAGCCGGTACGCCGTGAGCCAGTACGTCGTCAACCTCTACGTCGCCAGCCTGAGTTAGTGCAAGAGAATGGTGCTGATGAGTACGAGGATGAATTTGATGATTATAGTGAGAGATCAGTGGCTGAAATTGAGCATCCATGGAGACGTGATCGGCCACGTCCACCTCCGAGGCGTACTTTTCGTGCCAATCACAACGGACATGGAGGGGCAGATAGCTTGTTGAATAATATCAAGACAAGCATTCCTGAATTTGAGGGGTTACATGAGCCTGACGTGTACCTCGATTGGGAGAGGAAAGTCGACAAGATCTTTGAGTGCTATGACTTTCCGGAGTTGAAAAAGGTTCAGCTTGCATCGTTGGAGTTTAGAGGATATGCAGCCTCATGGTGGGAGAATCAGCAAGAGAGGAGACGCCGTGACAGATACCCACCTATAGACACTTGGCAAGAGATGAAGGACGTTATGAGAGGACGTTTCATCCCGGTACACTATGAACGAGAGCTTGAGAAGAAATTGAACAGAATCAAGCAGGGAACTCGTTCGATTGAGGAGTACCATAAGGAGCTTGAGACAGCTATGAACAGGGTTGGCAAGGAAGAGACATTGATTGCCACAATCAATCGGTATGTTGAGGGGATGAACCCAGACATAGCTTGCGAAGTAGAGTTGAGGGACTTCGCCAGTATTGAGGCTATGATAAGCTATGCCTCAATTGTGGAACGGCAGCTTAGAGAAGGACGTAGGCGATCTGCCTTTTCGACCCCAGCACGAAATTCTTGGGTCCGAGGGGGTGATGCGCCTGCACCGAGTGCATCTGCGTCGAGGTCAGCCACTACACGTCCTCAAGGTCAGTCCACGCAGCCCGTTCGCCGTTCTGAGCAGAATACTCCACCGGCACCGAACCGGAATGCTCCGACTCGTCCTGCACCCTCAGGTCAGCCTTCGAGTGGCAGCACTCCAGGAAGAGCACGTGACGTTCAGTGTCACAAGTGCAAAGGATGGGGACACTTTCAAGCTCAGTGTCCCAATCGCAGAGTTTTATTCATCACTGAGCAGAATGAGTTAGAATCAGCTAGTGAAGAGGAAGTTGATGAAGGAGAAGACGCAAGGGTTGCCGATCAGTCCTTAGAGCAGCCTCTAGTCAGCACTCTCTTTGGTGCAATTGATGTTGAGGATGAGCAGCCAAAGCCAGCTAACGTCAGCCTTGTTTCGATCCGAGCGTTGAGCATTAATAGAGACGAAGAGCAGAATGATCAGCGGGAGAACATCTTTTACTCACGCTGTTCGATTCAGGATAAGGTGTGTTCGCTCATCATTGATAGTGGCAGCGTTGTAAACGCCATCAGTCAGTATGCAGTTGGAAAGTTGGAGTTGGTCCCACAGAAGCATCCGAAACCGTACCAATTGCAATGGTTGACAGACAGAGGCGAGATTCGTGTCGGATATCAGGTACCTGTCACCTTTTCAATTGGTCGTTTTACTGACACTGTTTTGTGTGACGTCATCCCTATGGAGGCGGCACATATTTTGCTTGGTCGTCCTTGGCAGTTCGATAGGAAGGCGATACATGATGGATTCGCCAACACTTATGTCGTGACTCGAGAGGGACGCACCACCAGATTGTGGCCTTTAGCGCCTAAAGATGTGATTGAAGATCAGAAACGGATGCAAGAGAAGTTCAAAGAAGAGAAGGAGAAACGCGCAGAGGGCAAGCGACCCATTCCATCGGGACAGGCCACTGTGGAATCTCAGAGTACTAAGGGCACCAAGGGCCTTTCTAAGGCTAAAGCTGCCCACGTTACCACTTCTTCCACTTCAAGTGAGAACAGTTCTGAAGCGGTGAACCGAAACCTGTTCATCAGTATAAAGGGAGCTCAGAAAATTGTCAAAGCAGGTAATGCTGTCGTTCTGGTTAATTTTAAGGTTGATGATACTTCTGACGTTGTTATTCCTTCTGTTTTGCAGCCATTAATGGAGGAGTTCACAGATGTCTTCCCAGATGAGATACCAAGTGGTCTACCACCAATTCGGGGAATTGAGCACCAGATCGATTTTCAGCCGGGAGCAGTTCTTCCGAACAGACCAGCTTACCGCACCAGTCCCGAGGAGACAAAGGAGATTGACCGTCAGGTCAGGGAGTTACTGGAGAAGAAGCAGATTAGAGAGAGCTTATCACCGTGTGCAGTGCCCGTAATCCTCGTCCCAAAGAAGAACAATGAGTGGCGCATGTGCATGGATTGCCGAGCTATCAACAAGATAACGGTGAAGTATCGTTTCCCTATCCCTCGATTAGATGATATGTTAGATGAATTATCTGGAGCGTCTGTCTTTTCAAAAATTGATTTACGTTCTGGTTATTTTCAAGTGAGAATGAATGAGGGAGATGAGTGGAAAACTGCGTTCAAAACGAAGCATGGATTGTATGAATGGCTTGTGATGCCTTTTGGCCTTACAAATGCTCCTAGTACGTTTATGCGTCTAATGAACCATGTTCTGCATGAAGTCATAGGGAAATATGTAGTGGTCTATTTTGATGATATCCTTGTCTATAGCATGAGTGTTGAAGAGCATGTTAGGCACCTTAGGCATGTGTTTGTGTTGCTGCGTGATGCGAAATTATATGCTAATTTGTCTAAGTGTTCCTTTTGCATGGATGAGGTTATATTTCTTGGCTTTGTTGTTAGTAGTCGTGGGGTTGAAGTTGATAGGACTAAGGTGAAAGCCATAGAGGAGTGGCCAACGCCTAAGTCGTGTGCTGATGTTCGGTCTTTTCATGGTTTAGCGGGCTTTTATCGTCGTTTTGTGCGTGATTTTTCCACTATAGCAGCCCCTTTGACTGAATTGACTAGGATAGATAGGAAGTTTGAGTGGGGCAAAGCCCAAGAGCATGCTTTTAACTTGTTGAAGTCAAAATTATGTAATGCTCCTGTGTTGGTTTTGCCTGATTTTAACAAAATGTTCGAGATTGAGTGTGATGCCTCTGGTATAGGCATTGGTGCTGTTTTGATGCAGGAAAGAAAACCAGTTGCATTCTTCAGTGAGAAGTTGAACGGTGCAGCCCTTCGGTATTCCACATACGACAAGGAGCTGTACGCGTTGAAGAGGTCTTTGGAGACTTGGCAGCACTACCTGAGGCCAAAGGAGTTCGTGATACACACTGATCATGAGTCCTTGAAGCACCTGAAAGGGCAGCAGAATCTGAATTCACGCCATGCCAGGTGGGTAGAGTTCATCGAGTCATTCCCCTACGTGATAAAGTACAAGAAAGGTGAAGAGAATGTTGTTGCTGATGCTTTATCGCGCAGGTACACTTTACTGTCTGTTGTGCATGCCCATTCCTTAGGATTCGAGCATATTAAGACATTCTATGAATCAGATTCGTTCTTTGGTCCTATATTTACATCTTGTATGGCTAAGTCTAGGGCTATTGATTCATTCTATGTGTCTAATGGGTTCTTGTTCAAAGAATTGAAGTTGTGTGTGCCTGATTGTTCCATGCGAGAGTTGTTGGTTGTAGAATCACATGCAGGAGGTTTGATGGGTCATTTTGGTGTGTCCAAAACATTGAGTCTTTTGCATGAGCATTTTTATTGGCCTCGCATGAAACGTGATGTGGAAAGAGTCTGTTCTCGTTGTATTACTTGTAGGAAAGCCAAGTCTACGTCTAGTCCTTTTGGGTTGTATACGCCTTTGCCGGCACCGTCGTCCCCTTGGGTTGATATTTCCATGGATTTCATACTTGGTTTGCCTAGATCTAAGTCTGGGAAAGACTCTATTTTCGTGGTAGTTGATCGTTTTTCCAAGATGTCACATTTCATTGCTTGTAGAAAAACTGATGATGCTGTTAACATTGCCAATTTGTTCTTTCGTGAAGTAGTCCGTCTGCATGGTGTTCCTAGAACCATTGTGTCTGATAGGGATGTCAAATTTTTGGGACATTTTTGGCGTGATTTGTGGGGAAAGTTGGGTACCAAACTGTTATTTTCTACTGCTTGTCATCCACAAACAGATGGACAAACTGAGGTAGTTAATAGGACAGTAGGCACTCTACTACGTGCTCTTGTTAAGAATAATTTGAAATCATGGGAAGAATGCCTTCCATTTGATGAGTTTGCTTATAACAGGGTTGTGCATTCTTCTACCCATATGTCTCCATTTGAGGTAGTTTATGGATTTAATCCGTTAACTCCCACGGACCTTTTACCTTTGCCTACTGATCATCTTTCGAGTTTGCAAGGTGCTCGTAGGGCTGAACAGGTTCGGGAGATGCATGAGAAAGTCAAGGCGAGGATTGAGCTTCAAGGTGTCAAGAACGCAAGAAAGGCGAACACCCATCGCAAGCAAGTGTTGTTCAAACCAGGTGATAAGGTTTGGATTCACTTCAGCCCGGGCCGTTTTCCTAACTTGAGGAAGTCGAAGCTAATGCCTCGTGGAGATGGACCATTTACTGTGGTTGCACGTGTCAATGATAATGCATACCGAATTGACCTTCCAGGTGAGTATAAATGTTCGTCAACTTTCAATGTTTCTGATTTGTCTCCATTTCCTGTAGATGATCGAGATGGTGAGGAGGACTTGAATTCGAGGACGAATTCTTTTCAGCAGGGGGGGAATGATGAGACTGAAGCTAGCATTGGAGAGTTGAATCCGGATTTGCAGCTTAATGGACCAATGACAAGATCGAGAGCTCAAAAACTTCAAGGATATTTGCAGTGCTACCTTCAACACAAATTGGAGGATGATGGAGTCGGATTTTGTCAATACAAGTTGGTGAACTTATCAAGCGTTGAAGACGGAGATTCGGAGGCCCATCAAGGATGAAAGGAAGACAAGCCCGTTATTTCAGATTTATTATATTTGTTTGGGCTTAAACTTTATATTTTATTTATAATGAATTTTCGAGATTTTCAGGCCCAATTACTTAGTAATTTCGGCCCTAGCTTCTTCAGAATTAGGGTAGTATTTATGTGATTTTCGAAATTAACATTAGACAGACTTGATTGAATGAAAGCAGCTTTTACGCTAATTCTCTTGTCTCACAAACTGAAAGTTCTTGGTAGAGTTTGTTGTTTGGCGACCTCAAACTTGAATTCAATCGATTCGTTCGTGATATCTCGTAGTATCCGGGTTAATCGAGCCACGAAGATTGCTGCACAGGCGCGTTTCGAATCCTTGTAGATTCGAGGTTCGTTTCTGGTAATTTTCACAACCTTATTTCGTTTCTTTTGTTTCCAGCCATCATAAACCGTCTAAACATCATCAAAAATCGTTCCCACCGTCCCTTACCCATCCCTTAAGCCTGAATCCCATTTATTTACTTTCAGATCCGTTTTTGGAACCCTAAAACGACCTGAAACTGACCACCGAGCCAAACTGAAATCCACCCGTGCGATTTTGCTGAATTTGGATATTTTGTTCCTAACCCTAGGTTGTACTTCGTGTCCAAATTTGAGCGTAATCCGAGTTGTTCTGCTTAGGTTTCTGTTTTTACCTATTTCGTGTATTCTAGAGTCGTAGTCGGGGAGTTTGTCACATTCGTGGATTGGGTTGAATCAGTTGCTAGTTGGCGTGTGTTTTCGTTTCCGTAGCTTCCGCATAGCGTGATCGCATCAGGTATTGTGTGCGTTTTCTGTTTATCAGTCCCTGTGGATACGATACTCGTACTTCATTATATTACACCTATTTTGTGTGGTAGAAATAGTGCGATCAAGTAGAAAAGCCAAGACCTTTCTAGAGAACATAGCTCGCTTGAATTAAGTGCTTTTCCTCTATCACATACTAGGATAGTGCTTGAGCGAAGAAATTATTCTAACCTCGATTATGGAACGAGAAGGATGATGAGACGAGGAAGCGAGTAAAGCTCTACACAAAATTCCAACTAAAGGAAGCAGTGATAACTCACTGGAAAGCTATTCCACGAATAAAGGATACGCCAGATCGAGGAAATCTAAGTCAAGGAGTGCAAGAAGATCTAGACGAGCATTGCTCGAATCAATGACATGAGTCTAACCTTCCCGCCTCTGTGTGGCAAGGAACGAAACGTATTTATTAACGCTTCCTAAAGATAGTAAGAGATGATACCAAAACCTTATCAAGACTAAAAGTTTTATATGGTGGCATAATAATGATAAGACTACAAGAGATTCCTGGATGTTCCCGCATCTATGGTTAAAGGAAGAAAACGTTACTACGAATTAAAGATAGAAGTCAAAGAAAGGTTAAGGTCTTGTCCAACGTAGAAACCCCAGGCAAACAAACGTTAGAAATTCAGATTTCCTAATGTTGTACTCATGAGAATAGTTCCGTTGGAACCCGATAGCCTCTACCTTCCTGAGTAGAGAATCAAGCTTGACGATTGTAGTAAAGTAAAACCATTAGCCATGCTTATAAATGAACCCGTAAAATGGATATTGATATCCAATATAAGATTAGAAGCTAAAGCAATATAGTATGCTTAATTTCCCACGGAAAATGGGACTAGACTATACGATAAAAGGGACCAAGGCGTGGTATTAAATGACAAAAATAACGAATCATTAGTATGTTTACGTTCCAAGTACGACTTGAAGAAATGTGATTGTCCTTAGAAATAACTCTACGTTACTAACGCTAACTAGCAAGTCGTAATTTCATATGTCAAGATCCTTTACGCAAGTGTGAAGTATTAGAGTGTTCACGAAGGTACGTAGACTAGAGGAGACCCTACGTCCCAACGCATTGTAATTTTGAAACCCTCTCTTGAACCTCTCGAAACCAGAAAGACATTTGTAATATACGTAGAGTTGAGGAATTTCAAATCCAAAGAATTGTTTACCAAGCCTTGTTCGATCTTCTGTACCCTTTTGAATCAAGAGTCACCACTGTACGAGAAACAATTTTTCCTTCATGTGACCGGAAGGATGCTTATGTGGGACTGGCCACCTCACATAATCTCTTTCTCGGTAGCGTCACCAACAGACAAGAAATTGGATGGGTATCGACAAAAAGGGGTTCCCCTCCCATGACCCCTGTCAATTCATTTCTACCCTCTGGTTATTTCTTCTAAACTTGTCTGGTAATTCTTTGATGAGCTATTTTGGGATCCTTGACATTTCAACTTGGACCCTCGTACTATTGTTTTTCATAGTTAGACCATGATATTCTTATTTCGTTTTGATCCAATTGTCATCCTAAAGCGATACGACTGCGAAGATTAGATCATTTGCATGTTATAGAGTATGACTTAAGATTACACACTCTTTTGGGTTGTCGGATGTCTACGCATAAAAAGGTGTATGATAGATAAACCGTTAAGGGTTTTGCACGAGACTCGAATTGACAATACGGTGCAAACTAGTTCTACATGTGGCGGTAAAAATAGATAATCCACCACATCCCAAGGAAGATTTTGTATTTTGTAATTCAGAGATGAAAGCTTATAGTGGAATTAAAAGTACGATGGGTGAAGCAAGAATCCAGAGGATAGGAACAAGTATCGCGACGAATGTAATAGTAAGTGACGTAAAGCTAGCCGGATTCCCCAACAAGGCCCAGAAAAAGGAGATATAATGACAAAATACAAAACTCATAAGTTAAATACTCTAAGGAGTTCCCCAAGAGAAGTGCACCGATGGTCCATAAGTCCAACACTAAGAGCTAAACAATATTAGAGTCTGATTTAGACCAATGGTAGTAAACCCACCACACAGATAAGATCCTTGTGGATATGAAATTTTGAAATCTTCCGATAGATGGAAAATAGTAAGGATATCAAAAAAATAAACGACCCAAAGTCAAGTACTACTGGCGTCAAGTACAGGATGTGTTATCATCCCTAGGATCCAGATTAAACTAGTAACTAAAGAAAGACAGTATCTCATGATTGAGGTCGGTGACCTGACGTTATTTGGGATTTTCCCAAGCTCGTGGATCAGAAATCTTTTAGAATGTTGACATGGGCCAGACTAGAATTCAACTCTCACTAGAACTAAGTTATGTGGAAACGGTGAGACCTAAATTATTCACCAAGAAAAGATTTATTATAGTATGACATTAGTCGGCCAGACATAGTAATGAATTGTCGCAGACTACGAAACACGGGATGCTAGCCAATGCCATGGAAGAAAACGCTAGAAGAACTTTCCCATAATAAACGATATGAAATAAGGAGCCTTGAGAAGTCATAAATAAAAAGGTTGACGTAGACCCCGGATTAGACAAAGTTCTCAAGAGAAGTATAGAGTAAGACAACGGTGCGTTTCATAACTATGAAAGAACCCAAGGATAAGTACACTAAGATAGTAACCACCGAGACTAAACCACAAGTAAATTAGGATAAGATTTTTAGCTATGTGACCACATAGACGTGATAAATTGAAACACCGAAGTAGTATAGGGGATATTCATGTAATAAAAATACATAACCATAAGTACCACCTTCAGGTGAGTCATATAAGAATTGCTATTATTGCAAAGTTGGTATAATTCTCTCCACGAGAAGTGTGCAAGATAGACAATAGAGCAAAGGAAATGCGAGTGAGGGTAAGCATTAAATGAGACGTAAGTCTAAATGATATAGACATGGTTATGGGACACTTGAGGAAACACGAGCCTATGATAGAAGGGAGTGCACGTTGGAATCAAACTGGACGAGGACTAGTGTAAGAATGTACTAATCTATGTAGAAATGACCCGATATTATATATATATGGGGGACAAAATCTTATAAGAAAAGCTATGGTTGTTTAAGAAGTCGGTTAACATATATGTAAAATAGTTTGGGATGTGACTTAGATAATAGACCAACGAGCTTTAAGGAACAATAAAATTTGGACGAACCTATATTCGTTTAGGGTAATTTAATCGCATCATAAAGAAGATGTTAATGGAAGATAAATTTATCTTAGAACCCTCAGGTTTGTAAAAGTTGAACGAAAGCCGTCTAGATCAGATCCATAACTAGGAAGGAAGGTGAGCCTTCGATGTGTTAAATTACCTCACAAATATTGAAAATTTCGAGTGGATAATTAAAACCATAGTATTATCTTCGTAAGTCCCTTGAGATAATAAGAATCCATATCTTAAGTGTCCCAAGAACATAATCATTGGTATGTAAGGTATAGACACACGAGATCGTTGAAATATATAGAGGGATGTCAATTGAGTAAATGAGGAAGTGTTTTATTAGGTAGAAAATTTATACGACTAAAACATTTAAATTTCATTATAGAAGGTAATTATTGACCCCGTCACCAAAGCTTACAAACCGAGACAGTGAGACTACCTAACTAGAATTTCCGAAATCTCTAACAAATATGTAAGTTAGCCTCGAAAAGGATGGTAATAGAAGTTAGAACTTTTGGTCTAGGGTAACATTAAAGTGCACTAGTGCACACAATAGATGACTAAAGATAAAACTATGAGTCACGTATATCATGAAGCTTGAATATGAAATTATGTTTCAACCCAAAATGTCCTGTTATAGGCGAGACACAAGACATGTAGTGTATTTATGTTAATGAGTAGAGATTCTATATGATTTGTGAAATCGACTCAAGCAGTCATCTAAGCAGCACGGAGGGTAAGCAATAGAATCCATGAGATTTCCCCTAGAAACAGACACCCGCACATGATGCCTTAAAAGTGCTATAGTTATACGTGGATGAATAACAAATGAGCTGCTATCACCTTCGTGGCCGAAATTAATTAACTAGTTAAGTATGACACTAGCCGGACTTATGAAACATTACGTCTAGATACATTAGATTCATAAATGATTGCAAAGGAAATGAGAACACATGGTCTGACGTTACTCGAGCGACACCCAAAACCAACAATTAGTAGGAAGAACTACATAAGATGAAGAATGCATACCACGAACTCTCGAGAGCAAAAACGACTAAAATAGAAACCATACCTTGATATAACACGAATGGCAAGTATAAGCACGGTACTTATCTCTACCTTACACATACCAGGGAGAATAAAGGTGCAAAGTACTACAAGTGATCTATAGATGATTAACCTCCTCTAACGAGTTAAAACATGAATAACTATTTGATAGTTGTTAATACCTCGATTTATAAAGTTAACTATAGTGAAGAAGGTAGATCATGGCTACACAAGCGTAAGGACCAATGAGGAAATAAACCGACTCGAGCATTTATTAAAAGATGATTAATATCCCGACCCTAGTATTACCCGTGACACATGATTACACTCTTGAATGGAGTAGATAGAAGGGTACATGGACTTAAGTATATGACTAAGGAATATTAAAAATGTGGGAAAAATGCCTAAGGCCGACGAAGAAGGTCTAGACGCTCGTAGAATAATGCTATCACACCTAACGATTGGATAAGTGTTGGGAATTGTTAAGGATCACATGGTAAGGGGGAACTCATATGGGACACTTTGAAGTGAGTATATATTTGTTTTGATTTGATCCCAAAACCCCTAAGTATCCTATTCCCAAGTGACCCATTTTGATGTAGAATAGGTTAGAAAATTTTCTAAGCCTATACTGTTAGGATGGCTTTGTTTTTGCTTTAGTCGCTTGACAAACCGATATTTTATATGCATTTCAAGATGTTTTTGATAGGTTTTGGCTTTAATATGTGTGCTTAAACGAATAGGAAATGATAGGTTTTCATACTTATGCGTTTTCTATATGCCTTGTGTTTTCTCTTGATTTCCGTGCCTATTTCAGGTGCTTTGGCAATTTTCTGGGAATGTTTGACTTATCCTATGTCGAAGAGGATCGAAAGAGGAAGCCGTAGCACTTTGCGGATTAATTTTCCGATGCCGGACGAGAGAGAACGAGCCAAAATCGTGAGAGCGCGCAAACTGTCAAATGTGGGCGGAAAGTACACGAGTCAACCGAAAATGAAATAGTCAACCCTTCATTTAACTTTCCAGAAATTACAGATTTTACCCCACCTTCTCAACTTAAGTTCCTAGTATTTGCAATTTAGTCCAAATGTGTGGGAAGACTATAAATAGTTAGATATTTTCCTCATTTGGCATCGAATTTCACTTGTCATTCATTGTGACACTTTCTCTTAGAACCCTAGCTATTTTCCCTCTTTCTACTTTGGTATTTTTCAAATATTTGTGGATGATCAAGCTTGGAGATTGAAGTTTATTGAAGAATTTCTATTCCTTTTACTTTCCTTGTTATTTCCATTATGAATTCCTCTCTTTTTGTTGGTTTGATTGTTAGATCTATGATGAGTGGCTAGTTTTCTTTGAGGTTTCAAATGATGGATGGTGTGAATTAGGCTAGGATTTAATGGTTTTTGATGTGGATTTACCTTTCCTTTGAGTTGCCCTTGGATTTGATTGGATTTAATTGCATGAGTGATTGACAACCATGAGTGCATATAAGGTGTTTGATGGAATGCCTAGGAAGCTTCCATTCATAGCACTTGGCATGAATCCTTGCTCATACTATCTAGTATTGATTTGCATTGCTCCTAGAAAGAATTATGTGAATTGATGTTAGATTAGTAGGCATTGTGCTTTTAGGAGTTGGTAATATGTTTAGAATGGTAAGCATGTTATTCAATCCACTAGTTATCAAGTCTTAGGAGGATGAGATAGCTTGATTTATGTAATAATGCCACTCAAAGGAATTAAAATGGTTTGATACATCATTTGCTTAGTCCTTAGCCTAGTCACACCGGAAATCATTTGAATCATTGCTTGCTTTTATTGAATTTCGACTACTTGTACTTTACTTACTTGCTTTTACTTGCATTGTTTACTTGCTTAATTGAGAAAACCAAAATCTATGATATATGAGTGCTTAGATAGCATGATGGACCTTGGATAGTTACTTGACACCTCTTTCGACACACTCACTCCTTGTGGTTCGACCCGGACTACTAGCTAGTTCGGTTATTGTATTATTGACACTCTAGAAATAGGATCGAGTCAAATTTTTGGCGCCGTTGCCGGGGAGTGAGTAGATAGAGAGTCATTAGTTGTTTAAGTTCTTGTTGCTAGTTTAAGTTTTTGTTTTTGATTTTTTTTTTCTATTTGTTTGCTTGATAGGTACATGCACCTAAGATCCAAGGGGAGACTTGTTGAGCCTTTGTTCTTAGAGTATCAAAGAAGGCATATAAGAAGATCTTCAAGTGAGGAGGAAGAAATGGCAAATCCTCCTCCTAACATGGAAGTTTTGATGAAGGAAATGGAAGATTTTAGACTATGGAAGCAAGGACAAGAGGAGAGAAGAGCACTTGAGGAACGAAGGACTCCTCTTAATCACATGTTTGCTTCTCCAACGGAGCAATTCCAAGGTGGAGAATGGGGGCCAATCAACGCCAATAACTTTGAGTTGAAGCCGGCTCTCATTCACATGGTACAAGCGGAGCAATATGGAGGAGAAGTAACCGAAGATCCCAATGCTCATCTCCGAATGTTCCTTGATATATGTGATACAATCAAGCAAAATGGTGTTCCTAGTGACACCATTCGGATGAGGCTATTTGGATTTTCTTTGAGAGACAAGGCGAAGGATTGGTACAAGTCTCTTGATAAAGTCACTATCCTCTCTTGGAATGATTTATGCAAAGCCTTCCTTGCCAAGTACTTTCCACCTTCAAAAGCTCAAAGGTTAATCTCCGATATCTCTCATTTTGCTCAACATGGTGATGAGTCATTATTCGATGCTTGGGAGAGGTTTAGAGATTTGTTGAGAAAGTGTCCTCAACATGGTTTGGATGAGAGTAGACAAGTAACCACATTCTATGGTGGTTTGACTCCTCATACAAGAAGCATAGTGGATGCCACAAGTGGAGGATGCTTACTCAATAGAGATGTTAAGGAAGCCGTGAGAGTTCTTGAGGAGATGGCTTCAAATTCTTATCAATGGCCAATGGAACGCACTCCGAAGAAGGTATCTTATATCCATGATGAGAATTTTGATGATTTGGCAAGCAAATATACACTTTTGAAGAAGGAGCATGAGAAGGATAGAGAGTCCTTGATGGAGATGCAAGCCTTGAAGAAGTTTGAAAATGGTGAAATATTGAGCAATGAAGAAGTTTTGTATATTAATCAACGAGGAGGCTTTCAAAGGAATTGGAATCAAAGTGCTTACCCTTCTTTCAACAATCATCCGAATTTGTCTTATGGGAATCCAAACAACGCTTTACAAGCACCTCAATCTCAATCTCCTCCGGGTTTTGGAGTGATACCACAAGTTGTTGAAGAGAAGAGACCGCCGAGTCAAACGGAGGCTATGTTGAAGCAATTAGTTGATGGTCAAGCTACCATGTCTACTCAACAAAAGGAGTTAGCTACCCAACAAGGAACCTTCATTGCTCACACGGGTCAAAAGGTTACAAACTTGGAAAATACCGTGGCTACCATGGGAAAGCACATTAAGATGCTAGAGGGGCAAATTGGCCAAATGGCTAACCAAGCTTCCTCTCAACATCAACAAGGGAAGTTCCCGAGTAACACGGAGGTTAATCCAAAGCAACAATGCAAGGTGATTCGTGTGGTTAATGGAGTTGAGTCTATGCAACCTTTTGGAGAGCAAGAATGGGGAGGTCAAAAAGTTCCTCCATGGGACCCTTCCCATGACCATGAGAGCTATGAGAAGAAGAAGACTCCAATGACTCTTGGAGATGAGATTTATTTTGTCACAAAGCCGGATCATTTGCCACCTTATGAGAATCTTCCACGTGAAGCCCAAGAAAAGGAGAAGATGAGCTCCTACTATCAAAGGATGAGAGCTAACAATGGGGTAATGTATGCAAGGGGAATGGATTTGAAGAGGATGGAGAAGGCCTACTACATCCATGAGCTTGGAAGAGTTGATGGTCCCGGTTTGTTAATAGGAAAAATACGTAGAGGGGGGGGGGGGGGGGGGGGGGTGAATACGTATTTTGAAGTTTTTCAACTTCAAATCCCTTAACTCAGAGTAACAAGTAAGGAGCTCGCTTAAAAACTTAAGACCTAGCTGAAGCTAGATCTACAGTACGTAGCTTGCCTGCTTGACCGAAGTGAACACTTGATCAAGAGGGAGTCTTTACTCGTATATGCGGAATTTGGTGAGCTAAAATCTTTTCCTAAGTATTTGAAATTTCCAGATTAAGTTTGTTTAGATGCAGTATGCAATGGATAAACAAACAAGTAAGAGTTTAGGGTTAGAGAGATACGACACGAAGATTTATAGTGGTTCGGAGATAACGCTCCTACGTCCACTTTGTTGCACGACGGCAACCGTTCTTTTCACTCAAGAACTTGAAGGTTACGGGTCCTTCAAAAACCTGGTCGAGATCGGGCTTCACTCGCCTGGATCTGACGAACAACGCAGTGATTACGGGTTCACTACTAAGACCTAAACTGGACACGAAACTTCACTCGTTTCTGTCCGAACGACAGGGAGATTCCGGGCTCTCCTTACAGCCTAGCTTCGATCGAGCTTCACAAAAACGATGTAAGTGTAAGCTTGGATCTCAACTCTACGATCGAGGCTTCTTCAATCGATGAAAGAAGGGCCTTGGATCTGGACAACCTAACGACGACGAACACAAAAACCTAACAGACAGAGTATAAGGTTTTTGGTTTACGACGACACACTATGAAGAGCTCTTTACAATAGATGCAAAGATTGGCTAGAGTTCTTCTTCTAAGCTTGGGATATATGAAGTGGGCTTAGAATCTAAGTGTGAAGGCTGTGAAGACGAGTTCCGATGAACTGGAAACTCGGAGAACACTGGAAAACAAAGACTCGAAGATTGCTATGAAAGCTGGGAGTGTTTGTTTGCTGTATGCGCTCGAATGCTCAAGTAGTGTTCTCTTTTTTCTTCGTCTTCATCCTTCACTATTTATAGGCGGAGGGATGGCTGAGATCCGTTGTTTGGTTGGTGGCCTTGTCCCTCCTCCTCTCGACAGTACTTGCGCAGGCAGTAGCTTTTGCAGGTGCCCAGTTTGTCTCTTTGCCGAAAATGGCTAAGTTACAAACTTAACAGTAACTGGAGCGAGCCAGTACTGTTGCGGCGCCTTTGTCGGCCTGGCAGTCAACTCTTCCGCTCCACTCTGCTTTCGACACGTGGAGATCTCGTAATTAATGCTACGATCTCCTGTTGACTGGAGTTCAAAATATGGGCGGGAGTTGTGCTGTCGCTTTCTGGTAGGTAGTGGCTTGCTTTGCTTTAAGTTGTAGCGTCCGCTCTGAAGTGAGTCGCTTCAGGATCATACTGTAGCGGGTCGCTTTCGAAACGAAGTTTCGTAGTGACCGCTTTAAAAAGTGTTGACCCGCGTTGACTCGCTTCTGCTTTTCTTTGTAGCGTTCGCTTTGCTTCGCTTTGGTGGCTTCACTTTGACTCCACTGTAGCGCTCGCTTCGCTTCGCTGGTTTCGGCACGCTTCACTTCGGTTTGCTAGACTCGCTTCGCTTTGGAAGAACACACTCAAGCGAGTGGCCTTCACTTGAATTCCTGCAGTCTAAAGCTAAGCAAAATAAAGGAGCCATCCTAACAGAGTAGGCTTAGAAAAATTCTAACCTATTAACTACATCAAAATGGGTCGCTTGGGAATAGGACACTTGGGGTTTTGGGATCTAATCAAAACAAATGACTTCATTTATCAAATGTCCCATGATGTTGCCCCTTAACAAATTAGTCCTTAACAATTCCCAACAATTTCCCCCTTTTTGATGATGCCAAAACCCAAAGGCTAAGATTTAGAAAATTCCAGCCTATCTAACCGTGAAGGGAACTCCAAGCGACTGCTTCCTTTGCAGTTTCGTTTGTAATTTTTCTTTTAAGTTCCTTTCCTTTTTTTTTCGGTTAAATTATTTGAGTTTGTAGCAAAAAGGTAAAGTCATTCACAAAGCGAGTAAATGACACGAGAAGAGACATAAATAAAGGTGAGATAGATGAACAAGGCAGTTCACAAAAAGATATGTTTTAGAAGCTTGAAACTCAAAGGTTTCCTGCAGCTTCATCCTCCTTCTCCTTCTCCTTTCCTTCTTCCTCCTTCTTCTCCTCTTCTTCAGCAGCAGTATCCACGTATGCTGATAGAACTCTCGATTCCATAGAGTCTACTGTGTGGATACTGGGATTTCTCCAAGCGCTCTCCAGCCTGAAGGCTTCAGTCACTTCATCATCAATAATTCCTCTGTCTGGAATATCAGTTCCTGGATGATAAGGCATGGGGAATTGCTTTATGGCAGGAATCTTGACAATCAGAGGCTTGGGCTGAGTCAGTTCAGCGGTGGTGAAGATCTTCCTCCGCATCTTCTCGTCAGATGTGCACGGGAAGTTGCTGAGAGCACTCATTCGAGAGCAACGATCCTGAAGTGGCACTACCTCCCAAAAGTAGTAAGCTTTGATAAACAGATTCTTGTAGTCTAGCCACAAATCGCGCAGATCCCTCGGAATGAACTCCTCAATCTCCCTGGCATCTGGGTGATCAATCCTTCGCTTGGCCAACTCCTCTTCTGTCCTGCTTGACAGTTGAGCCATGACCTTCTTGAATTTTGCTCCCGACTCGCTGTTCCACGATGGACGCTTCGCATTGAGTCGTTTGCGAATGTAATCTTGTTCATCATTGCGAGGATATCGACCCGACTCCACCATCTCCTTTGTAGTCACGTCGCATGCATCAAATATGGCTTGAGCTTCACATGCTTCGGACTCATCTGGCATGAAGGGAATGAACGCGCTTCGGACCAACGAGGACTGAATGAGCAATACTTCACTGAAGTGCTCCTCGATCCGTGCGTCAATCACTTGGAGACGCCTGGCGTGACTCCTCTTCTTTCTCTCCTCTTCGCTCCTTCCCTCCTCTCTTTCTTTCCTTTTTCTCTCCTCCTTTCCTGCTTTTGAAGCAACTGCTTGCTTGACCTTTTGGCGCTTAGCCGCGGGGTCATTACTTTTCATCTCTGGTGCAGTTCGCTTCATTGGCATCTTTGGTGGTGGGGGCGGCATGTCTTTCTTCGTAGCTTCACTAGAGGGGACAGCTGTAGATGAGATGAGTGCAGCTGTTGAAGCTAGTGCGGCGGATGAAGCTGGTGCGTCCACTTTGGGTAAAGCGGCCGCTTGGGAACTGGACGAAGCACCTGCATTAACAAAGTATTTGGTTAGTTGCTCCATCTCCCATGCCAAGGCAGCATCCTTCTCCACCTGCTTCCTCTTTTCCTCCTTCGTTAACACTGTCACCGGAGGATGTCGTGCAATCGATGCACTTAGCACTTTTTCTTGAAGTGGTCTACTAGGCTCTTCAAGCTGTTTTAATAACTCCTCCTCCGTGAGTTTTGTCTTGCCCAGAGACCTCGCTTCATCCTCCTTCTCACCTGCACCACTTTCTCCCTCCAACATCAACTCCACACCGACTCTCCTTCCTCCTGAACCTCCAGCATCACCTTGCTCTACTTGCCCTTCCCCCTTTTTGGCATCATCACTGCCAGGGGTTAGGATTATAGATTTTCCAGAGAGGGATTGTTGTAGTGAATTCACTGTGTTGAGGACAGTCTGAAGCATCTGCTGGGTTTTGTCCATGGATGGCGCTACTATCTCAGCAGTCTTGATAGATATCTCTTCAAGCAGATATTCGCACTGCCTCTCTCTCTCAACAACGGACGCCATCATACTCTCCAATGGCTCCACCTCTCTGAAGCGAGCCTCCAGCTCCGCTTCTACAGCCTTGGTGATCTTCTTGGTTTCTTCTTGAAGCGTGAGTTCCAAGTGTTCCTTGGACGCTTCAAGTTCTGCCTTCATCACTGGAAGCCTCCTTTCCCTTCGATTGAGAGAATTGTGAAATTCGGCATCTGCAGTGATTCTTACAGTGAGAGTTTCTTTCAGTCTCTTGACTTTCTGTAGTAGAATAGAAAGTTCTGCTTTCTCTAAGTTAAGATCTTGTGCACTCTTCCTCCGACTCTCTAGTTCTTTCTTATCAGTCTCTCTCTCTTGTTTCAGTAGCTTCATTTCAGTCTTGAGTGAATCGAGTGTCTTTTTAATGCTCAGCAGCTCGCTTCCCGTCCTTATCAGTTCCTCCTCTCTCTTCTCATACTTCTCCTTCACCTTCTTCACTTCCTTCTCCAACACCTCCTTTTCCTTGACAAGAGAGGTCAATTTAGTATTAACCTCCCTCAAGCGGCTTCTTTCTGCATCAAGCAAGCCCTTGAGTTCTGTGATAGATTTGGTGTTGTCATCCACCAGCTTCACTTGCGCCTCCAGCGCCTTCTCTTTCTCTTCCAGAAGCCTCTCCTTCTCCTCCACCTTTCCCTCCAACTCCTTCTTCTTCTGGTCAAAGTCTTCTCTAAGACCAATGACCTCCCCCGCCTTCCTCTCCAATTCATCGCTCTTCTTGGTAATCTCGCTTTGGAGACTAGCAATCTCAGCATCCTTCATCTCCATCTCCTCCTTATACTCCCGGATGAGCTTCCTCTCATGGGATGAGGGCACTCGCTTCGGAACTGTGGCGAGTGGATATGATTCCTTCACCTTGGCATCCAGCTTCTCCCAGAAGCTAGTCCCTTCAAGGAAGGCATGGAAGCCATTTTCGCCGATAAAATTGAGCAGATTGACTTCCATCTGGATCAACTCCTCCTCTGTTAAGGCTTTGAGGAGCCTGAAGATCTTGTAGTATTCCGTTCCTCGGTACGTGATGTACGTCAGAAAGTCTACTACATTGGTGTAGAATATGTCGCTCCATTCAACACTTGCGGAGCGAAGATTGTAGCGAAGGTTGATTGTCTCCGCGGCTTGCTCTCTGTCTCGAACATAGCGTTCGAGAGCCCGCTTGTGTTCGGTGAGGGCAGGGGTTTTGAATTGAGGAATAATAGGAAGTTCTCCTATGGTTTGGGCAGTATCGGCTGTAGCTGCCGATGTCGAGATGGATTGGGTAGGTGATGAGGTTTCTTGGGTGTCGGAAATCTGGATGGCTTCAGTGGGGGGTGGTTGTATTGGCTGGGATTGAAGTTGGGTGAATGTAGTGTAGGCAGCAGCTTCATCAGTGCTGAGGAATGGAACAGTGGGAATGTGGAAAGAAGAAGCTGACTCTTCTTCATGGGGAGAGAGGGGGGTTATCTGTTTTGGTGGTTGTTGGGTTGATGAAGATTGGGGTTCTGGATTTTGGGTGATTTGGAGTTGAGGGGATTGGGCTTTGGTTGGTGAAGGCTGTGGTTGGGTCACTTCGATGTCCTCAAGCGGCTTCTCCACCGCCTCGCTATCTTGGACAAGCGAAGTGACTAGCTTCATCTTCTTCCTGCCTCGCTTGGACCTGGCTCGCTTCACAGGTGAAGCGACCAGTCTCTCTTGGCCTTTCTCAGCTTGCCTTTCGGCAACTGGTCTTGCAATGGGCACTTCAACTTCCAGAAGTCCCAGATCCATCAAGATCTTGGTTTTCCTCCACGTGTCGTAGAAGATGGTTTGCTTGTTGTATATGGTCGTGTCGGAATCCGGCCACATTATTTTTGGGAACATCATTTCCAGTGCAACAGACAGTCTTGAAAAGAATTTTAATTTTCCTTTCCGAAGGATCTCGTTTGCAGTTCCTGGAACAAACGCGAAATCGTCAGCAGCTTCGTGGATTTGCTTGAGAAGCCACCCGTGCCAGTTAAATTTCGTTCCAGTGAGGCTGTCGATGATCATGGTGGTGCCGATCAGCTTCGTCTCTGACAGCGTGTCGAGGGAACCGACATAGCATGCAATGCTCTTCGTAAAGAGTTCGCAGATGAGATTGAACGGTTCCTTCAGACTTTTGCGAATGTTGGCCTCCTTGAAGTTCGGATCTGCTCTGGTGGTTGCAAATCGAACATACTGTACTTCGGCCGAAAGACCTAGATCTAGCAGAGAATCTCCTCCTTCTCTTGGTAGATCGAACACCTCGATGAGTTTACTCATATCAACCTCCACCGGCTTCCTGGTCCGTGGATCAGTGAAGGAAGATGTATTTTGTTCCTTCTTCAGATTCAGCAGAATCTCTCCAATGGCTTTCGCCAGAATCTTCGTCGGTATCAAAGTTACAAACTTCCATAGACCGGCCGTGGTCACGGCTCTACGGAAGAAACCATTCTTCTCTATGACGATAGGGTCGAGGTGGGGCTCGACGTTGATGTGATCGCCAACTTTTGTCATGAACTTCTCCATCGTTTCTGTACTCTTCTTCTTGCCCATGGTGAATTTGAAAGAAATTTGAAGAGAATTTTTACGATGAAATAGAAAGGGGTTGAGACTCGTGAGTTGCAGAAGTTGCAGATCTAAGCACGAGAATGGAAGTTTTTGAAGGCTGTGAAAGGTTTGCAGTTCTGCCTCGTCCCAAATATATAGAGTTAGGTCTTGGCTGACGTGGCAGGGGTATTCTGGTAAAATCACTCCTAGGGTTTTGTGCGTGGGCGGCTACCTCCGGTGATGGAACTGACGTGTCCGGCGTCATCACTGGAAAAGTGAACCGCCAATTTCGCTTGACGTGGCCACGTGGCTGTTGATGATTCGTCTCTCCCAACAGTAGTCAATCCAGCGGTTGAGATTTCGAGACGGTTCAAATTCGACGGCTGGATTGAGTGCGATTTTTCCCGCTTTCCTCGGTTTTGACGTCCACGCGCCTGTCGTTTCTTCCTCTACGCGCCACTGCATTAAATGCTTGGCGAAAGTGAAATAGGCACTCGAGTGCAGACAACTCATACTCGCTTCGTGCCTACTCGCTTCGAGTTGGGCCGCTTGGCCTTTACTCACTTGAGAGGCACTCGCTTGAGTGACTGTTCCGCACTCGCTTGCGATGGCTAGCTTTGAGTGGCGAAGCACTCGCTTGGCCATCTGAAGCGACTGGAATAAATTTCTTTGCTTAATTTAAAATGTTTCTGACTTACATACTTCGAGGATAAACAAGAGTGTTTTCCTCTTTGTATTTGTGTCAGATTCACTTCATATTTTCCACGTAGTGAGTGAAAGTTTCTAGCACGTTTCACCTCACTTAGTGTACTTAAATTTGAAACGCTTACCAGTCAATCTCACTTCGTAGGAGATTGATACCACAATTTGAAGACTCCATTAGGTTTAGACTTCATGTTGAACCCACTTGTTGGAATGTTCATCACTTGTTGTGTGACCCATCTTCTTGGCGTTCGTCTTCATGGCATTCATCTTCCTCTACGAATTAGAGAGTCCTCCATCGAAGTGAATGAGAGAGAAAATGAATATAGTACACAAGCTTACTTCAACCCAGAGGGGAGCTTCACGTAAGTGTGCATATTCACGACGAATGGGGGATGAGTACAAGTCCTTATCTCAGAGCAGAAATGGACAGGATGACAATGAGAATGCTCTGACAAGACAATCTCGTATTTTACGCAGAAGCATGTCACCAGCCCTGCAACCTTTTGTATAAAAAGGTAAACCTTCAAGCATCCTCCTACATGCTACAGAATGAACTTGCAGTCGACTCGCTTTGACCCAAGATTGGGCAAATTGAAGCGATGCAAAGTTCAAGGTGAGAGGGGAATGGATAGACATCCGGCAGCTCAACTCAGTGAAGAGTGAGTAAGAAATGGACATTTATCCACGATGAAGGAGATGAGAAGACTTGCTCCTCTTCGACGGAGAGATGGGAAGAGGACACAAGGTCTAGGTGCCAGCCCTGCCTAAGCTTTCACCATTTTTACGTGGGAAGGCCCGATACAAGACCCCACAACCGTTACTAGAAACGGCACTTGCGAGTGTTTATACCCACTCGCTAGGAATCCTAGGCTAGGTAGCAGCTTTCCTTGCTCGCTTTGGAAGTAGCTTGCTCCGAGAGCAAACAATAGTTCCCCCTTAACCAATGGCTTAACAATTCCTGTAAGCGGGTAGGGAACGTCTTCCAACACTCCACCTTGCTCCACCTTATTTCTCCTTCTTCAAGCGAGTGAGATTTTGAAGTGACTCGCTTGAGTTGGTGAAGATCCGAAGCGAGTGACGCTACGAAAAACTAGCGACCACTCCTTCGTGCATCCTGGATCTAGCATTCTTCACCAGGGTCTAACAACCCTAATTCCATGCATAGCTGATTGAAACGAGACTCAGCTAGAGGCTTGGTGAGGATATCTGCTCGCTGGAGATCGGTATGAATTTTCTCGAGCATTATATCCTTCTTCTCGACATGATCACGAATGAAGTGATGTCGGATTTCCACGTGCTTGCATCTGGTGTGTAGCACTGGATTCTGCGAGATGCATATAGCACTGTTGTTGTCGCAGAAGATCGGAATTTCATTCGCTTCAACATTGTAGTCCTTCAACTGCTGACGAAGCCATAGAATTTGAGAACAGCAGCTTCCTGCGGCCATATATTCGGCTTCAGTCGTTGAAGTGGCTACACTCGTCTGCTTCTTTGAGAACCATGAGATCAGCATGCTTCCCAAGAACTGACACGTGCCCGAAGTTGATTTCCTATCAATTCGGCACCCTCCATAGTCAGCGTCTGAGTATCCAGTGAGCTCCAGATTGTCCTCCGTTGGATACCACAGCCCCATATTGATAGTGCCCTTCAAATATCGAAGAATTCTTTTGGCAGCTTCAAGATGGCTGTGCTTGGGGTTGCTTTGGAAGCGAGCACAGACTCCAACTGCAAAAGCAACATCTGGCCTACTTGCAGTGAGATAGAGAAGTGACCCAATTAGGGCACGATAATCTGTAGGATTCACAGATTTTCCTTCTTCGTCTGGCTCCATCTTCCACTTGGTATTCATTGGGATCTTCACAGCTTTAGCATGCTGAATACCAAACTTGGCAAGCATATCTCTAGTATACTTCGCTTGATTGATGAAGATACCATCATCCTGCTGCTTCACTTGAAGACCTAGAAAGCAGCTCATCAAGCCAATCATTGACATCTCATATTTGGTCTTCATTAGCTCTCCAAACTTCTCGCTAAGCGACTGGTTTGGTGACCCAAATATGATGTCATCTACGTAGATCTGAACCCATAGCATGTCTTCTCCATGGTTGATGGTGAATAGGGTTCGATCTATCTTTCCTTTGTGAAATCCATTTTCCACTAGGAATTGAGAAAGTGTATCGTACCAAGCTCTGGGGGCTTGCTTCAACCCATATAGAGCTTTCTTCAAGCGATACACTTTGTCTCCTTGCTCGAAACCCGGTGGCTGCTCCACATACGCTTCTTCCTTCAATTCACCGTTCAGGAACGCGCTCTTCACATCCATTTGATAGACCTTAAACTTCTTGGTTGCTGCATAGGCTAGAAACAATCTGATAGCTTCAAGTCGTGCCACTGGAGCGAAAGTCTCGTCAAAGTCGATTCCTTCCTCTTGGCAGTAGCCTTTGGCAACGAGACGCGCCTTGTTCCTTACTACGTTGTGGTCCTCGTCCGTCTTGTTCTTGAACACCCATTTGGTGCCAATGACGTGCTGAAATTTGGGACGATCCACGAGGTACCATACGTCGTTTCTGGTGAACTGATCCAGCTCTTCTTGCATGGCAATCACCCAATTTGAATCGACTAAGGCTTCTTCTACGCATGTCGGCTCAATGTTTGAGAGAAAGCAACTGAACATGGCACTTTCTCCAAACACTTGACTTCTGGTCACTACACCCTTGGATGGATCTCCGATAATTTGACTTGGTGAGTGATCCTTGAGCCACGCGCGCTTGGATCCGCCAGCTTCATCTTCATCGTCTTCCTTGTCACTCGCTTCACCGTCTGAAGCGACTGGATCGGGTGCTTGGCCTGTACTCGCTTCAGGAGTCTTGGGGGCAGCTTCATCTTTTCCTTGGACCTTCTGCTCGCTTGAGCCTTTGATTTCTTCTTCATCCTCAAGTATGTCCCAAGTAAGAGTGTTGATGGGTTCCTCACTTGACTTTCCGTCTTTAGATTGATCCTGTTCCTGTGGATGACTTAAAGAAGATTCATCAAATACGACATGGGGTGATTCTTCCACGATTAGGGTTTTACAGTTGAATACCCTGTAAGCTTTGCTTGATGTAGAATATCCTAAGAATATTCCTTCATCAGCTTTGCTTTCAAAGGCTTTCAACTGTGACTTCCCATTGTCATGGATGAAGACCCTACAACCAAAAATATGGAAATAAGATATGTTAGGAATTCTCCCTGTCCATATTTCATATGGTGTTTTGTCGTGTCGTTTGCAGAGAAGTGTTCGATTCTGCGTGTAGCATGCTGTATTGGCAGCTTCAGCCCAATACTTCATTGGAAGTTTCGAGTCTGCAATCATGGTTCGACCAGCTTCCTTGATGATTCGATTTCTTCTTTCAGCAACTCCATTCTGCTGTGGTGTGCGTGCTGAGGAAGTCTGATGTGCTATGCCATGCTCCGTGCAGTAAGCTTGAATGGTAGAGTTCAAGAACTCTGTGCCTTTATCGGAGCGGATGGTCACGATAGCTTGATTCTTCTCCACAGCCAATCGCTTGAGCAGTTGTGGTAGCTTGGTCAGAGTCTCCTTCTTGCTGTAGAGAAATACGACCCAAGTGTAGCGAGAAAAGTCGTCGACTACAACTAGAGTGTTCTTCCTACCATTTATACTAACTGGAGTAACTGGACCAAACAGATCCATGTGAAGCAGCTCGAGCACTCGCTTGGAAGAGGCTTCTTCAAGACTGGCGAAGTGCGTCTTTGTCTGCTTCCCTCGTTGGCATGGTGAGCATGGATGGTCTTTGATGAAGACTTCATTCGGTATGCCTTGCACCAAACCCTTACGAGCTAAGCGATTGATTGCTTTGAAGTTGAGATGGTTCAAGCGTCTGTGCCATAGCCATCCAATCTCTGTAGCACTCCTTGCTACTAAGCACGTCTCCACTTTGCAGCTATCCCATTGTGCTATATAGACGTTCCTTTCTCTTATTCCAGTAAGCACAATCTGGGATGTGAGCTTGCTCTTCACAATGCACTTGTTGGAAATGAATTCTACCTTGTATCCCTTGTCACAGAATTGTGAAATGGATAACAAGTTGTGCTTAAGTCCTTCCACGTAGGAGACTTCTTCAATTGTGAGTTTTCCAACTTTCAGTGCGCCGTACCCTTTGGTGCTTCCTCGAGAGTTATCACCAAAAGTAACGTGTGGACCCTTCTTCTCAATGTAGTCTTGAAGTAGAGCTTTCATGCCGGTCATGTGTCTCGAACATCCACTGTCCAAGTACCAGATTTGATGACCCTCACTTGGCATGGGATCCACGGCGCCCACCTGCAATTAGACAGATTTTGGTACCCAAATCAGTTTGGGTCCTTGCAGGTTAGTTCCCTTAGGTACCCACACTTGCTTCACTTTCTTTTGAAAGAAAGCTTGTGCTTTGGGTTTCTTGACCTTCGAAAACTGTGACTTCTGCCTTAAAGCAGCTTCACATGTGCAGCAGTGTGTGCAGGAGGGGTAGCGGCTCGCTTCAGTCCTACCTATGCTCTTCCCACTTTGCTTAAATCCTGAAGCGACTCGCTTCGGATTAGCTTTGGGTTTAGAGACTGACTTAGGGTTTCTAGTCTGTCGAAGCGGCTCGCTTGGTTTCCTCAAAGCGGTCCAACTAGGGTTTTGACCCCGACTCGCTTGAGTAACCTTGGAAGTTCGAAGCGGCCACTTTGGTCCTTCGAGTTCTTCCCCCTCAATGTTAGTCCGGTTGGACCATCTCCAGTCCGGATAACGTGACACATAGACATTACTCCTTTTCTTGAAAGGGAGATCCTTTGTCTCTCGTGTCATGGCTTGAGGCTTAGAAGCTACAACTGGTTTCCCTTTACCTTTGGATTGGTAGTCTTTAGCATTGTGAGTGCTAGGGATAGTTGTATTTTGCTTACCCTTAGATTCAGTCCTTAAAGATATAGACATCTTCATTGGCTTCTTCTTAGGGCTCTCAGCCATTTTGCCTTTGTCTTTGTTAGTGGTCGCTTTGGATGCAGTGGGCATTTCCAAAGTGACTGATGGTGTCGTGTTTGAAGCACCAACAAAGACAGTTGGCACGGAAGGTCCACCCTCATATCCAAGTCCTCCCTTTCTACCAAAAGGTAGAAGAGAACTCTCTAGTGCCTGTCTAGCGTATGATGCTTTATTTAAGTTGGCGACTAGAGTGGATTGGGTTTCATACCTTCCCTCCAAGCTTTGATGTCTAGCGAAGAGATCCTCGAACTTACTTGTCATAGCCCTTAGATTAAGTTTGACTTGGTCAAGCTCAGTGGCTAGCTTTCGGTTCTCCTTCTTGCTTTGGGACAAAGCTTGTTGCAGCACTTCGTGGTCACTTGACAGTTTAACGTGCTTGTCAAGCAACTCACTCCATGCAGAGGAATTTGCTTCCTCTTGGTGTGTGTGTGCGAGTGTAATTGAACTAGGTGAGGGATAGATGAATACCTCTCCTGTTTCTTCGTCGGTGAGCGCCATGAGTCCAAGATCCTCTCCATCACTGGAGTTGGGATCAGTGAATGCGTCTGAGTCGCTTTGTGGATCTTCAGTTGAAGCGACCGGAACTTCACTTGCTACAAGCGCTCGCCTTGGAGCATCCCTCTTGGCTTTCAGTTCTTCTCGCTCTTTCGCACTCAGCTTTGGGCAATCGGATTTGTAGTGGCCCATCTTGTGGCAATGGTAACATTCTACTTCCATCATGTCTCTCGGGATCGGCTTTGTCGTCTCTTCTCTCATCCCTTTTCCTTCTCGAGCATCAGTGCTCCTCCCTTTGTATTGCTTGTAGAATCTTTTGTATTTGCCCACTCGAGAATTCATTTTATTGAAGTTCTTGGATAAGAACGCAATGTGTTCTTCCAACTCTTCCCTCGTCATCTTGGCTAGCGACTGCTCGCTTGGCCCTTCGGCAGCTTTGAATGCTACTCCTTTTGACGTAGTGGGTGCTTCATCCTCTTCGTCGAGGTTCATTCGATTCAGATCGAATTCATGAGCTTTGAGTTCAGAAAATAGAATCTCTGGTGTGAGCTTTGATAGATCCTTGGTTGCTAGATACAGCTCCTTCATAGTTTGCCACTTCCTTGTGAGAGCTCGGACAATCTTCAGGTTGACTTCCTTATCCGTGAGTTCCTTCCCAAGCGAGTTGAGAGTTGCAGTGATGTTGGTGACTCTCAGTTCGAAGGTGTCGATGGATTCTCCTGGCTTCATTATCAGGCTTTCAAACTCCCGCATCTGAACGGCGAGCTTGTTTTCCTTGATTTTGTCTGTACCTTGAGAAATGAGGGCTAGGGTTTCCCACATTTCCTTTGCCGTTGCACATTTCCTTATTCGTGGTAGATAGGCATCCGACACGGTGCTCTGCATCGTGTGACGTGCAATCTTGTCGAGGTTGGCAACTTTGAAGTCATTTGGAGTATTCTCATCCTTATCCTTCTCCATGTACTGTTGTCGAACGTGGGCTGGATGACCTTCAGCAGCTGGAACCTCCACAGATATGGCTTTCTTGATTTCGATTGGTCCGTCTTCAATGACTTCCCACATCCGGTCGTGGATTGAGCATAGGAAGCTCTCGACACGGAAACTCCATATCTCGTATCCTTCGATCGAGAACTGTGGAAGATTTGATGCACTGTATGTAGACATAGTAAACTATCAGCAGTAAATGCAATATGCGTGGGTGAGGTTTTGATGCACTTAGGAAATAGGATCCGGTTCAGTGAGACAACGTGAAGTGAGTGGGGACTCACTTCGGATGTGCAAAGCAGAGGCTCGAAAGAACCGCTGCTCTGATACCACTTGTTGGTCCCGGTTTGTTAATAGGAAAAATACGTAGAGGGGGGGGGGGGGGTGAATACGTATTTTGAAGTTTTTCAACTTCAAATCCCTTAACTCAGAGTAACAAGTAAGGAGCTCGCTTAAAAAATTAAGACCTAGCTGAAGCTAGATCTACAGTACGTAGCTTGCCTGCTTGACCGAAGTGAACACTTGATCAAGAGGGAGTCTTTACTCGTATATGCAGAATTTGGTGAGCTAAAATCTTTTCCTAAGTATTTGAAATTTCCAGATTAAGTTTGTTTAGATGCAGTATGCAATGGATAAACAAACAAGTAAGAGTTTAGGGTTAGAGAGATACGACACGAAGATTTATAGTGGTTCGGAGATAACGCTCCTACGTCCACTTTGTTGCACGACGGCAACCGTTCTTTTCACTCAAGAACTTGAAGGTTACGGGTCCTTCAAAAACCTGGTCGAGATCGGGCTTCACTCGCCTGGATCTGACGAACAACGCAGTGATTACGGGTTCACTACTAAGACCTAAACTGGACACGAAACTTCACTCGTTTCTGTCCGAACGACAGGGAGATTCCGGGCTCTCCTTACAGCCTAGCTTCGATCGAGCTTCACACAAACGATGTAAGTGTAAGCTTGGTTCTCAACTCTACGATCGAGGCTTCTTCAATCGATGAAAGAAGGGCCTTGGATCTGGACAACCTAACGACGACGAACACAAAAACCTAACAGACAGAGTATAGGGTTTTTGGTTTACGACGACACACTATGAAGAGCTCTTTACAATAGATGCAAAGATTGGCTAGAGTTCTTCTTCTAAGCTTGGGATATATGAAGTGGGCTTAGAATCTAAGTGTGAAGGCTGTGAAGACGAGTTCCGATGAACTGGAAACTCGGAGAACACTGGAAAACAAAGACTCGAAGATTGCTATGAAAGCTGGGAGTGTTTGTTTGCTGTATGCGCTCAAATGCTCAAGTAGTGTTCTCTTTTTTCTTCGTCTTCATCCTTCACTATTTATAGGCGGAGGGATGGCTGAGATCCGTTGTTTGGTTGGTGGCCTTGTCCCTCCTCCTCTCGACAGTACTTGCGCAGACAGTAGCTTTTGCAGGTGCCCAGTTTGTCTCTTTGCCGAAAATGGCTAAGTTACAAACTTAACAGTAACTGGAGCGAGCCAGTACTGTTGCGGCGCCTTTGTCGGCCTGGCAGTCAACTCTTCCGCTCCACTCTGCTTTCGACACGTGGAGATCTCGTAATTAATGCTACGATCTCCTGTTGACTGGAGTTCAAAATATGGGCGGGAGTTGTGCTGTCGCTTTCTGGTAGGTAGTGGCTTGCTTTGCTTTAAGTTGTAGCGTCCGCTCTGAAGTGAGTCGCTTCAGGATCATACTGTAGCGGGTCGCTTTCGAAACGAAGTTTCGTAGTGACCGCTTTAAAAAGTGTTGACCCGCGTTGACTCGCTTCTGCTTTTCTTTGTAGCGTTCGCTTTGCTTCGCTTTGGTGGCTTCACTTTGACTCCACTGTAGCGCTCGCTTCGCTTCGCTGGTTTCGGCATGCTTCACTTCGGTTTGCTAGACTCGATTCGCTTTGGAAGAACACACTCAAGCGAGTGGCCTTCACTTGAATTCCTGCAGTCTAAAGCTAAGCAAAATAAAGGAGCCATCCTAACAGAGTAGGCTTAGAAAAATTCTAACCTATTAACTACATCAAAATGGGTCGCTTGGGAATAGGACACTTGGGGTTTTGGGATCTAATCAAAACAAATGACTTCATTTATCAAATGTCCCATGATGTTGCCCCTTAACAAATTAGTCCTTAACAATTCCCAACAAGAGTTATCAAAGAACGAAGAAGTTATGAAGAGTTCCAAGGTATCTATCCTACAACCCCCTTGGAAATAGTGAGTTTGAGTGAGTCTCTTGATAGTGTGGATGCTATTACGTTGAGAAGTGGAAGATCAATTGAGAAGCCAATGAGGCTCGGTGAAGAAAAAGATGAGAATGATAAGGAAGAAGTCCTAGTGGAGGACGATGATGAAGAGGAGGAAATGGTGTCTCCAAAAGCACCTATGCCAAAGGAAGATGTTCCAAAGAAGAAAGTGTTTGATTATGAAAAAGATGAACCACCTCATGAGTGGATAGAGTTCCCTACTCCAAAGAAGGACGTGATTTCCAAAGCTCCGTTTCCTTCTCGTTTGGCCAAGCCCAAGGTGGACCCCAAAATGAATAGGTTTGTTGAGATGTTTGAGAAAGTAAATGTCAATATTCCTCTCATTGATGCTTTGAAGGACATGCCGGGGTATGCAAAGTTCTTAAAGGAATTAGTTGCCAAGAAGAAGAAACTAGAAGCTTGTGAAACCATGGAGCTTTATGAAGAGTGTCGGGCTATTGTGCAAAGGAATTTGCCCCTTAAAAGGAAAGACCCCGGAAGCTTTACAATTCCTTGTGAGATCGAAGGCCAAAGATTTGAGAGAGCCTTATGTGACCTCGGAGCTAGTATTCATTTGATGCCTCTTTCGATTTTTCGAAGGTTGAAGATTGGAAAGTTCAAGCCTACCTTGATAGAGCTTCAAATGGCCGACAAGTCCATCACTAGGCCTCAAGGAATGGTGGAGGACGTGCTTGTAAAAGTTGGAGAGTTTGTGTTTCCGGCCGATTTCGTTGTTCTCGACATGCCGGAGGATCACGACACTCCTCTCATTCTTGGCCGCCCATTCCTCGCCACCGGAAGAGCTTCTATGGACATCGAGAGTGGAAACCTCACATTACGAGTAGATGATGAGAAGATGGTCATTTCCATCTACGATTCAATGAAGGAGCCGAAGAAAGCGTCTTGCTACAAGCTTGAGGTTGCCTCGCCATCGAAGCTCGATCAAGTGCCTCAAGGGCGTGGCTTGAAGAAGCAAGGAGTGAAGCTCAAGGAGAAGGTAGATTATCCGTCTCAAGGTGGAGGTTTCACCAAGTTTGGGGGAATCAAGTTTCAAGACGAGAGCGGAGGTCCATGTCATGAGAAGGTTGCAAATTTTGGGAGATTTTCAAGCTTTGGGAGCCGGGGAAAAACCTCGTTTGATGTGCCATGACTCACCTTTTGAGGTATCGTCGAGCTAACGACGTAAAACAAGCGCTCGTTGGGAGGCACCCCAACACGTATCCTTTATTTTCTTGTTTTCTTCAAGTTAGTCGTTTTTAGTCGAATAAGAGTTGAGAGTGGGTTAATTTGTTATGGAAAAATATTTCTAAGTGTTGGATACTTTCTTTTGCCTTAGAAAATTTTTGAGATTTTTCAAGTTGGCAATTTCATGCCTTAGAAAAATTTTGAGAATTTTCAAGTTTTTGTATTCCAACACTTAGAAAAATTTTAAGGGTGCTTAGTTGCGTAGGTGCAAAATTTTTCAAGTTTCATTTTAAAAGCATCACTTGAGTTGTAGTGTTTTTTGTTCACATGGTTAGATATTTTGGTTATCATTCCTTTGCTTTCAAGAGAGATGTCGATGATGAAGTTGAGCGAAAAATGGTATCATATTTTTGGAATCTTTTATGTGTGTATTGAGCATGAAATGATTGCCTAGCATGATTAACTAGGAATTATCGACCTTAGGCACATGAACTCTAAACAAAAGCTTGTGAGATTTGAGCCAAAACGTTGCATCAATAACGTTACTTTTTCTTTCTTGTGAGTTTGCCATGTAGTGCATTGTTATCTTCTAGAACTTGCCTTCAATCTCGATCGAGGTTGCTATATGTGCTACGAGAACTTAGAAATGATTTTAGGCCCTCACTTGTTAGTCTCATTATTCCCTAAACACTAACCAAATGAAACGTTAACTTTGTGGTCCCCCCTTGAGCCTTTGAAGCCTTTGTTGCTAAACCGGATGAAAAGGGGTGAAGGTTGGTTAAGGGAATCCATTGAAAGGTTGTGAAGTAAGTGGGAAAACGAGGTTTGAGTAGTTTGATTGAAGAGGTTGTTTTGAGATGAGAATACTCCTATGAGCTCTATTGAAAAAAAAAAAAGAAAAAAAAAGAGAAAAAAAAAATGAAAAGAGATGAGAATGAAAGTCTCATAGAAAGAAAAAAAAAAGAAAAAGAAAAAAAAAATGAGAAAATAAAGAAAGAGTTTAAATAAAGATAGTTGTGAATGAGAGCATAAGGGAGTATTCATGAATATTCGAGAAGCTCCGATCAACGCTTGTGTACTAAAGAGTGTAAAGAGGTGAAATGGTGAAGGTAGAAGGTGGAGAAATTCACACTTGGAATGGAAAGAAGAGGTGAAAGTACTTAAGAAGTCTCTTAGTCACTTAGCCTAAAAATCCCTACCTAAACCAATGTCCCCACATTACAAGCCTAAATAAAAGACCTAATTGATCTTAGTTCGAGTGCACAACCAAGCGATGGAGATCTTGAGGTTTAGGGCAAGCTTATGGTAAGAGCAATGCATGCATAAGTTCGATGAGTGTAAATTTCATACCATACACTTGAGAGAAAGAGCGATACACTTACACTTAGAGAGGTTTGGAGTTTCATGATGCTTGAGTGATTGATTTCTTAGTTGAAAGTGTTGTGTGATTATGGATTGTTCGATTCACCTTAGGAGTTCCATGATTGAAAATGCTTTGTTGAGTGAGTATTTTGAGACATCGATGATCTTGAATTGCATACCCATTCGGTTTGAGTGTTTTGATTGTTTTGTTCCATTTTCGGGACGAATAATGGCTTAAGTTTGGGGGAGTTGACAAACCGATATTTTATATGCATTTCAAGATGTTTTTGATAGGTTTTGGCTTTGATATGTGTGCTTAAACGAATAGGAAATGATAGGTTTTCATACTTATGCGTTTTCTATATGCCTTGTGTTTTCTCTTGATTTCCGTGCCTATTTCAGGTGCTTTGGCAATTTTCTGGGAATGTTTGAATTATTCTATGTCGAAGAGGATCGAAAGAGGAAGCCGTAGCACTTTGCGGATTAATTTTCCGATACCCGACGAGAGAGAACGAGCCAAAATCGTGAGAGCGCGCAAACTGTCAAATGTGGGCGGAAAGTACACGAGTCAACCGAAAATGAAATAGTCAACCCTTCATTTAACTTTCCAGAAATTACAGATTTTACCCCACCTTCTCAACTTAAGTTCCTAGTATTTGCAATTTAGTCCAAATGTGTGGGAAGACTATAAATAGTTAGATATTTTCCTCATTTGGCATCGAATTTCACTTGTCATTCTTTGTGACACTTTCTCTTAGAACCCTAGCTATTTTCCCTCTTTCTACTTTGGTATTTTTCAAATATTTGTGGATGATCAAGCTTGGAGATTGAAAATTATTGAAGAATTTCTATTCCTTTTACTTTCCTTGTTATTTCCATTATGAATTCCTCTCTTTTTGTTGGTTTGATTGTTAGATCTATGATGAGTGGCTAGTTTTCTTTGAGGTTTCAAATGATGGATGGTGTGAATTAGGCTAGGATTTAATGGTTTTTGATGTGGATTTACCTTTCCTTTGAGTTGCCCTTGGATTTGATTGGATTTAATTGCATGAGTGATTGACAACCATGAGTGCATATAAGGTGTTTGATGGAATGCCTAGGAAGCTTCCATTCATAGCACTTGGCATGAATCCTTGCTCATACTATCTAGTATTGATTTGCATTGCTCCTAGAAAGAATTATGTGAATTGAGTTAGATTAGTAGGCATTGTGCTTTTAGGAGTTGGTAATATGTTTAGAATGGTAAGCATGTTATTCAATCCACTAGTTATCAAGTCTTAGGAGGATGAGATAGCTTGATTTATGTAATAATGCCACTCAAAGGAATTAAAATGGTTTGATACATCATTTGCCTAGTCCTTAGCCTAGTCACACCGGAAATCATTTGAATCCTTGCTTGCTTTTATTGAATTTTGACTACTTGTACTTTACTTACTTGCTTTTACTTGCATTGTTTACTTGCTTAATTGAGAAAACCAAAATCTATGATATATGAGTGCTTAGATAGCATGATGGACCTTGGATAGTTACTTGACACCTCTTTCGACACACTCACTCCTTGTGGTTCGACCCGGACTACTAGCTAGTTCGGTTATTGTATTATTGACACTCTAGAAATAGGGTCGAGTCATCGCTTAGGTTATTTGATTGCAGAAATTTCAAGTGTAGGCCACTCGCTTGAGTGTGTTTTCCAATCGAAGCGACTCTACCCAGCCGAAGCGAAGCATGCCAAAGAATAGCGAAGCGAAGTGAGCGCTACAGTAGATTCGAAGTGAGTCTGCCAAAGCGAAGCGAAGCGAGCGCTACAGTGAAAGATGAAGCGAGTCAACGCGGAGTCAATAAATACTAAAAGCGGACACTCGGGAAATTTATTTTCCAAGTACACGCTACAGTATGACTTTGAAGCGACTCACTTGAAGCGGACGCTACATTTCTAAAGCGAAGCGA
Organism: Thymus quinquecostatus; assembly: GCA_024222315.1. Classification (NCBI taxonomy): domain Eukaryota; kingdom Viridiplantae; phylum Streptophyta; class Magnoliopsida; order Lamiales; family Lamiaceae; genus Thymus; species Thymus quinquecostatus. Next base: position 18,266,332 of record CM044173.1, on the reverse strand, counting down.
GCCCCCACCTAACAGAAAGCGACAGCACAATTCCCGCTCCATTTTGAACTACGAGTTCAAACTCCAGTCAAGAAGAGATCGTCGCAATTAATTACGTATCTCCACGTGTCGAATGAGGAGAGGAGCAGCGGAGTTGACTGCCAGGCCGACAAGGGCGCCGCTACAGTACTGGCTCGCTCCAGTTACTGTTATATTTGTAACTTAGCCATTTTTGGCAAAGAGACAAACTGGCGCGCCTGAAAAGTAATCTGCATGCGCAAGTACTGTCGAGAGGAGGAGGGACAAAGCCACCTACCAAGCAACGGATCTCGGCCAACCCTCCGCCTATAAATAGTGAAGGATGAAGACGAAGAGAAGTAGAACACTACTTGAGCATTCAGCGCCTACTGGAAACAAATACTCCCAGCTTTCAGCTTATTCATCGAGTCTTTGTTTCAAGTGTTCTCCGAGTTCCAGTTCCATCGGAACTCGTCTTCGCAACCTTCACACTTAGAGTTCTAAGCCCATTCCATATCCAAGCTTAGAGAAGAGCTTTAGCCTACTTTACGCTTTCTGTAAAGAGCTCTTCATTTAGTGAGTCTGTCGAAACAGAAAACCCTAACCCTAAAGTTCAGTTAGGTTTTGTGTTCGTCGTAGTAAGGTTGTTTTCGATCCAAGGCTCTACTTTCCTCGATAGTAGAAGCCTCGATCATAGAGTCTAGATCCAAGCTTACACTTTCCTCGATTGTGTAAAGCTCGATCGAAGCTTAGGTTGTAAGGAGAACCCGTAATCTCCCTGTTGTCAGGACTGAAGCGAGTGAAGCTTCCAGTCCAGTTTAGGTTTTGTGTGGTGAACCCGTAATCACCCAGACTTCGTCAGATCCAAGCAAGTGAAGCTCGATCTTGACATAGGTTTTTGAAGAACCCGTAATCTTCAAGTTCTTGAGTGAAGAGAACTAGTTGCCCAGTGCAACAAGTGGACGTAGGAGTTTTATCTCCGAACCACTATAAATCGCTGTGTCGTATCTCTAACCCTAATCTCTCTTTATTTGTTTACAGTTTTATTATCCATTGCAAAACATACTAAACAAACTCAAACTGCATTTTCAATTATTTAGGAAAGATTAGCTCACCGAATTTCCGCATCACGAGTAAAGACTCACTCTTGATCAAGTGCAAACTTAGGTCAAGAAGTTTAGCTTAACACTGTAGATCTAGCTTACGGCTAGGTCTTAAGTATTGAAGCGAGCTCTTTACTTGTCACTCCGAGTTAAAGGAAAAGAAGTTGAAAAACTTCAAAACACGTATTCACCCCCCCCCCCCCCCCCCCCCCCTCTTCGTGTTTTTCCTCTAACAAACCGGGACCAACAAGTGGTATCAGAGCAACGGTTCTTTCGAGCCACTGCTTTGCATATCAGAAGTGAGTCCCCTCTCGCTTCAGTTGTCTCACTGAACCGGATCCTTTTTCCTAAGTGCATAAAACCCTCACCCACGCATACTGCATTACTGCTGATAGTTTGCTATGTCTACATACAGTGCATCGAATCTTCCACAGTTCTCTATCGAAGGATATGAGACATGGAGCTTTCGAGTCGAGAGCTTCCTCAGTTCCATCCACGATAGAATGTGGGAGGTTATAGATGAAGGACCGATCAAAATCAAGAAAGCTATCTTTGTGGATGTTCCAGCTGCTGAAGGCCGTGCAGCTCACGTCAGACAGACATACGTGGAGAAAGACAACGACGAGTACAACTCCAACGACTTCAAAATTGCCAACCTCAACAAAATCGCACGCCACACGATGCAGAGCACTGTGTCGGATGCCTATCTGCCAAGGATCAGGATGTGCGCAACGGTGAAAGAAATGTGGGAAACCCTAGCCCTCATTTCTCAAGGAACAGACAAGATTAAGGAGAACAAGCTTGCCGTACAGATGCGGGAGTTTGAAGGCCTTATAATGAAGTCGGGAGAATCCATAGATGCCTTCGAGCTGAGAGTTACCAACATCATTGCTACTCTCAACTCACTCGGGAAGGAACTCAAAGACAAGGAGGTGAACCTCAAGATCGTTCGAGCTCTCACACGAAAGTGGCAGACCATGAAGGAGCTGTATCTGGCAATGAAGGACTTGTCAAAACTCACGCCGGAGATCCTGTTCTCTGAGCCCAAGGCTCATGAGTTTAATCTGAATCGTATGAGTCTTGACGATGAAGATGAAGCTCCTACACCTTTGAAAGGGGTCGCTTTCAAAGCCGCAGAAGGGCCAAGCGACTAGACACTCGCTAAGATGTCAAAAGAAGAGCTGGAAGAGCATGTTGAGTTCTTATCTAAGAACTTCAACAATATGAACTCTCGCGTGGGCAAGTACAAGAGGTTTTACAAACAGTACAAGGGAAGGAGCACTGAAGCTCGCGATGGAAAAGGAAAGAGAGAAGAGACGTCCAAAACGATCCCTAGAAACATGATGGATGTGGAGTGCTACCACTGCCACAAGATGGGCCATTACAAATCTGACTGCCCAAAGCTGAGCAAAGGAGCGAGAAGAACTGAAGGCCAAGAGAGAAGCCCCTCGGCAAGCGCTTGTTGCAAGTGAGCTGCCAGTCGCTTCAACTGAAGATGTCTCAAGCGACTCCGACGCATTTACTGATCCCAACTCCAGTGAGGGAGAGGATCTTGGGCTTATGGCGCTCACCGACGAGGATACTGGAGAGGTATTTTTTTTATCCTTCATCTAGTTCAATTACACACTCACGAAGAGGAAGTTCAGTCCTCGACATGGAGTGAGTTACTTGAGAAACATTACAAATTGTCAAGCGACCACGAAATGTTGAAACAAGCTATGTCTAATAGCGAGAAGGAGAACCAAAAGCTAGCCACTGAGGTTGACTTAGTCAAACTTAACTTAAGGGCTATGACTAGTAAGTTCGAGGATCTCTTTGCTAGACATCAAAGCTTGGAGGGAAGGTATGAAACCCAATCCAATCTAGTGGCCAATTTGAACAAAGCCTCGTATGCAAGGCAGGCACTAGAGAGCTCGCTTCTACCTTTTGGTAGAAAGGGAGGACTCGGATATGAGGGTGGACCTTCCAAGCCCACAGTCTTTGTTGGTGCTTCAAACACAACACCATCAGTTACTTTGGATGTGCCCACTGCCTCCAAAGTAACCACCAACAAGGACAAAGGCAAAATGGTTGAGAACTCTAAGAAGAAACCAATGAAGATGTCTATATCTTCAAAGGTAGAATCTAAGAGTAAGCAAAGTTCAACAGTCTCTAGCACTCACAATGCTAAAGCTTACCAATCAAAGGGTAAAGGGAAAACTGTTGAAGCTTCTAAGTCTCAAACCAAGACACGAGAGACAAAGGATCTTCCTTTTAAAAAGAGAAGTAATGTCTATATGTCACTTGAGCCGGATTGGAGATGGTCCAATCGTACTCATGTTGAGGGGGAAGTGTTCGAAGCACCCAAGAGGTCACTTCAAAACTCAAAAGTTCCTCAAGCGAGTCAGGGTCAAAATCCTAGTCTGACCGCTTCAAGGAAACCAAGCGTGCCGCTTCGAGAAACAGTAAACCCTAAATTAGTCTCTAAGCCAGTAGCTAATCTGAAGCGAGTCGCTTCGGGATACAAGCAAAAGGGCAAGAGCATAGGTATGTCTCAAGCGAGCCGCTACCCCTCTTGCACACACTGCTGCACTTGTGAAGCTGCCTCTAAGCAGAAATCACAATCTAAGAAGGTCGAGAAGCCCAAGACACAAGCTAATTCTCAGAAGAGAATGAAGCAAGTGTGGGTACTGAAAGGGACTAACCTGCAAGGACCCAAACTGATTTGGGTACCAAAACTTGTCTAATTGCAGGTGAGCGCCATGGACCCCATGCCAAGTGAAGGTCAACCTATTTGGTACTTGGACAGTGGATGTTCAAGACATATGACTGGCATGAGAGCTCTACTTCAAGAATATATAGAGAAGAAGGGTCCACATGTAACTTTTGGTGACAACTCTCGAGGAACCACTAAGGGTTATGGCGTACTGAAGATAGGAATGCTTAGAATCGAAGAAGTTTCCTACGTGGAAGGACTGAAGCACAACTTGTTATCCATCTCACAGTTTTGTGATAAAGGAAACAAGGTGGAGTTCATCTCCAACAAGTGCATAGTGAAGAGCAAGCTCACATCCCAGATTGCACTCATTGGAATTAGACAAAGGAATGTCTACATTGCGCAATGGGATAGCTGCAAAGAGGAGACGTGCTTGGTCGCTAGGAGTGCTACTGAGATTGGATGGCTATGGCATAGACGCTTGAACCATCTCAACTTCAAGAAGATCAATCGCTTAGCTCGGAAAAGCTTGGTGCAAGGCATACCTAATGAGGTCTTTGTCAAAGATCATCCATGCTCACCATGCCAACGAGGGAAGCAGACGAAGAAGCACTTCGCCAGTCTTGAAGAAGCTTCTTCCAAGCGAGTGCTCGAGCTACTGCATATGGATCTGTTTGGACCAGTCACTCCAGTTAGTGTCAATGGAAGGAAGTACACTCTTGTTGTAGTCGACGACTTCTCTTGCTACACTTGGGTTGTATTTCTTTTTAGCAAGAAGGAGACACTGTCCAAGCTACCCCAATTGCTCAAGCGACTTGCTGTGGAAAAGAATCAAGCGATTGTCACCATCCGTCAGAGGCACTGAGTTCCTGAACTCAACCATTGAAGCATATTGCACGGAGCATGGCATAGCACACCAGACGTCCTCAGCACGTACACCTCAGCAGAATGGAGTTGCTGAAAGAAGAAACAAAATCATCAAAGAAGCCGTTCGCTCCATGATTGTTGATTCAAAGCTTCCAATGAAGTATTGGGCTGAAGCTGCCAACACAACATGCTATACACAGAATCGAACGCTTCTAAACAAACGATTCGACAAAACACCATATGAAATATGGACAGGGAGAATTCCTAACATCTCTTATTTCCATATATTTGGTTGTAGGGTCTTCATCCATAATAATGGGAAGTCACAATTGAAAGCCTTTGAAAGCAAAGCTGATGAAGGAATATTCTTAGGGTATTCAACATCGAGCAAAGCCTACAGGGTGTTCAATTGTAAAACCCTAATTGTGGAGGAATCACCCCATGTCGTATTTGATGAGTCTTCTTTAAGTCTTCCACAGGAACAGGTTCAAGCGAATGATGAAAAGTCAAGCGAGGAACCCATCAACCCACCGACTTGGGACATGCTTGAAGATGATGAAGAAATCAAGGATTCAAGCAAGCAGATTGTCCAATAGAAGGTTGAAGATGCCCCCAAATCTCCTGAAGCGAGTGCAGACCAAGCACCCAATCCAGTCGCTTCAGATGGAGAAGCAAGCGACCCGAATGAAGAAAAAGAAGAAGCTGGTAGATCCAAGCGTGCATGGCTCAAGAATCATTCACCAAGCCAAATCATTGGAGATCTATCTAAAGGCGTGGTGACCAGAAGCCAAGTGTTTGGAGAAAGTGCTATGTTTAGTTGCTTTCTCTCAAATATTGAGCCAGCATGTGTGGAGGAAGCCCTAGCAGATTCTAATTGGGTGATTGCCATGCAAGAAGAGCTGAATCAGTTCACCAGGAACGACGTATGGTATCTCGTTGATCGTCCCAAATTTCAGCATCTGATTGGCACCAAGTGGGTGATCGTCCCAAATTTCAGCATCTGATTAGCATCTGAGGACCACAACGTTATGAGAAACAAAGCTCGACTTGTCGCTAAGGGCTACTGCCAAGAGGAAGGGATTGGTTTCGATGAGACCTTCGCTCCAGTGGCACGGCTTGAAGCGATCAGATTATTTCTTGCCTATGCAGCGGCTAAGAAGTTCAAGGTCTATCAGATGGATGTCAAGAGCGCATTTCTCAATGGCGAACTGAAGGAAGAAGTGTATATGGAGCAGCCACCGGGATTCGAGCAACGAGATAAGGTGTATCGATTGAAGAAGGCCCTGTATGGTTTGAAGCAGGCTCCTAGAGCATGGTATGATAGCCCATCTTAGTTCCTAGTGGATAATGGATTCCACAAAGGAAAGATAGACCGGACTCTCTTCACTATCAATCATGGAGAAGATATGCTGTGGGTCCAGATGTACGTGGATGACATCATATTTGGGTCACCAAACCAGTCGCTTAGCGAGAAGTTTGGAGAGTTAATGAAGACCAAATATGAGATGTCTATGATTGGCTTGATGAGTTGCTTCCTAGGTCTTCAAGTGAAGCAGCAGGATGATGGAATCTTCATCAATCAAGCCAAGTACACTCGAGATATGCTTGCCAAGTTCGGTGTTCAGCATGCTAAAGCTGTGAAGATCCCAATGAACACCAACTAGAAGATGGAGCCAGACCTAGATGGGAAGTCTGTGGATGCTACAGACTACCGAGCTTTGATCGGATCCCTTCTATATCTCACTGCAAGCAGGCCGGATATTGCGTTTGCAGTTGGAGTATGTGCTCGCTTCCAAAGCAATCCCAAGCACAACCATCTTGAAGCTGCCAAGCAAATCCTTCGCTATCTCAAAGGCACTGTCAACATGGGGCTGTGGTATCCAGCTGAAGATAATCTGGAGCTCACTGGATATTCCAATGCTGACTATGGAGGATGCCGTGTTGATATGAAATAAACGTCGGGCACTTTTCTGTGCCATAGCCATCCAATTTCTGTAGCACTTCTTGCAACTAGGCAAGTTTCCTCTTTGCAGCTGTCCCATTGTGCTATGTAGACGTTCCTTTGCCTGATTCCAGTGAGCACAATCTGGGACGTGAGTTTGCTCTTCACAATGCACTTGTTGGAGATGAACTCCACCCTGTACCCCTTATCACAAAATCGTGAAATGGATAACAGGTTGTGCTTGAGTCCTTCCACATAGGAGACTTCTTCAATTTTGAGCTTTCCAACTTTCAGTGCGCCATATCACCTGGTGCTTCCTCGAGAGTTGTCACCAAAGGTTACGTGTGGACCCTTCTTCTCTATATAGTTGTGAAGTAGAGTTTTCATGCCGGTCATGTGTCTTGAACATCCACTGTCCAAGTACCATACTTGTTGACCCTCACTTGGCATGGGATCCACGGCGCTCACCTGCAATTAGACAGATTTTGGTACCCAAATCAGTTTGGGTCCTTGCAGGTTCTTAGGTACCCACACTTGCTTCACTCTCTTTTGAGATAAAGCTTGTGTCTTGGGCTTCTCGACCTTAGAAAACTGTGATTTCTGCCTTAGAGCAGCTTCACATGTGCAACAGTGTGTGCAAGAGGGGTAGCGGCTCGCTTCAGTCCTCCTATGCTCTTACCATTTTGCTTATATCCTAAAGCGACTCGCTTCGGATTAGCTCTGGGTTTAGAGACTGACTTAGGGTTTTTAGTCTGTCGAAGCGGCTCGCTTGGTTTCCTCGAAGCGGTCCAACTAGGGTTTTGACCCTGACTCGCTTGAGAACCCTTCGGAATCTGAAGCGACCCAGTGGAAGCTTCAAAATCTTCCCCCTCAACGTTAGTCCGGTTGGACCATCTCCAGTCCGGATAACGTGACACATAGACATTACTCCTCTTTTTAGGAGGTAGATCCTTTGTCTCTCGTGTCTTGGCTTGAGACTTAGAAGCTTCAACAGTTCTCCCTTTACCCTTGGATTGGTAAGATTTAGCATGTTGAGTGCTAGGGACTGTTGAACTTTGCTTGCCCTTAGGATCTGCCCTTAAAGATATAGACATCTTCATAGGCTTCCTTTTAGGGTTCTCAGCCATTTCGCCTTTATCTTTGTTAGTGGTCACTTTGGATGCAGTGGGTAATTCCAAGGTGACTGATGGTGTAGTGTGAGATGCACCAACAAAGACAGTCGGCTTGGGAGGTCCACCCTCATATCCAAGGCCAGCTTTCCTACCAAAAGGCAGAAGCGAGCCCTCTAGTGCCTACCTAGCATATGATGCTTTGTTCAAGTTGGCAACTAGAGCGGACTGGGTTTCATACCTTCCCTCCAAGCTTTGATGTCTAGCGAAGAGATCCTCGAACTTACTAGTCATAGCCCTTAAATTAAGTTTGACTTCGTCAAGCTCACGGGCTAGCTTTCGGTTCTCCTTCTCGCTTTGAGACAGAGCTTGTTTTACCACTTCGTGGTCGCTTGACAATTTTTGGTGCTTGTCAAACAACTCACTCCATGAAGAGGATTGTTCTTCCTCATTGACAGTGTGTGCTAGTGTAATTGAAGTGATTGAAGGATAGAAGAATACCTCTCCTGTTTCTTCGTCGGTGAGCGCCATAAATCCAAGATCCTCACCATCACTGGAGTTTGGATCTGTGAATGCATCTGAGTCGCTTGGTGGATCTTCAGTTGTAGCAACCGGCACTTCACTCGCTACGAGCGCTCGCCTTGGAGTATCCCTCTTGGCCTTCAATTCCTCGCGCTCTTTAGCACTGAGCTTTGGGCAATCGAATTTGTAGTGGCCCATCTTGTGGCAGTGGTAACTCCACTTCCATCATGTCGCGCGGGATCGTCTTGGTCGTCTCTTCTCTCTTTCCTTTTCCTTCACGAGCATCAGTGCTCCTCCCTTTGTGCTGCTTGTAGAATCTTTTGTATTTGCCCACTCGAGAGTTCATCTTGTTGAAGTTCTTGGATAAGAACGCAACATGTTCTTCCAACTCTTCCCTCGTCATTTTGGCTATCGAGTGGTCGCTTGGCCCTTCAGCAGCTTTGAATGCTACTCCTTTTGACGTTGTGGGAGCTTCATCCTCTTCGTCGAGGTTCATTCGATTCAGATCGAATTCATAAGCTTTGAGTTCGGAAAATAGAATCTCCGGTGTGAGCTTGGATTGATCCTTGGTAGCTAGGTACAGCTCCTTCATTGTCTGCCACTTCCTTGTGAGAGCTCGGACAATCTTCAGGTTGACTTCCTTATCTGTGAGTTCCTTTCCAAGTGAGTTGAGAGTTGCAATGATGTTTGTAACCCTCAGCTCGAAGGCGTCAATGGATTCTCCTGGCTTCATTATCAGACTTTCAAACTCCCGCATTTGAACGGCAAGTTTGTTTTCCTTGATTTTGTCTGTGCCTTGAGAAATGAGGGCTAGGGTTTCCCACATTTCTTTCGCTGTTGCGCACTTCCTTATCCGTGGTAGATAGGCGTCAGACACGGTGCTCTGCATCGTGTGACGTGCGATTTTATCAAGGTTGGTGATCTTGAAGTCGTTGGGATTGTATTCATCTTTGTCCTTCTCGACGTACTCTTGTCTGACATGAGCTTCGCGTCCTTCAGCAGCTGGAACGTTTACAGATATGGCCTTTTTGATTTCGATTGGTCCGTCCTCTATGACTTCCCACATCCGGTCGTGGATGGAGCATAGGAAACTCTCAACTCGGAAACTCCATGTCTCGTATCCTTCGATCGAGAACTGTGGAAGGTTTGATGCGCTGTATGTAGACATAGCAAACTATCAGCAGTAAATGCAATATGCGTGGGTGAGGTTTTGATGCACTTAGGAAAACAGGATCCGGTTCAGTGAGACAACGTGAAGCGAGTGGGGACTCGCTTCAGGTATGCAAAGCAGAGGCTCGAAAGAACCGCTGCTCTGATACCACTTGTTGGTCCTGGTTTGTTAATAGGAAAAATACGTAGAGGGGGAGAGTTACAAGTAAAGAGCTCGCTTGAAACTTAAGACCTAGCTGAAGCTAGATCTATAGTATGTAGCTAGCCTGCTTGACCGAAGTGAGCACTTGATCATGAGGGAGTCTTTACTCGTATATGCGGAATTTGGTGAGCTAAAAATCTTTCCTAAGTATTTAAAATTTCCAGATTAGGTTTGTATAAATGCAATATGCAATGGATAATCAAATAAGTAAGAGTTTAGGGTTAGAGAGATACGACACAGAGATTTATAGTGGTTCGGAGATAACGCTCCTACATCCACTTTGTTGCACGACGGCAACCGTTCTCTTCACTCAAGAACTTGAAGATTTCGGGCTCTTCAAAAGCCTGGTCAAGATCGAGCTTCACTTGCTTGGATCTGACAGACGCTGGGTGATTCCGGGTTCACACCAAAAACCTAACTAGACTGGAAGCTTCACTCGCTTCAGTCGAACAGACAGGGAGATTACGGGCTCTCCTTACAGCCTAGCTTCGATCGTGCTTTACACGAACGATGTAAGTGCAAGCTTGGATCTAGACTCTATGATCGAGGCTTCTTCAATCGATGAAAGAAGGGCCTTGGATCGAAAACAACCTAACAACGACTCAAAAACCTAACAGACAGATTTAGGGTTTTTGGTTGACGAATACACTGTGAAGAGCTCTTTGCAGTAAGTGCAAAGATGGCTAGAGCTCTTCTTCTAAGCTTGGATATGGAATGGGCTTAGACTCTAAGTGTGAAGGTTGTGAAGACGAGTTCCAATGAACTGGAAACTCGGAGAACACTTGAAAACAAAGACTCAAAGATTGCTCGAAGGCTTGGGAGTGTTTGTTTGCTGTATGCGCTCGAATGCTCAAGTAGTGTTCTACTTCTCTTCGTCTTCTTCCTTCACTATTTATAGGCGGAGAGATGGCCAAGATCCGTCGCTTGGTTGGTGGCCTTGTCCCTCCTCCTCTCGACAGTACTTGCGCAGGCTGGCACCTTTTCAGACGTCCAGTTTTGGCATTTTGCCAAAATTGGCTAACTTACAAGGCTAACAGTAACTGGAGCGAGCCAGTACTGTTGCGGCGCCTTTGTCGGCCTGGCAGTCAACTCTTCCTCTCCACTCCGCTTTCGACACGTGGAGATCTCGTAATTAATGCTATGATCTCCTGTTGACTGGAGTTCAAAATATGGGCGGGAGTCGCGCTGTCACTTTCTGGTAGGTAGTGGCTCGCTTCGCTTAGGAATTGTAGCGGCCGCTCTGAAGTGGGTCGCTTCACGGTCATATTTGTAGTGAGTCACTTGAGAAATAGATTTTCCGAGACACTACTTAAGTAAGTGTTGACCCGTGTTGACTCGCTTCGACTTTTCTTTGTAGCGCTCGCTTCGCTTCGCTTTGGTGGGTTCACATTGATTCCACTGTAGCGCTCGCTTCGCTTCGCTAGCTTCGGCACGCTTCACTTCAGCTTCGGTAGACTCGCTTCGCTTTGGAAAACACACTCAAGTGAGTGGTCTTTACTTGGAATTCCTGCAGTCTAAAGCTAAGCAAAATAAAGCCAACCTAACAGTATAGGCTTAGAAAAATTCTAACCTATCATCTACATCAAAATGGGTCGCTTGGGAACAGAACGCTTTGGGGTTTTGGGATCAAATCAAAACACTTCATTTTTAAAGTGTCCCATGTAGTTCCCCCTTAACATTTTTGTTCTTAACAATTCCCAACATGTTTACAACAGATTTACTGAACTCCACCAATCCATCAGCGGAAAGGTGATTATCTCCACCCCCGGCAGTCTTGATGATGCCAAAAGGGGGAAAATAATGTGAAATCAAGTGGTACTGAACAAAAGAAGGAACAAGGAGGAGTAGGAGGAAGTGTTGAAAGGATCGAAACTGGTAGCTTGATCGAAGGATGGAGTGGAGGACAAGGAGAGGAGGAATAGTTGGAGGATGAAGCACGGGCAGAGCTTGCTCGAAAGAAGGGAAAAGACAAAGTGCTTGAGGAGCCTCGCAAGCCACAAGCTGGGAAGCTGCTAGCTTCGTCTATAGCTGCCCATCCTGTTGTTTCTACCGTACTCACCAAGAAGCAAACGGAGGAACAAATTGCAGCAGACGAAGCTCTTGCCATGGCTCTGCAGCAAGAGTTTAATCTTAGAGAGATATCCCAAATCGGCGCTTCAGTTTCATCATTTCAAGCGCCCGCTGTAACTGTTGCACTCGCTACAACTGCTGCCCTCACTTCAGCTATTGTTGGCGCCGCTTCCGCCAGCCAAGCGATCATTCCTTCTGCCCATGCAGAAAAGAAGCAGATGCCGCCCCCACCACCTCCTGCGCCTAAAACTCACTGTTGGTCCCGGTTTGTAAGAGGAAAAACACGTTGAGGGGGGGGGGGGGGGTGAATACGTGTTTTGAAGTTTTTTAACTTCAAATTCCTCGAACTCAGAGTATGAAGTAAAGTGCTCGCTTGAACAACTAAGATCTAGCTGTGAGCTAGATCTAAAGTATTCGCAGATCTCTTGACCTAAGCTTGGAGCTTGATCAAGAGTGAGACTTTGCTCTAAATGCGGAATTTCGGTGAGCTAAATCTTTCCTATGTATTTAAAGTTCCAAGTTGTGTTTGTTTAGATGCAAGTGCAATGAATAATCAAACAAAGGAAATAAAGAGTTTAGGGTTTAGAGAGATACGACACAGAGATTTATAGTGGTTCGGAGATGAAACTCCTACGTCCACTTTGTTGCACGAAGCAACTGTTCTCTTCACTCAAGAACTTGAAGGTTACGGGTCCTTCAAAATCCTAGTCGAGATCGAGCTTCACTCGCTTGGATCTGACGACAGACGCAGTGATTGCGGGTTCACTACTAAAACCTAACTGGACTGGAAGCTTCACTCGCTTCAGTCCGACAATAGGGAGATTGCGGGCTCTCCTTAAAGCCTAGCTTCGATCGAGCTTTACACGAATGAGGTAAGTGCAAGCTTGGATCTAGACTCTATGATCGAGGCTTCTACTATCGATGAAAGTAGAGCCTTGGATCGAAACAACCTAACAACGAACACAAAAACCTATCGAACAGAACTTAGGGTTAGGGTTTTTGGTTTACGACGAACACACTATGAAGAGCTCTTTACAGTAAGTGTGAAGTAGGCTAGAGCTCTTCTTCTAAGCTGAGATATGGAATGGGCTTAGAATTCTAGGTGTGAAGGTTGCGAAGACGAGTTCCGATGAGACTCGAACTCGGAGAACACTTGGAAACAAAGACTCGAAGATTGCTAGAAAGCTGGGAGTGTTTGTTTGCAGTAGGCGCTCGAATGCTCAAGTAGTGTTCTGCTTCTTCACATCTTGATCCTTCACTATTTATAGGCGGAGAGATGGCCGAGATCCGTTGCTTGGTAGGTGGCCTTGTCCCTCCTCCTCTCGACAGTACTTGCACAGACGGATAGCTTTTCAGGCACGCCAGTTTGTCTCTTTGCCAAAGATGGCTAAAATACAATTTCAACAGTAACTGGAGTGAGCCAGTACTGTAGCGGCGCCCTGTCGGCCTGGCAGTCAACTCCTCTGCTCCACTCCGCATTCGACACGTGGAGATCTCACAATTAATGTGACGATCTCAAGTTGACTGGAGTTTGAAATAGGAGCGGGAATTGGGCTGTCGCTTTCTGGTAGGTAGTGGCTCGCTTCGCTTTGAAGTTGTAGCGTCCGCTTTGAGTTGAGTCACTTCAAGGTCGTTCTGTAGTGAGTCGCTTGGGAGGTGAAGTTCCCGAGTGACTGCTTTAGAAAATGTTGACCCGCGTTGACTCGCTTTGGCTTTTACTGTAGCGCTCGCTTCGCTTCGCTTTGGTAGACTCGCTTCGATTCCACTGTAGCGCTCGCTTCGCTTCGCTATTCTTCGGCACGCTTCACTTCGGCTCGGTAGACTCACTTCGCTTGAAAAACACACTCAAGTGAGTGGCCTTCACTTGGGATTTCTGCAGTCTAAAAACCTAAGCGAAATTTGAGCCATCCTAACAGTGTAGGCTTAGAAAAATTTCTAACCTATTATCTACATCAAAATGGGTCGCTTGGGAGTAGGACACTTGGGGGTTTTGGGATCAAATCAAAACAATACTTCATTTCTTTAAAATGTCCCTTATAGGTTCCCCCGTAACATGTTTGTCCTTAACAATTCCCATCACTCACTTAAAGCGCACTGCACCGGAATCAAGGAAGAAAGATCCTGCGGCTAAGCGCCAAAGGACAGTTGCTGCAAAGTCCGGTCGCATGGAGAGAAGGAGGAGGAGTGAGGAGGGAAGGAAGAAGGATGTGGAGAAGGAGGAGAGGCTGAAGCTTGCCAGGATAAAAGTAGTGGAAGGAAGGATTGAGTCCCACTGGAATGAAGTGAGGCTCATCCCATCTGCCATCTCGAGGAGTTCATACATTCCATTCACGCCCAAAGAGTCGGAGGCTTGCCAAACCCAAGCAATAATCGACACTTGCACGTTACACTCAAAGAGATGACGGATTCCAAACGCTACTCTGTGGATGAAGTTGATTTTATCTGCAAGCGACTCAACGAGAAGCTGCCACAATTCAATTTTGTTGCTGGTGCACAATGTCACAAAATGATGAAAGAATTGACGAGCAGAACAGAGGAGGAGCTAGTAGTGTTAAGAAACAACCATCCTAATGCTCGTGAGATCGAAGACTTCATCTCCAGTGACCTTCTTGAGATGTGGCTCATATGCAAGGAAAGATTTATCAAAGCCTACTACTGCTGGCAGGTAGTGCCACTGCAGGATGAGTGCTCAAGACTGGACGCTCTCAATAACCTTCTGTGTCATTACAATGAGGAGCTACGCCGGAAAATCTTCACTCAAGCCGAGCTTGCTGATCCCAAGCCCATCATCGTCAAAGTGCCAGCAGTGACTGAATTTCCGATGCCACTCCTACCAAACTCAAGTGTTCCGTACAGGAGGATCATTGAAGAGGAGGTTGATGAAGCTTTGAGACTGGAGAGCAGCTTCAGACCTAACCAATACAACGTGAGAACTATGGAGGAGAAAGTCCTTTCTGCCTACTACTTGGAGGAGGAGAAAGAGGAGAAGGAGAAGGAAGAGAAGGACAAGACTGCTGAAGATCCTTGAATTCTATATCCATAAATTGTGAACTGTCTTGTTCATCTATCATATTTACTTTTCTGTCATTTTGTGTCGTTTACAAGCTTTGTGAATGACTTATCTTTATGCTACAAACTCACTATGATAACCGAAAAAAAAAGGGGAAAGGAACTTAAAAGATAAATTGAGCAAATCTGCAAAGGAAGCAGTCGCTTGAAGTTCCTTCCACGGTTAGTAAAAAATAGAAAATTTCAAAGTTTGTGGGTTTTGGCATCATCAAAACGGGGGAAATTGTTGGGAATTGTTAAGGATCACATGGTAAGGGGGAGCTCATATGGGACACTTTGAAGTGAGTATATATTTGTTTCGTCCACCTCTTCGTCAATGATACTCCGGTCGGGAACACTTGTGCCGGGCAGGAATGGCATGGGGAAGTCCTTCACGGCAGGTACTTTGATAATTAGAGGTTTAGGATCAGCAAGCTCTGCCAATGTGAAGATCTTCCGCCTCAACTTCTCGTTGTAGGCACAGAGAAAGTTATTGAGCGCATTTATCCTCGGGCACTCATCCTGTAGTGGCACTACTTCCCAGTAGTAGTAAGCTTTGATAAACTTCTCCTTGTAGAACAGCCACTCATCACGGAGGTCTCTAGGAATGAAGTCCTCGATTTCTCGAGGGTCTGGATGTTCATTCCTTCGCACAATAAGCTCCTCTTCTGTCCTGCTCGACATTTCTTTCATGATCGCATTGAATTTTGCACTCAACTCAGTGCTCCACTTCGGAAGCTTCTCAATAAGTCGCCTGCGAATATATCCTTGCTCTTCCTTGCGTGGGTAGCGGCCATAGTCAATCATTTCCTTCGTGGTAACGTAGCAAGTGTCCATCCATGCTTGAGTTACACACGCCTCTGTTTCTTCTGGCAAGAAGGGAATGAAGGCGCTTCGAGTGAGGGGGGACTGGATGAGTCTCACTTTATTGAAGTGTTCCTCGATCCGGCCGTCAATGATTTCAAGACGCTTGGCCTTGATCCTTCTCTCCTTCTCTTCCTCATTCTTTCTCTCTTCTCCTCTCTTCCTCCTCCTCTCCATCTGACCAGCTCGTGAAGCGACTGTCTGTTTGATCTTTCGGCGCTTGGCCTCAGGATCATCCTCTCTCCCTTCAGGTGCAGTCCGCTTCAGTATTTGCTTTAGTGCTGGGGGTGGAGGCATATCCTTCTTCTTCTCTGAGGCACTTGGAGGAATGGCTGATTGGCTGGATGAAGTGGCTCCAGCAGTAGATGAAGTGAGTGCCAAAGATGAAGCGACCAGAGTTGAAGCAGGCACTTGGACTTCAGTAAGAGCTTTCAGAGCTTTCAGATCAAATTGTTTTTCCAAGTCGCGGGCGAGGGCCTCGTCAGCTACGATTTGCTGCTCCCTTTGTTCCCTGGTTAACAAAACAACAGGAGGGTGAGTAGCAATGGAAGAGCCAAGCAACTTCCCCTCAACCGGCTTGCGGGGCTCTTCAGTGATTTTGTCTTTGCCCTTTCTCCTTGCAAGCTCAGCCCGAGCTTCATCATCCACCTCCTTCTCCTCTTCAACTCCTCCTACTCCACTACTTCCTCCTTCGATCATTATTCT
Source organism: Thymus quinquecostatus (assembly GCA_024222315.1). NCBI lineage: Eukaryota > Viridiplantae > Streptophyta > Magnoliopsida > Lamiales > Lamiaceae > Thymus > Thymus quinquecostatus. The sequence goes on along the minus strand of CM044173.1, from coordinate 18,250,038 downwards.
TTCCACTTCACTTCCTCCAGCTCCTCCTTGTATGTCCTGTTTTTCAGTACTTTCCTTCACAACACTTTCCCCCCTTTTGGCATCATCACTGCCGGGGGTTGAGGCGATCAACTTTCCAGTGATAGATTGGCGTAGTTCCTCAAATTTGTTAAAAACGGCGTGGAGCATCTTCTCGGTCCGTGTCGCGAAGACATGTTCTTCGGACATCACTATCTCCACCGTTTTTATTGAGATTTCTTCAAGCAGGTACTCACACTGCTTCTTCCTCTCCTTGACAGAGTCCATCAACCTCTCAAGCGACTCGACGGATTTGAAGCGAGCGTCCAGCTCCGCTTCAATGTCTGCCCGAATTTGCTTTCTCTCTTCCTCGATGGTGAAATTGAGAAAGTCCTGTAAAGCTTCAAGTTCTGCCTTTGCAGAGGCGATAGCACTCTCTTGGCTATTGAGCGTCACACGGAGTTGAGCCGCTTCGGCAATTCTGATCGCAAATTCACTGGCCCTCTCCTGTGCTTGGTTAACTTGGATAGCTAATTCTGCATGTTTTAAGTCCATGGCTTGAGCACTTCTTCGCCGGCTCTCAAGTTCACCTTTCTCTTCTTCACGCTCGAGCTTAAGGATTTTCACTTCCTTTTCGAGCGTGTCAAGAGCTTTCTTGACTCTGGTCAACTCGCTTCCAAGCTTGACCAGTTCATTCTCCTTCTTATCCACCTCCTTCCTTTCCTTCTCAAGCTTCTTCCTCAGTTCTTTCTTCTCTCCCTCCAATGCCACCAACTTGGCATTCACTTCCCTCAGTCTACTCCTCTCAGCCTCAAGCAACTGCTTGAGCTCGGTGATAGATTTGTCCTGGTCTCCGACCAGTTTCACTTTCTCCTCCAAAATCTTCTCCTTCTCCTCCAACAATTTCCCTTTTTCCTCCGCCATTCCCTCCAATTCTCCCTTTTTCTTGTCAAAATCTTCTCAAAGATTCTTGACCTCCAACACCTTCTTGTTCAACTCCTCATCCTTCTTGGAGATCTCACTTTGAAGATTTGAGATCTCCACTTCCTTCACTTGCACCTCCTCTGCATGATTTCTCATCAGCCGCTGCTCGTGGATGGTCGGCACTCGCTCAGGGACTGAAGCGTCTGGATAGGTTCGCTTCACTTTGGCATCCGATTTTTCCCAAAAACTGGTCCCCATCAAGGAATGCGTGAAATCCATTCTCTCCAATGAAGTCCAGCAGCTGTGCCTCCATGCGAATCAGTTCTTCCTCTTTAAAGGCCTTTAGGAGGTTGAAGACCTTGTAATACTCAGTTCCGCGGTAGGTGATGTAGGTGAAGAAGTCGACGGTTTTGGTGAAAAACTCGTCAGACATCGGCACTGAGGAGTAGCGAGTGGAGATTGTCTGTGCAGCCTGCTCTCTATCCTTGACATATCTTTCGAGAGCCTTCATTTCTGCAGAAACTGTGGGAAGTTGGAATGGTGGAATGATAGTTCCGGTAGTTTGGGCGGTATCGGCTGTAGCTGCCGATGAGGAAGGGGATTGGGTTGATGATGAGGCTTGGGAGGTTTCGGTGACTTGGATGGTTTCAGTGGCTGGTTGCTGGGTTTGGGTTGGTTGGAATATGGTGAATGCAGCAGTAGGATCTGTGCTGAGAAGTGGGATTGGGGGTAGTTGGAAAGAAGAAGCTGATTCTTCTTCGTGTGGAGATAGGGGGGATTTATGAGGTTGAGGTTGGGCTGAAGATGAGGCTTGGGGTTCTGGTGGTGGTTGAATTTGGGTTTGGATTGGGGGTTTCTGTGTTTGAGGTGGGGGAGTTTGGATTTTGGTGGGTGATGGCTGGGGTTGGGTTACTTCGGTCTCCTCAAGCGGCTGCTCCTCAGCCTCGCTTCACTTGACCAGCGAAGCGACTCGCTTGAGTTTCTTCTTCGCTCGCTTCGGCGCAGCTCGCTTCCCGGGTGAAGCGGCTCGCTTGGTTTGGATCACTTCAACTTGCCTTTCGGCAACTGGTACTGCTGCGGGCACTTCAACAGCAAGAAGTCCCGAATCAATTAGTGATTTGTCCGACCTCCACAAGTCGTAGAACACTGTGTTCTTCTTGTAGTCCGTGATGTTTGGTTCTTTCCATATCTTTTTAGGATATCGTTCCTCCAGTGCGACGGAGAGTCTGGAGAAAAATTTAAGTTTCCTGATCGGTGTTTAGATGTTAGGATTTTCGTAGTGTTTTCGAGTCCGTTTTCATTATGTTTTTGTGTCATTTTGTTTGTCTTTTGCTATGATTCGGTTGTTTGGAATTTGGTTCGTGTAGGATCATTAGGTGGAAGGAATGGACGAAAACGGGTCGAAAAAGGCAAGGAATTGAGGAAAAATCGAGCACGGGGCGAGCATGACGTTGGACGACCGTCCAGAGTACGCTGGACGAGCGCACATGCGCTGGACGAGCGTCCAGTGAAGAATTGAAGAAGAATGCGAGTGCAACGTTGGACGAGCGTCCAACGTACGTTGGACGACCGTCCAACGTTCCGGCCAGCTGTAGTTTCTTTGTATAATTAGGTTTTCATACCTATTATATATACTATCCCTTGTGCACGAATTCTACAACACTTTTACTATTATTTAGCTTTAGTTTTTAGCATTCAAACACTCTAGATTAGTTTTTATTGTTCGGATCTGAATTCTTCGTTTTTGCAATTTAATTCAAGACCTCTTCGTCTATTTCGAGTTCTTCATTCTTCGTTTAATTCTCGTAAGTTCTTTATTGCTTTCGTTTACTTGTTTTTAATTGCTTGCTTTTGTTTTAGATTAGTTTTCTTAATTGCTTCTTTAAATTTCCTTAGTTTAATTTCGTTCTTTCGATTTCTAGTTTAAAGTTTAGATTCGTTTTTCTCAAGTTTCAATTCTCTCGTTTTTAAAGCTTTCAAAGTTAGATCTATTTTCCTTTAAATTTCCAGATTACATTCATCATGTCTAGAGTAGTTTATGCTTTCTTCGTTGCTTCCTTTATTGCTTTCTTTTCGATTCTTGCCTAGGTAGATTAATCGTTTCACTTTAGTTTAATTCTTAGATTTTTTTGCTCGTTCTTAGATTAGTTATTTATTAGCTTTTATTTATTGCTTTGATTTATTTTATTTGCCTAGGATTTAAAACCAAAAACCCAAAAATCTTATTTACTTGCTTTCCTAGATTTAGGCTAGATTAGGATTTACTACATAATTGATTGCCCTGTTAAATTTTCCTTGAGATTCGATACTTAGGTTTTACTTGCTAGTGCTACAATAGGATTTCGTACTATTGCGAACACTTTTTAGTGAAACAAATTTTGGCGCCGTTGCCGGGGAAAACTTTAGGCGATTTATTGTGTAGTATTTTTATTTGTTTTATTTTTATTTTTATTATTTGTGTTTCTTCGATTTTCTTGTTTCTCCTACTCGGTGCGTTTAACCCTTTTGTTGAGTGTTGTTTATGCATGGTCGCCGAAGTCTTCAAAGGAATTTAGCGCCCTACTTCGACAACATCCATCAAAGGAAAGCGATTTTAGCCGCGAAGGAGAATGAAGAGACTGATTCACAAGACTTTTTTCCTTGGTCTTGTTATTTGCAGAGCCCGAAGCCATGGCAGCTAGAGTCGTCATGGGCGATTTTGCTTGCCCCACATTCACAGCCACTACTTCGGCGATTGTCCTGACGGAAGCGGTCAGGAATCATGAGCTTAAACCTCATCACATGGCGTTGCTCCCATCCTACCTAGGGCTGCCCAACGAGGATGCTTTGACGTTCATCCGAGAGTTCTGTACGGTGGTGCAAACTTTCCCACTCTCGGGACTCACGGAGGATAACTTGAAGATGAAGTGCTTCCCGTACACCCTCAAGGATCGAGCAAAGTCATGGTATTTGTCTCTCCCGGCCAACTCTCTCACCACATGGAATACGGTGTGTGAGAAGTTCATGCTCAAGTACTACCCGAACCGCAAGACTCAAGAGGTTCGGTCGAAGATTATGAATTTCTCCCAAGACAACGATGAGCCATTTCATGAAGCATGGGAGAGGTTCCAAGAGCTACTTCAACAATGCCCCCATCATCAAATGGCATCAGAGTGGCTTTGGCAATATTTCTACGACGCCCTCAATCAGACTTGTCAGTTCATGGTGGACAGTTCGGCCGGAGGCAACATAGCGGTCAAGACAGCTGACGAGTTGAAGGATATTTTCGAGACGCTCACTGCGAGTTCTCAACAAAAATCAGCTAGACCGAGGAAAGTGGAGGCGAGTGCAATTTCGATGAGCCCCGATTTGAAGAAGCAAATGGCCGACATGTTAAGGGATCTCGAAAACTTGAAGATGAAGCAAAGTGCACCGGTCCCAAAGGAGGAAGAGAGGAAGCCCGATCAATGCAAGATTTGTGGAGAGCTTGGACACATCAAGGAGGTGTGCCACAACATGGGGGAGTTTCCATACGAAGGAGGAGCCGAGGTGTACGCCGCTCAAGGATACCCGCCTCAAGTGCCTCCACCTCAAGGATACCAAGGGGGATACAATGGACGTTTCCAAAATCCGAGGCCAACACAAGGGCAAGGTAATCCTCCTACCTATCCATATAGGCATCCTCCACCATATAATAACTCCTATCCCCCTCCACCAAACCCCTACTACTCTCAACCTCCACCATATTATCCACCTCCTCAATACCCTCCAAATCCCTATTATCCACCACCTCCATACTACCCACCTCAACCAACTCCTACACCACCACCACCATATCCAAATTCTCGCCCTCAAGGATCCCCACAAAAGCCTCCCGTCGATGAGAGTCTCTCTACATTCCTACATGAGGCTAAATTGGCTCGAGAGACTTAAGATGCTAACATAAAGAGGCTCGAGATGGCCATTGGCCAAATTTCTGGTTCCATGTACCTAATGCAACAACTGGGGCGAATTCCGAGCCAAGGGATTCAACCACAACAAGCCAACGAGGTGCAAAGCCCTCATCCTTCATATGTTCCTCCCGTTCCACCTCACCAAGCTCATGCAATCACGGTGTTACAACGCAATGGTGGCACGATGTTTCCCCAAGGCCATTCAAGTGTTAGGAGGAGCCCGAGCGAGAAGTGGAGCAACGGCAAAAATCCGGCTGCGCAGCATGCTGGACGGGCGTCCATCGTTTCTGGACGACCGTCCAACATTGGACAACCGCCCACAGTCACGCCAGCCCCTGGACGAGCGCCAGAAAATTTTTCAGCGAAGCCCGCGCTGGAGCCGTCCAACGTACGTTGGACGACCGTCCAAGGCTGAAGAGGTGCCAAATGCGAAGCCCACCTTGGACGAGCGTCCAGCCAACAGTGGACGAGCGTCCAATGCCCAGAACGCACGCACGAAGTTCGAGGAAGCCGCGAAGGAGGCCAAACCTCTTCACAAGACGCTCAACCCTTATATTCCACCTATTCGGAGTGTTGTGAGGAAGGAGAGAAAGGATCTCGAGCCTATCAACTCGTTTCATAAGAGAGGAGATCCGGGAGGTTTCGACTTGAGCATTGTTTTGGATAGTGGAGAGACCGTCTCGGGATTGATGGATCTAGGAGCTGCGGTGAATTTAATGCTGTATTCTATTTTCGAGAAGATGAACTCAAGAGTCCTTCAAGCTACCAACATGCGCATTGAGCTAGCATACGGCACCGTGAGTAGTCCCTTGGGAGTTGTGGAAGATGGCACTATCATCGTTGGTGGAATTCGAGTCGTTACCGCCTTTGTCGTGCTTCATGAAGGCAAGGGAGCTATGAGCGCAACCGGTCATCTACTCTTGTTGGGACGACCGTTTATGGCCACTACCCGAGCCCGGATTGATGTAGGTACCGGCACATTGAGCATGGCCGACGAAGGAGGTTCGGTAACGTTTTCGGTTTTTGGAAATTCACCTTCTATTCCAACTTCTTCTTTTCATTCATGCTCTTTTGTTAAGCTTGCTAACCCTCTTATTGAGGTAAATGTTTGTGAGGTTTCTGACAGGGTAGGAGCTCTTGAAGAACTCATTGACGAAGAAGAGTCCATTGAAGATGACGAATTCTTTGGTTGTGTGGATGAAGAAGAGGACATTATCGAGGAATTTCTACAGAATTTGGAGGAGGTGGATGAGGTGGATGAGGAAAGATCAACACTTGCGCCGAATGAAGAAGAAGACATAATCGAAGAATTTCTATGGAATTTGGAGGAGGTTGATGAAGTGGAAGAGGACAGCTCGACACATGCATCGAATGAGAACGTGGTCGTTAACTCTTTTCTTTCTAACCTCACCATTTGTGAAACATCTTTTCTTGCAGTGTCTAACTCGAAGATGTTTGAGGAGGAGTTCGAACTAAGTGTGGGGGAGTTGAGAGTTGATGATGACCACGTTTTGGATCTTCGAGATTGTTCGAGAAGAGAGAGTGAGTGTGTCGCAAGGAGCATCAAAACGTCATTTGGTGCTACGGGTTTGGGTTGATCGTATCCTTCGTCAAGCTAATGACGTTAAATAAGCGCTTGGTGGGAGGCAACCCACGTAAAAAAAAAAAAAAAAAAAAAAAAAATCTCTTTTATTTTTGTAGAGTAGGATTTATTTTCTGTTGTTTTTTGTTTGTTTTTCTTTTTGATATTCGTGAAGGGATTGGTTCGTAAGGATTGCAATGGTATGGAAGGCCTCGTGAGGGAGAAAAAGGGAGAATTCAAGCAAAATTTCGCGAGGGCCGCTCTGGACGGGCGTCCAACGTGCATTGGACGAGCGTCCAGCGTATTTTCAAGTTTTTAAAAAATTCAGCGAAGGCTGCGTTGGACGGGCGTCCAACGTACGTTGGACGAGCGTCCAACGTAATTAAGTCCTCCAATTTTTCTGCGAATGCGGCGCTGGACGAGCGTCCAACTTACGTTGGACGACCGTCCAACACAAGACGGGCCCCCAATTCGATTTTGAGTCAAATTTTTCCAAGGTTTCTACTTATCCCCTTTTCTTCTCCCTCTCTTTCTCACAATTTCTCTCCCAAGTGCAGAAAGAGTTGCAGCCGCCGTCGTTCGCAGCTTTCGCCGCCGCCGTCGTTTTCCGTCGCCGCCGCCGCTGTGAGTCGTCGTCGGTGCCGCCGTTCCGTCGCCGTATTCCAGCCGCCGTCAGTCGCATACCTGCACAGCCGCACGACGTCGACGCCGTCTGTTCCCTCACCGTCGCCGTCGCCCGCCGTCAAGCTCGCGCTCAAGCCCAGATTTACCTTGGACGAGCGTCCAAGGGCAGTTGACGAGCGTCCAACGCAGCTGCTGCCCGATTCGTTCTCAGCCTGTTCCGGTCCATTTTCGACGTTAATTCACCCCGTCACATCCCCATTCCACTCATCTCCTACCATGGTTCGTGGTGAACTCGGAGAAGCCCGACCTCTTACCGATGGACGCATTCCGTTGCATCGCCGCCCCAACTACCACCCTTCTAGGGTCTCCGAGGCCGCCTTTGGCCTTCAGCAGCACGTCCCTTTCCCGACGGAGAGGTACGAAACCCCGAACTTTTATCTCCGTTTACGTGGCAAGGATATTCGACCTCCTAGGCATTACAATATGGATTTTCTTTGTCGTTTACCTATTTGGGATACACTTAGAGGATACATAAATTGTTTGGGCCTTATGCATTTAATTACACATGCTTGGGACGGTCATGAGAGTCTATGCATTGAAATGTGTTCTAGTTTTTGGTTAGAACGTAACGAAGAGAATGAGCTTTGCATGTATGCTACGTTTAGGGGTGAGTTATGGGAGATTCCTAGGCGAGTTATGCATGAGGCTTTTGGATATCATTTGGGTGATGGTTTATCTGAGTTCGTGCCTACTGATTTCAATGTGTCTAGTGCTTGGTATGCTTTGACAGGTGTTACGAACTATAAAGCTTCTGGGGTGCCGAGTGCTTTTATCAAAGATCATGCTTTATTGATTCTTCACCGCTTTTTGTCTTATATGATTAGTGGAAAGAAAGAGCATAATAAAGTGAATGCTTTAGAGATTTATGTTCTCCATTGTGCTACTAACAATATTAGGGTGTGTATGGCTCCATTTATTTGGTCTCAACTTACTAATGTGCAAAACAAGAAAAGGAGCACACCCTACTTTGAGCTATGTTGCTTCAGGTTTGGCACGCCATTTTCGAGTCGATATTTCTCAAAGCGCCGGTTTAACCCGAAGTAAGGAAATTACCCTCAATGAGCTTCTCAACGCTCATCTCATGCGAGGGGCGACCGAATTAGTTCCAGTTCGGGAGAGAGCCTCTGTTATTGCCTATCATGCAGCTCGTCGCCAACGTGGTCTCCCAAGTCAAGAGTCGGGGGATGAAGAGGAAGATATGAAGCCGGAGGCGATGATAAGGAGCAATAAGATGATGAGGAGCACAATGAGGAAGAAGAAGAGGATGGAGACGAGGAGGAGCACCAACACGTCCCGGGCGATAATGAGCGATTGGTTCAATACTACACTCGGAGAGATCGAGTCCGAGCTCGACAGAATATGGAGGCCGAGGTTCCCCCTTATTGGGCCTACTTTAGGACCGATTTTACACAATTCCAACAGAATGTGTTAAATAGGTTCGATGATTTGTCGACCCAAGTGACGGGGTTGAACAGCCGGGTGTCCCACATGGAGAGTCACTTGACTCGTTTTACCGACTTCTCGGTTGCCTCTACCTCCACTCCACCGGACCCGAACGACCCTCATTGGTGGTCTCCTTATGATCCTCGTTGGCAAGATCCACGATTCCAAGGTTTCTTCAACCCATAGCATGTTTGTGTCTTTTAATTTTTGTTTTGAGTCTTTTATTTCTTTCTCTTTATTTTTGTGCAATCTTACGCTTGGGTATTTTGTTTTGTGTTTGTTTTGTAGGTACTACTTGGGGTCTCTCGGGATTTCAAGTGTGTGGGTCGACATCTTGCGATAAGTTCTTTCTATCTCTTTCCTTTTATTTTCTCGCAATGAGGTCATTGCTTGATTTTAAGTGTGTGTGGGGGGGAGGAAGGGGGGGGGGGGGGGGGTCTTTGAAACTTTGGCATGATGTATTTTATTTTGTTTCGTATTTTGCTTGGTTTGATCGAGTCTTGTTTGTTTTGATCGAGTCTAGTTTGTGATCGAGTCTTCATGTTCCCTCACTTAGGAATTTGTTTGATTTTGAGCCATATAAGCATGTAACTTAGGATCAATGTGAATGATTCAACGATGGAATCTTTAGTTGTTGGAATTGATTTGAGCATAAATTAGGTTGATTTAATCTTGAGTTGTTGTTGATTATGATTCGATGAGTTGTGGGGCACGAATTGATATGAGTATTGAGGAAAATGATTTATGATTTTTGGTTGAGTGATAAATCTAGATTGTTACGACTTGGATTGCTAGATTACTTTCCCCTTATGTTAAAAAAAAAAAAAAGAAAGAGTTGTGTTTTATGTGAATAATAGATTTGATAGGATTCTGCTCCTCTTACTTGTAACGTATGAAAATACTAGAGTAATGAGCATGGGAAACCACATGAAAAGGCTTCAAGGGACCCTCGAATGATCAGATTTCATGACTTATGTCCTAGATGATACTCGTGTATATTATAATAAAGTGTTCGTAGGCATTCTACCCCTCTTGACAATGGGTACGGGAAACCGCACTAGGAGGCTCGATGTGACCCATCGATGATTAAACCTAGTGAATTATGTGCCAAAAACGTTCATGTGTTAAAAAAAAAAAGATTTGTTTATGTGTTGAATAAAAAGGGGAAGTAGGCTAGACGTCTAAAGTTGTGGTGATCTAGATATTTGTGAGATGTGTGTATCATTGCTTTTCCTCTTGCTTGGGTTGATTTATAAGCCACAAGTTCGTTGATGATGATTGATCGTAACTTGGGATTAAAGTGACCTCGTTTGAGTTTGTCGATTCCGATGATTAAATGCTCTATGATTTGAATTGTTTGGATTGAGTCTAAGTTGTGTGTTTATATTGCTTGAGGACAAGCAAAGGTCTAACTGTGGGGAATTTTGATTGGTGTTTAGATGTTAGGATTTTCGTAGTGTTTTCGAGTCCGTTTTCATTATGTTTTTGTGTCATTTCGTTTGTCTTTTTCTATGATTCGGTTATTTGGAATTTGGTTCGTGTAGGATCATTAGGTGGAAGGAATGGATGAAAACGGGTCGAAAAAGGCATGGAATTGAGGAAAAATCGAGCACGGGGCGAGCATGACGTTGGACGACCGTCCAGAGTACGCTGGACGAGCGCACATGCGTTGGACGAGCGTCCAGTGCAGAATTGAAGAAGAATGCGAGTGCGACGTTGGACGACCGTCCAACGTTCCGGCCACCTGTAGTTTCCTTGTATAATTAGGTTTTCATACCTATTATATATACTATCCCTTGTGCACGAATTCTACAACACTTTTACTATTATTTAGCTTTAGTTTTCAGCATTCAAACACTCTAGATTAGTTTTTATTGTTCGGATCCGAATTCTTCATTTTTGCAATTTAATTCAAGACATCTTCATTTGTTTCGAGTTCTTCGTTCTTCGTTTGATTCTCGTAAGTTCTTTATTGCTTTCGTTTACTTGTTTTTAATTGCTTGCTTTTGTTTTAGATTCGTTTTCTTAATTGCTTCTTTTAATTTCCTTAGTTTAATTTCGTTCTTTCGATTTCTAGTTTAAAGTTTAGATTCATTTTTCTCAAGTTTCAATTCTCTCATTTTTAAAGCTTTCAAAGTTAGATACATTTTCCTTTAAATTTCCAGATTTCATTCATCATGTCTAGAGTAGTTTATGCTTTCTTCGTTGCTTCCTTTATTGCTTTCTTTTCGATTCTTGCCTAGGTAGATTAATCGTTTCACTTTAGTTTAATTCTTAGATTTATTTGCTCGTTCTTAGATTAGTTATTTATTTGCTTTTATTTATTGCTTTGATTTATTTTATTTGCCTAGGATTTAAAACCAAAAACCCAAAAATCTTATTTACTTGCTTTCCTAGATTTAGGCTAGATTAGGATTTACTACATAATTGATTGCCCAGTTAAGTTTTCCTTGAGATTTGATACTTAGGTTTTACTTGCTAGTGCTACGATAGGATTTCGTTCTATTGCGAACACTTTTTAGTGAAACAAATTTTGGCGCCGTTGCCAGGGAAAACTTTAGGCGATTTATTGTGTAGTATTTTGATTTGTTTTATTTTTATTTTTTTTATTTGTGTTTCTTCGATTTTCTTGTTTCTCCCACTCGGTGCGTTTAACCCTTTTGTTGAGTGTTGTTTATGCATGGTCGCCGAAGTCTTCAAAGGAATTTAGAGCCCTTCTTCGACAACATCCATCAAAGGAAAGCGATTTTAGCCGCGAAGGAGAATGAAGAGATTGATTCACAAGACTTTTTTCCTTGGTCTTGTTATTTGCAGAGCCCGAAGCCATGGCAGCTAGAGTCGTCATGGGCGATTTTGCTCGCCTCACATTCACAGCCACCACTTCGGCGATTGTCCTGACGGAAGCGGTCAGGAATCATGAGCTTAAACCTCATCACATGGCGTTGCTCCCATCCTACCTAGGGCTGCCCAACGAGGATGCTTTGACGTTCATCCGAGAGTTCTGCACGGTGGTGCAAACTTTCCCACTCTCGGGACTCACGGAGGATAATTTGAAGATGAAGTGCTTCCCGTACACCCTCAAGAATCGAGCAAAGTCATGGTATTTGTCTCTCCCGGCGAACTCTCTCACCACATGGAATGCGGTGTGTGAGAAGTTCATGCTCAAGTACTACCCGAACCGCAAGACTCAAGAGGTGGGGTCGAAGATTATGAATTTCTCCCAAGACAACGATGAGCCGTTTCACGAAGCATGGGAGAGGTTCCAAGAGCTACTTCAACAATGCCCCCATCATCAAATGGCATCGGAGTTGCTTTGACAATATTTCTACGACGCCCTCAATCAGACTTGTCAGTTCATGGTGGACAGTTCGGCCGGAGGCAACATAGCGGTCAAAACAGCTGACGAGTTGAAGGATATTTTCGAGACGCTCGCTGCGAGTTCTCAACAAAAATAAGCTAGACCGAGGAAAGTGGAGGCGAGTGCAATTTCGATGAGCCCCGATTTGAAGAAGCAAATGGCCGACATGTTAAGGGATCTCAAAAACTTGAAGATGAAGCAAAGTGCACCGGTCCCGAAGGAGGAAGAGAGGAAGCCCGATCAATGCCAGATTTGTGGAGAGCTTGGACACATCAAGGAGGTTTGCCACAACATGGGGGAGTTTCCATACGAAGGAGGAGCCGAGGTGTACGCCGCTCAAGGATACCCGCCTCAAGTGCCTCCACCTCAAGGATACCAAGGGGGATACAATGGACGTTTCCAAAATCCGAGGCCAACACAAGGGCAAGGTAATCCTCCTACCTATCCAAATAGGCATCCTCCACCATATAATAACTCCTATCCTCCTCCACCAAACCCCTACTACTCTCAACCTCCACCATATTATCCACCTCCTCAATACCCTCCAAATCCCTATTATCCACCACCTCCATACTACCCACCTCAACCTACTCCTACACCACCACCACCATATCCAAATTCTCGCCCTCAAGGATCCCCACAAAAGCCTCCCGTCGATGAGAGTCTCTCTACATTCCTACATGAGGCTAAATTGGCTCGAGAGGCTCAAGATGCTAACATATCGAGAGGCTCAAGATGCTAACATAAAGAGGTTCGAGATGGCCATTGGCCAAATTTCTGGTTCCATGCACCTAATGCAACAACAGGGGCGAATTCCGAGCCAAGGGATTCAACCACAACAAGCCAACGAGGTGCAAAGCCCTTATCCTCCATATGTTCCTCCCGTTCCACCTCACCAAGCTCATGCAATCACGGTGTTACAATGCAATGGTGGCACGATGTTGCCCCAAGGCCATTCAAGTGTTAGGAGGAGCCCGAGCGAGCAGTGGAGCAACGGCAAAAATCCAGCAGCGCAGCACGCTGGATGGGCGTCCAACGTTTCTGGACGACTGTCCAACGTTGGACGACCGCCCACAGTCATGCCAGCCCCTGGACGAGCGCCAGAAAATTTTTCAGCGAAGCCCGCGCTGGACGGGCGTCCAACGTACGTTGGACGACCGTCCAATGCTGAAGAGGCGCCAAATGCAAAGCCCACCTTGGACGAGCGTCCAGCCAACAGTGGACGAGCGTCCAACGCCCAGAACGCACGCATGGAGTTCGAGGAAGCCGAGAAGGAGGCCAAACTTCTTCACAAGATGCTCAACCCTTATATTCCACCTATTCGGAGTGTTGTGAGGAAGGAGAGAAAGGATCTCGAGCCTATCAACTAGTTTCCTAAGAGAGGAGATCCGGGAGGTTTCGACTTGAGCATTGATTTGGATAGTGGAGAGACCGTCTCGGGATTGATGGATCTAGGAGTTGCGGTGAATTTAATGCCGTATTCTATTTTCGAGAAGATGAACTCAAGAGTCCTTCAAGCTACCGACATGCTCATTGAGCTAGCAGACGGCACCGTGAGTAGTCCCTTGGGAGTTGTGGAAGATGTCACTATCATCGTTGGTGGAATTCGAGTCGTTACCGCCTTTGTCGTGCTTCACGAAGGCAAGGGAGCTAAGAGCGCAACCGGTCATCTACTCTTGTTGGGACGACCGTTTATGGCCACTACCCGAGCCCGGATTGATGTAGGTACCGGCACATTGAGCATGGCCGGCGAAGGAGGTTCGGTAACGTTTTCGGTTTTTGGAAATTCACCTTCTATTCCAACTTCTTCTCTTCATTCATGCTCTTTTGTTAAGCTTGCTAACCCTCTTGTTGGTAAATGTTTGTGAGATTTCTGATAGGGTAGCAGCTCTTGAAGAACTCATTGACGAAGAAGAGTCCATTGAAGATGATGAATTCTTTAGTTGTGTGGATGAAGAAGAGGACATTATCGAGGAATTTCAACAGAATTTGGAGGAGGTGGATGAGGTGGAAGAGGAAAGATCGACACTTGCGCCGAATGAAGAAGAAGACATAATCGAAGAATTTCTACGGAATTTGGAGGAGGTTGATGAAGTGGAAGAGGAAAGCTCGACACATGCATCGAATGAGAACGTGGTCGTTAACTCTTTTCTTTCTAACCTCACCATTTGTGAAACATCTTTTCTTGCAGTGTCTAACTCGAAGATGTTTGAGGAGGAGTTTGAACTAAGTGTGGGGGAGTCGAGAGTTGATGATGACCACGTTTTGGATCTTCGAGATTGTTCGAGAAGAGAGAGTGAGTGTGTCGCAAGGAGCATCAAAACGTCATTTGGTGCTACGGGTTTGGGTTGATCGTATCCTTCGTCAAGCTAATGATGTTAAATAAGCGCTTAGTGGGAGGCAACCCACGTTAAAAAAAATAAATAAATAAAAAAAAACTCTTTTATTTTTGTAGAGTAAGATTTATTTTCTTTTGTTGTTTTTCGTTTGTTTTTCTTTTTGATAATCGTGCAGGGATTGGTTCCTAAGGATTGCAATGGTATGGAAGGCCTCGAGAGGGAGAAAAAGGGAGAATTCAAGCAAAATTTCGCGAGGGCCGCTCTGGACGGGCGTCCAACGTGCATTGGACGAGCGTCTAGCGTATTTTCAAGTTTTTAAAAAATTCAGCGAAGGCTGCGTTGGACGGGCGTCCAACGTACGTTGGACGAGCGTCCAACGTAATTAAGTCCTCCAATTTTTCTGCGAATGCGGCGCTGGACGAGCGTCCAACTTACGTTGGACGACCGTCCAACACAAGACGAGCCCCCAATTCGATTTTGAGTCAAAATTTTCCTAGGTTTCAACTTATCCCCTTTTCTTCTCCCTCTCTTTCTCACAATTTCTCTCCCAAGTGCAGAAAGAGTTGCAGCCGCCGTCGTTCGCAGCTTTCGCCGCCGCCGTCGTTTTCTGTTGCCGCCGCCGCCGTGAGTCGCCGTCGCTGCCGCCGTTCCGTCGCCGTATTCCAGCCGCCGTCAGTCGCATACCTACACAGCCACACGACGTCGACGCCGTCTGTTCCCTCACCATCGCCGTCGCCCGCCGTCAAGCTCGCGCAGAAGCCCAGATTTACCTTGGACGAGCGTCCAAGGTGCAGTGGACGAGCGTCCAACGCAGCTGCTGCCCGATTCGTTCTCGGCCCGTTCCGGTCCGTTTTCGACGTTAATTCACCCCGTCTCATCCCCATTCCACTCATCTCCCTACCATGGTTCGTGGTGAACTCGGAGAAGCCCGACCTCTTACCGATGGACGCATTCCGTTGCATCGCCGCCCCAACTACCACCCTTCCGGGGTCTCCGAGGCCGCCTTTGGCCTTCAGCAGCACGTCCCTTTCCCGACAGAGAGGTACGAAACCATGAACTTTTATCTCCGTTTACGTGGCAAGGATATTCGACCTCCTAGGCATTACAATATGGATTTTCTTTGTCGTTTACCTATTTGGGATAATAGAGGATACATAAATTGTTTGGGCCTTATGCATTTAATTACTCATGCTTGGGATGGTCATGAGAGTCTATGCATTGAAATGTGCTCTAGTTTTCGGTTAGAACGTAACGAAGAGAATGAGCTTTGCATGTATGCTACATTTAGGGGTGAGTTATGGGAGATTCCTAGGCGAGTTATGCATGAGGCTTTTGGATTTCATTTGGGTGATGGTTTATCTGAGTTCTTGCCTGCTGATTTCAATCTGTCTAGTGCTTGGTATGCTTTGACGGGTGTTACGAACTATAAAGCTTCTGGGGTGCCGAGTGCTTTTATCAAAGATCATGCTTTATTGATTCTTCACCGCTTTTTGTCTTGTATGATTAGTGGAAAGAAAGAGCATAATAAAGTGAATGCTTTAGAGATTTATTTGCTCCATTGTGCTACTAACAATATTAGGGTGTGTATGGCTCCATTTATTTTGTCTCAACTTTTTAATGTGAAAAACAAGAAAGGAGCATACCCTACTTTGAGCTATGTTGCTACAGGTTTGGCACGCCATTTTCGAGTCGATATTTCTCAAAGCGCCGGTTTAACCCGAAGTAAGGAAATTACCCTCAATGAGCTTCTCAACGCTCATCTCATGCGAGGGGCGACCGAGTTCGTTCCAGTTTGGGAGAGAGCCTCTGTTATTGCCTATCATGCAGCTCGTCGCCAACGTGGTCTCCCATGTCAATAGTCGGGGGATGAAGAGGAAGAATATGAAGCCGGTGGCATTGATGAGGAGCAAGAAGACGATGAGGAGCACAATGAGGAAGAAGAAGAGGATGGAGACGAGGAGGAGCACCAACACGTCCCGGGCGATAATGAGCGATTGGTTCAATACTACACTCGGAGAGATCGAGTCCGAGCTCGACAGAATATGGAGGCCGAGGTTCCCTTTTATTGGGCCGACTTTAGGACCGATTTTACACAATTCCAACAGAATGTGTTTAATCGGTTCGATGATTTGTCGACCCAAGTGACGGGGTTGAATAGCCGGGTATCCCACATGTAGAGTCACGTGACTCGTTTTACCGACTTCTCGGTTGCCTCTACCTCCACTCCACCGGACCCGAACGACCCTCGTTGGTGGTCTCCTTATGATCCTCGTTGGCAAGATCCACGATTCCAAGGTTTCTTCAACCCATAGCATTGTTTGTGTCTTTTAATTTTTGTTTTGAGTCTTTTATTTCTTTCTCTTTATTTTTGTGCAATTTTACGCTTGGTATTTTGTTTTGTGTTTGTTTTGTAGGTACTACTTGGGGTCTCTCGGGATTTCAAGTGTGTGGGTCGACATCTTGCGATAAGTTCTTTCTATCCCTTTCATTTTTATTTTCTCGCAATGAGGTCATTGCTTGATTTTAAGTGTGTGTGTGTGTGTGGGGGGGGGGGGGGGGGGAGGGGGGTCTTTGAAACTTTGGCATGATGTATTTGTTTGTTTTTGTTTCGTATTTTGCTTGGTTTGATCGAGTCTTGTTTGTTTTGATCGAGTCTAGTTTGTGGTCGAGTCTTCATGTTCCCTCACTTAGGAATTTGTTTGATTTTGAGCGCTATAAGCATGTAACTTAGGATCAATGTGAATGATTCAACGATGGAATCTTTAGTTGTTGGAATTGATTTGAGCATAAATTAGGTTGGTTTAATCTTGAGTTGTTGTTGATTATGATTCGATGAGTTGTGGGGCACGAATTGATATGAGTATTGAGGAAAATGATTTATGATTTTTGGTTGAGTGATAAATCTAGATTGTTACGACTTGGATTGCTAGATTACTTTCCCCTTATGTTAAAAACAAAAAAAAAAAAAAAAAGAAAAAAGTAAGAGTTGTGTTTTATGTGAATAAAAGAGTTGATAGGATTCTGCTCCTCTTACTTGTAACGTATGAAAATACTAGAGTAATGAGCATGGGAAACCACATGAAAAGGCATCGAGGGACCCTCGAATGATCACATTTCATGACCTGTGTCCTAGATGATACTCGTGTATATTAGAATAAAGTGTTCGTAGGCATTCTACCCCTCTTGACAATGGGTACGGGAAACCGCACTAGGAGGCTCGATGTGACTCATCGATGATTAAACCTAGTGAATTATGTGCCAAAAACGTTCACGTGTTAAAAAAAAAAAAAAAAGAGTTGTTTATGTGTTGAATAAAAAGGGGAAGTAGGCTAGACGTCTAAAGTTGTGGTGATCTAGATATTTGTGAGATGTGTGTATCATTGCTTTTCCTCTTGCTTGGGTTGATTTATAAGCCACATAGTTCGTTGATGATGATTGATCGTAACTTGGGATTAAAGTGACCTCGTTTGAGTTTGTCGATTCCGATGATTAAATGCTCTATGATTTGAATTGTTTGGATTGAGTCTAAGTTGTGTGTTTATATTGCTTGAGGACAAGCAAAGGTCTAAGTGTGGGGGATTTTGATTGGTGTTTAGATGTTAGGATTTTCGTAGTGTTTTCGAGTCCGTTTTCGTTATGTTTTTGTGTCATTTCGTTTGTCTTTTGCTATGATTCGGTTTTTTGGAATTTGGTTCGTGTAGGATCATTAGGTGGAAGGAATGGACAAAAACGGGTCGAAAAAGGTAAGGAATTGAGGAAAAATCGAGCACGGGGAGAGCATGACGTTGGACGACCGTCCAGAGTACGCTGGACGAGCGCACATGCGCTGGACGAGCGTCCAGTGAAGAATTGAAGAAGAATGCGAGTGCGACGTTGGACGAGCGTCCAACGTTCCGGCCAGCTGTAGTTTCCTTGTATAATTAGGTTTTCATACCTATTATATATACTATCCCTTGTGCACGAATTCTACAACACTTTTACTATTATTTAGCTTTAGTTTTCAGCATTCAAACACTCTAGATTAGTTTTTATAGTTCGGATCCGAATTCTTCGTTTTTGCAATTTAATTCAAGACCTCTTCGTTTATTTCGAGTTCTTCGTTCTTCGTTTAATTCTCGTAAGTTCTTTATTGCTTTCGTTTACTTGTTTTTAATTGCTTGCTTTCGTTTTAGATTCGTTTTCTTAATTGCTTCTTTTAATTTCCATAGTTTAATTTCGTTCTTTCGATTTCTAGTTTAAAGTTTAGATTCGTTTTTCTCAAGTTTCAATTCTCTCGTTTTTAAAGCTTTCAAAGTTAGATCTATTTTCCTTTAAATTTCCAGATTTCATTCATCATGTCTAGAGTAGTTTATGCTTTCTTCGTTGCTTCCTTTATTGCTTTCTTTTCGATTCTTGCCTAGGTAGATTAATCGTTTCACTTTAGTTTAATTCTTAGATTTATTTGCTCGTTCTTAGATTAGTTATTTATTTGCTTTATTTATTGTTTTGATTTATTTTATTTGCCTAGGATTTAAAACCAAAAACCCAAAAATCTTATTTACTTGCTTTCCTAGATTTAGGCTAGACTAGGATTTACTACATAATTGATTGCCCTGTTATGTTTTCCTTGAGATTCGATACTTAGGTTTTACTTGCTTGTGCTACAATAGGATTTCGTTCTATTGCAAACACTTTTTAGTGAAACACTTCCCTTTGCGGAGAATCTTATCGGTGCTTCCTTTCACGAACTTGAAGTCCTCGGCGGCTTCGTGGATCTGGTTGAGAAACCAACCATGCCAATTAAACTTCGTTCCTGTGAGGCTATCGACGATGACCGTTGTGGCGAATATCTTCGTGTCGGAGGGTTGACCCAGATTTCTGACGTAGCATGCGATAGACTTGGAGAAAAGTTCGCATATGAATTTGAAAGGAGGCCTCAGATGTGTTCGAATACTTCCCTTCTGTGCGTCGAATACTGCTCCCTCGACGCTGAAACGTGCAAACTCCACTCCCAGTGATAGCTCCAACTCCAACAAGAAGTTTGCACCTTCCCTTGGTAAATTGAATATTCTGACGAGATTGCTCAAGTCCACCTCCACTGGTTCTCCGTTCTGTGGATCAGTGAACATCGATGTGTTTTGTCCTTTTCGCAGATTTAGAAGGAGTTCGGCCACCGCCTTGGCCAAGATCTTTGACGGCACCGCCGTCACAAACTTACATAAGCCGGCCGTGGTCACGGCCTTACGGAAGAATCCATGCTCTTCAACAATTGCTGGGTCGAGATGAGGCTCGACGTTGATATGTTTGTCGACCTCGGTGAGAAACTGCTCCATCGTTTCAGCCTTTTGCTTCTTTCCCATGGTGAGAAATTTGAGAGTTTTTGATCGGAGTTTTAAGTCGAAAAATGGGTTGAGACTCGTGAGTTGCAGTAGTTTGCAGATCTTGCACGAGAATGGCAAATATGGAGAGTTCTGAAAGATTTTGCAGTTCTGCAACGACGTCCTTATATAGAGTTAGGATTCGGCTGACGTGGCAGGGGCAAGACAGTAATATCGCCGAGGATCCTGTTTGTATACGGCGGCCAACGGCGAAGTGATTGACGTGTCCGGTGTCATCACAGTAAAAAGTGAACCGTCAAGTTGACTTGGTGCTCCACGTGGCCTGCTGTGATTCGTCTCTTTATACGGCATTAGATCCAACGGCTATAAATCAAGGACTGTTTAGATTCGTTGGTTGGATCTTGTCCGTCCTTTCCCGCTTCGAATTAAAAGTGCATTGCACGCGCCCGTTATTTTCGGCTGTACGTGAACCTGCATATAATGCAAAGTAAAAAGTAAAATTTGCACTCGAGTGCAGACAGCTCATACTCGCTTCGTACCCGCTCGCTTGAGTTTGGCCGCTTGGCATTTACTCGCTTGAGAGGTACTCGCTTGGAGTGACTGTTCTGCACTCGCTTGCGATGGCTAGCTTGGAGTGACATAGCACTCGCTTGGCCATCTGAAGCGACTGAAAAAGAAATGAAATTTCTTTGACATTATTTAAAATGTTTCTGACTTACATACTTCGACGATAAACAAGAATGTTTTCCTCTTTGTATTTGTGTCAGATTCATTTCATATTTTCCACATAGTAAGTGAAGGTTTCTAGCACACTTCACATTACTTAGTGTACTTGAATTGAAACACTTACCAGTTAATCTCACTTCATAGGAGATTGATACCACTTATTGAAGTCACTTTGTGAATTTGGACACCACTTGTTGAATCCACTTGATGGATCAGACTTCGAGCTTGGACTTCATGGCATTCATCTCATCCATCTTCCTCTACGAATTAGAGACTCCTCCATCGAAGGAATGTGGGAGAGAATGAATAATGTACACAAGCTTACTACTACCCAGAGGGGAGCTTCACGTAAGTGTACTTATTCACGAAGAATTGGAGATGAGTACAAGTCCTTATCACAGAGTGGAATAGGACAGGATGACAATGAGAATGCTCTAATAAGACAATATCGTATTTTACGCAAAGACATGTCACCAGTCATGCAACCTTTTCAAGTAAAAGGTAACTCTTCAAGCTTCCTCCTACGAGCAACAAAATGAATTTGCAATCGACTCGCTTGGCCCAAACTAGGGTTAATTGAAGCGATGCAAAATTCAAAGTGGGGGAGGAATGGATAGACATCCGGCAGCTCAACTCAATGAAGAGCGAGTAAAGAATGAATATTTATCCACGATGAAGAACATGAGAGGACTTGCTCCTCTTCGGCGGAAAGATGGGAAGAGGACGCAAGGTGTAGGTGCCAGCCCTGCCTAAGCTTTCACCTTTTTTACGTGGGAAGGCCCGATACAAGACCCCACAACCGTTACTAGAAATGGCACTTGCGAGTGTTTATACCCACTCGCTAGGAATCCTAGGCAAGGTAGCAGCTTTCCTTGCTCGCTTTGGAAGTAGCTTGCTCCGAGAGCAAACAATAGTTCCCCCTTAACCAAAGGCTTAACAATTCCTGTAAGCGGGTAGGGATCGTCTTCCAACACTCCACCTTTCTCCACCTTATTTCTCCTTCTTCAAGCGACTGGAATTTTTAAGTGACTCGCTTGAGTTGGTGAAGATCCGAAGCGAGTGACGCTTAAAGGACAAGCGACCACTCCTTCATGCATCCTGGATCTAGCACTCTTCACCAGGGTCTAGCAACCCTAATTCCATGCACAGCTGATTGAAACGAGACTCAGCTAGAGGCTTGGTGAGGATATCTGCTCGCTGGAGATCGGTATGGATTTTCTCGAGCTTGATATCCTTCTTCTCGACATGATCACGAATGAAGTGATGTCGGATTTCCACGTGCGTGCATCTGGTGTGAAGCACTGGATTCTGCGAGATGCATATTGCACTGTTGTTGTCGCAGAATATTGGGATCTCATTAGCTTCAACTCTGTAGTCCTTCAACTGCTGACGAAGCCATAGAATTTGAGAACAGCAGCTTCCAGCGGCCATGTACTCAGCTTCGGTCGTTGAAGTAGCTACACTTGTTTGCGTCTTCGAAAACCATGAGATCAGCTGGCTTCCCAAGAACTGACAAGTGCCCGAGGTTGATTTCCTATCAACACGGCATCCTCCATAGTCAGCATCGGAATATCCAGTGAGCTCCAAATTGTCTTCAGTTGGATACCACCGCCCCATATTGACAGTGCCCTTCAAATATCGAAGAATTCTTTTGGCAGCTTCAAGATGGCTGTGCTTGGGATTGCTTTGGAAGCGAGCACACACTCCAACTGCAAAAGCTATATCCGGCCTGCTTGCAGTGAGATATAGAAGGGATCCGATCAAGGCTCGGTAGTCTGTAGCATCCACAGACTTCCCATCTAGGTCTGGCTCCATCTTCGAGTTGTTGTTCATTGGGATCTTCACAGCTTTGGCATGTTGAACACCGATCTTGGCAAGCATATATCTTGTATACTTAGCTTGATTGATGAAGATTCCATCATCCTGCTGCTTCACTTGAAGACCTAGAAAGCAGCTCATCAAGCCAATCATTGACAATTTATATTTGGTCTTCATAAGCTCTCCAAACTTCTCACTAAGTGACTGGTTTGGTGACCCAAATATGATGTCATCAACATAGATTTGGACCCACAGCATGTGTTCTCCATGATTGATGGTGAAGAGAGTCTGATCTATTTTCCCTTTGTGGAATCCATTATCCACTAGAAATTGAGAAAGGGTATCGTACCATGCCCTAGGCGCATGCTTCAATCCATACAGGGCCTTCTTCAATCTATACACCTTATCTCCCTGCTCTAAACCCAGTGGCTGCTCTACATATACTTCTTTCTTCAATTCACCGTTGAGAAACGCGCTTTTGACATCCATCTGATAGACTTTGAATTTCTTGGCCGCTGCATAGGCAAGAAATAATCTGATCGCTTCAAGCCATGCTACTGGAGCGAAGGTCTCATCAATGTCGATTCCTTCCTCTTGGCAGTAGCCCTTAGCGACAAGTCGCGCCTTGTTCATCACAACGTTGTGGTCCTCATCCGTCTTGTTCTTGAATACCCACTTGGTGCCAATAACATGCTGGAATTTGGGACGATCCACGAGGTACCATACGTCATTCCTGGTGAACTGATTCAGCTCCTCTTGCATGGCGATCACCCAATTGGAATCAGCTAGGGCTTCCTCCACACTTGATGGCTCAATGTTTGAGAGAAAGCAACTGAACATGGCACTTTCTCCAAACACTTGACTTCTGGTCACTACACCCTTGGATGGATCTCCGATGATCTGGCTTGGTGAGTGATCCTTGAGCCACGCTCGCTTGGATCCACTAGCTTCATCTTCATCTTCTTCCTGGTCGCTTGCTTCTCCTTCTGAAGCGACTGGAATGGGTGCTTGGCCAACACTCGCTTTAGGAATCTTGGGGGCAGCTTCAACTTTTCCTTGGACAATCTGCTCACTTGAGTCCTTGATTTCTTCATCATCTTCAAGCATGTCCCAAGTTAGTGAGTTGATGGGTTCCTCGCTTGTCTTTCCTTCCTTAGATTGAACCTGTTCCTGTGGAAGACTCAAAGAAGAATCATCCAATACGACATGGGGCGATTCCTCCACAATTAGGGTTTTACAATTGAACACCCTGTAAGCTTTGCTTGATGTAGAATATCCTAAGAATATTCCTTAATCAGCTTTGCTTTCAAAGGCTTTCAACTGTGACTTCCCATTATCATGGATGAGGACCCTACAACCAAAGATATGGAAATAAGATATGTTAGGAATTCTCCCTGTCCATATTTCATATGGTGTCTTGTCGTGCCGTTTATTGAGAAGCGTCCGATTCTACGTGTAACATGCTGTATTGGCAGCTTCAGCCCAATATTTCATCGGAAGCTTCGAGTCAGCAATCATGGTTCGAACGGCTTCTTTGATGATTCTGGTCCTTCTTTCAGCAACTCCGTTTTGTTGGGGTGTACGTGCTGAGGAAGTCTGGTGTGCTATACCATGCTCCGTGCAGTATGCTTCAATGGTTGAGTTAAGAAACTCAGTGCCTTTGTCGGAGCGGATGGTGGCAATCGCTTGGTTCTTCTCCACAGCTAGTCGCTTGAGTAGTTGTGGAAGTTTGGCCAGTGTCTCCTTCTTGCTAAAGAGAAATACGACCCAAGTGTAGCGAGAGAAGTCGTCGACTACAGCTAGAGTGTATTTTCTTCCATTTACACTAACTGGAGTGACTGGACCAAACAGATCCATATGAAGCAACTCGAGCACTCGCTTGGATGAAGCTTCTTCAAGACTGGCAAAGTGCTTCTTCGTCTGCTTCCCTCGTTGGCATGGTGAGCATGGATGATCTTTGACAAAGACTTCATTTGGTATGCCTTGCACCAAGCCTTTACGAGCTATGCGATTGATAGTCTTGAAGTTGAGATGGTTCAAGCGTCGGTGCCATAGCCATCCCATTTCTGTAGCACTCCTTACGACTAAGCACGTATCTTCCTTGCAGCTTTCCCATTGTGCTATGTAGACATTCCTTTGTCTAATTCTAGTGAGCACAATCTGGAAGGAGAGCTTGTTCTTCACAATGCACTTGTTGGAGATAAACTCCACCTTGTATCCCTTGTCACAGAATTGTGAGATGGATAGCAAGTTGTGCTTCAGTCCTTCCACATAGGAGACTTCTTCAATCTTGATCTTAGCGATCTTCAGTGCGCCGTATCCTTTAGTGCTTCCTCGAGAGTTGTCACCAAAGGTTACGTGTGGACCCTTCTTCTCAACATAGTCTTGAAGTAGTGCTTTCATGCTAGTCATATGTCTTGAACATCCACTGTCCAAGTACCACATTTGTTGACCTTCACTTGGCATGGGGTCCACGGCGCTCACCTGCATTTAGAAAGATTTTGGTACCCAAATCAGTTTGGGTCCTTGCAGGTTAGTTCCCTTAGGTACCCACACTTGCTTCACTTTCTTTTGAAAGGTAGCTTGTGTCTTGGGTTTCTCGACCTTTGAAAACTGTGAGTTCTGCCTTGAAGCAGCTTCACAGGTGCAGCAGTGTGTGCAAGAGGGGTAGCGGCTCGCTTGAGACTTACCTATGCTCTTAACCTTTTGCTTGTATCCTGAAGCGACTCGCTTCGGATTAGTTATAGGCTTAGAGACTGACTTAGGGTTTACAGTCTGTCGAAGCGGCTCGCTTGGTTTCTTCGAAGAGGTCAAACTAGGGTTTTGACCCCGACTCGCTTGAGAAACCTTTGGAATCTGAAGCGACCTCTTTGGTGCTTCAAGTTCTTCCCCCTCAACGTTAGTCCGGTTAGACCATCTCCAGTCCGGATAACGTGACACATAGACATTACTCCTTTTCTTGAAAGGGAGATCCTTTGTCTCTGGTGTCTTGGTCTGAGACTTAGAAGCTACAACTGATTTCCCTTTACCTTTGGATTGGTAAGATTTAGCATTGTGAGTGCTAGGGATAGTTGATCTTTGCTTGCCCTTAGATTCTGCCCTTGAAGATATAGACATCTTCATTGGCTTCTTCTTAGGGCACTTGGCCTTTATCTTTGTTAGTGGTTACTTTGGAGGTAGTGGGCACATCGAAAGGAACTGATGGTGTCGTGTTTGAAGCACCAACAAAGACAGTCGGCTTGGAAGGTCCACCCTCATATCCGAGTCCTCCCTTTCTTCCAAAAGGTAGAAGTGAGCTCTCTAGTGCCTGCCTTGCATATGAGGCTTTGTTTAAATTGGCCACTAGATTGGATTGGGTTTCATACCTTCCCTCCAAGCTTTGATGTCTAGCGAAGAGATCTTCAAACTTACTAGTCATAGCCCTTAAGTTAAGTTTGACTTGGTCAAGCTCAGTGGCTAGCTTTTGGTTCCCCTTCTCGCTTTGAGACAAAGCTTGTTTCAACACTTTGTGGTCACTTGACAATTTGAGGTGTTTGTCAAGCAACTCACTCCATGTCGAGGAATTAGCTTCCTCTTGGTGAGTGTGTGAGAGTGTAATTGAACTTGATGGGGGATAGATAAATACCTCTCCAGTCTCCTCATTGGTGAGCGCCATGAGTCCAAGATCCTCTCCATCACTGGAATTTGGATATGTGAATGCATCCGAGTCGCTTGAGACATCTTCAGTTGTAGCGACCGGCTGCTCGCTTGCTACAAGCGCTCGTCTTGGAGCATCCCTCTTTGCCTTTAGTTCCTCTCGCTCCTTTGCACTCAGCTTCGGGCAGTAAGATTTGTAATGGCCCATCTTGTGGCAGTGGTAGCATTCCACTTCCATCATGTCCCTTGAGATCGGCTTGGTCGTCTCTTCTCTCTTTCCTTTGCTTTCACAAGCATCAGTGCTCCTTCCCTTGTACTGCTTGTAGAATCTTTTGTATTTGCCCACACGCGAGTTCATCTTGTTGAAGTTCTTGAATAAGAACACAACATGCTCTTCTAGCTCTTCCCTTGTCATCTTGGCTAGCAACTGGTCGCTTGGCCCTTCAGCAGCTTTGAAGGCTACCCCTTGACATCGTGGAAGCTTCGTCTTCATCATCAAGACTCATTCTGTTCAGATCGAACTCGTGAGCCTTGAGCTCGGAGAACAGAATCTCCGGCGTGAACTTTGATAAATCCTTCGTGGCAAGGTACAGCTCCTTCATGGTTTGCCACTTCTGGGTGAGAGCTCGGACAATCTTGAGGTTCACCTCTTTGTCTGTGAGTTCCTTTCCAAGTGAGTTGAGAGTAGCAATGATGTTGGTGACTCTCAGCTCAAAGGCGTCGATGGACTCTCCTGGCTTCATTATCAGACTTTCAAACTCCCACATTTGTACGGCGAGCTTGTTCTCTTTGATCTTGTCCGTTCCTTGAGAAATGAGGGCAAGGGTTTCCCACATTTCTTTTGTCGTCGCACACTTCCTGATTCTTGGAAGGTAGGCATCCGATACATTGATACCACTTATTGAAGTCACTTTGTGAATTTGGACACCACTTGTTGAATCCACTTGATGGATCAGACTTCGAGCTTGGACTTCATGGCATTCATCTCTTCCATCTTCCTCTACGAATTAGAGACTCCTCCATCGAAGGAATGTGAGAGAGAATGAATAATGTACACAAGCTTACTACTACCCAGAGGGGAGCTTCACGTAAGTGTACTTATTCACGATGAATTGGAGATGAGTACAAGTCCTTATCACAGAGTGGAATAGGACAGGATGACAATGAGAATGCTCTAACAAGACAATCTCGTATTTTACGCAAAGACATGTCACCAGTCATGCAACCTTTTCAAGTAAAAGGTAACTCTTCAAGCTTCCTCCTACGAGCTACAAAATGAATTTGCAATCGACTCGCTTGGCCCAAACTAGGGTTAATTGAAGCGATGCAAAATTCAAAGTGGGGGAGGAATGGATAGACATCCGGTAGCTCAACTCAATGAAGAGTGAGTAAAGAATGAATATTTATCCACGATGAAGAACATGAGAGGACTTGCTCCTCTTTGGCGGAAAGATGGGAAGAGGACGCAAGGTGTAGGTGCTAGCCCTGCCTATGCTTTCACCATTTTTACGTGGGAAGGCCCGATACAAGACCCCACAACCGTTACTAGAAATGGCACTTGCGAGTGTTTATACCCACTCGCTAGGAATCCTAGGCTAGGTAGCAGCTTTCCTTGCTCGCTTTGGAAGTAGCTTGCTTCCAGAGCAAACAATAGTTCCCCCTTAACCAAAGGCTTAACAATTCCTGTAAGCGGGTAGGGAACGTCTTCCAACACTCCACCTTTCTCCACCTTATTTCTCCTTCTTCAAGCGAGTGGAATTTTGAAGTGACTCGCTTGAGTTGGTGAAGATCCGAAGCGAGTGACGCTTAAAGGACAAGCGACCACTCCTTCGTGCATCCTGGATCTAGCACTCTTCACCAAGGTCTAGCAACCCTAATTCCATGCATAGCTGATTGAAACGAGACTCAGCTAGAGGCTTGGTGAGGATATCTGCTCGCTGGAGATCGGTATGGATTTTCTCGAGCTTGATATCCTTCTTCTCGACATGATCACAAATGAAGTGATGTCGGATTTCCACGTGCTTGCATCTGGTGTGAAGCACTGGATTCTGCGAGATGCATATTGCACTGTTGTTGTCGCAGAATATTGGGATCTCATTAGCTTCAACTCTGTAGTCCTTCAACTGCTGACGAAGCCATAGAATTTGAGAACAGCAGCTTCCAGCGGCCATGTACTCAGCTTCAGTCGTTGAAGTAGCTACACTTGTTTGCTTCTTCGAAAACCATGAGATCAGCTTGCTTCCCAAGAACTGACTAGTGCCCGAGGTTGATTTCCTATCAACACGGCATCCTCCATAGTCAGCATTGGAATATCCAGTGAGCTCCAAATTGTCTTCAGCTGGATACCACAGCCCAATATTGACAGTGCCCTTCAAATATCGAAGAATTCTTTTGGCAGCTTCAAGATGGCTGTGCTTGGGATTGCTTTGGAAGCGAGCACACACTCCAACTGCAAAAGCTATATCCGGCCTGCTTGCAGTGAGATATAGAAGGGATCCGATCAAGGCTCGGTAGTCTGTAGCACCCACAGACTTTCCATCTAGGTCTGGCTCCATCTTACAGTTGGTGTTCATTGGGATCTTCACAGCTTTGGCATGTTGAACACCGAACTTGGCAAGCATATCTCTTGTATACTTAGCTTGATTGATGAAGATCCATCATCCTGCTGCTTCACTTGAAGACCTAGAAAGCAGCTCATCAAGCCAATCATAGACATTTCATATTTGGTCTTCATAAGCTCTCCAAACTTCTCACTAAGTGACTGGTTTGGTGACCCAAATATGATGTCATCAACATAGATTTGGACCCACAGCACGTGTTCTCCATGATTGATGGTGAAGAGAGTCTGATCTATTTTCCCTTTGTGGAATCCATTATCCACTAGAAATTGAGAAAGGGTATCGTACCATGCCCTAGGCCCCTGCTTCAATCCATACAGGGCCTTCTTCAATCTATACACCTTATCTCCCTGCTCTAAACCCTGTGGCTGCTCCACATATACTTCTTCCTTCAATTCACCGTTGAGAAACGCGCTTTTGACATCCATCTGATAGACTTTGAATTTCTTGGCCGCTGCATAGGCAAGAAATAATCTGATCGCTTCAAGCCATGCTACTGGAGCGAAGGTCTCATCAATGTCGATTCCTTCCTCTTGGCAGTAGCCCTTAGCGACAAGTCGCGCCTTGTTCATCACAACGTTGTGGTCCTCATCCGTCTTGTTCTTGAATACCCACTTGGTGCCAATAACATGCTGGAATTTGGGACGATCCACGAGGTACCATATGTCATTCCTGGTGAACTGATTCAGCTCCTCTTGCATGGCGATCACCCAATTGGAATCAGCTAGGGCTTCCTCCACACTTGATGGCACAATGTTTGAGAGAAAGCAACTGAACATGGCACTTTCTCCAAACACTTGACTTCTGGTCACTACACCCTTGGATGGATCTCCGATGATCTGGCTTGGTGAGTGATCCTTGAGCTACGCTCGCTTGGATCCACTAGCTTCATCTTCATCTTCTTCCTGGTCGCTTGCTTCTCCTTCTGAAGCCACTGGAATGGGTGCTTGGCCAGCACTCACTTTAGGAATCTTGGGGGCAGCTTCAACTTTTCCTTGGACAATATGCTCACTTGAGTCCTTGATTTCTTCATCATCTTCAAGCATGTCCCAAGTTAGTGAGTTGATGGGTTCCTCGCTTGTCTTTCCTTCCTTAGATTGAACCTGTTCCCGTGGAAGACTCAAAGAAGAATCATCAAATATGACATGGGGCGATTCCTCCACAATTAGGGTTTTACAATTGAACACCCTGTAAGCTTTGCTTGATGTAGAATATCCTAAGAATATTCCTTCATCAGCTTTGCTTTCAAAGGCTTTCAACTGTGACTTCCCATTATCATGGATGAGGACCCTACAACCAAAGATATGGAAATAAGATATGTTAGGAATTCTCCCTGTCCATATTTCATATGGTGTCTTGTCGTGCCGTTTATTGAGAAGCATCCGATTCTACGTGTAACTTGCTGTATTGGCAGCTTCAGCCCAATATTTCATCGGAAGCTTCGAGTCAGCAATCATGGTTCGAACGGCTTCTTTGATGATTCTGGTCCTTCTTTCAGCAACTCCGTTTTGTTGGGGTGTACGTGCTGAGGAAGTCTGGTGTGCTATACCATGCTCCGTGCAGTATGCTTCAATGGTTGAGTTTAGAAACTCAGTGCCTTTGTCGGAGCGGATGGTGGCAATCGCTTGGTTCTTCTCCACAGCTAGTCGCTTGAGTAGTTGTGGAAGTTTGGCCAGTGTCTCCTTCTTGCTAAAGAGAAATACGACCCAAGATAGCGAGAGAAGTCGTCGACTACAACTAGAGTGTATTTTCTTCCATTTACACTAACTGGAGTGACTGAACCAAACAGATCCATATGAAGCAGCTCGAGCACTCGCTTGGATGAAGCTTCTTCAAGACTGGCAAAGTGCTTCTTCGTCTGCTTCCCTCGTTGGCATGGTGAGCATGGATGATCTTTGACAAAGGCTTCATTTCGTATGCCTTGCACCAAGCCTTTACGAGCTATGCGATTGATAGTCTTGAAGTTGAGATGGTTCAAGCGTCGGTGCCATAGCCATCCCATTTCTGTAGCACTCCTTGCGACTAAGCACGTATCTTCCTTGCAGCATTCCCATTGTGCTATGTAGACATTCATTTGTATAATTCTAGTGAGCACAATCTGGGAGGAGAGCTTGTTCTTCACAATGCACTTGTTGGAGATAAACTCCACCTTGTATCCCTTGTCACAGAATTGTGAGATGGATAGCAAGTTGTGCTTCAGTCCTTCCACATAGGAGACTTTTTCAATCTTGATCTTTCCGATCTTCAGTGCGCCGTATCCTTTAGTGCTTCCTCGAGAGTTGTCACCAAAGGTTACGTGTGGACCCTTCTTCTCAACATAGTCTTGAAGTAGTGCTTTCATGCCAGTCATATGTCTTGAACATCCACTGTCCAAGTACCACATTTGTTGACCTTCACTTGGCATGGGGTCCATGGCGCTCACCTGCATTTAGAAAGATTTTGGTACCCAAATCAGTTTGGGTCCTTGCAGGTTAGTTCCCTTAGGTACCCGCACTTGCTTCACTTTCTTTTGAAAGGTAGCTTGTGTCTTGGGTTTCTCGACCTTTGAAAACTATGAGTTCTGCCTTGAAGCAGCTTCACAGGTGCAGCAGTGTGTGCAAGAGGGGTAGCGGCTCGCTTGAGACTTACCTATGCTCTTACCCTTTTGCTTGTATCCTGAAGCGACTCGCTTCGGATTAGCTATAGGCTTAGAGACTGACTTAGGGTTTACAGTCTGTCGAAGCGGCTCGCTTGGTTACTTCGAAGCGGTCAAACTAGGGTTTTGACCCCGACTCGCTTGAGAAACCTTTGGAATCTGATGCGACCTCTTTGGTACTTCAAGTTCTTCCCCCTCAACGTTAGTCCGGTTAGACCATCTCCAGTCCGGATAACGTGACACATAGACATTACTCCTTTTCTTGAAAGGGAGATCCTTTGTCTCTGGTGTCTTGGTCTGGGACTTAGAAGCTACAACTGATTTCCCTTTACCTTTGGATTGGTAAGATTTAGCATTGTGAGTGCTAGGGATAGTTGATCTTTGCTTGCCCTTAGATTCTGCCCTTGAAGATATTGACATCTTCATTGGCTTCTTCTTAGGGCACTTGGCCTTTATCTTTGTTAGTGGTTACTTTGGAGGCAGTGGGCACATCGAGAGGAACTGATGGTGTCGTGTTTGAAGCACCAACAAAGACAGTCGGCTTGGAAGGTCCACCCTCATATCCGAGTCCTCCCTTTCTTCCAAAAGGTAGAAGTGAGCTCTCTAGTGCCTGCCTTGCATATGAGGCTTTGTTTAAATTGGCCACTAGATTGGATTGGGTTTCATACCTTCCCTCCAAGCTTTGATGTCTAGCGAAGAGATCTTCAAACTTACTAGTCATAGCCCTTAAGTTAAGTTTGACTTGGTCAAGCGCAGTGGCTAGCTTTTGGTTCCCCTTCTCGCTTTGAGACAAAGCTTGTTTCAACACTTTGTGGTCACTTGACAATTTGAGGTGTTTGTCAAGCAACTCACTCCATGTCGAGGAATTAGCTTCCTCTTGGTGAGTGTGTGAGAGTGTAATTGAACTTGATGGGGGATAGATAAATACCTCTCCAGTCTCCTCATTGGTGAGCGCCATGAGTCCAAGATCCTCTCCATCACTGGAATTTGGATCTGTGAATGCATCCGAGTCGCTTGAGCCATCTTCAGTTGTAGCGACCGGCTGCTCGCTTGCTACAAGCGCTCGCCTTGGAGCATCCCTCTTTGCCTTTAGTTCCTCTCGCTCCTTTGCACTCAGCTTCGGGCAGTCAGATTTGTAGTGGCCCATCTTGTGGCAGTGGTAGCATTCCACTTCCATCATGTCCCTTGAGATCGGCTTGGTCGTCTCTTCTCTCTTTCCTTTGCTTTCACGAGCATCAGTGCTCCTTCCCTTGTACTGCTTGTAGAATCTTTTGTATTTGCCCACACGCGAGTTCATCTTGTTGAAGTTCTTGGATAAGAACACAACATGCTCTTCTAGCTCTTCCCTTGTCATCTTGGCTAGCGACTGGTCGCTTGGCCCTTCAGCAGCTTTGAAGGCTACCCCTTGACGTCGTGGGAGCTTCGTCTTCATCATCAAGACTCATTCTGTTCAGATCGAACTCGTGAGCCTTGAGCTCGGAGAACAGAATCTCCGGCGTGAACTTTGATAAATCCTTCGTGGCAAGGTACAGCTCCTTCATGGTTTGCCACTTCTGGGTGAGAGCTCGGACAATCTTGAGGTTCACCTCTTTGTCTGTGAGTTCCTTTCCAAGTGAGTTGAGAGTAGCAATGATGTTGGTGACTCTCAGCTCAAAGGCGTCGATGGACTCTCCTGGCTTCATTATCAGACTTTCAAACTCCCGCATTTGTACGATGAGCTTGTTCTCTTTGATCTTGTCCGTTCCTTGAGAAATGAGGGCAAGGGTTTCCCACATTTCTTTTGCCGTCGCACACTTCCTGATTCTTGGAAGGTAGGCATCCGATACAGTGCTTTGCATCGTGTGACGTGCAATCTTGTCAAGGTTGGCGATCTTGAAGTCGTTAGCATTGTATCCGTCCTCTATCACTTCCCACATCCGGTCGTGGATGGAGCAGAGGAAGCTCTCGACTCGAAAACTCCATATCTCATATCCTTCGATAGAGAACTGTGGAAGATTTGATGCACTGTATGTAGACATAGGAAACTATCAGCAGTAAATGCAGTATGCGTGGGTGAGGGTTTTATGCACTTAGGAAAAAGGATTCGGTTCAGTGAGACAACGTGAAGCAAGTGGGGACTCGCTTCGGATATGCAAAGCAGAGGCTCGAAAGAACAGCTGCTCTGATACCACTTGTTGGTCCCGGTTTGTAAGAGGAAAAACACGTAGAGGGGGGGGGGGGGGAGGGTGAATACGTGTTTTGAAGTTTTTTAACTTCAAATTCCTCGAACTCAGAGTATGAAGTAAAGTGCTCGCTTGAACAACTAAGACCTAGCTGTGAGCTAGATCTAAAGTATTCGCAGATCTCTTGACCTAAGCTTGGAGCTTGATCAAGAGTGAGACTTTGCTCTAAATGCGGAATTTCGGTGAGCTAAATCTTTCCTAAGTATTTAAAGTTCCAAGTTGTGTTTGTTTAGATGCAAGTGCAATGAATAATCAAACAAAGGAAATAAAGAGTTTAGGGTTTAGAGAGATACGACACAGAGATTTATAGTGGTTAGGAGATGAAACACCTACGTCCACTTTGTTGCACGAAGCAACTGTACTCTTCACTCAAGAACTTGAAGGTTACGGGTCCTTCAAAAACTTAGTCGAGACCGAGCTTCACTCGCTTGGATCTGACGACAGACGCAGTGATTGCGGGTTCACTACTAAAACCTAACTGGACTGGAAGCTTCACTCGCTTTAGTCCGACAACAGGGAGATTGCGGACTCTCCTTACAGCCTAGCTTCGATCGAGCTTTACACGAACGAGGTAAGTGCAAGCTTGGATCTAGACTCTATGATCGAGGCTTCTACTATCGATGAAAGTAGAGCCTTGGATCGAAACAACCTAACAACGAACACAAAAACCGAACGAACAGAACTTAGGGTTAGGGTTTTTGGTTTACAACGAACACACTATGAAGAGCTCTTTACAGTAAGTGTAAAGTAGGCTAGAGCTCTTCTTCTAAGCTGAGATATGGAATGGGCTTAGAATTCTAGGTGTGAAGGTTGCGAAGACGAGTTCCGATGAGACTAGAACTCGGAGAACACTTGGAAACAAAGACTCGAAGATTGCTAGAAAGCTGGGAGTGTTTGTTTGCAGTAGGCGCTCGAATGCTCAAGTAGTGTTCTGCTTCTTCATGTCTTGATCCTTCACTATTTATAGGCGGAGAGATGGCCGAGATCCGTTGCTTGGTAGGTGGCCTTGTCCCTCCTCCTCTCGACAGTACTTGCACAGGCGGATAGCTTTTCAGGCACGCCAGTTTGTCTATTTGCCAAACATGGCTAAAATACAATTTCAACAGTAACTAGAGCGAGCCAGTACTGTAGCGGCGCCCTGTCGGCCTGGCAGTCAACTCCTCTGCTCCACTCCGCATTCGACACGTGGAGATCTCGCAATTAATGCGACGATCTCAAGTTAACTGGAGTTTGAAATAGGAGCGGGAATTGGGTTGTCGCTTTCTGGTAGGTAGTGGCTCGCTTCGCTTTGAAGTTGTAGTGTCCGCTTTGAGTTGAGTCGCTTCAAGGTCATTCTGTAGTGAATCACTTGGGAGGTGAAGTTCCCGAGTGACTGCTTTAGAAAATGTTGACCCGCGTTGACTCGCTTTGGCTTTTTAATGTAGCGCTCGCTTCGCTTCGCTTTGGTGGACTCGCTTCGATTCCACTATAGCTCTCGCTTCGCTTCGCTATTCTTCGGCACGCTTCACTTCGGCTCGGTAGACTCGCTTCGCTTGAAAAACACACTCAAGTGAGTGTCCTTCACTTGGGATTTCTGCAGTCTAAAAACCTAAGCAAAATTTGAGCCATCCTAACAGTGTAGGCTTAGAAAAATTTCTAACCTATTATCTACATCAAAATGGGTCGCTTGGGAGTAGGACACTTGGGGGTTTTGGGATCAAATCAAAACAATACTTCATTTCTTTAAAATGTCCCTTATAGGTTCCCCCTTAACATGTTTGTCCTTAACAATTCCCATCACTCACTTAAAGCGCACTGCACCGGAATCAAGGAAGAAAGATCCTGCGGCTAAGCGCCAAAGGACAGTTGCTGCAAAGTCCGGTCGCATGGAGAGAAGGAGGAGGAGTGAGGAGGGAAGGAAGAAGGATGTGGAGAAGGAGGAGAGGCTGAAGCTTGCCAGGATAAAAGTAGTGGAAGGAAGGATTGAGTCCCACTGGAATGAAGTGAGGCTCATCCAATCTGCCATCTCGAGGAGTTCATACATTCCATTCACGCTCGAAGAGTCGGAGGCTTGCCAAACCCATGCAATAATCGACACTTGCAGGTTACACTCAAAGAGATGACGGATTCCAAACGCTACTCTGCGGATAAAGTTGATTTTATCCGCAAGCGACTCAACGAGAAGCTGCCACAATTCAATTTTTTTTGCTGGTGCACAATTTCACAAAATGATGAAAGAATTGACGAGCAGAACAGAGGAGGAGCTAGTAGTGCGAAGAAACAACCACCCTAATGCTCGTGAGATCGAAGACTTCATCTCCAGTGACCTTCTTGAGATGTGGCTCATATGCAAGGAAAGATTTATCAAAGCCTACTACTACTGGCAGGTAGTGCCACTGCAGGATGAGTGCTCAAGACTGGACGCTCTCAATAACCTTCTGTGTCATTACAATGAGGACCTACGCCGGAAAATCTTCACTCAAGCCGAGCTTGCTGATCCCAAGCCCATCATCATCAAAGTGCCAGCAGTGACTGAATTTCCGATGCCACTCCTACCAAACTCAAGTGTTCCGTATAGGAGGATCATTGAAGAGAAGGTTGATGAAGATTTGAGACTGGAGAGCAGCTTCAGACCTAACCAATACAACGTGAGAACTATGGAGGAGAAAGTCATTTCTGCCTACTACTTGGAGGAGGAGAAAGATGAGAAGGAGAAGGAAGAGAAGGACAAGACAGCTGAAGATCCTTGAATTCTATATCCATAAATTGTGAACTGTCTTGTTCATTTATCATATTTACTTTTCTGTCAATTTGTGTCATTTACAAGCTTTGTGAATGACTTATATTTATGCTACAAACTCACTATGATAACCGAAAAAAGAAGGGGAAAGGAACTTAAAAGAAAAATTGAGCAAATCTGCAAAGGAAGCAGTCGCTTGAAGTTCCTTCCACGGTTAGTAAAAATTAGAAATTTCAAAGTTTGTGGGTTTTGGCATCATCAAAACGGGGGAAATTGTTGGGAATTGTTAAGGATCACATGGTAAGGGGGAGCTCATATGGGACACTT
Source organism: Thymus quinquecostatus (assembly GCA_024222315.1). Lineage (NCBI taxonomy): Eukaryota > Viridiplantae > Streptophyta > Magnoliopsida > Lamiales > Lamiaceae > Thymus > Thymus quinquecostatus. The sequence goes on along the minus strand of CM044173.1, from coordinate 18,213,760 downwards.
TGAAGTGAGTATATATTTGTTTTGATTTGATCCCAAAACCCCTAAGTATCCTATTCCCAAGCGACCAATTTTGATGTAGAATAGGTCAGAAATTTTTCTAAGCCTATACTGTTAGGATGGCTTTGTTTTTGCTTTAGTCGCTTAGGTTATTTGACTGCAGAAATTTTAAGTGAAGGCCACTCGCTTGAGTGTGTTTTCCAATCGAAGCGAGTCTACCCAGCCGAAGCGAAGCGTGCCAAAGAATAGCGAAGCGAAGTGAGCGCTACAGTAGATTCGAAGTGAGTCTGCCAAAGCGAAGCGAAGCGAGCGCTATAGTGAAAGATGAAGCGAGTCAACGCGGAGTCAATAAATACTAAAAGCGGATACTCGGGAAATTTATTTTCCAAGTACACGCTACAATATGACTTTGAAGCGACTCACTTGAAGCGGACGCTACATTTCTAAAGCGAAGAGAGCCCCCACCTAACAGAAAGCGACATCACAATTCCCGCTCCATTTTGAACTACGAGTTCAAACTCCAGTCAAGAAGAGATCGTCGCAATTAATTGCGTATCTCCACGTGTCGAATGAGGAGAGGAGCAGCGGAGTTGACTGCCAGGCCGACAATGGCGCTGCTACAGTACTGGCTCTCTCCAGTTACTGTTATATTTGTAACTTAGCCATTTTTGGCAAAGAGACAAACTGGCGCGCCTGAAAAGTAATCTGCCTGCGCAAGTACTGTCGAGAGGAGGAGGGACAAAGCCACCTACCAAGCAACGGATCTCGGCCAACCCTCCGCCTATAAATAGTGAAGGATGAAGACGAAGAGAAGTAGAACACTATTTGAGCATTCAGCGCCTACTGCAAACAAATACTCCCAGCTTTCAGCTTATTCATCGAGTCTTTGTTTCAAGTGTTCTCCGAGTTCCAGTTCCATCGGAACTCGTCTTCACAACCTTCACACTTAGAGTTCTAAGCCCATTCCATATCCAAGCTTAGAGAAGAGCTCTAGCCTACTTTACGCTTTCTGTAAAGAGCTCTTCATTTAGTGTGTCTGTCAAAACAAAAAACCCTAACCCTAAAGTTCAGTTAGGTTTTGTGTTCGTCGTAGTAAGGTTGTTTTCGATCCAAGGCTCTACTTTCCTCGATAGTAGAAGCCTCGATCATAGATTCTAGATCCAAGCTTACACTTTCCTCGATTGTGTAAAGCTCGATCGAAGCTTAGGTTGTAAGGAGAACCCGTAATCTCCCTGTTGTCAGGACTGAAGCGAGTGAAGCTTCCAGTCCAGTTTAGGTTTTGTGTGGTGAACCCGTAATAACCCAGACTTCGTCAGATCCAAGCAAGTGAAGCTTGATCTTGACATAGGTTTTTGAAGAACACGTAATCTTCAAGTTCTTGAGTGAAGAGAACTAGTTGCCCAGTGCAACAATTGGACGTAGGAATTTTATCTCCGAACCACTATAAATCGCTGTGTCGTATCTCTAACCCTAATCTCACTTTATTTGTTTACAGTTTTATTATCCATTGCAAAGCATACTAAACAAACTCAAACTGCATTTTCAATTACTTAGGAAAGATTAGCTCACCGAATTTCCGCATCACGAGTAAAGACTCACTCTTGATCAAGTGCAAACTTAGGTCAAGAAGTTTAGCTAACACTGTAGATCTAGCTTACGACTAGGTCTTAAGTATTGAAGCGAGCTCTTTACTTGTCACTCTGAGTTAAAGGAAAAGAAGTTTAAAAACATCAAAACACGTATTCACCCCCCCCCCCCCCCTCCCCCCTCTACGTGTTTTTCCTCTAACAAACCGGGACCAACACGACTTTTGATATATCACACATCTCACAAGCCTCGAATTGTCAACATATTAATCCCTTAGCCTACTTCCCTTTTTATACAAAGAAGGTGAACATTTTGGTACATAGGTCACTAGGTTTAATCATCGATGGTTCTCATCGAGCATCCTAGTGCGGTTTCCCGTACTCATTGTCAAGAGGAGTAGAGTACCTACGAACACTACATTTTTCACACATATACAAGTATCATCTAGGATATAGTTCATGAAATTTAATCATTCGAGGGTCTCTCAAAGCCTTTTCATGTGGTTTCCCATGCTCATTACTCTAGTATTTTCATACGTTACAAGTAAGAGGAGCAGAATCCTATCAACTCTTTTTTCACAACAAAGCACAATTTTTTTTTTATTCATATAGGGAAGTAAGCTAAGATCAAATATACATCAACCCTTCAATGCAATTCACTCATAATCCGAATAAAAAGTTTTCACCTCATATTACGAAACAAGAACATGCCCTACGTATACTCACAAACGATCATGCTATCGCAAGTCAAATTTAGAGCTATCCTAGTTTCGACAATCTAAGTTCGACAACTCCAATATCACGTCGTCATGTCATTCGAACTCAAAGGTCAAAATCATGCTAATCATGCTACTTGATTACAAACAACATTCTAAAGTGGAGACAAACATAAAGACTCAAAATACAAAAACATGACATAAAAGACATAAAAACGATAAAATCCATGTGAAAAATTCAAAGACTCCCCCCACACTTAAAATCATGCAATGTCCTCATTGCAAGAAAATAAAAAGGAAATGGGTAGAAAAACTTATCACATGGCGACAGCCAACGAGCAACTCGAAATCCCAAGAGACTCCAAGTTAGCAACCTACAAAAACGAACACCAAACAAAACACAAAAAGCATAAATCTGAACAAACAAACTTTTTTTTTTTCTTTTTTTTTTTTTTTTTTTTTTTTTTACGTGGGTTGCCTCCCACCAAGCGCTTGTTTAATGTCATTAGCTTGACATACAAAAATTCTCATCCAAAATATGTTGCAACGAGCAATGTCTTTAACCATCCATAAGCGACTCTCGGTGCAAAGTTGGACTCTTCTTTCTCTTCGGCTTGAAACTCGAAAGGAGGGTTATCTTGGACACTTATCTCCCCCACACTTGTGTGAAAATCCATGTGAGCCATATCATGATCTTCAAAACTTGATGATGGATCCTCCACAAAAAGTGCTTCCTCGTCGAGATTGGCAAGAAAATTGTCCATGATTTCTTCCTCTTGTTTTTTGAGCTCAAAACCGACTCCTCCATATGACGATTGTGATCCTCCATGCCTTGCACATTGCTCAAAAGCTCCTCCACAATCTCTTCCTCATCCAATTTGCTCAAAAACTCATCAATAATGGTTTCTTCCTCATACATAGCAACCTGAAAATTCTCCTCTATCCTTTTCTCATCCAAATCGTTAGTAATATGAACATACGAGCATGTTTGGATTAAAGAATTAGAAATAGAAGAATAATTATCAAAAATTGAGAAAGTTACCGAACCTCCTACACCAGCCATGCTCAATGTGCCGGACCCAATGTCGATTCGAGTTTGAGTAGTAGCCATGAAAGGTCGTCCTAACAAGAGAAGATGACCTCTCTCACTCCTAGCTCCTCGTCCCACGTCAAGCATAACGAAATCGGCAAGAACTTGAATACCTCTCACAAGTAAAGCAACGTCTTCCACAATCCCCAAGGGACGACTCAAAGAACCGTCAGCTAGCTCGATGCAAAAATTAGTGGGCTTAAGATCCCTCGAACCCATTCTCTTGAAAATCGAGTATGCCCCAAATCCAACATACCCGACACACTATCCCCATTATCCAAAACAACATCTAATTTGAAACTTCTGGGATCAACTTGTTTCGGTAGAGATGAGAGATGGCCAACTGAGATAAATGAGGTGTGAGAACGTTGTCGGCTTGCTTTGATGGCAGCCACGGTGTGACTTCTCCACTTCTTTCCTTTGTCTTGCTCCTCTTCAATGACCGTTAAGGCATGAGCTTGTTTGGGTTGGCTAGGCTTCCCATTTTGTAGCTTCTGCAACTCATTAACTGCTCCAAAAATCTGCCCAATAGTGGTCTCAAGGAGTCTAATCGTGGCATCTTGCGCTTCACGGGCCAACTTGCTCTCATGCATAAATGCAGCAAAACTAGCCTCATTAAGTGGACATTGTTGAGGCGGAGGTGGGTAGAACCGTGGCGGCGGTGGATAGTAAGACTGTTGGGTAGGGTAGAATGGTTGTTGGTGAGGAAATTGTTGAGCATATGGTGGTGGTAGGTATCCTTGTGCTGTGTAGACTTCGGCTCCTCCTTCGTAAGTAAGCTTGGCCTTCCTATTGCACTCGTCAATGACATGGCCAACTAGTCCACACATGCCACAAGGCTCCGAAGGTGTAAGAGGAGTCTTTATCTTGAGTTCTTGTAGATCCCTCATCATATCGGCCATTTGCTTCGTCAAATCCGGGCTAATGGTGACCACATTAGCCTCCATCTTCCTCGGCCGAGATGACTTTTGTTGAGAGCTTGCAGCAAGAGTCTCAAAGATCATCCTCAACTCGTCGGCCGTCTTCACTCCAATGTTTCCTCTGGCCGAGCTATCCACCATGAATCGGCAAGTTTGATTTAGAGAATCGTAGAAATATTGCCAAAGCATCTCGGATGCCATTTGATGGTGAGGGCACTGCTGCAACAATTCTTGGAATCTCTCCCAAGCCTCATGAAAAGGCTCATCGGCTCCTTGAGCAAAATTCATGATCTGCGATCGCACCTCTAGTGTCTTGCGGTTGGGGTAGTATTTCATCATGAACTTCTCGCACACCGCATTCCAAGTTGTGAGAGACTTGGCCGGGAGAGTGAGATACCATGACTTTGCTCTATCCTTCAACGTGTATTGGAAACACTTCATCTGCATGTCGTCCTCCGAAAGCTCTTCCAATGGAAAATTTTGCACCATCGTGCAATATTCGCGAATGACGTGAGAGCATCATTGTTGGGCAGCCCGTAGTAGGTAGGGAGCAAAGCCAAGTGGTGCGTTTTAAGCTCATAATTCCTAACCTCGGTGGTTAGGACAATTGCCGACGTGGTGGCGGTGAAGGCGGGACGAGCGAAATCTCTCATCTTTTGTGCCATTGCTTCGAACTCTCATGTTCTTCTTCCTTCGTCGCGGTTAAACTACCTAGGCATTGAATTGAAAAGAAAGCAATAACAAAAGCAACTAAGAAAACAAATCTAGACATGAATAAAATTAAATCTGAAAATCTAAGGAAATAAATCTAACTTTAAGAACTTGAAAAACTAAAGAATTAAAAACTGAGAGAAACGAAACTAAACTAAGAACTTGAAAACGAACAAATGAATTAAACTAATTAAGAACTTAAGAATTAAATCTAAGAAACTAGAAAGCAATTAATCAACCAAAAAGAAAGCAATAAAGAACTTACGAATTGAATGCGGAAATGAGAGAACATGAAGTAAATAAAAACTTGAATTAATTGAAGAACGAAGTAACGATCCGGATCGAACAAAGGAAAACTTTGCAGGGCAAATAATCGTGTAGCAAAACAATCCTAAACTAGCCTAATTCTAAGAAAGCAAGTAAAAAGAATTTGGTTTTGTTTTGTTTTAAATCCTAGACAAGAAAATAAATAAGCAATAAATCAAAAGCAAGTAAATTAATCTAGTCTAGAAAGCAAGGAATAAATCTAAGGTAATTAATCTAAAAAAAGTAAATAAAAGCGATTAAACTACCTAGGCGTAAATCGTAGAGTAAATCGTAGAGAAAGTAATAACTAAAGCAATGAAGAAAACAAATCTAGACATAAAAGAAATTAAATCTGAAAATCAAAGAAAATAAATCTAACTTTGAAAACTTGAAAAACGAAGGAATTGAAAACTGAGAAAAACGAATCCAAATACTAAGAACTTAAAATCGAACGAAAGAATTAAACTAAGAACTTAAGAATTGAATCTAAGAAACTAGAGAGCAATTAAACAAACAAAAGTAAAACAATAAAGAACTTACAAATTGAATGAGGAAACGAGAGAACAGGAACTAACTAAAAACTTGAATTAAAACGAAGAACGAAGTAGCGATCTGGATCGAACAAAAGAAAATAAATCTAGAATGTAATGTGCTGAAAACTAGAGCTAAAACAAAGGTAAAGATTATCTAAATTCAACCTAAAACAATAGTATTTATACTAGGTATAACAACCTAGTTAAACAAGGGAAAAAAAAAACTTAAAATCCGTCGATCTGGACGATCGTCCAAACATGTTAGACGGTCGGCCAACTCTAGTTTCTGGAATAATGGTTGTAACGGCTTGGGCGGTTGTTCAAAAGTTCTGGACGGTCGTACAACTCAGTTGGACGGTCGCCCAACTCTTGGTTCTGGACGATTGCGCGCGTCTTTCTTATTTCGGTCGTATCTTCCTCGTCCGAACTCCAAATTGACCTCCGTTTTTGCCTGCATGCTCCTATCGAACCCTCTTCGATATAATGCTTTTTCTTCTAGTTTTCTTCTCGTTTCCGCCCTTTTTATCCTACAATACCAAAGACTCAAAAGCAACCCAATCTTAGCCACAAATACCGAAAACACACAAAAACTAAAGGAAAACGGACACGAAAAGATGACTAAAAACCTAACAACTAGACACACCAATCTGGTAATATTGTCTCTTCACATGAAAGTTGTGTTGGGAATTGTTAAGGATCATATGTTAAGGGTGAACTTAACGGGACGCTTTGAATAAAATGTATATGTTTTGATTCGATCCCAAAACCCTCTATGTATCCTATTCCCAAGCGACCCTATTTTGATTTAGATAGGTTAGAATTTTTCTATGCCTATGATGTTAGGAAGGCTTGAATTTTTAGACGCCTATAATTTAGACTGCTAGATTTTCAAGTGAAGGCCACTCGCTTGAGTGTGTTTTAAAGTCAAAGCGAGTCTGCCGAAGCGAAGCGAAGCGAGCACTACAGTAAAGTCAAAGCGAGTCAACTTTTACTAAAGCGGACGCTCAGGAAATCTGTTTCCAAGCGAACGCTACAGTATTACTTAAAGCGACTCACCCAAGCGTACGCTCAAGAATCTAAAGCGAAGCGAGCCACTTACTAACTGAAAGCGACAGATAAAAAATTCCCGTTCATTCAAACTACGAATTCAAACTCAAGACCAGTGAAGATCAAGACATTAATTGCGGATCTCCACATGGCACACGAAGAATGGAGCAACGGAGTTGACCGCCAGACCGACAAAGCCGCCACTACAGTACTGGGCGTTCCAGTTACCGTTTAACTTGGCTCTTAGCCATTTTTGGCAAAGAGACAAAGCGCGCATCTGAAAAGCTGCAGGTCAAAGGCAAGTACTATGGAGTGAGGAGGGACAAAGCCACCAACCATCAACGGCTCCTGTCCATCCCTCCCTCTATAAATAGTGAAGGTCGAAGACGGAGAAGAGTAGAACACTTCTTGTGATTTCAGCGCATACTGCAAACAAGCACTCACAACCTTCGAGCAAATTCTTCGAGTTCTTGTCCAGTGTTCTCCAAGTTTCAGCTACATCGAAACTTGTCTTCGCAACCTTCGCTCTCCTAGATTCTAAGCCTACTTCAAATATCCGAGCTTAGAGAAGAACTCTAACCCTCTTTGCACTCACTGTAAAGATTTCTTCATTTAGAGAGTCGTCAAAACCAAAACCCTAAATTCTTGTTCTATCAAGTTAGGTTTTTGTGTTAGAAAGGTTGTTGCGTCAAAGATCTAAGACTCTACTTTCCTCGATAGTAGAAGTCTCGATCATAGAGTGTAGATCCAAGCTAGCATTGTCCTCGACTGTGTAAAGCTTGATCTTAGCTAGGTTTTTTGTGGAGAACCCGTAATCTTCCAGTTGTCATAGTTTCGGATCTAAGCGAGTGAAGCTCGATCCAGTTTAGGTTTTTGGGGAACCTGTAATCCTCAAGATTCTTAGTGAAAAGAATCTGTTGCAGTGAGAAACGAAGTGGACGTAGGTGTTTTAACACCGAACCACTATAAACTTTGGTGTCGTATCTCTTTACTCAAGCTTTCCATACTTTACTTTGCTTATTATTCATATTGCACGTGCATCGTAAACAAACCTAAATCGACGCTTTAAATACTTAGGAAAGAATAGCTCACCTAATTTTGCATTTTGCAAGTAAGTCACTCTTTGATCAAGCACCAGCTTAGGTCAAGAGTCAAGCTTTCACTGTAGATCTAGCTTGCAGCTAGGTCTTAAGTTTCTGAAGCAACCTACATACTTGCAACTCCGAGTTAAGGGGAAAAGAAGTTGAAAAACTTCTTACACACGTACTCCCCCCCTCCCCCCCCCCCCCCCTCCCCTACGTGTGTACCGCTTAACAAAACCGAGACCAACAAGTGGTATCAGAGCAGGGGTTCTTTCGAGCCACTGCTTTGCATACCTGAAGCGAGTCCCCTCTCGCTTCACGTTGTCTCACTGAACTGATCCAGTTTTCCTAAGTGCATCAAAACCCTCACTCACGCATACTGCATTACTACTAACAGTTCATCATGTCTACATATAGTGAATCTAATCATCCACAGTTCTCAATCGAAGGATACGAAACATGGAGTTTCCGTGTCGAAAGCTTTCTATGCTCCATCCACGACATGATGTGGGAAGTCATAGAAGAAGGGCCAATCGAGATCATGAAGATAAAAACGGTGAACGTTCCAGCTGCAGAAGGCAGAGAAGCCACTGCCAAACACGAGTATGTGGAGAAAGCCAAAGAAGACTACACTGCCAATGACTTCAAGGTCGCCAACCTAGATCGCGTTGCATGTCACACAATGCAGAGTATTGTATCAGACGCTTATCTCCCTAGGATAAGAAAGTGCGCCACGGTGAAAGAGATGTGGGAAGCGCTAGCCCTAATCTCGCAAGGTACTGACAAAATCAAGGAAAACAAGCTCGCAGTACTGATGAGAGAATTCGAGAGCTTGACGATGAAGTCTAGAGAGACAATTGACGCATTCGAGCTGCGCATTCCAATATCATAGATACACTAATCTCTCTCAGCAAGGAGTTCACTGATAAAGAAATCAACCTCAAGATAGTTCGAGCCCTCACAAGAAAATGGCAGACGATGAAGGAGCTGTACTTGGCAACGAAGGATCTATCAAAGCTCACACCGGAGATCCTGTTCTCCAAACTTAAAGCCCACGAGTTTGACCTCAATCGGATGAGCTCAGACGATGAAGATAAAGGTCTCACGTCATCAAAAGGAGTCACTTTCAAAGCCGTAGAAAACTCAAGCGATCAATCAATTGCCAAGATGACAAGAGAAGAACTGGAGGAGCACTATGCATTCCTCTCAAGGAATTTCAACAAGATGAACTCACGAGTTGGAAAGTATAAGAGATTCTACAAGCAGTATAAAGGGAAGAGCAATGATGCTCGAGAAAACAAGGGTAAGCGAGAAGATACGACGAAGCCGATCGCCAGGGACGTGATGGATGTGGAATGTTACCACTGCCACAAGATGGGCCACTACAAATCAGAATGCCCCAAGCTGAGTGCCAAAGAGAAAGAGGAATTGAAAGCCAGGAGGGACGCTCCCCGTCGAGCGCTAGTTGCAAGAGAGTCGCCAGCCACTCCAAGCAAGGAGATCCCAAGCGACTCAAACACATTCACTGATCCGAACTCAAGCGAGGGAGAAGATCTAGGCTTGATGGCGCTAACCGACGAGGACACGGGAGAGGTATTCTTCTATCCTCCAATCAATTCTATTACACTGGCACACGATCACAATGAGGAAGTACATTCCTCTACATGGAGTGAGTTGCTTAACAAACACCATTAATTGTTAAGCGACCACGAAATGTTACAGCAAGCTATGACCGATAGCAAGAGAGAGAACCGCAAGCTAGCCATTGAACTTGATGAAGTCAAGATTTATCTAAGGGCTATGACGAGTAAGTTTGAGGACCTCTTCGCTAGACATAAAAGCTTGGAAGGAAGGTATGAAGCCCAATCCATTCTAGTTGCTAATCTAAATAAAGCCTCATTCGCTAGGCAAGCACTAGAAAGCTCACTTCTGCCTTTTGATAGAAAGGGAGGCCTTGGATATGAGGGTGGACCTTCCAAGCCTACTGTCTTTGTTGGTGCTTCTAACACAACACCATCAGTCTCTTTGGATGTGCCCACTGCCTCCAAAGCGACCACTAGCAAAGACAAGGGCAAGGTGGTTGAGAACCCTAAGAAGAAACCCATGAAGATGTCTATATCTTTAAGAGAAGAATCTAAGGGTAAGCCTATTGCAACAATCCCTTGCACTAAAAATACTAAAGCTTACCATTCAAAGGGTAAAGGGAAAACTGTTGAAGCTTCTAAGTCTCAACCCCAGACGCCAAAGATAAAGGACGTTCCCTTGAAAAAGAGAACTAATGTCTATGTGTTACGTGAGTCGGATTGGAGTCCAACCAATCTTACATTGAGGGGGAAGTATTTGAAGTTCCCAAAAGGGAGCTTCAAACCCCGAAGGTTTCCCAAGCGAGTCATGGTTAAAAGCCAAAGTTGACTGCGCAGAAGAAATCAAGCAAGACGCTTGCCAAGACTGGAAACCCTAAGTCAGTCTCTAAGCCTACGGCTAATCCCAAGCGAAACGCATCAGGATATGAGCAAAAAGGCAAGAGCATGGGTGTGTCTCAAGCGAGTCACTCTCGTAACTTCCCTCAATGCACACACTGCTGCACTTGTGAAGCTGCATTCAAGCAGAGTTCACATTTTAGAAAGGCCGAGGAACCTAAAACACAAGCTAATGCTCAAAGGAGAGTAAAGCAAGTGTGGGTACCTAAGTAAGCGAACCTGCAAGGACCCAAACTGATTTGGGTACCAAAATTGGCTTAATTTGGGTACTTGGACAGTGGATGTTCAAGACATATGACGGGCATGAAGTCTCTACTTCAAGACAACACAGAGAAGAGGGGTCCACAAGTAACTTTTGGTGATAACTCTCGAGGAACCACCAAAGGCTACGGCGTATTGAAAATTGGGAAGATAAGCATAGAGAATGTCTCATATGTTGAAGGACTCAAGCACAACTTGTTATCCATTTCACAGTTTTGTGATAAAGGATACAATGTGGAGTTCATCTCCAACAAGTGTGTTGTGAGAAACAAGCTTACATCCCAAGTTGCTCTTACTGGAGAAAGAAAGAGGAACGTGTATGTTGCCCAGTGGGAGAGTTGCAAGGAAGATACATGTTTGGTCGCTAGAAGTGCAACAGAGACGGGATGGCTATGGCACTGACGCTTAAGCCACCTCAACTTCAAGACAATCAAGCGCTTAGCTCGTAAAGGTTCGGTGAAGGGCATACCAAATGAAGTCTTCGTCAAAGACCATACTTGATCACCATGCCAACGAGGAAAGCAGACAAAGAAGCACTTCGCCAGCTTAGAGGAAGCATCTTCCAAGCGAGTGTTGGAGCTACTGCACATGGACTTGTTTGGACCAGTCACTCCAGTGAGCGTCAATGGAAGAAAGTACACTCTAGTGGTAGTGGATGATTACTCTCGCTACACTTGGGTTGTATTTCTCTTTAGCAAAAAGAAGACACTGTCCAAACTACCTCAACTGCTCAAGCGCCTCGCTGTGGAGAAGAACCAAGCGATCGCTACCATTCGCTCCGACAAAGACACAGAGTTTCTCAATTCTACAATTGAAGCATACTGCACGGAGCATGGAATAACACACCAAACATCTGCAGCTCGCACACCCCAACAAAATGGCGTTGCTGAAAGGAGAAATAGAATCATCAAAGAAGCTGTTCACACAATGATTGCAGATTCAAAGCTTCCAATGAAATATTGGGCTGAAGCAGCTAACACCGCATGTACACTCAGAATCGGACGCTTCTCAACAAATGCTTCCACAAAACACCATATGAAATATGGACAGGGAGAATTCCTAACATATCCTATTTCCATATATTTGGTTGTCGGGTCTTCATTCACAACAATGGGAAGTCACAATTGAAAGCTTTTGAAAGCAAAGCAGATGAAGGAATATTCTTAGGATATTCTACATCTAGCAAAGCTTACAGGGTGTTCAACTGCAAAACCCTAGTTGTGGAAGAATCACCCCATGTTGTATTTGATGAATCTACTTTAAGTATTCCACAGGAACAGGTTCAAGCGAATGACAAGATCTCAAGCGAGGAGCTCATCAATCCACTGACATGGGACATGCTTGAAGATGAAGAAGAAGAAGTGCAAGAATCAAATGATCAAGATGTTCAAGAAGATGAAACTGCCCCCAAATCAAAGGAAGAGATTGCAGGCCAAGCACCCATTCCGGTCGCTTCAGAGGATGAAGCAAGCGACCCACTTGAAGAAGAAGCAGAAGCTGGAGGATCCAAGCGTGCATGGCTCAAAGATCATTCACCTAGCCAAATACTTGGAGATCCTTCCAAAGGCGTGTTGACCAGAAGCCAAGTAATTGGAGAAAGTGCTATGTTTAGCTGCTTTCTATCCAATATCGAGCCGTCAAGCGTGGAGGAAGCTCTAGCAGATTCAAATTGGGTGATCGTCATGCAAGAAGAGCTCAATCAATTCATCAGAAACGACGTATGGTATCTTGTGGATCGTCCTAAATTTCAGCATATGATTGGCACCAAGTGGGTGTTCAAGAACAAGACGGACGAAGACCACAACGTCGTGAGGAACAAAGCTCGACTCGTCGCCAAGGGCTACTACCAAGAGGAAGGGATCGATTTCGATGAGACCTTTGCTCCAGTGTCCAGGATTGAAGCCGTTAGACTCTTTCTTGCCTATGCAGCGGCTAAGAAATTCAAGGTCTATCAAATAGACGTCAAGAGCATGTTTCTCAATGGTGAGCTCAAGGAAGAAGTGTATGTGGAGCAGCCACCTGGATTTGAGCAAGGAGATAAGGTGTATCGATTGAAGAATGCCTTGTATGGATTGAAGCAAGCGCCTAGGGCATGGTATGATACATTATCTCAGTTCCTAGTGGATAATGGATTCCGCAAGGGAATGATAGATCGAACTCTCTTCACCATCAATGATGGAGAAGACATGCTATGGGTTCAGATCTACATCGACGACATCATATTTGGTTCGCCAAACCATTCGTTTAGCAAGAAGTTTGGAGAGCTTATGAAGACCAAGTACGAGTTGTTGATGATAGGCTTGATGAGTTGCTTCCTAGGTCTTCAAGTGAAGCAGCAAGATGATAGGATTTTCATCAATCAAGCGAAGTATACTCGAGATATGCTTGCCAAGTTTGGTGTTCAGCATGCTAAAGCTTTGAAGATTCCGATGAACACCAACTGGAAGATGGAGCCAGACCTTGAAGGGAAGTCTGTGGATGCAAGCAGGCCGGATATTGCGTTTGCAGTTGGAGTATGTGCTCGCTTCCAAAGCAACCCCAAGCTTAGCCACTTTGAAGCTGCCAAGCGAATTCTTCGCTATCTCAAGGGCACTGTCAATACGGGCTTGTGGTATCCTGCTGAAGATAATCTAGAGCTTACAGGATACTCCGACGCTGACTATGGAGGATGCCGAATTGATAGGAAATCAACTTCGGGCACGTGTCAGTTCTTGGGAAGCAAGCTTGTCTCATGGTTCTCGAAGAAGCAGACAAGCGTAGCTACTTCAACGACTAAAGTCGAGTATATGGCCGCCGGAAGCTGCTGTTCTCAGATTCTATGGCTTCATCAGCAGTTGAAGGATTATCGAGTTGAAGCAAAGAAGATTCCAATTTTCTGTGATAATAATACTGCAATCTGTATCTCGCAGAATCCAGTGCATCACACCAGGTGCAAGCATGTGGAGATTCGACATCACTTCATTCTTGATCATGTCGAGAAGAAGGATATCAAGCTCGAGAAAATCCATACCGATCTCCAGCGAGCAGATATCCTCACTAAGCCTCTAGCTGAGTCTCGCTTCAACCAGCTATGCATGGAATTAGGGTTAATAGACCCTGGTGAAGAGTGCTAGTTTCGGGATGCACAAGGAGAGTGGAAGCTTGCCGTCAAACAACCCTTGTCGTAGATCTTCACCAAGTCAAGCGAGTCGCTTCAGATCTTCACTCGCTTGAAGAAGCTATAAGGTGGAGAAAGGTGGAGTGTTGGAAGATGTTCCCTACCAACTAACAAGATTGTTAAGTCTATAGTTAAGGGGGAACTATTGATTACTCTCGGAGTGATCTACTTCCAAAGCGAGCAAGGAAAGCTGCTACCTAGCCTAGGATTCCCTGCAAGTGGGTATAAACGCTTAAAGGTTGTGGGGTCTTGTATCGGGCCTTCCCACGTAAAAATGGTGAAAGCTTAGGCAGGGCTGGCACCAAGACTTTGCGTTATCTTCCCATCTTTCCGCCGAAGAGGAGCATGTCTCCTCATCCCCCGTTCGTCGTGAATAATCACTCACTTGAATACTCACTCTTAACTGAGTTGAGCTGCCGGGTGCTTATTCATTCATCCCCCTCCCTGAATACATCGCTCTAATTTTCCCTTCTTGGGTCAATCGAGTCGAATGCTTATTCATTCTGTAGACTTAGGATGGAGAGCATGAAGGGTACCTTTTTCTTCAAAGGTTGCAGGGCTGGTGACATGCTTCTGCGTAAAACCGAGAATGGCTTGTCAGAACTTCTCATTGTCATACTGTGCTTTTCCCACTTCTGTGAAAAGTACTTGTAACTCATCTCCCATTCATTGTGAATAGCACTCAAGCAAGTCTTCCTTCGGGTTGAAGAATGCTAGGGTGTATTATTCATTCTCCCCCTCATTCACATCGATGGAGGACTCTCTAATCGTAGTGGAAGATGGAAGAGATGAATGTCATGAAGATCAAACTTAAAGTCTACATACGTGGTATCAATCTCCTACGAAGTGAGATTGACTGGTAAGTATTTCAATTCAAGTACACTAAGCCAAGCGAAGCGTGCTAGAAACCTTCGTTAGCTATGTGGAAAATACAAATGAATCTGATACAAATACATAGAGGAAAACATTCTTGTTTATCCTCGAAGTATGTTAGTCAGAAACATCTTAAATTAAAGCAAAGAAAATCTCAATTCTTAAAGCTAGTCACTTTAAGATGGTCAAGCGAGTGCTTCGTCCCTCAAGCGAGCCATCGCAAGCGAGTGTGTCACAGTCATGTCAAGCGAGTGCTTCGCAAGCGAGTGAAGAGCCAAGCGGCTACTATCGTCAAGCGAGCAAGTACAAGCGAGCCATATGAATTGTACACACTCAAGTGCCTATTTTACTTTTAAATTTTCATTTAATGCAGCACAGGAATAGGACCAAGAATCCGGGCGCGTGGAGTTCACTGCAAAATTGAAGCGCCAAAATCACTAGCAATCCAGCCGTTGAATCACAACAGTCTTCAAACTTCAACCGTTGGATCATCGCCGTTCAAGCGAGTGAATCATAGCAGGCCACGTGTAGTGCTGACTCACTTATGCGGTTCAATTTTAACCACAGTGACGCCGAACCTAACCGGACACGTCAGCCACGTCGCCGATTGCTGCCTTGTAGAAATTACGATGAAATTGCCGATCATCTCTCCGCCACGTCAGCATTAAACCCTAACGCTATATAAGGATGTCGTCGCAGAACTGCAGAAGTTTATCACCCCTATATTTGCCGTTCTTGTGAAATATTCTCTGCAACTCTCTGCAAATTCACAAGTCTCAAACCTTATATATATTCATCCAATCTCTCTCAAACCTTCAAAATGGTGAAGAAAATTGTTAATCAAACCATGGTGGAGTTCATGTCCAAAGTCGAAGAGAACATCAACGTCGAGCCCCATCTTGATGAAACTATCGTGGAAAAAGACGGATTCTTCCACAGGGTCGTGACCACGGCCGGACTGTGGAAGCTAGTGACTACCAAACCCACGGAGGTTCTTGCCCAGCACGTCGCTTAGTTCTTATTGAATTTGAGTGAAGGCGAGACCGTTTCTGCCATCTTCGACCCAGATTCCGGTGAACTAGTGAGCGTCAACCTTCGTGATGTAGCTGGAGTCTTCGATCTACCGAGAGATGGAGTGGATGCCCTCTCAAAATTAGAGCTATCGGTGGAGGTGGAACACTCCCGATTTGCTGCAAAAAGGAACGCCGAATGGAAGGACAAGGGTAACAACATGAGGACGGATATGGAGAAGCCCTTTAATTTCATCTGTGAATTGTACACCAAATCGGTGGTGTGCAACATCGGAACCCTAGGATAGGTTTCCGACACCAAGCTCTTCGCCGTCAGTGCGATTGTAGCCTAACCGGAACAAAATTCAACTGGTTCGGTTGGTTTATCAAAAATATACAGGAGGCTGCCAAAGATTTTGTGTTCAAAGAAGGCAACACTGTAAACATCATTCGAAAGGGAAAGCTTCGCTTCTTTGGGAAGCTTTCGTACGCGCTGGAACAACTGTTCCCAGGGAGGAAGTGGCCAAGAATGCTCGAGTACAAGAAAGTGAGCGTCTTCAATGACTTATCCAAATCTGGGAAGGTCGTGATCGATCGAGGGATTCGGCGGAAGACTGTACGCCCTGCAGTTCCCATTGCCGAGAAGAGAGGGAATGCACCCAAGCGAGTCGCTTCACCGGTCAAGCGAGCGGCTCCAAAGAAGAAGAAATTGAAGTCAGTCGCTTCAATTGTTGAACCAAGCGTGGAGAAGGTGGATCCGCTTGAAGACACCCTATTAAAATCAACAGAAGATGAAGAAGCTCGATCACCAGTGGGTGATGAGGTCGAACAACCCATTCCCCAAGCTCCCCAACCCCAACCACATAAAGAGCCAACCCCTCAACCCCAAGCTTCCAAAACCTCATTTCTACCCCGACGCCCTCACCCCAAAAATACCCAAGGGATATTTGCTCACAGAGGAGCACTTTTTGACGATGATGAAGAAATCTGCAAGCACCCATCCACTACCAAATCTCCCATTCCTTCACCCTGACCCAATCCAAGCCGCTCAAATCTATGAGCCAACCCAAGCCCCTACCCAAGCCACTGCACAAGCCCTCACCCAATCCACCATCCAAGCTTCTACCCCAAACTCTCCCACCAATACCACCGACTCCACACTCCCCTCTCAAATAGCCATGCAACCACCCCCTATATCCCCTACCGAAAAAGCCCTGAAAAGATCCAAAGCAGATTGGGAGCAGGCCGCCGAGAAGCTGCAGAAGCGGTATCCCAATCTTCAAATGGACGAAGCCTTCCACACAAAGGCTACAGATTTTCTTACTTATGTCGCCTATCGAGGGACTGAGTATTATATGATCTTCGCCCTCCGCCAATCTTTTTCAGAAGATTCCATAGCAGTGAAGGAGGCTGAGATGCTCCAATTTGTTGGAGTGGACGGATTCAAAGCTCGGCTAAATAAAGCCAAGTACTGGGAGCTGTTTGACGCTGCTGTGAAGCGTGCCTACCCGGATGCTGAGCTTCCAGGAAGAAAACTGTCAGAGTATGAGCTAAGGCTGACAGAGAAGCACGAGGAGGAGTTATCCGCAAAAAACCAGGAGATTCTCAATCTCCAAGAAGAAATAAGGAGGACGAAGGAGGAGGTTGAGCAAGGGAAGGAGAAGGTCGAGAGTCTGAAGAGAGACTTCGACAATGAGAAGGCCGAGCTTGCTGGAAAGCTCGAGGAGGAGGCAAAGCGAGCTGGTGATGCCAAGCTTGCGTTTGAGGAGGAGACGAGCAGGTTGAAGGAGTTCACCTCAAAGCTAGTCGCTTTGGAGGGTGATTTGAAAAGGACAGAGGATGAAAGGGCCTCACTTAGGAGGAAGCACAGAGAGGACGTCTCGAAAGCTTATCAAGCTGTAGAGAAGAAAGAGAGCGAGCTTGCAGCGAAAGAAGGCCAAATCGTCAATCTGCAGAGTGAGCTCACTCGCACCAAGCTGGCCGCGGCTACTCTGGAACAAGAGAAGGCGATTATCCCGAGCAAGTACGACGAGGATAAGAGCGAATTGGAGAGCCGGCGAAGAGATGCGAGAGCTTTTGATTTGAAGCACGCCAAGCTGGGCGTAACTCTCGAAGCAAGCAAGGATGCAGATAATCTTGCTGTGCGCATCGGTGCAGCAGCCTTGCTCAACACAAACCTCAACATCCGAGAACGGAGTCTTGCTGCCCGTGAAGCGGAGCTCGCCGCTTCACAAACTCACTTTGATCTTCTTGTGTAAGAAGAAAAGAAGCAAAACTGTGCGGATATTGAAGCGGAGCTCGACGCTCGCTTCAAAGCAGTAGAGCAGCTTGAGCAGAAGGAGAAGGCTCTAATCGAACGAGAGAAGCAGTGCTCTCGGCTGCTTGAAGAAGTATCGAAAAAGACGGCAGAGTTGGTGCTCGCCAAAGAAGGCCTCTTTGCCAAACGAACTGATGGGACACTTTGCGCACTAATCAACAAGTTCGCCAGCCTCCGCCGGGCCATCGATGAGAAAGCTGTAGTCCCCGTTCCCTCTGGCATAGTTGATGATGCCAAAAGGGGGGAAGGGAAGAAGGAGATGGAAGGGAAAAGTGGAGCTAAGGGGGAAGGGAAAGAAGAAGAGAAGGAGGCAGGGCCTCGTGGTTTTCCAGGAGAAGTCGGAGAAGCCAAAGCTGTTAGCTTCATCCTTTGCTGCTGCCGCCAGATCGTCTGCCCATGTCGAACAACAAATTGCAGACGATGCTGCCCTTGCTACAACTCTACAAATGGAGCAAGCCTTCGAACTGATGGAGAAGGGTGTTTCACCAAAAAGTGTTCTCAATAGAACGAAATCTATCCTAGCACTTACTTAGTAAGTAAAAACTCAATGTCGAATCTCAAGAAAAACTTTGTAGGGCAAATAATCATGTAGTAAAAATCATAATCTAACCTAAAACTAAGAAAGCAAGTAAAGAATATTTTGGGCTCTTTGGTTTTAAAATCCTAGGCAATAAAATAAATCAAAGCAATAAATCGAAGCAAGTAAATAACTAATCTAAAGAGCAAGAAATAGATCTAAGAATTAAACTAAAAGAAATCAATTAAACTACCTAGGCAAGAATCGAAAGGAAAGCAATAAAGAAAGCAACGAAAGAAACGAAAACGAATCTAGACATGAATTAAACTTGATAGGGACTAATATCAGCTATACTCCCTAAATAACCCAAGTGAATGAGGAATACACTTTCCTTAACCTTAGATTACGGTTCTTACGAAAGCTGGTATGGTAGATGTCACAATAGAGGTGAGAACCTCACCTCTCTGTAAGGAATAATAGATCCTAGACGGGATTAGCTTCAACAACACCCTTAATGGAGATAAGTGTTACTTTTCTCTAATAATCGATAGAGGCTATTCTATGTAAGTAGCATAGTATCAAAGGGATTTCGTGGGCACCAGATGCTCAAGACAATCAAGAATCGTATGCCCTGCAAGAAGCTGTGAGGCTCTAACTTTCTCCATAAGCTGCGTGGGATCTGCGGGCATCTGCAAAGATAGGAGGATCTGACCAGATCCTATGGGTGTCTAGTAGAAGCCCGAGGTTCTGCGTAACATACGGTCCGCGTGACTCTATGTACTATAGAGTGAGGACCACTACATTCATGACGGAGGATACTTCACCTTCAAGGGAATTCCTTTTCTGTCCCTCCTTCACACGAATGCTCACTCTTCACCCTCAACATACCTATAAATACTAAACGAACTCATCCATCACATATTCATTCACTTTCTTACGAACAAAAACGCTCCTTAGCGTACTGTTCCATTCAATTCCATACTCTCTCTCTCTCTCTCTCTCACGAGCTCCTCCGAGCTCAGACCAGCCGAGGCGGACAAGACCTTCTTCCGGGAAGCCGTAGTCCGTTTCTACATCCACCTACTCTTCTCAACACCGGGAAGAGTCTCTTTCCTACGTATACTGCCTTGAACTTAAGGTAAAACCCTCATCATTTGAGAAGGAATGAGGTTTGACGGAGTTCCACATTCCTAGCCTCCCTCTCTCCCTTGTCTCTGTTCTGCATTATCAGTTTGTATGAGTGCAAAACCCCATGAATCTGGCTAGTTCATGGCTAAATACGCCTTTTATCCTTTACCTATAGCTCAACTATTACTCGTCGTTGCTGTGCGTTGCCCTATACAAAATACTCGGCTATGGCTTTTCTATATGCATGAATCTCTTGCTCTTCACTGTTTTAATGCTTTACCCATGAATGCTATTTGCAAAACATGATGAATAATCTCTTAAATTGTTGTGGATCTTTGACCCGGATCTATCAACTGGCGCCGTCTGTGGGAAGTTCTTGAGTTGAGATGTTGATTTCCCCTGTTTTTTATGCAAAATTCTAGCTTGTTGTTGTAATGCTGCTTGCGATTTCTCTGTATTACGTCCTTATGTGGAGAATATGAGGAAATCTGATGTTACATTGATTGGGAATGCCCTGTTTGTGATCTAGCTAGCGGAAACTCAGATGGATATGCTGTTGTTTAACATTTGCTAAGCTCTCCTCGGTTACGAGCTGTTGAGTGTGATATGATCTTAGGATTATGCTCCCTTTGAAACGGAAATTGTGATAAACACCTTGATTGAAAGGGAACTTGTGTTTGAGAGGCTAATCTTCTCTCCTTAAATGTGAATTAAGCATTGATATCTGTAAGTACTGTCAAAACCCGTGGGTTCAAAGGGCCAATCCCCTGTTTATCTTCGAAGTTCTAGTTGATTCTGATGATATGCGCATAAACTTGCCTTTTCATTTGCCCTGCCGCGATGATCACCTAGAATGATGTCTATCTAATCAAGGGAATGTGTATTGAATGCGAGATTTATGTTATTCCTGGAAAATTTTAGTATGTATACCATGAACTTGTTTCAGCTATATTGCTTGTAATTCATGAATCCAGCGAGTAGAAGCAATCTCAAGGCCTCATCTCTTTCATGACATGAATTTTGATGGCTAATCTGTTGTTGTTTTGTCAAAAACTTAAGGTTGTGAGGGATCCGGAGGAAAGACGGGTCACAAACTGCAGCAATCTCAAAATACATTCGCTTCACCTTGTGTACTTGGTGAGCATACAATTTTGTCTGTTATATGCTCAATATGAAATCCATCTATAAGTTTGCAAAGGACTGGTGATTACAAAATAAGCATCCCCACTAAAGCTGGTCGAATGCTCCTGAATTGCCATGACCCCAAAACCCATGAAGTAATAAAAACATTAAAGAAAACGGAGAGCCGAAAGATGCTAAGGTTACCCCATTCATGTTGATGAAGGGAGCCCGCATCTGGAGGCAGAACCTCCTCTCAGAAGCTCTGTTTAACAGGCAACTCCATCATAAGCCCCGAATAACGGGCAGAACCTCCTCTCAGAAGCCCTGTTTAACAGGCAACTCCCTTGTAAGCCCCGAATAATGGGCAGAACCCCCAGAAGCCCTACAGGGTAGGCAATGCCTTCATAAGCCCTATCTAAATAGGCAATCCTCCTCAAAAAGCCCTACACAGTAGGCAACATCATCGTAAGCCCCATATAATGGGCAGAACCCTTCATAAGCCCTACTTAATAGGCAATCCTCCTCAAAAAGCCCTGTTTAACAGGCAATATCATCGTAAGCCCCATATAATGGGCAGAACACTTTATAAGCCCTACTTAATAGGCAACCCTCTCACGAAGCCCTATCTAATAGGCATCTCTTTTGTAAGCCCCATTCAATGGGCAGAACCTTCTACAAAGCCCTATCCAATAGGCGACTCCTTTGCAAGCCCCCTGCAATGGGCAGAACTTTTCCCAAGCCCTACTCAGTAGGCAACATCATCCTAAACTTCATACGATAGACAAAATTCCTTATAAGTCTCATTAAATGGGCAGTGCACCCCTAAGCCTTGCTCTAAAGGCGACATTTTTGTATATCACTCCTATAAGTTTTACCCATTGCATTCCAGTGGGTAAAATCCCACCTAAATCCCGCTTCACAAGTGGTATTCTCAAAAAACTCTATTTGATAGACAATACCTTTATAAACCTCTAAGGAGGATATTGCTTTCATAAGCTTAACCTGATAGTCAGCGCTTCTGCAAGCTTTATAAAATGGACCAAGTTCTCATAGGCTCGGTTCGATAAGTAATGTTCTTAGGATCCCGCATAAGGGACACCATTCTCATAATCCTTGGCTAACAGGGAATATCTTAACAAGAAAGTCCTATAAAATAGGTGCTAATGATAAAAAGGGACTATACGGCCGAGGCATATCATATTAAGCTTAATAAAATAAGATGCTACACAAATTCTTAATAACCTCTTCTTCTGATCAGATCCCTCCCAGAGGCCTCATCAGGAAAGCCTTAGGAAGACAAACAACCTAACAAAATAGATTTCGTAAAGACAGATGTCACTGACATCAGCTCCTTGTAGGCGAAAGCCATCCTTGAAAAACCTTATACTAAGTAAACCACGCTTGTTAAAGCCGCTTTGAATGGTTAACGATTGCAACAGGATCTGCTAAATTAGCAGTGGGTCGTAACTAAATCTCATATGATCAGATGCCTCATGTCAAAAGGAGGAAACTATGTCAAAGTCCTTTATCATAATTAGACTTCTATCTTTAAGTCGTTACTTACCTTCACCGTACATTGGCAGAAGCCACCCCCTTTAAGAGCCTTATAGCAAATAAGCTATACATGTTGAAGCCACTATAAATAATGCTCAAATGCAGAAAGCTTGTTAATAGCTAGTTACATATACTTCAAGTCTCTCTCAAAGAGCATCTGGAATTAATCCTCTACACGTCCTTAAATCTTTGCAGATTCCTATAAGGATGAATGTTACATCAGATGCTGTTTCCAAGGAAGCCGGTCAAGCCACCGGGAATCCGGAAAATTCTGTGGTGGGACACAAAGGAACAGGCACTATGCTGACAGAGGCTACTGTCAACATGGAAGCTCAGTTTTCTCCAGCTATGCTTCAGCAGATGAAAGCCCTTATCGAAGGAGTAGTATAAGGGGCTGTTGAAAAAAGACTCCACACTTTAGGAGCAAATCCTCAGAACACAGATCCCTTGGGTGAGACCCAGGAAGGGGAGGAAGTAAGAGCACTCCCGCAATGCATAAGCAGAAGCCTATGCATCAAGGCGTAACTCAAGAGCTAGTCTCAAGGCTGCCTCCGACAGTGGCCGAAGAGGAAGAGGGATTTTCTACTGATTGGGAATCCCCAGATGAGGAAGGTCCTGAAGAACTTGAAGGAAATCTCAATGAGAACACTGAAAATGCATGGGCCAAGAAATATGCCCGACAGCAAGAGCAGATGAAGCTCTTAGCAAAAGAAGTCAAAAAAATGAAAGAACAAAATCAGGCCGTGGAAAGGGCCTCAAAAGAAATGGAGACAAGCGAAAAAGAGTTCCGCAAGGAAAGAATCCAAAACCTTCTTCAAACAATAGGAATGGAGGAGACAAATCAGAGCTCTTTCCCTTATATATTGACGAGAACAGCCCATTTTCAGCGGACATCCAAACGGATCCTGTCCCAAGCAGCTTCAAAACAATCTCTTGCGAGTATCAAGGGAAGGGAGGCCCTGAAGAGCACCTGATGAAGTTCGAAAGCTTATGTCTCCTTCATCAGTACTCAGAAGGGGTTAAGTGTAGGGTATTCCTTACAACCCTGTCAGGAACTGCTCAACACTGGTTCAAGCAGTTGCCGAAGGCTTCCATACATTCCTTCATGGACCTGAAAGAGGTTTTTCTACAGCAATTCGTCAGTGCTAAAAGGACTACTCGGAACTCCTTGCATCTGACGACCATAAAACAGGGTGCCAACGAAAGTCTGAGAGACTACATGACACACTTCAATGAGGACGTCCTGGAAATTCAAGGAGTAGAGCCGAAATTAAAGGTGCATGCCTGTGTAGACAGCCTGAAGCCAAGATAGTTCTTTGCCTCCCTCATCAAAAAAGAGGCTACTCTTTTGAAGAATTACAGACGAGAGTCCAAAAGTACATCCATATGGAGGAAGCTCTAAGTAGCAAGAGGGCTGAGTTGGCCTCTCAAAAAGAAAAGAAGCCGGAAGAAAGAAAAAGACCAGCTCCAGATGCTAAGAAAACTGATAAGAATGAAAGGTTTCTAAGATCTTTCACCCCATTAATCAAGCAACCGGTTGATCTGCTCGAAGTGGTCCTGAGGAAACCTGGGGTTCAGATCCCTGTCGGACATAGGCAGCCACCAAGGAATCCACCTTCTGAAAGATTCTGTAAGTTCCACAATGACTTTGGTCACATGACCAACGATTGTAGGAACCTAAGAATTGCCATTGAAAAGTTAATCCAGGAAGGAGAACTCTTGGAATATGTTAAAAGGGAGACAGAACAAAATAAGAAGCGCAAGGAAGCTCCTGAAAAAGCAACTGATGCTAGCCAAGGGTCAGAACCCAAAGGCGTTATTAAAATGATATATGGAGGACCAACCATGGGAGACTCCAACAGAAGCAGGAAAGCATCTGCCAGGGAATTGCATATGCATGAAAGGCACGGGGTCTGGAAGGTCGAAGCAGGCCTACCTCCACCAGAAATCTCGTTCGGGCCAGAAGATAACCAGAAAGTAATTCATCCGCATGACGATGCATTGGTCATCACAGTGGAAATAGAAAGGTATCAGGTCCAAAGGGTCTTTGTAGACACAGGGGCCGCAGTCAATGTTATATTTGAAAGTTGTTTCAACCAAATGAGCCTCCAGAAGCCATTGAATGGGGTAGCTACGGCTCTACACGGTGTCTCAGGAGACCCTGTGATGTCGCTAGGATCAATTGATTTAATGCTCACTTTGGGCGATGGGCCTACACGAGTGTCAAAACCAGTCACCTTCTTGGTGGTGCGACAGCCATCCTCCTACAATATTATTCTAGGAAGAACTGCATTAAATCCATTCCAAGCAGTGGTCTCCACTTATTATCTGATGATGAAATTCTCCGTGGGATGTCAGGTAGGGCAAATATCGGGAGATCAAGAGGTCTCCCGGAAATGCTATGTCCAATCGGTGCAAGCAGGAGAGGCCAGGAAAAGGCCGCTGGCAGAATCCACCACCGAAAGAGAGGAGATGAAACTCGAGGGGAAAAGGCCTAAAACCCCAACCCCAGTAGAGGAAGGCCAGAACCTTTCTGTTTCAATGGAACACTTGCTGATCACTAGCAACAACCCTCCTGGAAAGCTAATGGTATCCCAGGACCCAGCCAAACAACTGCTCCAACAGACAAACAAAAGCAAAGGACCTGAAGCTGAAGTAGCAGGCATATGCCATGCCTCGATTGTGAAAAGGCAATGGGAAGCTCTGATAACCCAGGCAAGGGCGAAAGTCAAAAGTGCAATGGAAATGTTAGACCAAGAAAATGTCAAGGAGACAATAAGCAAAGAAAAGGTATCACCCTAAAAATGTGCCAGGAAAAACTGAGGATCACTCTCAAGAAGAAGGTACAACGGGCTGTGACCCCTTATTCGTTTTGAAAAACTCTTATTCTATGATTAACTGATGTATGAAACATTGGATCATACCTCTTTATCTTTAAAGTAGTTATATTTCGTATGTGTTTAGCCCTCAAATGAGGTGTAATTCCTTCAGTCCCTTACACCTCACTTGGGGGGGAGTAGGGGACACCCATATGCCCATATCCCATTAGCTTAAAATGCTATCTTAAAATGCTTTCATCATCTTAAAACGCTATTTTACACCAAGATACTACTCCGCTATTTTGTTCCATCACCCTAAGAACACTGGGAATATCTCTACCTCACCATCTTAGAATACTTCGGCAGGTAGAAACAGGGAAAAGAGTAAAACCTCTATAAACACGAAAATAAGAGAGATATCATTCTAAATTAATAACAGAAATATGTTATAAACAGGGCCCCGGAGAAAGTATCTGGCCTTAATCAGAAATAACAGTTGTTTGTGCCACAGCTAGCACGATGACAGGGTCATAAAAAGCACCCTATCACGAACACCAAAAAACAGATTGTTCAACAAAAATCTTATCCAAAGCAGCAAGATTAGGGAGAGGGACTCTGAACAAAAGCTAGATCCTCAGAGCTCGATGAGTGAGAAGAGGACCATTCTTCGACAGCAGCCAAAGCAGAAGAGGTAGAGGGACCACCCTTGGGTGAGGCCGCAGAAATCTGCAAAGCGTTTCCCTCATTTGAACCATCCTTCACCTCCTCAGGAGCGGGTAACAAGGAAGCGCCTCCCCTGCTGGTAGATGGGCCGGAAGTTTTCCCCTCTTTTAGTTCCTAATAAAGGAGAAAATTTTCATGATAAGCGAATAAACTTAAAAAAAAAAAACAAAGCGAACGATAAGGAAACAAAAAGATACCTGGTCAAAAACCTTCCGAATAGACCTCATAACCATGGTGTTATGAGGAAAGAGAGGGAACAAAGGTGCCTCCCAAGAGGAAAGATTCCTTGTGACTCTGGCAGGTTGGCGAAGGATCTGAGCTGCCTCTTTCAGCGCAGGCATGTACCATGGCTCCGTGGGGGAAAGGGGGCGACTCCTTCGAAGGGACTTAGGCTCTGCATCGAACATCCTCACTATGGATTCTGTATTAACGGCGGCTGCACGCTCTGGGATACCTAATTGTTGACAGCACTCGAAGATAGCCGAGGCTGTCCACGTAGT
This sequence comes from Thymus quinquecostatus, assembly GCA_024222315.1. NCBI lineage: Eukaryota > Viridiplantae > Streptophyta > Magnoliopsida > Lamiales > Lamiaceae > Thymus > Thymus quinquecostatus. The sequence goes on along the minus strand of CM044173.1, from coordinate 18,187,311 downwards.
GAGAGGCTCAAACATGCGCAACCAAAAGTCATGGGACTGAAGATAGCTTTCAGGCAAGCGCTTGATCAGGGAATCCAAGAAGGCTTGACCGTAAGGGGTCATCAATAAATTAGACTTGCAGTCATTGACTCCAGAAGAAACACCTTGGTTCATCCCTTCTCTCCTCCCTTGAGTGAATGAGGAAGCTCGGGTTTGTCCTAGCTCCTGTTCATAGCTAAGTGTCAGCTGCGCTATTTCTGCTACCTGAATCTCCATTAGTTGCTCCACTCTCTCGGACGAGGTCCTCAAAGCTCTCTCAAGTTCCTTTATCCGCTCAGAGAGAGAAAGTGTGTGCTCCTCTCTAGCTAACAGGAACCCACGAAGTTGATGGACTTTCGCTTGGAGTTGCTCCCTGCTCTTCTCAGACTGAGAAAGATTCTCCCGCAATTGCTCAAGGCTCAACTCTTGAGTGGAGGGAGAACTCTCTGATATTTTCCCCTTTTTCCTAGCCAAAGGAGAGGGAGCCTCACTTTTCCTTTTGGGAAAGAAGAATGAGGCGCTAGAGGGACAGGAGTAGAAATACCCGCACCCTCATTAGTAAAAATAAGAGAAAATGAAGCCGATTGACTAGGGACAACCAAGTGAAGGAAGTAGGGCTTCATTCGAGGCTTACCAATTTCTAACTCTCGGGGACTCTCTCGAGAGGGGTCACCACCCCCAGGAACCATATGCTCTTGGGTGGAGGTATTACCTAATGATAAGGTGGGAGAAGAACCACCAGATTTTGTCTGCTCCATCATTTGTGATAACTTCTCTCGAGCCATTTTCCCCATACCTAGTTTGGTGGAATCCATAACTACGAGGCAGAGATGATCACCGAGAAATAATGATGGATGATAGGGTTGCGAATAATGGAAATAAATCCAAACTCTACAAATCTTAAAGACTGAGTGATAGTTCTAAAAATAAAACATCAGTCACATTCATGTCATAGGCAGTTTCACCATACAGAAAAAAAAAATAAAAAATTGGGGCTAGCAATGTTCCTCAAAATAAGAACAGGGGAAACAACATAGATTGCCCTAATCTCAAGAAATTCAAAAGAGAGCATATGTACAAGTATAGGAGAGTAAAATAACAATGAAATACCTGAAAAGGGACGAAAGGGAAGGCGGTCGTCGGAGTAATCGCAAGGAGCGGTAGACGATTCGCAATATCACCTTTTCTCTGAAGTACAATGCAGAGAGAAGGATGTGAGGAAGTTAAGGAAAAAGAGTAGAGTGGTCTCCTACTTATCACTTCATGACGATTCAGAAAAAGGGGATTGCCTTTTCACCTGCAAATAAGACAAAAATAATAGTAATGCCCATTTTAAAATATATTTTAAATGGCCGTGTATCCTCTCACCCTTAGGGAAGAAGTAATGATGAGTAAGGGAAACAAATTCAACCCTATTTCTTGGGAGAATAACCGGCATTTCGGCTTCCCTCACCATCAGATATTAGCAAAAAATAAATAAAAATACATATAGAAAAGAAGGGAAAGAAGAAGCAATAATCAAAGCAAAATTCGTTTTCCCGCCAAAACACCTGTCAGAAGCTATGACACTGATGCTTCTGGACCTGGGGAGGGGGGGGGGGGGGGGGGGGGGGGGGGGGGGAGTAGCTGATAGGGACTAATATCAGCTATACTCCCTAAATAACCCAAGTGAATGAGGAATACACTTTCCTTAACCTTAGATTACGGTTCTTAAGAAAGCTGGTATGGTAGATGTCACAATAGAGGTGAGAACCTCACCTCTCTGAAAGGAATAATAGATCCTAGACTGGATTAGCTTCAACAACACCCTTAATGGAGATAAGTGTTACTTTTCTCTAATAATCGATAGAGGCTATTCTATGTAAGTAGCATAGTATCAAAGGGATTTCGTGGGCACCAGATGCTCAAGACAATCAAGAATCGTATGCCCTGCAAGAAGCTGTGAGGCTCTAACTTTCTCCATAAGCTGTGTTGGATCTGCGGGCATCTGCAAAGATAGGAGGATCTGACCAGATCCTATGGGTGTCTAGTAGAAGCCCGAGGTTCTGCGTAACATACGATCCGCGTGACTCTATGTACTATAGAGTGAGGACCACTACATTCATGACGGAGGATACTTCACCTTCAAGGGAATTCCTTTTTTGTCCCTCCTTCACACGAATGCTCACTCTTCACCCTCAACATACCTATAAATACTAAACGAACTCATCCATCACATATTTTCTTACGAACAAAAACGCTCCTTAGCGTACTGTTCCATTCAATTCCATACTCTCTCTCTCACGAGATCCTCCGAGCTCAGGCCAGCCGAGGCGGACAAGACCTTCTTCCGGGAAGCCGTAGTCCGTTTCTACATCCACCTACTCTTCTCAACACCGGGAAGAGTCTCTTTCCTACGTATACTGCCTTGAACTTAAGGTAAAACCCTCATCATTTGAGAAGGAATGAGGTTTGACGGAGTTCCACATTCCTAGCCTCCCTCTCTCCCTTGTCTCTGTTCTGCATTATCAGTTTGTATGAGTGCAAAACCCCATGAATCTGGCTAGTTCATGGCTAAATACGCCTTTTATCCTTTACCTATAGCTCAACTATTACTCGTCGTTGTTGTGCGCCTCTTGCCCTATACAAAATACTGCTATGGCTTTTCTATACGCATGAATCTCTTGCTCTTCACTGTTTTAACGCTTTACCCATGAATGCTATTTGCAAAACATGATGAATAATCTCTTAAATTGTTGTGGATCTTTGACCCGGATCTATCAAAACTAAATCTGAAAATCTGGAAATTAAATAAATAAATCTAACTCTAAGAACTTGGAAAACGAAGGAATTGAAAACTAAGAAAAACGAATCTAAACTAAGAACTTGAAATCGAACGAACGAAATTAAACTAAACAATTAAGAACTAAATCTAAGGAACTAGGAAGCAATTAAATCAAATAAAAGAAAGCAATAAAGAACTTACGAGATTAAACGAAGAACTAAGTAAAAACATGAATTAATTGAAGAACGAAGTAACGATCCGGATCGAACAAAGGAAAACTAAACTAAAGTATTTGAATGCTAAACTAGAGCTAAAACTAAGGTAAAAGTTCATACAAATTCGTCCTAAAGTACTAGTATTTATAATTGGAAGAAAACCTAATTATATAAGGAAACAAAATCCTAGATGCGGACATCTGCCCGATCGGCTAGATTTTTTAAGGACTTGGCCGATCGTCTAGATCAGGCACTGGACGATTGCGCGCGACTCTCTTGTTTCGGCCGTATCTTCCTCATCCGAACTCCAAATTGACCTCCGTTTTCGCCTATGTGCTCCTATCGAACCCCTGTTTGATATAACGCTTTCGTTACATTCAAAATGAATCTTCAATAAAATCATCAGAGGTTAGAACTCGAGGTCAATGATTGCTCAACAACCTTTCTTCTCATTTTCTTCTCGTTTCGCCCTTTTCATCCTACAAATACCAAAAACTCCAAACAACCAATTCATAGACAAAGACACACGAAAAGACACAAAAACACAATGAAAACGGACACGAAAACATGACGAAAAACCTAACATCTAGACACCAGTCAAAATCCCCCACACTTAGACCTTTGCTTGTCCTCAAGCAATATAATCACACAACTTAGATTCAACTCAAACAATCCAAATCATAGAACATTAATCACCGGAATTGACAAGCAACGAATGAAAACACTTTAATCCCATGTTACAAACAATCATCATCAACGAACTATGCGGTTTATAAATCAATCCAAGTAAGAGGAAAAGCAATGATACACACTTCTCACAAATATCTAGAATCACCACAACTTAGACGTCTAGCCTACTTCCCCTTTTTTAATTAGTGAACGTTTTTGGCACATAATTCACTAGGTTTAATCATCGATGTGTCACATCGAGCCTCCTAGTGCGGTTTCCCGTACCCATTGTCAAGAGGGGTAGAGTACCTACGAACACTTTATTCTAACATACATGAGTATCATCTAGGATATCATTCATGAAATTTAATCATTCGAGGGTCTCTCGAAGCCTTTTCATGTGGTTCCCATGCTCATTACTCTAGTATTTTCATACGTTACAAGTAAGAGGAGCAGAATCCTATCAACTCTTTTATTCAAATAAACACTATTTTTTTAATTTTATTTTTTTAATTTATTATTATTTTTTTTTATTAAGGGGAAAGTAAACTAGCAATCCAAAGTTGCAACAATCTAGATTTATAACTCAACCAAAAATCATTAATCATTTTCCTCAAAACTCAAATCAATTCATGCCCCACAATCCATCGAATCATAATATATCACAACTCAAGATTAAACCAATTTAACTCATGCTCAAATCAATTCCAAGAACTAAATACTCCATCATCAAATCATTCAAATCAATCCTAAGTCACATGCTTATAAACTCGAATTCAACCAAATTCCTAAGTGGGGAATAACAAAACTCGATCACATACAAGACTCGATCAAGCAAACAAAAACAAACAAATCATGCCAAAAGTTTCAAAGACCCTCCCCCACACTTAAAATCAAGCAACGTCCCCATTGCAAGAAAATAAAAAGGAAAGGGATAGAAGAAACTTATCGCAAGATGACGACCAATTACTCAAAATCTCGAAAGACTCCAAGTAGCACCTACAAAACAAACACAAAAACAAAACACCAAAGCGTAAAATTGCACAAAATTAAAAAAAAAAAAAAAAAAAAAAAAAAAAAAAAAAAAAAAAAAACGAAATACAAGAAACAAAAGACTCAAGACTCAAAAACACAAATGGCTACGTATGAAACGACGGTGGAATCGACAACCGTGGAAGAAATGGCGGTAGCTAACGATGGACGAGTGCAAGAAAGGTTTGGACGAGGAGGCTAACTTTGCCGAGTTGGCCGATCGTCCAGATTTCTGGCCGATCGGCCAAACCCGCTTCTGGCTAATCGCGAACAAGAGAAGTTTGGGCGGTCGTCCAGCTTCCCAGGCCGATCGTCCAGATTGAATTCTAGATCCTCAACTTCCTGCATGAAAACCAAGACAAAACGAAATACGAAAAATATGAAAAATAATCCTATCTACTACTTTTTTTTTGTTACGTGGGTTGCCTCCACCAAGCGTTTGTTTAACGTCGTTAGCTTGACGATAAAAATTCTCACCCAAAATCTGTTGCAACGAGCAATGTCTTTAACCATCCATAAGCGACTCGCGATGCAAAGGTGGACTCTTCTTTCTCTTCGGCTTGAAACTCGAAAAGAGGGTTATCTTGGACACTTATCTCCCACACTTGTGTGAAAATCCATGTGAGCAATATCATGATCTTCAAAACTTGATGATGGATCCTCCACAAAAAATGCTTCCTCGTCGAGATTGGCAAGAAAGTTGTCCATGATTTCTTCCTCTTGTTGTGAGCTCAAGACCGATTCCTCCATAATTCGATTATGATCCTCCATGCCTTTTACATCACTCAAAATTCCTCCACAATATCTTCCTCATCCAATTTGCTCAAAAACTCATCAATAATGGCTTCTTCCTCATGCATAGCAACCTGAAAATTCTCCTTGACTCGGCTATTTCTAGCCTATCAATAATACAATAACCGAACTAGCTAGTAGTCCGGGTCGAACCACAAGGAGTGAATGTATCGATAGACAATCAAGTAGTTCATCTTGTCTCTATCATACTATCTAAGCACATAGTCATGAGTTTGGGGTTTTATAACTAGGCAAGTAATGAGTAAGTGAAATAACAAGCAAAAGTAAAGACAAGTAATGTAAAGAACAAGTAAAGGGAATTCAATGAAAAGCAAGCAAGGATTCAAATGATTTTCGTTGTGATTAGGCTAAGGACTAGGCAAGTGATGTATCAAACCATTTTAATTCCTTTGAGTGGCATTATTACATAAATCAAGCTATCTCATCCTCCTAAGACTTGATAACTAGTGGATTGTATAACATGCTTACCATTCTAAACATATTACCAACTCCTAAAAGCACAATGCCTACTAATCTAACATCAATTCACATAATTCTTTCTAGGAGCAATGCAAATCAATACTAGATAGTATGAGCAAGGATTCATGCCAAGTGCTATGAATGGAAGCTTCCTAGGCATTCCATCAAACACCTTGTATGCACTCATGGATGTCAATCATTCATGCAATTAAATTCAATCAAATCCAAGGGCAACTCAAAGGAAAGGTAGATCCACATCAAAAACCATAAAATCCTAGCCTAATTCACACCATCCATCATTTGAAACCCAAATGGATCTAGCCTAGCATGGATCTAAGCATCAAACCATGAACAATAAGCAAAAACATAATGTAAATGACAAGGAATGAAAAGTAGAGAAGAAATCTTCAACAATCTCTTCAAACTCTAAGCATAATCTTCAACATAATTTGAAAATACTAAAGAGGAAAGAGGGAAATAGCTAGGGTTCTAAAGTAGAAGTGCAAGAGTGAATTACAAGTCATAAAAGATCTCTCAAATAAGGCAAATAAAGGAGTATTTATAGTATTCCCACACATTTGGACTAAATTGCAAATACTAGAAACTTGAGTTGAGAAGGTGGGGTAAAATCTGTAATTTCTGGAAAGTTAAATGGAGGGTTGACTATTTCATTTTCGGTTGACCCGTGTGTTTTCCGCCCACATTTGACAGTTTGCGCGCTCTCACGGTTTTGGCTCGTTCTCTCTCGTCCGGCATCGGAAAATTAATCCGCAAAGTTCTACGGCTTCCTCTTTCGATCCTCTTCGACATAGGATAAGTCAAACAATCCCAGAAAATTTCCAGAGCACCTGAAATAGGCACGGAAATCAAGAGAAAACACAAGGCATATAGAAAACGCATAAGTATGAAAACCTATCATTTCCTATTCGTTTAAGCACACATATCAAAGCCAAAACCTACCAAAAACATCTTGAAATGCATATAAAATATCGGTTTGTCAACTCCCCCAAACTTAAGCCATTATTCGTCACGAAAATGGAACAAAACAATCAAAACACTCAAACCGAATGGGTATGCAATTCAAGATCATCGATGTCTCAAAATACTCACTCAACAAAGCATTTTCAATCATGGAACTCTCAAGGTGCATCGAACAATCCATAATCACACAACACTTTCAACTAAGAAATCAATCACTCAAGCATAATGAAACTCCAAACCTCACTAGGTAAAAGTGTATCGCTCTTTCTCTCAAGTGTATGGTAGAAATGTTTACACTCATCGAACTCATGCATGCATTGCTCTTACCATAAGCTTGCCCTAAATCTCAAGATCTCCATCGCTTGGTTGTGCACTCGAACTAAGATCAATTAGGTCTTTTATTTAGGCTTATAATGTGGGGACATTGGTTTAGGTAAGGATTTTTAGGCTAAGTGACTAAGAGATCTCTTAAGTACTTTCACCTCCTCTTTTCCACTCTAAGTGTGAATTTCTCCACCTTCTACCTTAACCATTTCACCTCTTTACACTCTTTAATACACAAGCTTGATTGAAGCTTCTAAATATTCATAAATAACTCCTTTATGCTCTCATTCACAACTAACTTTATTCAAACTCTTTTTTTTTTTTTTTTCCTTTTCAACTCTTTTCTTTCCCTTTTTTTTTCTTTTTTTTTTTCTTTTCACTAGAGCTCATAGGAGTATTCTCTTCTCACAACGACCTCTTCAATCAAACTACTCCAACCTCGTTTCTCACTCACTTCACAACCTCTCAATGGATTCCCTTAACCAACCTTCACCCCCTTTCATCCGGTTTAAGAACAAAGGCTTCAAAGGCTCAAGGGGGACCACAAGGTTAACGTTTCATTTGGTTAGTGTTTAGGAAATAATGAGGCTAACAAGTGAGGGCCTAAAATCCTCTCTAAGTTCTTGTGGCACATATAGCAACCTCGATCGAGATTAAAGGCAAGTTCTAGAAGACAACAATGCAATACATGGCAAACTCACAAGAAAGAAAAAGAACGTTATTGATTCAACGTTTCGGCTCAAACCTCACAAGCTTTTGTTTAGAGTTCATGTGCCTAAGATCAATCATTCCTAGTTAATCGCATCATGCAACCATTTCATGCTCAATACACACATGAAAGATTCCAAAAATATAATGCAATTTTTCACTCAACTTCATCACCGACATCTGTCTTGAAAGCAAAGGAGTGAAACACAAGATATGAAAACCAATACTTCAAGTGATTCATTCGAAAGAAATTTTAAAAATTTTGCAAGTAAGCATACATTTATACACATATGAACCACCTGAATCGCATTCCAACTTATACACTCTCATCATATACCAAACACACTCAAACAAATCCATCTCTTTCAAGCATCCAATTAAGCACAATCACTTCATCAAGCACATACAAGCTTAAAAATCGCAACTTTAATGAAAACCGAATAGAGAAAAGTAGTTTAAAGACCTTATCCTACCCCCCTCCCCCAAACTTATTTTAGAAGCAAAGTCTAAAATGATTTTGGAGGGAAGAATAATAAGGAATTTAAACTACACTCACAAAGGTCCAAGCTTGCGATGCATATCACGTTCAATGTTGCTCATTTCGGTACATGTTCGATCGAGTTGTATCCTTTCCTCGTCATGCTTTGCTCCTCTCGACTTTTCATTTCCACGAATACGTTCATCAATCTCAAGAAAAAGAAATGAATAAGTACGAGTAATGAAGTATAAGAGAGGTAGAGATAGCATCAAAAAGAAAATAGAAAAACAAATTGAAAAATATGGGGGAAGGGGAAATGGCGGTCAACGCCGAAGGAGGGCCGTTGACCGCCATTTTTAGCCTTGAAAACACCGGAAAATGGCGGCCTACGGCTAGGTGGCTGGCTGGAAAATGGCAGCCTACGGCTAGGTGGCTGGTTAGGCCGCCATTCTTACTGACCTTCAGTTCGTGTCGGGCCCTCCCGGGCCCTTTCGGCCCGGGCCAATGTCCTACCCCCTACTCTCGGGTCTTACGAATCCAATGCAATCGACGGAATCGAATTCCGACAAGTTTTGCTATTTTTTATCGATTTTACCGCCGGACTGCGCAAAACTGGAATTTCACCTCCGAAAATTTTCTAAGTGTTGGAAAACAAACTTGAAAATTCTCAAAATTTTTCTAAGGCATGGAAATGCATCCAACACTTAAAAATACCCTTTCTAAAGCATACTAACCCACTTCTCAACTCTTATTCGAATAAAACGACTCAACCAAAACTTAAAGAAAACGAGAAAACAAAGGATACGTGTTGGGGTGCCTCCCAACGAGCGCTTGTTTAACGTCGCTAGCTCGACGATACCTCAAATTTCGACTCATGGGACGTCAAACGAGGTCCTCTCTTGACCTCCAAAACTTGTAAACCTCTCACGTGAAGGATCGGCAATCTTTTCTTGGAACTTCACGCCTCCTAGGTTTTTGAAACCTCCTCCACGATATGGGAATGCATCGACAAACATTGAATGAGGTAAGTCTTCAAGCTCAAGTCCCTCATCCTTGGTTGGAATTTTCAATCCATTCTCAACTTCCGGTTCATAGAATGTCATCTCTTCTTCATCAACTCGGAAAATGAGACTTCCATCACAAACATCCAATATAGCTCGGCTTGTAGACAAGAAAGGCATACCAAGTATCAAAGGAATGTTTTGCTCCTCATCAATGTCAAGAACGAAGAAGTCCACCGGAAAGATGAACTTTCCAACCTTGATAAGCACATTGTCAACCTTTCCCCATGGAATTATGATAGAGCGATCCACCAATTTAAGTATAGTCATGGTGGACATAAGGGTTCCAATCTTCAAACGTTCAAAGATAGGAAGAGGCATTACGTTCACTCTTGAACCCATGTCACATAAGACCTTCTCTAGCACTTGATCACCAATTTCACAAGGAATTGTGAAATCTACAAGATCGCTTTTCTTATTGGGGAATTCTCTTCGTAGTCTAGCACTACATTCCACCGATAACTCAATGGTTATATCATCATCCATCCTCATCTTTCTCTTGTCCACATCCTCCAAGAACTTCTCATGATTTGGCATAGTTCTCAACAACTCGACCAAAGAAGAATTGATATCCAACTTCTTGAACTCTTCCAACCTACCAATGCTCATCTCTACAACTTCTTCATGAGGAGTACTCTCCACAAGATCATCTCTCTTCTCTCCCCCAAACTCATCATGATCCTCACATCTTAACCCAAGAGGAAGTGATGTATTATCCACGATACCATCATTCAACTCACTCACATCATCATTCTTCATAAAAGTTTGGGGAAAACGAGTAAGAGAGATACCTTCATCCTTCATTGAATATGGCAAATAGGGCTTTATTTCATCTTGAGGCTCATGAATAGGCATGGAAAGTGGGGACATCAATGGAGCCTCATAACTCCAAGATTGGAGTGGATCATCTTCTACAAATTGTTGAGAAACCGAGAGAGGTTGTTGGTTGATGTGAATCACCTCTTCTTGGCCACGAATTCTTCCATTCTTTGGTCTTTGCCAAGCTCGTGTTTCCATCAACGCCTTTTTAATCTCTTCATGCTCCTTCTTGAGGTTGATAATTTGGGAAGCAAGTTCTTCATATTTATCATCCATCATGGAGGTATCTTTCCTTGAATGCACCCTTTCCATGGGCCATTGAAAAGAGTTAGAGACCATCTCTTCAATAATCCTCATAGCTTCTTTCACATTACGATTAAGCAAACAACCTCCGGAGGTAGCATCTACAATAGTTCTCGTTTGTGAAGTCAAACCACCATAGAAGATGAAGATTTGTCGACTCTCATCTAGGCCATGTGGAGGGCATTTCCTTAAGAGCTCACGGAATCTCTCCCAACAATCAACTATCATCTCATCTTCATGTTGTGAAAACCGATAAATTTCCGAGATTAGATGTTGTACCTTGGAAGGTGGAAAGTATCTTGAGAGAAAAGCTTCGCATAGGTCTTCCCATGTTTTGATTGACTTCCCATTGAGACCTTTGAACCACTCTTTAGCCCGGTCACGAAGTGAAAATCCGAAGAGTCTCATCCGGATTGTGTCATTTGGCACTCCTTCGAGCTTGAGGGTATCACAAATTTCGAGGAATGAGTATAGATGATCATTTGGGTCCTCGGTGACTTCTCCTCCAAATTGATTTGCTTGAACCAAACGAATCAAACCCGGTTTGAGCTCAAAGCTAGGTGCATCAACCGTGCCCCATTCTCTTCCTTGATAACTAGCTTTTGGAGGTTGGAATATCTCAATTATAGGAGTTAATTGAACCTCTTGAGTTCTCCTCCTTTGCTCATCCACTCTTGCTTCCATAGCCTCCAATTTCTTCCTAAGAACTTCCACTTCCCGATTGATTTCCACATCTTGCTCTTTGGAAGTTCTTTCTCTCTTCTCATAATCCAAATCAAAAGATTCCACATGTTTAACCTTGGATCTATGAAGTGTGTACCTATCAAGCACACCAATAAAGAAATCAAAAATAGTCCAATAGAATGCTTGAATCAACAAGCACAATACCATCCTATCTATTAAAAAAAAAAAAAAAAAAAAAAAAAAAAAGCTCAAATTAGCAACAAGAAACTAAACAAACTATTGATCATCAATCTATTCACTCCCCGGCAACGGCGCCAAAAATTGACTCGGCTATTTCTAGCCTATCAATAATACAATAACCGAACTAGCTAGTAGTCCGGGTCGAACCACAAGGAGTGAATGTATCGATAGACAATCAAGTAGTTCGTCTTGTCTCTATCATACTATCTAAGCACATAGTCATGAGTTTGGGGTTTTATAACTAGGCAAGTAATGAGTAAGTGAAATAACAAGCAAAAGTAAAGACAAGTAATGTAAAGAACAAGTAAAGGGAATTCAATGAAAAGCAAGCAAGGATTCAAATGATTTTCGGTGTGATTAGGCTAAGGACTAGGCAAGTGATGTATCAAACCATTTTAATTCCTTTGAGTGGCATTATTACATAAATCAAGCTATCTCATCCTCCTAAGACTTGATAACTAGTGGATTGTATAACATGCTTACCATTCTAAACATATTACCAACTCCTAAAAGCACAATGCCTACTAATCTAACATCAATTCACATAATTCTTTCTAGGAGCAATGCAAATCAATACTAGATAGTATGAGCAAGGATTCATGCCAAGTGCTATGAATGGAAGCTTCCTAGGCATTCCATCAAACACCTTGTATGCACTCATGGATGTCAATCATTCATGCAATTAAATTCAATCAAATCCAAGGGCAACTCAAAGGAAAGGTAGATCCACATCAAAAACCATAAAATCCTAGCCTAATTCACACCATCCATCATTTGAAACCCAAATGGATCTAGCCTAGCATGGATCTAAGCATCAAACCATGAACAATAAGCAAAAACATAATGTAAATGACAAGGAATGAAAAGTAGAGAAGAAATCTTCAACAATCTCTTCAAACTCTAAGCATAATCTTCAACATAATTTGAAAATACTAAAGAGGAAAGAGGGAAATAGCTAGGGTTCTAAAGTAGAAGTGCAAGAGTGAATTACAAGTCATAAAAGATCTCTCAAATAAGGCAAATAAAGGAGTATTTATAGTCTTCCCACACATTTGGACTAAATTGCAAATACTAGAAACTTGAGTTGAGAAAGTGGGGTAAAATCTGTAATTTCTGGAAAGTTAAATGGAGGGTTGACTATTTCATTTTCGGTTGACCCGTGTGTTTTCCGCCCACATTTGACAGTTTGCGCGCTCTCACGGTTTTGGCTCGTTCTCTCTCGTCCGGCATCGGAAAATTAATCCGCAAAGTTCTACGGCTTCCTCTTTCGATCCTCTTCGACATAGGATAAGTCAAACATTCTCAGAAAATTGCCAGAGCACCTGAAATAGGTACGGAAATCAAGAGAAAACACAAGGCATATAGAAAACGCATAAGTATGAAAACCTATCATTTCCTATTCGTTTAAGCACACATATCAAAGCCAAAACCTACCAAAAACATCTTGAAATGCATATAAAATATCGGTTTGTCACTCCTCTATCTTTTTCTCATCCAAATCGTTAGTAATATATAGGGGTGGACCGGTACGGGATACCGTGATTTTTCGCTGATATTGATATTGATATTGATATTGATATTGATCGGTATCGCATTTTCGATACCGATACCGATACCGCAAGTACCGGTATCGGCATACCGGTATTACCGAAAACTCGGTATCGACGAAGAAGGATACCGATGCCGTGCCGACGCCGCGGTAATACCGCGGTATCGATAATACCGCGGTATTGATAAAAAAATCCGAATTTTCTAATAAATATTTTTTTTAAATACTAATAAAATGCAAAACTAAAAACCCCTAACACAAAGTGAAGAACTTAAAGGCACAAACAAACAACATAAATTTATAATCCAACAAAAATAAATAAACACGGAAGCAGCTTGCCTAAAGTCCAAACACAAAATAACAAAACAAAATGGAACAATTAGCTAGAGAAACTCAATGCATGTCTAAGAAAATATTTGAATAATTAGCTAGAGAAAGTCTTGATCTTGAATAATGAAGTCACACTCTTTGCTTCAGTTTGAAATTTTTGCAATTAAGACTTGCAAAGTTTTGTGTCTCGCAGCCCCTCGCTTGATTATTCAACCCCTAAAAAAAATAAAAAAATACAACTATTAAAGTGAAAGTGCATCAAAAGCTTAGTTGTTACTCAAGAATTTATTCCTAAGATATTTACCAATTATACTAAATAATTTATAATTTTTAAATTTATAAACATTAGCATTTAGCGTGACCTTAAATCATTTCGAATTTCATAGAGTCATAGTTCATTAATTATCAACGTGTCGAGAATCGAGATTAACGTAGTTATGCCAAATCTTTGAGAACACTTATTTAGATACAATTATGTATCATGTTTGTTCACATATGCTTTGTTAGAAATATAGAGTTTATTATTAAAATTTCTACCAAATTATACTAAATTATTTATAATTTTTATTTTACAAATATTAGCTTTAAGCGTGACCGTAAATTATTTTGAATTTCATAGAGTCATACATAGTTCATTAATTCTCAATATGTTGAGAATCGAGATTAACGTAGTTATGCCAAATATTTGAGAACACTAAGTTAGATTAAATTATCATGTTTATTCATATATAAATGCTGTTGGGAACCCCTTGCAGTTTGATTTTGATGATGTTTATCGAAACCACATAGGCATATCTTACTTGTTTAGGGTCAAGGCCGATAGATCGACCTGCTACCTGTTAGTGCAGGTCGATGCCCTCTAAAGTTCTTATGCAAGTTCGATCCACCCTGTAAGAGAAAGGTCGATGTATCGACCTGCCTCAGTCAGATCGAACTGGCATGTCTGCCTGTCTATCGACCTTCCTTATCAAGCTTCCAGCCTGCACTGCCTTAGAAGATTTCAAGAGCTGGATTTCCATATCAAGGTCGATGCTCCGCCTTCATGGAGCTACACGACCTGATCCTTGCCACGTCGTGTGCCAGCAAGGACGAATATTCCCAACGGCTAGAAGTGAGTCAGCTTCCAACGGCTAGTGCCACGTCAGCCTGACTCCAACGGCTAGTTTTTCAAAACTGCCTATAAATACTTCAGCCATTATCGGATTCAAGCACGGGAAACACAAGCTATCAACGCCATATCTCTGCCCAAATCTCTCTCAAAGTTCATATCCATTCAAGTGTTCGAAATCCGATTAGTTTCCCAAACACTTGATAAAGAGAGGTTTCCGATTCCGATAAACACCACAACGACGAAGCGTTCACTGCTGCTTGTCGTTGGTTCAACAGCTTCTTCTCCGACTAGTTCGAAGTTAGAAAGCTTGTTTGTATTTTCGCCATTATAGAGTTAGTCAAGCTCTGTAAAAGTGAAAGGTTGTTTGTACATTTTAGTACGAAGGTTGTAAGGGTCACGACCCAAAACTCGTGTCTAGATATTTCCAGGTTAGATTGTATCTAGAACTGATACTCAGTAAGTATAAATAAGAGAGAGGTTGAATCCAAAGGTAAAGGGATTCTCAGGTCGAGTCTGAAGGAACCATATCTGATCGGTGAAGATCGGTTCGCCCGAGGATCTATTTCGGATATCTAACTATCGAATAAATCTATCATGCTCCTATGAATTAAATGCTGAATCATAGGGGGTTTATAGATCGATTACCTGAAGAAGTAGAGAACTCGCGAATAGATCTTCTGATCTGTATCCCTGCTCGATTCTGACGTTGGATGGACAACGAACCTCGGAATCAGCCACGGAAACGGGAACCCCACCGAACTGCTCTGCCCGGCCGCGCGTCTCTCTCTCTCTCTAACCCTAGCCTCCCTTTTCTTGTTCAGAATATTAAGTGCACTTGATTTATTCTGACTGTTAGGTCTAAACAAGACCTTGAGGGGGTATATATAGAAGAGACTAAGAGAGACTGGGCTTAAGTTGCAAGCCAGGCCTGCAACTTATGGACTAGCCGTCCAACTGCAGTATTGGCGCCCTCACTGGGCCCAATTAAGTGGTGGCCCACTTATTCCTTATACTGTGGCCTATTGAGCTTTTTGGGCCAGATCAGGGATCTACTAGCTGGTAAAACCGAGGCCTCCCAATGGCTAAATTCTCCATACTCAGCCCAGAGTATAATTTAGTCCATAAGTACTAAAACATTCCACTAGAGTAATAGTACTGAATTACCTGTTTTACCCCTGTTGAGTTCAGGGCTAGTATTAGACTTAACGACCCCCATATTTAAGATATCCCACATCCGTTGATTAACTTAGAGCTTCTGACTGCTCGTGTTATTCAACTTCTTTTATTTTCCTGAGTAGTACCATTCATACCTTACTCATCATACCGGAATTTAATCCACCTGCAGGGTTTGGTATGATAGTCCTTAATGAATTCCTCAGGGGATGTGATCAACCTGTTCTACCAGGATATGGTGCTCTGTTGCAGTTGCACTAAGAGTCGTACTAGTTGTAGTTGCTTCCCAAGATACGGAGCATATTGAGTTACAGATACTATGAACTCTCACCCATGGTAAATCAAAGAAGCAGACTATAACTATACACCCTTAGGACTCAACTAGAGTTAAGGTTCATCTTAAGTCACCGAGGTCTTGATTCTTTCTACATCTGGTCAGAATAGAAGAATACACCTCACCGTGATCCTATCAGTACACGCACGTACTAGTATAGACAAGTAACCAAGACAAGCTACTTATGCAGCCTATACTACAGCCTAAACCGACAGTTATATCCAGAACTGTCTCGACTGTGATACCCTTTTATATCTCGTGAGGAACCGGCAACTATGGTCTTCTGTGATCTACAACACACCATAAAGCCTACAACTTTGAGATAATGGATAGATGTTTGATGCATAGATAACAATTCATACTTAATCAGATAGAAGATTGTTAGTGGTTATGGACAACACATGCATACAAGCTAAAAGGCCTGCTTTCTAGTATACAAATCCATCAATCTCCCACTTATACTAAAGCAAACGTTTAGTATATCATGTGACAAAAGGCAAAGTGTCTACAATCTAGCATCTATTACACATCTTCTCCCACTTATACTCAAAGTTTATTAGTGTGGGAGGCGCCCCAGTCCCATCCCTTCGACATGCTTGTCGAACACCTTGACTGGTAAGCTCTTTGTGAATGGATCCGCCAGATTATCCGCTGAAGGGATTTTCTTCACTTCTACTTCTCCTCTTTCGACGATTGCTCGTACGAGATGGTACTTTCTCTCTATGTGTTTGCTTGCCTTGTGAGCTCTAGGTTCTTTGCAGTTTGCAACTGCTCCAGCATTATCACAATATAATGTGATACCTCTGGGCAAACTGGGAACTAGTTCTAGCTCATTAAGGAAGTTCAGGAGCCACACAGCCTCTTTAGCAGCCTCACAAGCAGCCACATATTCGGCCTCCATGGTCGAGTCTGCGATGCACTTCTGCTTCACACTCTTCTAAGTGACGGCTCCACCTCCCAAGGTAAACACATAGCCTGAGGTAGATTTCCTCTCATCTCGATCAGCCTGGAAGTCTGAGTCCGTATACCCTATCGGGATCATCTCATTGGATTGATAAACAAGCACATGATCCCTTGTCCTCTTGAGATACTTTAAAATGTGCTTGACAACCGTCCAATGTCCCTGACCAGGGTTAGACTGATATCTTGCCACCATGCCAACCGCATAGCAGATATCCGGTCTAGTACACAGCATTGCATACATGAGACTTCCAACCGCGGAAGCATACGGTATAGTCTTCATGCCCTCTATCTCCTCTTGCGTCTTCGGACACATGTCCTTAGATAGGGGTATGCCATGTCTGAAGGGAAGAAAACCCTTCTTGGCATTCTGCATGCTGAAACGGGCGATCACAGTATCTATATATGAAGCTTGGCTTAAGCCTAACATCCTCTTACGGCGATCTCTGATCACCTTGATCCCTAGGATGTAACCTGCTTCTCCCAAGTCTTTCATCTGAAACTGTTCAGACAACCAATCCTTTACGCCTGATAACACGTTCACATTGTTGCCAATGAGAAGTATGTCATCTACGTACAGTACTAAGAATACCACGCTTCCGTCCGAACTGAGCCTGTAAACACAACTTTCGTTTAAGCACTGGACAAATCCGTAGGATTTAATCACTCCATCAAAACGAATGTTCCAGGACCTGGACGCTTGCTTAAGTCCGTATAAGGACTTCTTAAGCTTCCATACGAGATGCTCCTGGCCATCTCTCACATAACCTTCTGGTTGGCGCATATAAATGTCCCTACCTTTTTCAAGGTACCCGTTCAAGAACGCAATCTTGACGTCCATATGCCAAACCTCTAGGTCTAAATGTGCCGCCATGGACAAGAGTATTCTGACGGACTTAAGCATGGCAACCGGCGAAAATGTCTCATCGTAGTCGATTCCCTCTTTCTGAGTGAATCCTTTCGCCACCAATCTAGCTTTGAAGGCTAAAACCTTCCCGTCAGGTCCTCTCTTTCTCTTGTACACCCACTTGCAACCAATGGGCTTTACCCCATTCGGCAGCTCCGCAAGGTCGTACACGTCCATGTTAACTATGGATTCTATCTCCGAATCCATAGAAACTCTCCAGGAATCTGCATCCTCGTCCTCCATCGCTTCCTTGTAAGTCCAGGGGTCGATCTCATCATGTTCGATACCCGAGAGTAGTTCAGTGGATTCTCCCACGAACATGAAACGGTCCGGTTGACGAACAACCCTCCCACTGCGACGAAGCGATGGTGGAGATACAGTATCGGATAAGGGTGCAGTTAGTGGTATGACCTCTTGTACACTCGGCTGTTCTGGAATACTGGCTACTGCTGATGCTCGCAACTCATCGAGCATTATTTCACTCCTTGTCCGATGATTACTAATAAAGTCCTCCTCTAGGAATCGGGCATTAGTGCTCACAATGACCTTCTGATCCTGGGGACTATAGAAATAACCTCCTTTCGTTCCCTTTGGATATCCTACAAACAGCCTAACCTCAGTCTTAGACCTCAATTTGTCGGCCTCCTTAGTCAGCACGTGTGCTGGGCATCCCCAAACCCGAATATGACCCAAACTGGGCTTGCGCCCTGTCCATAATTCGGAAGGAGTTTTAACCGTCGACTTTGTAGGTACTAGATTGAGGAGATAACCTGCTGTTTCCAAGGCATATCCCCAGAATGAAATTGGCAAGGATGCATAGCTCATCATCGATCTCACTGTGTCTAAAAGAGTACGATTCCGTCTCTCAGCTACACCGTTCTGTTGGGGAGTACCGGGTGTAGTTAACTGAGATGAAATCACATTTTCTGACAAGAAGGTTCGAAACTCAGTTCCGAGGTACTCGCCACCTCTATCAGAGCGAAGTGACTTGATACTTCTACCCGTTCTCTTCTCCACTTCCGCTTTGAATTCCTTGAATTTGTCAAAGCACTCGGATTTCTTGTGGAGCAGGTAGATAAAACCGTATCTCGAGTAGTCATCAATAAATGTGACGAAATACTCGTAACCTCCTCGAGCTTGAACGGACATCGGTCCACACAAGTCAGAATGAACCAACTCTAAGAGCTCTTGAGCTCGATATCCTATGGACTTGAAAGGTCTGGTCACCATCTTACCTTCCAAGCACGATTCACATGTTGATAAAGGTTCTATTTGGAAATCCAAAACACCTTCTTTTATCAACCTTTGAATCCTCTTTTGGTTGATGTGACCCAATCGTAAGTGCCATAATAGAGTTTGGTTCGTTTGAGACGGATTCTTCCTCTTTTTAGTATTCAATGATGAGGAAGCATTATAAGAAGAAGAATCATTCATAGGACAAGTAATGGCATAGAGAGACCGGGACAATGTGCCAGAAACTATAACTTCATCGTTTTTCATGATAGAAACGCCTCTATCAAAAATAACTGAATATCCGTAAACAAAAAGTTTCAAAACAGAAATCAAGTTTCGCCTAAAAGCAGGCACATACAAAACGTCTCTCAAAACCAAAACAGTACTATCAAACGATAATGAATATCTCCAACTGCGACAGCTGCAACTTTCGATGCATCGCCCATGGAGATGGTAATCTCGTCATCACTCAGCTCCCTTGTCCGCAGAAACCCCTGCAAGGAGTAACATACATGGTCAGTTGCTCCCGTATCTACTACCCAAGTCTGGGTAGAACTTGCAGCTAAGCATGTTTCAGTTACAAATGTGAATGACGTACCAGAATTCTTCTTCTTTAGAGGGCAGTCAGCCTTCCAGTGTCCTTTCTCATTGCATTTGAAGCACTTGCCCTTCCCTTTAAGCTTCTTAGCTCCTTCGGCAGGCTTTTCGACATCTTCCTTCTTCAAGCTCTCAGTGCTTCCTTGAACCTTCGTCTCACTCACATCTTCCAATATGGATTGAGTGCCGAACATAAGTGCACTGGCTTCTTCCTCAACCAACTTTAAATCATCTGACTCACAGAAGATCTCTAGAAGTTCTAGGATGTCCGCAGCATCTGCTAAGTGAGAACACAAAGCCTGCAATCCTGGCGTGAGAGACATAATGACTAGCCATCTAATCACTCTGTTTCCCTCGTGCCACGCCTCATGTGACTTCTTTTCTTCAGGAGTCGAATTTTCAGTAATGGCTTTAGGATGAGGTGTCGAGAGTACATACATGTACCCTTCAGCAATAAGGACATTATCGAGATTCTTCCTCCACTCCACATAGTTGGATTCCGTGAGAGGACTCAAAGTGAGAATGTTTATCAACGGGCCTAAAGTCATATCTGAAAAAGCAATAAACACGTAGACACAAGTAAGAAAAGATCATGCATCAATTCGTAACGAAAATTATTGTAACCTTTTGATAAACCAATAATTTCGAAACCTTCAACAGCCCAAACAGTGCAGATCGCAAGCCACGTTCGTGTGGACGTTTACGCTCCCACTGTTCGACCAGATACTCGGATCTTTAACTCTACTTATCTTGCCAACCTATCCTTATGGCAAATAGAGCTAATAGTTGAACCTTACTAGACCATATTAGATTAGAAAAGGGACTCCGTTGGGGAGTTGTATTCTAACTAATATCTAAGATTTTAACCACAATCTTAGCCTAACTCGGAAAAAACACTATTTTCCTTAAGCTATCTTTGTTCAAAAACCAACTCCAGAGAAAACCGTAGTTACTATTCCGAGCAAGCCACGTTAGTGTGGACGTTTACTCAGAAAAGCTCCCACTTCTCATTTTGGTTAAAACATTTTTGTTAAGAAACCCTAAGTCTGGCGAACTCGTTCGATACGATGTGCAAGCCACGTTCGTGTGGACGTTTACACACTCGCACCAAACTTCACCTTAAGGTCAGTTGTGGAGGTCTTAACATTTTCTATACCAAAAACGTTTTTATCTGCTTAGTATTTTTCTTTCAAAAGGTTGTCGACATGCTAGATCACGTTGTCACATAATCCTAAGCATAATTTTCTATACGCAGCAAATAAACCATGCTCGCAGAAAATTTAAAACATGCTTATATTGACAATCCTAAAACATGCTCGACTAAGAGCAATTTAATCACCTCGACAGGCAAGACATGCTATAATAATAAATAAATTGCATCCATAGCATGCTTAAGAAAAACGAGATAAAAACAAAAATAAAACTCGCTTTTCGTGGTGTGACGACCTGTCTAATCTATTACATAAAATTGTAAAATCCGAAACAGGCTTCGGTCTTGAATAAGTCCTCCGAGTTGATCTCCCGTTTCTCCCCGAAAATAAATAAATTATTTAAATAATTTATTTTCTAATTTTCGTTGCCATTGGGCTTCTCTAACCGAGATTGGGCCCACACCACGTGACCCAATTCTCTCGAAAAGGCCCAAACCGCGCTCGTTTCACTCTTATGGGCCCACAAACCCGAAACCGACCTAACACGGCCCGTATTCGTGACTGGGCCCGAGCCCGAACGCTGGAGGCAGCCCGTAAACGCGAACGGGCCGGGTTGGAAACCCTAGGCCCGTCCACGGGCTAGGGCACGGGCGTGCAAGACTGCCCGCGCCGCAGCCGACGGCGTGAGGCTCTGCCGCCGGCCGCCTCCGCCTCCCTGGCGCCGCTGCTGCTGCTGGTGGTCTATCCCTGCCGGTGGCACGGCCGGCAGCCCTCTCCGGCGACGTTCGCGGCGTAGAGCCCTCACTAGGGTTCCGCCGCGAAACCCTCGCGCCTGCTGCCGCCGTTACAGCCGCCGGCGACCTCCGCCGCGGCTCCTGCTGCTGGTGTTGATGTCGCCGGTGCCTTCCGCCGTGATGGACGCTCCCCCCGCCGCCCTCGCCGTCGCCTTCAGCCGCGTTAACTCGCGGCAGAAACCCTCGCGGGTTCTGCCGCCGCTGCTGCTCGCTCCGGCGCCGCCCGCTGCCACCATCAACGACGGCGACCACGTGGAGTCCATCACCGGACTCCGTGGTCGTCGTCTCCGGCGATCATGCAGCCTGCAGAGACTGCCGCGGCGTCGAGCCCTAACTAAGGTTCCGCCGCGGCTCTCCTTCGCGCTGCCGCGCTTCTCGCCGCCGTTCCCGACCTGCTCCGCCCCTCCCCGACGACGTGCAGGCTCCAGCAGCCTGCTGGAGCCCCGTCGATCACCGGAGAAGAAGGAGACACGCCGTTGGGCGGCTGCACGCGCGCGTGTGCTGGCGCGTGTCACTCACGCGCCGCCGCGTGCGGCGGTCGTCCATCGGTGTTCGTCTCCTCGTTCTTCGTGTTCCTCGTCTCTTTGCAACAGTTACAAACGAAAAACAATAGAAAAATCTATCTAATCCTATTCTAGATCGCACCTTATTATCTCGCGATCAAAAATTACATAGATTTGCCAAAACGGCCCCAAAAAACGAAAAACACCACGAAAAGCGACATCCTAATCGATCTAACATGCATAATAATCGATAATTACTCAGATAGAGCCGAAAATCTAATCCTTGGCTCTGATACCAACTGAAGGAACCATATCTGATCGGTGAAGATCGGTTCGCCCGAGGATCTATTTCGGATATCTAACTATCGAATAAACCTATCATGCTCCTATGAATTAAATGCGGAATCATAGGGGGTTTATAGATCGATTACCTGAAGAAGTAGAGAACTCGCGAATAGATCTTCTGATCTGTATCCCTGCTCGATTCTGACGTTGGATGGACAACGAACCTCGGAATCAGCCACGGAAACGGGAACCCCACCGAACTGCTCTGCCCGGCCGCGCGTCTCTCTCTCTCTAACCCTAGCCTCCCTTTTCTTGTTCAGAATATTAAGTGCACTTGATTTATTCTGACTGTTAGGTCTAAACAAGACCTTGAGGGGGTATATATAGAAGAGACTAAGAGAGACTGGGCTTAAGTTGCAAGCCAGGCCTGCAACTTATGGACTAGCCCTCCAACTGCAGTATTGGCGCCCTCACTGGGCCCAATTAAGTGGTGGCCCACTTATTCCTTATACTGTGGCCTATTGAGCTTTTTGGGCCAGATCAGGGATCTACTAGCTGGTAAAACCGAGGCCTCCCAATGGCTAAATTCTCCATACTCAGCCCAGAGTATAATTTAGTCCATAAGTACTAAAACATTCCACGAGTAATAGTACTGAATTACCTGTTTTACCCCTGTTGAGTTCAGGGCTAGTATTAGACTTAACGACCCCCATATTTAAGATATCCCACATCCGTTGATTAACTTAGAGCTTCTGACTGCTCGTGTTATTCAACTTCTTTTATTTTCCTGAGTAGTACCATTCATACCTTACTCATCATACCGGAATTTAATCCACCTGCAGGGTTTGGTATGATAGTCCTTAATGAATTCCTCAGGGGATGTGATCAACCTGTTCTACCAGGATATGGTGCTCTGTTGCAGTTGCACTAAGAGTCGTACTAGTTGTAGTTGCTTCCCAAGATACGGAGCATATTGAGTTACAGATACTCTGAACTCTCACCCATGGTAAATCAAAGAAGCAGACTATAACTATACACCCTTAGGACTCAACTAGAGTTAAGGTTCATCTTAAGTCACCGAGGTCTTGATTCTTTCTACATCTGGTCAGAATAGAAGAATACACCTCACCGTGATCCTATCAGTACACGCACGTACTAGTATAGACAAGTAGCCAAGACAAGCTACTTATGCAGCCTATACTACAGCCTAAACCGACAGTTATATCCAGAACTGTCTCGACTGTGATACCCTTTTATATCTCGTGAGGAACCGGCAACTATGGTCTTCTGTGATCTACAACACACCATAAAGCCTACAACTTTGAGATAATGGATAGATGTTTGATGCATAGATAACAATTCATACTTAATCAGATAGAAGATTGTTAGTGGTTATGGACAACACATGCATACAAGCTAAAAGGCCTGCTTTCTAGTATACAAATCCATCAGAGTCGACCTGACGTGGACGTAGGAGGGTTTCTCCGAACCACGATATATCGCGGTGTCACTCTCTCTCTCTCTCTCTCTCTCTCTCTTTATTTATCGCCCTTTATATTTTCTTATCAAACTGACAAGCATCAACCTGCATATCACGCATCAACCTTCTATCTGTTTTCAGCCTTTAAGATTTTTCAAAGAGTAAATCAACCTCCACCAACTTCCGCATTAACAACAGTTTGATAAATCAAGCTTGATACCATACGAGCTTGATAGATTAAACTGCCTCTGATAAAGATCGACCTTGACAATCGACCTTTAGATCGACCTGATTTTCAAAAGTCAAAAACGGTTGGTTATTGGTGTATTCCCCCCCCCCCCCCCCCCCATACACCAATTACTCTTTCCCGGGACCAACAAATGCTTTGCTATAAATTAATAAAGTGTTTATTCTTAAGATATTTACCAAATTATTTATAATTTTTAATCTTACAAACATTAGCATTAAGCGTAATCGAGAATCATTATTTTTACAAATTTGTTAAGGTTGTATCTAAAATTCAATAGTTCATTATTTTTAAAAATTTTAATTTCATAATCAATAGTTCATTAGTTTTCAATGTATCGAATTTGACTTATAAAGTTATATATACAATTATACAAATTATAAAGATTGTATCTAAAATTCAAATTTATTCAAATATAAGAAATATTACAAATAAAAATATATAAAATATCGGCAAAATGTCAATATCCACGGTATTATTGTGGTATCGGTATTATATCGATACCGGTATTATGCGGTATTATTGCGGTATTTGCGGTATTGTGCGGTATCGGTATTTTCCGGTAATATCGCGGTATTTCACTTTTGGATACCGGTGCCGTATTGAACTTGTGTGGGACGGCATAAATACCGTACCGTAAATGCGGTATACCGCAAAATTCGGTATTTTCGATATTTTTTCGGCACGATATCATCGGTATTTCGGTATTTTTGTCCAGCCCTAGTCATATGAACATACGAGCATGTTCTTCCTCATGCATAGCAACCTGAAAATTCTCCTCTATCTTTTTTCTCATACAAATCCTAAAGTACAAGTATTTATAATAGGAAGAAAACCTAATTATATAAGGAAACAAAATCCTGGACGCGGACATCTGGCCGATCGGCCAGATTTGTTAAGGACTTGGCCGATCGTCCAGATCAGGCACTGGACGATTGCGCGCGACTCTCTTGTTTCGGCCGTATCTTCCTCATCCGAACTCCAAATTGACCTCCGTTTTTGCCTATGTGCTCCTATCGAACCCCTCTTCGATATAATGCTTTCATTATATTCAAAATGAATCTTCAATAAAATCATGAGAGGTTAGAACTCGAGGTCAATGATTGCTCAACAACCTTTCTTCTCATTTTCTTCTCGTTTCCGCCCTTTTCATCCTACAAGTACCAAAAACTCCAAACAACCATTTCATAGCCAAAGACACACGAAAAGACACAAAAACACAATGAAAACGGACACGAAAACATGACGAAAAACCTAACATCTAGACACCAATCAAAGGGAGTGACTGTGATTCCACTTGTCCAGCCGCTTCAAAAGATGCCATCCCAAGCGGCTCCTTTTTCATCTGGTCAAACACCCGCTCTCACTGCCCCCACTGCACCTACTGCTGAGAAATCAATAGCCCCAGCTCCTGCTGCCGAAAAGAAGATGACCCCACCACCACCTCCAAAAACACAGCCCAAGCGAGCTGCTCCTACTGAACAAGAAGAGGATCCCAAGGCCAAGCGCCAGAAGATCCAAAAAGAAATAACTGCCAAAGCTTCTCGCTTGGAGGAGAGAAGAAGGAGGAGGAGGGAAGAAGGAAGGAAGCTGAGAGGCAGGAGAAGCTCAGACTTGCCAGGGTGAGGAAGGTTGAAGAAAGGGCTGCTAATTTATGGGATGAAAACAGGCTAATCCAATCATGCCTTGTGAGAAGCGCCTACATTCCATTTACCCCAGATGAGTCAGAAGCTTGCGCTGTTCAAGCTGATACTGATGCGTGCCGTGTCACGATCAAGGAGATGATAGATTCCGGCCGATACACTCCAGATGAATTTGATATCATTCGCAAATTCATTAACCAGAGATCTCCTCAATTCTGTGCAGAGTGAAAAGTTCAAGCGAATAATGAAGGAGATGACGTAGAGATTGGCTGAGGAGATTGAAGTTAGAAGAGGCAACCACCCCGATGCTTGTGAAATTGAGAATTTCATATCCGACAAGCTGAAGAACGATTGGAGATTGTGCAAAGAGAAGTTCATAATTAAAGGCCTACTACTTCTGGCAAGTAGTTCCCGGCCAGGACTCTGTCTCCAAGTTGGATGCCTTGAATAACTTCATGGAGATGTGTTGCGAGCCGCTGCGAAGGAAGATTTTTGTTGAAGCAGAGCTCGCTGAGCCGAAAAAGAAGATTATCATAGTTCCTGAGCAGAAGTAGTTCCCTATGCCAACTATGCCGAACTCAAATGTTCCTAATCGGAAATTGCTTGAAGCAGAGGTCGACGAAGCATTTGAGTTGGACAACACTCACAGAGAAAGCACGGAGACTATCAAGTCCATGAAGCCGAAAGTCTACGCTACTTATTTCTCTAAGAAACCATAAACTGCTCTTTTGTGATATGCTTGATCGATATATCTACATTTATTTTCTGTCAAGCGTGTCTCATTTACATGCTTTATGTGTTTTTATCCTTTATGCTACAAAACTCACACTTCAACCATAAGAACTTAAAAGAAAAAATGGATAAAGGCTGAAAAGGAATCAGTCGCTTGAAGTTCTTACCGTGGTTAGATTGTTAGGTTTTGGCATCATCAAAAAGGGGGAAATTGTTGGGAATTGATAAGGATCATATGTTAAAGGGGAACTTAACGGGACGCTTTGGATAAAATGCATATGTTTTGATTCGATCCAAAAACCCTCTATGTATCCTATTCCCAAGCGACCCTATTTTGATTTAGATAGGTTAGAATTTTTCTAAGCCTATGATGTTAGGAAGGCTTGAATTTTTGCTTTAGACGCCTAGAATTTAGACTGCTAGATTTTCAAGTGAAGGCCACTCGCTTGAGTGTGTTTTAAAGTCAAAGCGAGTCTACCGAAGCGAAGCGAAACGAGCGCAACAGTAAAATCAAAGAGAGTCTGCCGAAGCGAAGCGAAGCGAGCGCTACAGTAAGTCAAAGCGAGTCAACTTTTACTAAAGCGAACGCTCAGGAAATCTGTTTCCAAGCGAACACTACAGTATTACTTAAAGCGACTCACCCAAGCGTACGCTCAAGAATCTAAAGCGAAGCGAGCCACTTACTAACTGAAAGCGACAGATCAAAAATTACCGCTCCTTCAAACTACGAGTTCATACTCAAGTCCAGTGAAGATCAAGACATTAATTGCGGATCTCCACGTGGCACACGAAGAATGGAGCAACGGAGTTGACCGCCAGACCGATAAAGCCCCTGCTACAGTACTGGGCACTCCAGTTACTGTTGAACTTGGCTCTTAGCCATTTTCGGCAAAGAGACAAAGCGCGCGTCTGAAAAGTTGCAGGTCAAAGGCGAGTACTGTCGAGTGAGGAGGGACAAAGCCACCAACCATCAACGGCTCCTGTCCATCCCTCCCTGTAATGTCCCGAGTTTTCAAAATATATAAATGAATAAATAAATAATAAATAAAAGAAAATGGAAGCCCAAGTTTTTAAAGTGGATGTATTGCTGCCACGTTTCTCCCTACCCTTCACATCTTTTCACCTCTCCTTAAGATTTTTACTATCCTAAAGTAATTATCTTGCTAGAAGATTAGCGAGAGAGAGAATTTATGAGAAGGGTGAGAAGGAAGGAAAAATGAAAGAAGAGCAATGGCAGCATCGTCTGTTGGGGTTGTTGTATACCTAAAGCAAAACCAGTTGTTTTAGTGGTTACGACACCGGTCCACTGTTAACAATCCCTATCTGGAAGAATATGTTTAAGCAAGAATAAAGCCCATTATCTCATGTTTTAGACCACGTGTCGATCTGAGTTCGGAGAGGATCACGAAGGTCGTTGATAATGATGAGATATAAACAGTTCACAGTCGAGACAGCTTGGGCTGAGCTGTCGGTCTTGACTGCAGCTTAATGGTAGTGATGAGTCCTAATCACTTGTTATGCTGGTACGGTGGAACGTATTGAAGGATCAACAGAGATGATGCTCTTCTGATACTGACCCTATATCAGAGGTGATATAGGTGAAGAGCTATGGATCTCAGGCTCTAGCTCGATCTTAACCTTGGTAAACTATTAGATGTATATGTATTCTTCGATGTTACTTTGATTTACGAAGACATGAACTTCTCGTTAGTTCATCTTAATCATGTCGTACTTTGGGTAACACGAAGATGCATAGTATGTCTAATAAGTGTTATCAATAAGCCGTGTCCTGTGTGAGTGCAGGCTGACGATATCCCCTCAAGGGAGTTCACAATGTTTATTATACCAAGTCATGCATGCTGATTAAGTTCAGGTATAATAATGAGGAGTGAACGGGTACTACCTGAGGAATAGATGTTAACAATTAGGAGCAGTCATGATAGCTCCAAATTGGTTAACGGATATGGAAGGTCTTAAACACGGAGGTCGAACTATACAAAATACCTACCCAATCTACATAATTGGGACAGAGCGGTGATTCAGCTATAACACTTTAGTGGAGTGCGTTATAGTTCTAATGAGATACATGTTCAGGGGTGGACATGGAAATATCGAATTAGATAAGGCCCAACTCTGTCTGGTATCCGATCCCTAGGATGGCCCAAACAGACCTAAGGAATCGATCTAAACAGTATTATTGAGTATGGGCTCAATAATTGGACTCAGGCCCAGTATATGATATATATTGGATTTATATCCATGTATATGGATAAGATTAAATCTAATAAGATAAGATTTATTTATTTAAATCTTGTGGGGATAAATATCATATCTAAATATATTTGGTATATATTTAGTTATTTATTCTTCTACTGATATGAGAATAAATTCTATCTGTTAGAATTAATTCCGGATATACAGTTGCATAACGGAACAGATTAATTCCTAATTAATTGCGTATTAGTTAAGGAATAAGATTTGTAAGTTATGGAAAGAATAAATATGGGATATGGCATTAATATGGTAGGAGATAAATAAGGAATCATATCTCCTTATTTATGAACCATATATATATACTCTCAAGTCTCACATAAAACCCTAGTTGTCATAATCTGACCTAGCCGTCTACACACCAGAATTCTCTACGAGAATAGGCGTGGAACCCTAGGCGAGTGAGAGAGAGTCGGCCGAGTCTGAGGAGAAGGAGATCGAGGTTCCAGTGATCCGAGACGTCCACCAAGTCTCGGATTTCAAGGTGTGGGATCACATCCTAGAAGATCTGAACCGTAGATCGATCAGACACGACTCGGATTCCTCGTTTCCATAATCGTAAGGTATGTACTCGAACTTTTGTATGACATTATGTGCACGATCGACTCAACACAACCGAACCAAGATCTGGGTCGGGGCGGCTTTCAAGCAGCCGTTCCAACAATTGGTATCAGAGCCCGAGGTTTTTGGATCGGCTCTGTGTTGAGTCGAATTTAATGTTCATGCATTCGAGTCATTATGATTATGTGTGCATGCTGCTGTCCGGGATTAATGTGCGTTGATTTTATCGATTTTCGATTTATCGTTGTTCGTTTGTTTTTGAATCGGCGAGATAATAAGGTGCCGATTAGAATAGGATTCGTTTTTCTTGTATTTTTCGATTTTCGTATTATTTTGTATGCTGTAAATCGGAGAATTGCTGAGGAACGAGGTCCGAGGAACGAACAAGAGACGAGGAGATCGACGGCCGAATCGGCGGCGAACGGCGGCGACGGCTGGTGCAGCGCGGCGGCTGAAAACCCTAACGGGTTTTCGGGCCTGCCGGCGCTGCTGTAGGCCTGAACCACGGCTGCCCGGTGGTCCAGCGCCCGGCTCGACGTCGGAGACGGAGCCCAGTCAGCGCCGGATGACCAGCAGCGGCGCGGCGACGGCGGTGGACGCGAGTGGGAGCAGCGGCGGCCGAAACCCTAACGGGTTTTGGCCCGCACGCTTCTGGGCTCGAACCACCGCGGACCGGAGGTGGCTCGACGGCGACAGTGGGCGCGGACGGAGGCAGGAGGAGGTCCGGTGGTCGAGGACCACCGGCGACGGCTGCTGTGGCGGGTTCAGATGGCACCGCGGCGGCTAGGGTTTTACCCAGCGCGCGCGCGGCTGCCGGAAGCCCCTACGGCGGCTGAGGCTCGAACCCAGCACCTCCGGTGGTGCTGGGGATGCCGGTGAGCCAGTGGGAGCGACCGGTGGCATGCCAGCCACCGGCGGTGGCTCGCGGTGGCGGCGCTGTTTTGTGCAGCGGCTAACGGCGAAGGCGACGGCGGTTTGGGCGACGGTGACGAGCAGTGGCTCGGGCTGGGCTGCAACGGACGCACCCAGCCCGGACCCAGCCACGTCAGGCTCGTCGTGGAGCCAAAATGGGGTCCCCGGCACGCACCGCGGCGGCGCGTGTGCTACACGCGTGGCTCGGCGGCGGCGCGTGGCCGAATTTTCGAACAACGGGCTGCTCGTTTTACGACGTTCAGCCCATTACGTTGACGACGGCTAGGGTTTTCCGAAACCTAGGCATGATCGTCGACGGCTAGGGTTTTCGTACCCTAGTTCGTTTCGAAATTAAATCGCTTTCCGCTTTTGGTAATTAGGGTTTTCCGCACCCTAATTTTTCGAGCACTTGCTAGTTTTGGAAGGTGGACTTGAAGATCGGGATAGGCTTCCAGAATCGAAGATTAAAGACCGAAGCTTGTTTCGGGGTTTTTTTATTTTAATTAAATGTAATAGATAGGGCTTTCCATTCCCGGTCGGCAGCCTATTTATTTTCGTTTTAATTATTATGCATGCTATGGATGGATTTAAATTACGCGATGAGTATGATCAGCATGTTTTGCATGTTATAGTTGCTTTTCATTGTTTGCGTAATAGAAATAACATGCATAGGGGTCATAGTATGCCGGTTTTAATGATTTCAATGCGAGCATGTTTTATTACTTGCGCTTAGAAATCATGTGATAGGACTTAATTGTCTATGTGCTACGATTGTCACACAAACCCATAAAAAGACTAAGCGGTATAATTAATCGATTATCTGTTAATTGATTTAAAGGACCTCCATATTTGGTTTTAAAATGAAATAATTAGCATTCGCGTTGACGATGAGTCTTCCTCCCTATAGGAGATGCTGATTATGGAATTCATTGGTTTAGACTTCAAAAGGATAATTTGATTTTAAAATGAAATAATTAGTGTTCGCGTTGACAATGAGTCTTCCTCCCTATAGGAGACACTGATTATGGTTCATTGGTTAAAATTCAAAATTGATAATATGGAAAAATGATTTTATAAAGGTAATTCCTCCTTGACGGGTAGGGTTGCTCTTAATAGAATTAATTTTTCGGAATATTAAAATATGGTTGTAGCTTAGCTGCTTAATGATGAATCCTCCTATAGAGGTCACTTCTCAATTTAGCAGGGTCCTGAGGCACGGGTTATTATTTCTTTGTTTCACTATGGTCCGTGTGATGGGATAAGAAATAAAATAGACTGCGGTCATGGTCGATAATTTTATGGATAGCATTCACCTATAGTGGACTATTTGTAAATAGTATCGGGCTACTCGTTTGTTGGTTCAATGTTATTATTGGGTTTCTAACATTGATAACATAAATTATTTGCGCTTATAAGTTGTTTACTTGTTATTTATTTCAGATATGTCTATTGATTCTATTCGCACGAAGATTTGTCGTTTAGCTTATTCTGATGATGTTCCGGACTCCTTTCGATTTCGACTACTCGGTTTCCTGGCACGGAAAGAGATAGGTTTCTTGAGGTATGAGGATTCCCCTGATTTCCCTAACCTGAAGAGATTTCTCATGAGGTTTAAAAACCTTGTACGGATGTACGTGTTCTATGATGGTGTTAGTATGTCGGGAAAGACTGTTTGCGAGCTTCTACTTGCATGTTTCCCGACTTGGTTCCTGGCCCTCAGAGAAGCGGTTGTCCCGACCCACATCGTTCACGAGGACCCAATGGCTCTCATTGCGGAGTTACTCGTGGTAGATGCGGAGAGGATTGATATATTGCGGACTTCTTATGAGGCGGAGAGGAAGTTCTGGGATCGTCCTATTAGGGATGTCGATGTTAATCGGCATTTTTCGGCCCGGGACAATGAGTCCATCATTGATGAGTACCTCCAGTCACTAAGGATTGATGATCTTGATCATGACGGACTCGTTCACGATGTGAATGAGCTGATCTCTGATCAATCCATTGATGAAGTGGGCGATTCCGAGTCTGTAAGTCTCGTTCACAACGTGAATGAGCTGAGCTCTGATCAGCCTACTGAGGAAGTGAGTGATGCCAAGAAGGAGAGACCTCCGATTATAAAGGTCTATCAGAGGAGGAACAAGAAGTTGAGGATAGATGGAGGTATGTCAGACTCTTGTAACATTAAAAACCAAATTATACTAGTTAAGTCCTCACGGACGGATTTAACTAGTGGATACTAATTGTGGTTTGTTGCAATCTTTGTAGGTTCGACTACAAAGAACGAGTAGGACGACTTCAAGTTCTTGAGCTCGACAAGCAACATTCAGTTGATGCAGTTGTCCAGCAGACTTGGAGATTTCTATCTTACGTTTTATCTTAGTTTTTGGATACTAGATTCTGGATTATT
Source organism: Thymus quinquecostatus (assembly GCA_024222315.1). Taxonomy (NCBI): domain Eukaryota; kingdom Viridiplantae; phylum Streptophyta; class Magnoliopsida; order Lamiales; family Lamiaceae; genus Thymus; species Thymus quinquecostatus. The sequence continues at coordinate 18,154,563 of CM044173.1, read as the reverse complement.
ACTCTTTTACCACATTTGGTTGCCTTGTTTTGGCAGGATACTTATGTTTTGGATATTTATGGATGATTATTTTCTTACATTGTATTAAGGATTTACTTCTTTAATACTGGTTGTTTTGATATATCATTCGTAGTGGGAGTAATAACTGTGAATTTTGAAGGATATTCCAAAATGTGTTATGATAAATGTGGTACTTCTTGTTCAGAATTGTCTCTTAGCAAAATACTACGTCACTATGTCTAAATCTATTTCCTTTCCTTATTTGAAATGAAGTGATTAGCATTTATGTTGATCATAGATTTCATTGTGATTTATCATGAATTGATTAGCATTCGCGCTAAGATTGCGTTTTCCCTTCCCACGGAAATGCTAATTGTAAGTTTCATTGGTTAAATCTGTTCGGAAATAAGGATAGTTTGCACACGAAGTGTCGCAATTTTGATGTTAGATTTAGCAATTAGTTGGACAAGTAGTTATTTTTCAAGGAAAGACAATCATTTATTCTTGATTAACGTCCAAGAATAAAAAGAAATTGTGGATTGGAACATCATAAGGCCGGAAGTACAAGACAGATAACCAAAAGGATCTGCACAAGATTATTTAAGGATCCTTGTCACAGTGGGAGTATTTTCGGGTGTGTCTCGAAAATTGTAAAATTGTTTATCAAGAAATCTAGTTTCTTGGACAATGAACAGACCAAGTTGACTGATAAAGGATAAGTTAGATGAAGATGGTTGCCTATCATTGATTAGTCTATGAGTTTAACACTCGAAAGACTTACAAGTTGTATGCTCATATTAGTTGAGGACATACATGAGCGAACATGGATGTGGTTTGAGAAAAGGGAAGAATTTTCTCAACAGTTCTATGCTTCGGGACAAACACATTGAAATGTGTAGTTCAATGATTAGAGCATTCATTTGTCGAACAACACATATAAGTCCGTTCATGAAATGTGTTGACAAATGGTATATTTTTCATCTACAAAAGACGTTGAAGTGGTTGTTTTGTACATTGTGTGATAATATTACTAGCACTTGAATAAGGTGTGAAAGTATTATCTGGCACAATAAGTGGTGATTATCCGAACAGTTTAGAATGAAAGGTTAGGAGTAATGTTGGATATATCCTACAGTCGGATAGTATAACATTATTCAAGTACTCTTCATAGACTACTGTTGTGGCAAAGTTTGCAATACACCTGATATTGCATAAGAAGCCAAATATATGTTAGTGCTGTGTGCATGGTAACGGATATAGTCCATCATGTTTGATGACACGGATAATCGAATGGTAGCTAGAAAAACGACATCATCGACCTTTTACTATGGATTCACGTAAGAAGCAGAATTGTCTTGAAGATTCTCGCGCAGTGAAATGCTGAGAGGGAGCTAGATAATTCAGGGCTTGGCTTCGTGAATTGGCAGTAATCTCAATTTGTTAGAATTCTTATCCCCCCTGGAGAATTCTAAGTGCAGTAACAAATTTCTGAGATTTGGAAATGCCGGTAACAACATAGTGAGTACCTTAAATTAAGGCGATTTCGTGGAGTAAATAGAAACACTAGAGGAATGTACGATGACGGTTCCTTCACTAAGTGCACCATGTCAGGTATACTGTAGCACGTGGCTGACATGTCTTAGTGAACCTCCCACTAAAAGGTACACGGTAAAGGTAAAATCTTTAAGTATAAGTGGGAGAAGAAGTGTATGATGGTTGTCTACGATTGCGATCGTGCGATTGTTAACATTGTACATGGATGAAGTCATATGGTTTCCTGTAGACGCGTTGGTATACTAAAAGGTTTTACTTTAGTATAAGTGGGAGATTGTTGGGGTTGTTGTATACCTAAAGCAAAACCAGTTGTTTTAGTGGTTACGACACCGGTCCACTGTTAACAATCCCTATCTGGAAGAATATGTTTAAGCAAGAATAAAGCCCATTATCTCATGTTTTAGACCACGTGTCGATCTGAGTTCGGAGAGGATCACGAAGGTCGTTGATAATGATGAGATATAAACAGTTCACAGTCGAGACAGCTTGGGCTGAGCTGTCGGTCTTGACTGCAGCTTAATGGTAGTGATGAGTCCTAATCACTTGTTATGCTGGTACGGTGGAACGTATTGAAGGATCAACAGAGATGATGCTCTTCTGATACTGACCCTATATCAGAGGTGATATAGGTGAAGAGCTATGGATCTCAGGCTCTAGCTCGATCTTAACCTTGGTAAACTATTAGATGTATATGTATTCTTCGATGTTACTTTGATTTACGAAGACATGAACTTCTCGTTAGTTCATCTTAATCATGTCGTACTTTGGGTAACACGAAGATGCATAGTATGTCTAATAAGTGTTATCAATAAGCCGTGTCCTGTGTGAGTGCAGGCTGACGATATCCCCTCAAGGGAGTTCACAATGTTTATTATACCAAGTCATGCATGCTGATTAAGTTCAGGTATAATAATGAGGAGTGAACGGGTACTACCTGAGGAATAGATGTTAACAATTAGGAGCAGTCATGATAGCTCCAAATTGGTTAACGGATATGGAAGGTCTTAAACACGGAGGTCGAACTATACAAAATACCTACCCAATCTACATAATTGGGACAGAGCGGTGATTCAGCTATAACACTTTAGTGGAGTGCGTTATAGTTCTAATGAGATACATGTTCAGGGGTGGACATGGAAATATCGAATTAGATAAGGCCCAACTCTGTCTGGTATCCGATCCCTAGGATGGCCCAAACAGACCTAAGGAATCGATCTAAACAGTATTATTGAGTATGGGCTCAATAATTGGACTCAGGCCCAGTATATGATATATATTGGATTTATATCCATGTATATGGATAAGATTAAATCTAATAAGATAAGATTTATTTATTTAAATCTTGTGGGGATAAATATCATATCTAAATATATTTGGTATATATTTAGTTATTTATTCTTCTACTGATATGAGAATAAATTCTATCTGTTAGAATTAATTCCGGATATACAGTTGCATAACGGAACAGATTAATTCCTAATTAATTGCGTATTAGTTAAGGAATAAGATTTGTAAGTTATGGAAAGAATAAATATGGGATATGGCATTAATATGGTAGGAGATAAATAAGGAATCATATCTCCTTATTTATGAACCATATATATATACTCTCAAGTCTCACATAAAACCCTAGTTGTCATAATCTGACCTAGCCGTCTACACACCAGAATTCTCTACGAGAATAGGCGTGGAACCCTAGGCGAGTGAGAGAGAGTCGGCCGAGTCTGAGGAGAAGGAGATCGAGGTTCCAGTGATCCGAGACGTCCACCAAGTCTCGGATTTCAAGGTGTGGGATCACATCCTAGAAGATCTGAACCGTAGATCGATCAGACACGACTCGGATTCCTCGTTTCCATAATCGTAAGGTATGTACTCGAACTTTTGTATGACATTATGTGCACGATCGACTCAACACAACCGAACCAAGATCTGGGTCGGGGCGGCTTTCAAGCAGCCGTTCCAACATCGTCTTCTATGGAAATCATGCCGACGTGAAGTTAGACGAAGGGAATAGGGGAATCGACTAGAGGAGCAGCAGAGCGAGAAGAAGAGTTGTTGCACAATCCACCCATTTCATTCCTGTCCATCTATGCCAAATCCTAAATCTCAATTCATAACTAGTAAGATTCTCGTCTATTTTCTCTGCTGCTAATAGTCGGTAATTCAAATATAAGTAATCTTGCTCAAACTTTCTCAATCAATAGACATAGAAACTTGAAAATATTGAATAATTAGTTCTTGAACTAGAAATCCTCTCCACTGAATTTTCGACATAGATCGATGAAGAACCTAGAATACTTAATTAAAACAAGAAATCAAGGATAAGAAGATAGATAGGGAAGGGGGTTAGTGCAGCTGATGCTGCTATTTTTGTTTGTGCAGCTGCTGCTTTTGCATAGCTACTGCAATGGGGGCAGCATCGTTAGAGTGGGAGAGAGAGAGAATCGAAAGGAGGTTGGGGGGAGTAAGAATTTAGTTTGAATTTAGGAATTTCCCTACCCCTGCAACTGTTCGACAAAATGCGTTGTGACATTTTCCCGAAACCATGTTGGGGAATTGTTGCTGTAGAGAGAGACAGAGGTGCCAGAGGCATTAGCGAAGGGTTACATAAGTCTTAGGCTCATAAAAATCATGATCGATATATAGTTTAGGCCTGAAATTATCTTTTAGTTGGAATTGTGTTTAATTATTCATAATTTGGTTATGGTATTTAAACGAAAATGGTGTACACCCAAATTATCAAGTCTTGAATTATGTTTCTAACAATAAGAAGTTGACTTAAAAATCTAGTAGAGTCTTGGATTTTCGAATAAGTAGTTTAAGTAACTTAGTTTGATTTGATTAATTAAACATACAATTTGTGTAGGTAATGTGATAGAATATTTTTAGTTATTTATGAATAATGAATTATTGAGGTGTTATGACTGATATGAAATTGAAGTCTCGTAAATTGATTGTTGATCTATGTGAGGTTGGAGCCTCTTTGGAATTTTTTAATATAACGGACCTTCTACCGTTTTGTAAAGAGTCTTGACCAAAATTGAGTCTTGGGACTAATTCGAATGGAGAAATGGAGTTCTCATTTGGATTAGTCGACCCTTTAGCTGACGCTTGAAGTTTTAGGAATATTCGGAAAGTCTAAGATGCATAGAGGTCATGCCGAATTTTTCCGCCAAAGTTTCCTATCTTTGCTAAATTATTTAATGAGACAAGTGAGATAACTCTAAAGTGTGTGAGAGTTAGATATATATATATATATATATAAGATCCTAAGATCTCTTAAATAGAAGTAAACAAGATAATTACTTTGATATGTGAATAACATTGTCTCCTAAGGCTCGAATCTCTTCTAAAACGAGACTTTAAAATGGTGGAGATTGTGCGATGTGGAGACGAACCCAGAATTCACTCGATCACCTTTGCCAAAGGTGGGCGTTCTTTTATGAAAATCTATACTCTTGCTGTAGTGAAGCATGTTTAAAACCAAAACAGAACAATAAAACACTTTCATGCATAAAATATTTGGTTTTATGTATGAGCCTATCTGTATGAAAATAATTCGATCGCCCTGAGCTAGCCGAAGTTCACTAGCCAGGTTATGTGTACACGAAGTCGTGAACTGTGTGCTCCCAAGAAGGGCCGGTTTATGCAAATGGAAACATTCGGGAAGGTGGCCACCTTGCCCGGCGTACTAACAGATATGGTAATACAAGAATGGAAGAAAAGGGGGTGCACTCCAATATTTTATCAAAGAAAATGATATTTAGTTTCACGAGTCATTTCGATAAAACCTTGTGGTAACTGTTCTAAATGCCTGATTGATGATTATTTTATGAAACTATTTTTGGCATAACCCTACTGAGTATATCAAGTACTCAGCCATGCTCGTATTTTCAAAAACTTGCAGATTGAGCGAGGTGGCAAGGGCGGCTGTGTTGAGAGAAGAAATTGTATATTTTGAATTTGGTTCAGAGGGGATACATATCTTCATATATGTATCCATTTTGTTATAGTCTTCCGCTATTTGCTTCAACATTTGATTTATTAAAAAAATGTGTTACTAACTTCATAAGTTAGTAAATCAGGAATTTCTTCATTCTCATGTCTTTAGTAAATTTGGACTATAATCTACATGTATAGGGTTTCTTCTTTAAACACTTATATAATATTGGAGCCTGGAGTTGCCTGTATCATATCCTATCATCTTATGAGTTTCTATTGATTTAGTCTATTCGGTTATTCATTTTTGTTAATTACAGAGTTATAGGTATTTTCCCCTTTCTTCCCCTATTCTCTTATCCAACCCCTAGTCACGCTTCGGCTGAGCCGTCCTTAGGGATAAGGGGCCGTGACAGAGTGGTATCAGAGCTTTCTTATTCGCTTTGAACCAAATTTCTTCGAGTCTAGTCTGGTTAGTTTCACTAGACTATTTAATATTTTGATAGTAACTCTCAACGCGCCTCCATGCCACGCTCGGTAAAAATAAGGTACTAATTTCATAAGTTATGAATTTTGTATAAGATGTTAAATTAATGAGAATGACGAAACCGGAGTTGATTGTTATATATGCAGAATGTTTATGATGATATGAAGTTTCGAAAGCATGAGATTTTGCATGAGGTTTGAACTATCATCGACGTTGAACATTTACCAAAGTTGAATAATAGATTATGATTGATTCATGAGCGTGTAGTGAGAACTTAGAAGAGCTATAGAAAATTCCCGATTTTGTTGGTATTGCTCAAATACGAGAAAAGAATAGAACAATTGAGTTTCCCAACTCTCGTTGCAAGAATGTTAGAAAGTTTACATAAATGGTGTTGAGGTTTATATAAAGATTTTGCAATGAATTAGATAATCATGAGTCAATTATTATTACTTTCGTGAATAATGTTAGTAATAACAGGTGTAAGTGAGTTTTCCGACTCAGTAATTAAAATCTCAACTTGAGAAAAAGAGAAAGTATGAAGTAAAACGTGGGTACTTTAAACGGGTTTTTACCCTTGGTTAAAATCATCGTAAGTCAATAAGATACGATAATAACACCGTGACATACAGTAAGAAATGATAGGAATCTGCCATGAAACTTATCGACAAAAGAGATTGAGAACCTATAATTGCTTTAGGTTCTGTTGGTCCCGGATTGTTAGAGGAAAAACACGTAGAAGGGGGGAGGGGGTGAATACGTGTTTTGAAGTTTTTCAACTTCTTTTCCTTTAACTCAGAGTAACAAGTAAAGCTCTCGCTAGAGATAATAAGACCTAGCTTAGAGCAAGATCTACAGTAATAGCAAGTCTCTTGACCTAAGCGAGTGAGAGTGAGACTTTACTCGAGATGCGGAATTCGGTGAGCTAATCTTTCCTAAGTAATTGAAAAATCAAATTAGGTTTGTATACGATGCTTGTGCAAATGTATAATCGAAACAGTAAACAAGTAGAGAGATTAGGGTTTAGAGATACGACACAGCGATTTAGAGTGGTTCGGTGATAAAACACCTACGTCCACTTGTTGCACAAGGCAACTGATTCTCTTTACTCAAGAACCTTGAGGACTTGCAGGCTCCTCAAAAACCAAAGTCAAGATCAAGCTTCACTCGCTTGAAATTGACGACAACAACTGGGTGATTACGGGTTCACCACAAAAACCTAGACTGGAATTAAGCTTCACTCGCTTCAGTCCGAAACTGGGAGATTATGGGTTCTCCACTAAGACCTAGTTTCGATCGAGCTTCACAGAATCGAGGACTGTGCTAGCTTGGATCTAGACTCTATGATCGAGGCTTCTACTATGGAGGAAAGTAGAGCCTTGGATCTTAACAACCTAACGACGAACACAAAAACCTAACGAACAAAACTTAGGGTTAGGGTTTTTGGTTTACGACGAACACACTAATGAAGAACTCTGTACAACAAGTGTAAAGATGGCTAGAGTACTTCTCTAAGCTTTGATATGGAATGGGCTTAGAATTCTAAGTGTTAAGGTTGCGGAGATGAGTTTCGATGGAACAGAAACTCGTAGAACACGTGAAACAAAGACTCGAAGAATGATGAAAGCTGGGAGTGTTTGTTTGCAGTAGGCGCTGAAAGCTCAAGTAGTGTTCTACTCTTCTCCGTCTTCATCCTTCACTATTTATAGGCGGAGGGTTGGGCAGGAGCCGTTGCTTGGTTGGTGGCTTTGTCCCTCCTCCTCTCGACAGTACTTGCGTAGGCCTGCTGCTTTTCAGACGCGCAGATTTGGCACTTTGCCAAAAATGGCTAAGTTCCAAGTGTAATAGTAACTGGAGAGATCCAGTACTGTTGCGGCGCCCTTGTTGGCCTGGCAGTCAACTCCGTTGCTCCTTTCTTCATTCGACACGTGGAGATCTTGCAATTAATGCGGCGATCTTCAGTTGACTGGAGTTCAAACTCGGAGCGGGAATGGAGTTGTCGCAATCTGTTAGGTAGGAGCTCGCTTCGCTTTAGAATTGGAGCGTCTTCTTCAAATGAGTTGCTTCGGGTAATATTTGAAGCGTATACTTTGGAAATAAAATTTCCGAGTATAACTTAAGTGATATTTTGACCCGCTTCGACTTCTACTATAGCGCTCGCTTCGCTTTGCTTTAGTAGACTCGCTTCGATTCTACTGTAGCGCTCGCTTCGCTTCGCTATTCCTCGGCACGCTTTGCTTCGGCTCGCTAGACTTGATTCGCTTGAAAAACTTACTCAAGCGAGTGGCCTTCACTTTGAAATTCCTGTAGTCTAAAACCTAAGCGACTAATGCAAAATAAAAAGCCTTTCTAACAGTATAGGCTTCGAAAAATTCTAACCTATTTCTACATCAATTAGGGTCGCTTGGGAATAGGATACTTAGGGGTTTTGGGATCGAATCAAAACATATACATAAATTTCAAAGCGTCCCATTTGAGTTCCCCCTTAACAAGTTATATCCTTAACAATTCCCAACAATTTCCTCCTTTTTGATGATGCCAAAACCCACTAACTTTCTAACCGTGAAAAGAACTTCAAGCGACTGCTTCCTTTGCAGATTTGCTTGTCATATTTTTTTTTTAAGTTCCTTTCCCTTTTTTTTTGTCGGTTAATATGTGAGTTTGTAGCATAAGGAAAAATCATTCACAAAGCTTGTAAATGACACAATTTTGACAGTAAAGTAAAATTGGATATATGAACAAGTAGTTCACAAGATAGACAAATTAAAGTTAATCTGCCGGCGACTTCTCCTCCTCTTCCTCGTTGTAGTAGGCAGACAGAACCTTCAGCTCCATCGTCTTCACATTCTCCTTGCTCTTCCTGTGACTGTTCTCGATGAATAGAGCTTCATACACTTCCTCTTCAATAATTCTTCGGTCTGGAACCCTTGAATTTGGTAGGAGAGGTAGAGGAAACTGCTTCATAGCTGGCACTTTGACTATGATAGGTTTGGGATCAGCTTCCTCAGCCTCCGTGAAGATCTTCCGACGCAGCTCCTCATTGTAGAAGCAGAGAAAGTTATTGAGAGCATCCAGTCTTGAGCATTCGTCTTGAGGAGGCACTACTTGCCAGAAGTAGTAGGCCTTGATGAATTTAATCCTGCAGATTCTCCACATCTCTAGAAGATCACTGGAGATGAAGTCCTCAATCTCACGTGCATCTGGATGATTCGCCCTCCTCACATCCATCTCTTCCTCCGACCTGATCGTCAACTCCTCCATAATCCGATGGAATTTTGCACTTGCATCAGTGTTGAACTGAGGAGTTCTTTCATTAACTCGCTTGCAGATGTAGTCACATTCATCAGCAGAGTAGCGACCGGAATCAGACATCTCTTTTATAGTCACCCTGCACGTGTCGATCCAAGCTTGAGTCTGGCAAGCTTCCGACTCACCAGGCGTGAAGGGGATATAGGAGCTTCGTGAAATGGCGGATTGAATGAGCCTCACTTCATTCCAGTGGGTCTCGATCCGTTCATCCACCTTCTTGAGTCTGGCGATTCTGACTCTCTCATCCTTCTCTGCTTTCCTCTTCTTCTCTTCTTCACTCTTCTTTCTCCTCTCGAAGCGGCTGGTTTTTGCAGCGACTGACTGTTGGATCTTTTGGCGCTTAGCCGTGGGATCCACTTCTCTGCTCTCTGGTGCAGTACGCTTTAGTGGGCCTTTCGGTGCCGGAGGAGGTGGGGGCATGTCCTTCTTCTTTTCTGCATGAGCAGAAGGAATGATAGCTTGGCTGGCTGAAGCGGCACCAACAGTGGCTGAAGCGAGAGCAGCAGTTGAAGCGGGCGCTTGAATGGAAGAACCTGAAGCGCCTGCTTGGGAAGAAGACACAGCCTGCAGTGGCTTCACTTGAGGGATTTTGGTCACTCCCTTCCTCTTCAAATCGAACTCTTGCTGCAGGGCAACGGCTAGAGCTTCGTCCTCCGCGATTTGTTTCTCAGTCTGTGCGGCAGAGACGGCCGAAGCTGTAAGTGAGGAAGCTAGAAACTTCCCGGCTAGCGGCTTGCGAGGTTCTTCGACTAATTTTTCCTTCCCTTTCTTCCTTGCTAGCTCAGCCCATGCTTCATCCATTTCCTCCTCTTCTGCATATGTTCTTCCTTCTCCACTTCCCCCTTCGATCAAGCTTCCTGCTTCGATCCTCCTCTCTTCTCCAACTCTACTTCCTTCCTCCTTTCTTTCTACAATATTTCGCCCCTTTTTGGCATCATCAAGAGTGCTGGGGGTGGTGGTGACGATTCTTCCACTGAGAGCATGGCGAATGGTGGAGAATTCATTGTAAACGGCATGAAGCATCTCCTTCGCTCCCTTCGCGAAAATGTGCTCTTGGGATAGCACAATTTCTTCCATTTTTGCCGAGATTTCTTCGAGTAGAAACTTGCACTGCTCCTCTCTCTCCTTCACCGATGCCATCAGGTTTTCAAGCGGCTCTACTTCCTTGAAGCAAGCGTCCAGCTCCGCTTCGATTTCGGCGCAAATTTTCTTGCGCTCCTCCTGCAAGAGAAATCCGAAGTGGGTCTGGGCTGCTTCAAGTTCTGCCCTTGACATGGCGATGCTCCTTTCTCTTTTGTTCAGTGACACATTGACTTGAGCAGCAGCAGTTATCTTGACGGCAAAGTCTCCCGCCAATTTTTGAGCTTCATCAATTTTGATAATGAGCTCTGCCTGCTTCAAATCAAGGGCTTGAGCACTTCTCCTTCTGCTCTCTAACTCGCTCAACTCCTCAGCTCGCTTGAGTTTTAATATATCAAATTCTTTCCCAAGCGAGTCGAGTTGGAGCTTGGATCTTGTCAACTCGCTCCCGAGCTTGACCTGCTCTCCGTCCTTCTCCGCTACCAACTTCCTTTTCCTCTCTAGATGCCTAGTCACCTTCTTCTTCTCTTCCTCTACTGCAATCAATTTGGTGTTGAATTCCCTCAACCTACTCCTCTCAGCCTCAAGCGAGTGCTTGAGCTCTACCAAGCTCTTCTCCATCTCCTCCATTTCCTTCACCTTCTCCTCGAGCTTTCCCTCCAGCTCGGTCTTCACTCTGTCGAAATCTGCTCGCAGATTCTTGACCTCCTCTGACTTCTTCTCGAACTCCTCAGTCCTTCGTGTGATAACACTTTGGAGACTGGCAATTTCCTCTTCCTTCACCTCCATCTCCGCCTCATGCTCCTTCAACAACCTTTGCTCATGGATAGACGGCGTTCGCTTCGGGATCACAGCGTCGGGGTACGCGCACTTCACTTTAGCATCCAGCTTCTCCCAGTAGCTGGCTTCATTAATGAAGACGTGGAAACCGTCTAGATCGATGAAATTGAGCAGTTTTGCCTCCTTTTGCTTCAATCACCTCTTCCGTGAAGGCTCTACGGAGATTGAAGATTTTGAAGTATTCAGTCCCCCGGTAAGTGATATACGTGATGAAGTATGTGGCTTTGGTGAAGAATTCCTCAGACATCTCCACATCGGGGTACCGGTTGTGGATTGTATCGGCGACAATGTCCCTATCCATCAGGTAGCGATGGAGGGCTCTCTCTTCTGCAGATTGGGGTGGGGGCTTTGTCGGTGGAGGAATGATGGTGATTTCGGTGTCGGCTGTTTGGGTAGTGTCGGTTGTATGGGTGGTGTCGGCTGTTTCGGTGGGTGAGTTGGGTGTAGAGGCTTGAACTGTTTCGGCTTGTATGGTTTGGGGTGGTACCTGTTGCTGTTGTTGGGTTGGTTTGAACAAGGTAAAGGCGGCTTCCAGGTCGGTATCTAGGAATGGTATTTTGGGAATGGGGATAGACGAAGTAGATTCTGCTTCGTATAAGGAGTGGGGTGAGGTTTGCGGTTGGGGTTGTGTTTGGGGTTGAGCGGTGGATGAGGTTTGGGGTTCTTGGGGTGGCTGGGTTTGAATTTGAGTGGTTGAAGGTTGGGGAATGGTTTGAGGCTTGGCTGGAGAGGGGAGGGGTTGATCAACTTCTGCTTCTTTCTCAAGTGGCTGCTCCTCAGCCTCGCTTGACTTTATCAATGAAGCGACTCGCTTCACCTTCTTGGCTTGCTTGGGAGCCACTCGCTTCGCCGGTGAAGCGTCTCGCTTGGGTTTCTTCTTCTCGCTTCGCCTTTTGGCGACGGGGGCTGCGGGGAACACTTCAACTTCGATGAATCCTTCGTCCACCACGGTCTTATCGGTCTTGTACAGATCAAAGAAAATGGTGTTCTTCTTGTACTCCACCGTGTTCGTCCATCTCCTGTTATGGAATAGCTTCTCCAGTGCAAATGATAATTTTGAGAAGAAGCGAAGCTTCCCCTTCCGAAGAATCTCCTCGGTGCTTCCCTTCTCGAATTTGAAGTCCTTGGCAACTCATGCATCTGGTTGATGAACCAACCATGCCAGTTGAACTTCGTGCCAGTGAGGCTGTCAACGATGACGGTTGTGGCGAAGAGCTTTGTATCGGAAAGTTGGCCCAATGTTCCGACATAGCACGCCACAGATTTGGAGAAAAGTTCGCAGATGTAGTTGAATGGAGTTTCCAGATCTGTTATGATGTTGCTATGCTTCACTTCGAATTCTGCACTTTTATCGGCGGCGAATCGAGCAAACTCGACGTCGATGGATAACTCCAGATCTGAGAGAGAATTCGCTCCCTTCTTTGGTAGGTTGAAGACACCGGCAATGGCGTCTAGGGTTACCTCTACCGGCATACCATCCTGTGGGTCGGTGAACATGGATGTAGTCTTTCCTTCCTCCAGATTCAGGAAAAACTCAGCCACAGCTTTGGCTAAGATCTTCTCCGGCCTTGCCGTGACGAACTCCCACAAGCCGACCGTAGTCACAGCCTTGCGAAAGAAGCCATCGGCTTCTATAACTTTCTCGTCGAGGTGGGGCTCGACGTTGATGTTATCGGTGACGGTGGATAGAAACTTCTCCATAGTTTGTGTTGTAGCTTTCTTCACCATGACTGAATATTTGAAAGATATGAGTGAAGATTTAAAAACAGGGGTTGAGACTCGCGAATTGCAGGAGTTGCAGAATTTGCACGAGAATGGCAATTTTAGGGGGTGATGAAAGTTTCTGCAAATCTGGCGTCGCCCTTTATATAGATTTAGGGTTCGGCTGACGTGGCAGGGGCGAGTTGGTAATTTCCCCGAAAGTCCTGTTCGTATACGGGGCCATCGGTGATGTGATTGACGTGTCCGGCGTCATCACAGTAAAAGTGAGCCGCCAAGTTAACTTGGCACTCCACGTGGCCTTCTGCAATTCGTCTCTCCAAACGGCGTCGATCCAGCAGCGGAGATTCAAAAACTGTTGAGATTCAACGGCTGGATCATGTGCGATTTTCCCGCTTCAATTTGAAGTGTGGTGCACGCGCCCGAGATTTTGGCCTTGTACGTGAATCTGCATTAAATGCAAAGTAAAAAGGTAAAATTGCACTCGAGTGTGTACAGCTTATACGCTCGCTTCGTACCTGCTAGCTTCGAGTGTAGCCGCTTGGCTTTTACTCGCTTGCGAAGTACTCGCTTGGCGCCACACTCGCTTGCGATGGCTCGCTTGAGTGACGAAGCACTCGCTTGACCATCTGAAGCGAGTGGTATAAGAAATTGAACTTCTTTGACTTTATTTAAAATGTTTCTGACTTACATACTTCGAGGATAAACAAGAATGTTTTCCTCTTTGTATTTGTGTCAGATTCATTTCATATTTTCCACATAGCAAATGAAGGTTTCTAGCACGCTTCACTTTACTTAGTGTACTTGAATTGAAACACTTACCAGTTAATTTCACATTGTAGGAGATTGATACCACATATGTAGACCTCTTTTTGTTCTTTGTTAGCCTTCTTTGAGCTTGGTCTTCTTGGCATTCATCTCTTCCATCTTCCTCTACGAATTAGAGACTTCTCCATCGAAGGGAATGGGGGAGGAAATGAATAGAGTACACTAGCTTTCTGCAACCTGAAGGGAGACTCACTATGGTGTACTTATTCACGATGAATGGGAGATGAGTACAAGTCCTTATCTCAGAGCAGAATATGACAAAATGACAATGAGAATGCTCTGACAAGACATTCTCGGTTTTAAGCAGAAGCATGTCACCAGCCCTGCAACCTTTTGAAGTAACAGGTAACTCTTCAAGCTCTCCTCTTGAAGTCTACAGAATGAATATGCATTCGACTCGCTTGACCCCAAATGGGAAAGTTGAGGTGATGCAATATCAGGGCGGGAGAAGAATGAATAGACACTCGGCAGCTCAACTCGATGAAGAGTGAGTAAAGAGTGAGTGTTTATCCACGACGAATGAGATGAGAAGACATGCTCCTCTTCGGTGGAAAGATGGGAAGGGGACGCAAGGTCTAGGTGCCAGCCCTGCCTAAGCTTTCACCATTTTTACGTGGGAAGGCCCGATAAAAGACCCCACAACCGTTACTAGAAATGGTACTTGCGAGTGTTTATACCCACTCGCTAGGAATCCTAGGCTAGGTAGCAGCTTTCCTTGCTCGCTTTGGAAGTAGACTACTCCGAGAGCAATCAATAGTTCCCCCTTAACCAATGGCTTAACCATTCCTGTAAGCGGGTAGGGAACGTCTTCCAACACTCCACCTTTCTCCACCTTATTTCTCCTTCTTCAAGCGAGTGAGTTTTGAAGCGACTCGCTTGAGTTGGCAAAGATCCAAGGCGAGGGTTGCTTGAGGGCAAACGTCCACTCCCTTGTGCATCCTGGATCTAGCATTCTTCACCAGGGTCTAGTAACCCTAATTCCATGCATAGCTGATTGAAGCGAGACTCAGCTAGAGGCTTGGTGAGGATATCTACTCGCTGGAGATCGGTATGGATTTTCTCGAGCTTGATATCCTTCTTCTCGACATGATCACGAATGAAGTGATGTCGAATTTCCACGTGCTTGCATCTGGTGTGAAGCACTGGATTCTGTGAGATGCATATTGCACTGTTGTTGTCGCAGAAGATTGGGATTTCATTCGCTTCAACTTTGTAGTCCTTCAACTGCTGACGAAGCCATAGGATTTGAGAACAGCAGCTTCCAGCGGCCATATACTCGGCTTCAGTCGTTGAAGTCGCTACACTGGTTTGCTTCTTTGAAAACCATGAGATCATCTTGCTTCCCAAGAACAGACAAGTGCCCGACGTTGATTTTCTATCAACACGGCATCCTCCATAGTCAGCATCTGAATATCTAGTGAGCTCCAGATTATCTTCAGCAGGATACCACAGCCCCATGTTGACGGTGCCTTTGAGATAGCGAAGGATTCGCTTGGCAGCTTCAAGATGGCTGTGTTTGGGATTGCTTTGGAAGCGAGCACATACTCCAACTGCAAATGATATATCCGGCCGGCTTGCAATGAGATATAGAAGGGATCCGATCAAGGCACGGTAGTCTGTAGCATCCACAGACTTCCCTTCTAGGTCTGGCTCCATCTTCCAGTTGGTGTTTGTTGGGAATTGTTAAGAACCACATGTTAAGGGGGAACCTATAAGGGATATCTTATTGTTTTGATTTGATCCCAAAACCCCAAAGCGTTATGTTCCCAAGCTACCCATTTTTTATGTAAATAATAGGTTAGAATTTTTCTAAGCCTAAACTGTTAGGATGGCTTTGTTTTGCTTAGGTTTAGACTGCAGGAATTCAAAATGAAGGCCATTCTCTTGAGTGTGTTTTCCAAGCGAAGCGAGTCTACCAAAGCTGAAGTGAAGCGTGCCGAAGCCAGCGAGCGCTACAGTGGAATCAAAGTGAATCCACTAAGCGAAGCGAAGCCAGTGCTACAGTGGAATCAAAGTGAATCCACTAAAGCGAAGCAAAGCGAGCGCTACAAAGAAAAGACGAAGCGAGTCAACAAGGGTCAACACTTAAGAAGTCTCTCGGAAAATTTATTCCTCAAGTGACTCACTACAAATATAACCGTGAAGCGACTCACTTCAGAGCGGCCGCTACAACTTCAAAGCGAAGCGAGCCACTACCTACCAGAAAGCGACAGCGCGACTCCCGCCCATATTTTGAACTCCAGTCAACTAGAGATCTTCGCATTAATTACAAGATCTCCACGTGTCGAAAGCGGAGTGGAGCGGAGGAGTTGACTGCCAGGCCGACAAAGGCACCGCAACAGTACTAGCTCGCTCCAGTTACTGTTAGCCTTGTAAGTTAGCCAATTTTGGCAAAATGCCAAAACTGGATGTCTGAAAAGGTGCCAGCCTGCGCAAGTACTGTCAAGAGGAGGAGGGACAAGGCCACCAACCAAGCAACGGATCTCGCCAATCTCTCCGCCTATAAATAGTGAAGGACCAAGACGTGAAGAAGTAGAACACTACTTGAGCATACGAGCCTACAGCAAACAAACACTCCCAAGCCTTCGAGCAAATCTTCGAGTCTTTGTTTTAAGTGTTCTCCGAGTTTCCTGCTTATCGGAACTCGTCTTCACAACCTTCACACTTAGAGTCTAAGCCCATTCCAGATCCAAGCTTAGAAGAAGAGCTCTAGCCATCTTTGCACTTACTGTAAAGAGCTCTTCATAGTGTGTCGTCGTAAACCAAAAACCCTAAATCTATTCATTAGGTTTTTGAGTTCGTCATTAGGTTGTTTCGATCCAAGGCTCTTCTTTCATCGATTGAAGAAGCCCCGATCATAGAGTTTAGATCCAAGCTTGCACTTACATCGTTTGTGTGAAGCTCGATCGAAGCTAGGCTGTAAGGAGAGCCCGTAATCTCCCTGTCTGTCTGACTGAAGCGAGTGAAGCTTCCAGTCTAGTTAGGTCTTTGGTGTGAACCCGGAATCACCCAGCGTTTGACAGATCCAAGCAAGTGAAGCTCGATCTTGTCACAGGCTTTTGAAGAGCCCGAAATCTTCAAGTTCTTGAGTGAAGAGAACAGTTGCCGTCGTGCAATAAAGTGGACGTAGGAGCATTTTCTCCGAACTACTATAAATTTCTGTGTCGTATCTCTCTAACCCTAATCTCTTTACTATATTTCATTATCCATTGCACGTGCATCTAAACAAACATAACTTGGATTTTTAATTACTTAGGAAAGATTTTAGCTCACCAAATTCCGCATACACGAGTAAAGACTCTCTCTTGATCAAGTGCTCACTTCGGTCAAGCAGGCAAGCTACGTACTGTAGATCTAGCTTCAGCTAGGTTTTAAGTATTAAGTGAGCTCTTTACTTATTACTCTGAGTTAAGGGATTTGAAGTTGAAAAACTTCAAAATACGTATTCACCCCCCCCCCCACGTATTTTTCCTATTAACAAACCGGGACCAACAAGTGGTATCAGAGCCAGGTTCTTTCGAGCTTCTGCTTTGCATATCCGAAGCGAGTCCCCACTCGCTTCACGTTGTCTCATTGAACCGGATCCTATTTTCCTAAGTGCATCAAAACCTCACCCACGCATGTTGCATTTACTGCTGATATTTTGCTATGTCTTCATACAGCGCATCAAATCTTCCATAGTTCTCGATCGAAGGATACGAGACATGGAGTTTCCGAGTCGAGAGCTTCCTATGCTCCATCCACGACCGGATGTGGGAAGTCATAGAGGACGGACCAATCGAAATCAAGAAAGCTATATCTGTGAACGTCCCAGCTGCTGAAGGACGCGAAGCTCATGTTCGACAAACATACGTAGAAAAGGACAAAGATGAGTACACTCCTAATGACTTCAAAGTCGCCAACCTCGACAAGATTGCACGCCACACGATGCAGAGCACCGTGTCGGACGCCTATCTACCACGGATAAGGAAGTGCGCAACGGCGAAAGAAATGTGGGAAACCCTAGCCCTCATTTCTCAAGGCACAGACAAAATCAAGGAAAACAAGCTCGCCGTTCAGATCCGGGAGTTTGAGAGTCTGATAATGAAGCCAGGAGAGTCCATCGACGCCTTCGAGCTGAGAGTTACAAACATCATTGCAACTCTCAACTCACTTGGGAAGGAACTCACAGATAAGGAAGTCAATCTGAAGATTGTCCGAGCTCTCACAAGGAAGTGGCAGACAATGAAAGAACTGTATCTAGCTACCAAGGATCTTTCAAAGCTCACACCGGAGATTCTGTTCTCCGAACTCAAAGCTCATGAATTCGATCTGAATCGAATGAATCTCGACGAAGAGGATGAAGCTCCCACGACGTCAAAGGGTGTAGCTTTCAAAGCTGCTGAAGGGCCAAGCGAGCAGTCGCTAGCCAAGATGACGAGGGAAGAATTGGAAGAACACATTGCGTTCTTGTCCAAGAATTTCAACAAAATGAACTCTCGAGTGGGAAAATACAAAAGATTCTACAAGCAATACAAAGGGAGGAGCACTGATACTCGAGAAGGAAAAGGGAAGAGAGAAGAGACGACCAAGCCGATCCCGCGCGACATGATGGATGTGGAGTGCTATCACTGCCACAAGATGGGCCACTACAAATCCGATTGCCCAAAGCTGAGTGCGAAGGAGCGAGAGGAACTAAAAGCAAAGAGGGATGCTCCAAGGCGAGCGCTCGTAGCAAGTGAAGTGCCGGTCGCTTCAACTGAAGATCCAGCAAGCGACTCCGATGCATTCACAGATCCCAACTCCAGTGAGGGTGAGGATCTTGGACTCATGGCGCTCACCGATGAGGAAACAGGAGAGGTATTCATCTATCCCTCACCTAGTTCAATTACACTTGCACACACTCATCAAGAGGAAGCAAATTCCTCAACATGGAGTGAGTTGCTTGACAAGCACATTAAATTGTCAAGTGACCACGAAGTGTTGCAACAAGCTTTGTCTCAAAGCGAGAAGGAGAACCGAAAGCTAGCCACTGAGCTTGACCAAGTCAAACTTAACTTAAGGGCTATGACTAGTAAGTTTGAGGATCTCTTCGCGAGACATCAAAGCTTGGAAGGAAGGTATGAAACCCAGTCCACTCTAGCTAGTTGCCAACTTGAACAAAGCTTCATATGCTAGGCAGGCACTAGAGAGCTCACTTCTACCTTTTGGTAGAAAGGGAGGACTCGGATATGAGGGTGGACCTTCCAAGCCGACTGTTTTTGTTGGTGCTTCTCACACTACACCATCATTCACTTTGGAAATGCCCACTGCATCCAAAGCGACCACTAACAAAGACAAAGGCAAAATGGCTGAGAACCCTAAGAAGAAGCCAATGAAGATGTCTATATCTTCAAGGGCCGAAACTATGGGCAAGCAAAGACCAACTGTCCCTAGCACTTACAATGCTAAAACTTACCAATCCAAAGGTAAAGGGAAATCAGTTGTAGCTTCTAAGCCTCAAGCCAAGACACGAGAGACAAAGGATCTCCCTTTCAAGAAAAGGAGTAATGTCTATGTGTCACGTTATCCAGACTGGAGATGGTCCAATCGGACTAACGTTGAGGGGGAAGAATTCGAAGCACCAAAGGGGCCGCTTCGAACTCCCAAGGTTACTCAAGCGAGTCGGGGTCAAAACCCTAGTTGGACCGCTTCGAGAAAACCAAGCGAGCCGCTTCGACAGTCTAGAAATCCTAAGTCAGTCTCTAAACCCATAGCTAATCCGAAGCGAGTCACTTCAGGATATAAGCAAAGTGGGAAGAGCATAGGTAGGACTGAAGCGAGCCGCTACCCCTCTTGCACACACTGTTGCACGTGTGAAGCTGCTTCTAAGCAGTACACCATGTTTTCAAAGGTCGAGAAGCCCAAGACACAAGCTTCATCTCAAAAGAGAGTGAAGCAAGTGTGGGTACCTAAGGGAACTAACCTGCAAGGACCCAAACTGATTTGGGTACCAAAATCTGTCTAATTGCAGATGGGCGCCGTGGATCCCATGCCAAGTGAGGGTCAACAAATCTGGTACTTGGACAGTGGATGTTCAAGACACATGACCGGCATGAAAGCTCTACTTCAAAACTACATAGAGAAGAAGGGTCCACACGTCACTTTTGGTGATAATTCTCGAGGAAGCACCAAAGGGTACGGCACACTGAGAGTTGGAAAGCTCACAATTGAAGAAGTCTCCTACGTAGAAGGACTTAAGCACAACTTGTTATCCATTTCACAATTCTGTGACAAGGGATACAAGGTGGAATTCATTTCCAACAATTGCATAGTGAAAAGCAAGCTCACATCCCAGATTGTGCTGACTGGAATCAGACAAAGAAACGTCTATATAGCACAATGGGACAGCTGCAAAGAGGAGACGTGCTTAGTAGCAAGGAGTGCTACAGAAATAGGATGGCTATGGCACAGACGCTTGAACCATCTCAATTTCAAAGCCATCAATCGCTTAGCTCGAAAGGGTTTGGTGCAAGGCATACCGAATGAAGTCTTCATCAAAGACCATCCTTGCTCACCATGCCAACGAGGGAAGCAGACGAAGAAGCACTTCGCCAGTCTCGAAGAAGCTTCATCAAAGCGAGTGCTCGAGCTGCTTCACATGGATCTGTTTGGTCCAGTCACTCCAGTTAGTGTGAATGGAAGGAAGTACACTCTAGTTGTAGTCGACGACTTCTCTCGCTACACTTGGGTTGTATTCCTCTTTAGCAAGAAGGAAACACTGACCAAACTACCACAACTGCTCAAGCGATTGGCTGTGGAAAAGAATCAAGCTATTGTGACCATCCGCTCTGACAAAGGGAAAGAGTTCTTGAACTCTACCATTGAAGCTTACTGCACGGAGCATGGCATAGCACATCAGACCTCTTCAGCACGCACACCACAGCAGAATGGAGTTGCTGAAAGAAGGAATCGAATCATCAAAGAAGTCGTTCGAACCATGATTGCAGACTCAAAGCTTCTGATGAAGTATTGGGCTGAAGCTGCCAACACGGCGTGCTACACACAGAATCGAATGCTTCTCAACAAACGGCACGACAAAACACCATATGAAATATGGACATGGAGAATTCCTAACATATCTTATTTCCACATTTTTGGTTGTAGGGTCTTCATTCACAACAATGGGAAGTCGCAGTTGAAAGCCTTTGAAAGCAAAGCTGATGAAGGAGTATTCTTAGGATACTCTACGTCTAGCAAAGCCTACAGAGTGTTCAACTGTAAAAACCTAATTGTGGAGGAATCACCCCATGTCGTATTTGATGAATCTTCTCTAAGTCTTCCACAGGAACAGGCTCAAGCAAATGAAAAAGATCAAAGCAAGGAACCCTCAAATCAACTCACTTGGGACGTGCTCGATGAAGATGATGAGATCAAGGACTCAAACGAGCAGAATCCCAAAGGAGAAGTTGAAGCTGCCCCCAAGATTCCTGAAGCAAGTGCAGGCCAAGCACCCAATCCAGTCGCTTCAGATAATGAAGCGAGCGACAAGGAAGAAGATGAAGATGAAGCTGGCGGATCCAAGCGTGCATGGCTCAAGGTTCACTCACCAAGTCAAATTATTGGAGATCCATCCAAGGGTGTAGTGACCAGAAGTCAAGTGTTTGGAGAAAATGCCATGTTCAGTTGCTTTCTCTCAAACATCGAGCCGTCATGCATGGAGGAAGCCCTTGCCGACTCTAACTGGGTGATCGCCATGCAAGAAGAGCTGAACCAGTTCACCAGAAACGACGTATGGTATCTCGTGGATCGTCCCAAATTTCAGCATGTGATTGGCACCAAATGGGTGTTCAAGAACAAGATGGACGAGGACCACAGCGTTGTAAGGAACAAGGCGCGTCTCGTTGCTAAGGGCTACTGCCAAGAGGAAGGAATCGACTTTGATGAGACCTTCGCTCCAGTGGCACGGCTTGAAGCGATCCGACTATTCCTAGCCTATGTAGCAGCCAAGAAATTCAAAGTCTATCAAATGGATGTGAAGAGCGCGTTCCTCAACGATGAATTAAAGGAAGAAGTGTATGTGGAGCAGCCATCGGGTTTCGAGCAAGGAGATAAAGTATATCGATTAAAGAAAGCCCTATATGGGTTGAAGAAAGCTCCCAGAGCTTGGTATGATACTTTATCTCAATTCCTAGTGGACAATGGATTCCACAAAGGAAAGATAGATCGGACTCTCTTCACCATCAACCTTGGAGAAGATATGCTTTGGGTTCAGATCTACGTGGATGACATCATATTTGGATCACCAAACCAGTCGCTTAGCGAGAAGTTTGGAGAGCTCATGAAGACCAAATATGAGATGTCAATGATTGGCTTGATGAGTTGCTTTCTAGGTCTTCAAGTGAAGCAGCAGGATGATGGTATCTTCATCAATCAAGCTAAGTATACTCGAGATATGCTTGCCAAGTTCGGTGTTCAGCATGCTAAAGCAGTGAAGATCCCGATGAACACGAACTGGAAGATGGAGCCAGACATAGATGGGAAGTCTGTGGATGCTACAAACTACCGAGCCTTGATCGGATCCCTTCTATATCTCACTGCAAGTAGGCCGGATATAGCCTTTGCAGTTGGAGTCTGTGCTCGCTTCCAAAGCAACCCCAAGCACAGCCATCTTGAAGCTGCTAAAAGAATTCTTCGATATCTGAAGGGCACTGTCAATATGGGGCTGTGTTATCCAACGGAGGACAATTTGGAGCTCACTGGATATTCAGATGCTGACTATGGAGGGTGCCGAATTGATAGGAAGTCAACTTCGGGCACGTGTCAGTTCTTGGGAAGCAAGCTGATCTCATGGTTCTCTAAGAAGCAAACAAGAGTAGCAACTTCAACAACTGAAGCTGAATATATGGCCGCAGGAAGCTGCTGTTCTCAAATCCTATGGCTTCGTCAGCAGTTGAAGGACTACAAGGTTGAAGCAAATGAAATTCCGATCTTCTGCGACAACAACAGTGCCATATGTATTTCGCAGAATCCAGTGCTTCACACCAGATGCAAGCACGTGGAAATTCGACATCACTTCATTCGTGATCATGTCGAGAAGAAGGATATCAAGCTCGAGAAAATCCATACCGATCTCTAGCGAGCAGATATCCTCAACAAGCCTCTAGCTGAGTCTCGTTTCAATCAGCTATGCATGGAATTAGGGTTATTAGACCCTGGTGAAGAGTGCTAGTTCCAGGATGCACGAAGGAGTGATCGCTTGTTCTCTTGTACGTCACTCGCTTCGGATCTTCACCAACTCAAGCGAGTCACTTCAAAATCTCACTCGCTTGAAGAAAATGAAGTAAGGTGGAGAAAGGTGGAGTATTGGAAGAAGTTCCCTACCAACTTATTGGAATTGTTAAATATATGGTTAAGGGGGAACTAATGCTTACTCTCGGAGCAAGCTACTTCCAAAGCGAGCAAAGATGCTGCTACCTTGAATCTTGCATCGCTTCATCTTACCCT
This sequence comes from Thymus quinquecostatus, assembly GCA_024222315.1. Classification (NCBI taxonomy): domain Eukaryota; kingdom Viridiplantae; phylum Streptophyta; class Magnoliopsida; order Lamiales; family Lamiaceae; genus Thymus; species Thymus quinquecostatus. The sequence goes on along the minus strand of CM044173.1, from coordinate 18,131,342 downwards.
TCCTTGGGTCAAGCGAGTCGACTGCAGATTCACTCTCTAGATAGTAGGAAAGCTTGAAGGTTTACCTTTTTATACAAAAGGTTGCAGGGCTGGTGACATGTTTCTGCGTAAAATATGAGATTGTCTTGTCAGAGCATTCTCATTGTCATCCTGTCCATTTCTGCTCTGAGATAAGGACTTGTACTCATCTCCCATTCATCGTGAATAAGTACACTTACGTGATGCTCCCCTCTGGGTTGAAGTAAGCTTGTGTACTATATTCACTTTCTCCCCCATTCACTTCGATGGAGAATGCTCTAATTCGTAGAGGAAGATGAATGCCATGAAGACCAAGTCCAACTAGAAAGGACCAACAAGTGGAATCAATTCAACAAGATAAAATCTTCAAAAGAGGTATCAATCTCCTACGAATTGAGATTGACTGGTAAGTGTTTAAATTTTAAGTACACTCAGTGAGCTGAAGCGTGCTAGAAACCTTCACTCACTATGTGGAAAATATGAAATGAATCTGACACAAATACAAAGAGGAAAACATTCTTGTTTATCCTCGAAGTATGTAAGTCAGAAACATTTTAAAATTAAGCAAAGAAATTCAATTTCTTATTCCAGTCGCTTCAGATGGCCAAACGAGTGCTACGTCACTGAAAGCTAGCCATCGCAAGCGAGTGCGGAACAGTCACTCAAGCGAGTGCCTCTCAAGCGAGTCAAGGCCTAGCGGCCCAACTCGAAGCGAGCGGGTACGAAGCGAGTATGAGCTGTCTGCACTCGAGTGCAATTTTACTTTCTGCCAAGCATTTAATGCAGGTTCACGTACTGGCCAAAATAACGGGCGCGTGGACGACACTTTGAATTCGAAGCGGGAAAAGACGAAGAAGATCCAGCCGTCGAATCTTAACAGTCTCTGATCTACAGCCGTTGGATCAGCGCCGTATAAGACAAACCAATCACAGCAGGCCATGTGGAGACGCCGAGCAAGTGGCGGTTCACTTTTACTGTGATGACGCCGGACACATCAGATCCATCACCGCACGTCCGCCGCCTACCTACAGGACTTACGGCGATATTACTGTCTTGCCCCTGCCACGTCGACAAAGCCTTACCTCTATTTAAGGGTGGAATTGCAGACTGTAAAAACATTCACAAATCTCAATCTTTGCCATCTTCGTGCAAAAACTCTCTGCAAATCACGGGTAAAATCCCCAGCTTTTCGTCGTTAAACTCTCTAATTCAATTCAAAATCTCTCAAAACTCACCATGGGCAAGAAGCAGAAGAAAGAGACGATGGAGGAGTTTCTCACGGAGGTCGACAATCACATCAATGTCGAGCCTCATCTCGATCCCTCAATCATCGAGAAAAATGGATTTCTCCGTAGAGCCGTGACCAAGGCCGGTCTATGGAAGTTCGTGACGGCGGTTCCGTCAAAAATTCTGGCAAAAGCGGTGGGTGAGCTCTTGCTAAACTTGAGGAAGGAGCAGAATACATCCTCATTCACTGATCCACAGACCAGGAAGCCGGTGGAGGTGGATATGAGTGAACTCATCGGCGCGTTCGACTTGCCGAGAGAAGGAGGAGACTCACTGCTGGATTTGGGTCTTTCGGCCGGAGTTCAGTACGGTCGATTTGCTGCCGACGGAGCAGATCCGAATTACAAGGAGGCCAGTATCCGTACAAGTCTGAAGGCCCCTTCAATCATATCTGCGAGCTCTTCTCGAAGAGTGTCGCATGCTACATCGGAACCCTAGATACTCTCTCCGAGACGAAGCTGATTGCCACTGCAGTCATCGTCGACAGCCTCACCGGAACCAGCTTCAACTGGCATGGTTGGTTCCTTAAACAAATTCACGAAGCCGCTGATGACTTTGCTTTCGTGAAGGGAAGCGCCGATCAGATTCTCCGCAAGGGGAAACTGAAATTTTTCTCTAGGCTGTCTGCTGCCTTGGAGGAAAAATATCCGGACAAAGTTTGGCCAGAATCAGACATTGCCATCTACAACAAACAATCCATCTACTATGACAAGTGGAGAAAATCCAAGACACTGATGGATTTGGGACTTCTTGAAGTTGAAGTGCCCGTTGCAAGACCGGTTGCCGAAAGGCAAGCCGAAGTGAGCCAAGCGAGGCAGGTCGCTTCACCCGGGAAGCGAGCCGCGCCGAAGCGAGGCAAGAAGAAGATGAAGCGAGTCACTTCGCTTGTCCAAGAAAGCAAGGCGGTGGAGAAGCCGCTTGAGGACATTGAAGTGACTCAACCCCAGCCTTTACAAATCCAAACCCAAACCGCCCAAATACCTGAACCACAAGCTTCATCAACCCAACAACCTCTCACACAGACAACCCCCCTCTCTCCCCAGGATGAAGAATGTGCATCTTCCTTCCAGATACCCAAAATTCCCCTACTCCATGTCGACCCAGTCGAAGCCTACACCACTTTCAAACCATTTCAAACCCAGCAAACACAACCACCACCCACTGAAACCATCCAAGATTCCGAAACCCAAGAAGCCTCATCATCACCCCTATCCCCCTCATCATCGGCAGCCACAGCCGATACCACCCAAACTACCGGTGAACTCCCCATAATTCCATCATTCGTACCTCCTGCCCTCACCACAGAAATGCTAGCTCTCCAACGCTATGCCATGGATAGAGAGCAAGCAGCAGAAACAATTAATCTCCGCTACTCTAACGTTCCATGGAGCGACGTGTTCTACACCAATGTCGTCGATTTCCTGACATATGTCACCTACCGTGGAACGGAGTACTATAAAATATTCAGACTTCTCAAAGCTTTCAAAGAGGAGGAACTGATCCAAATGGAGGCCAAAGTACTCAACTTCATTGGCGAAAACGGCTTCCATGCCTTCCTTGAAGGGACCGGCTTCTGGGAGAAGTTGGATGCAAAGGTGAAAGAAGCCTATCCACTCGCTACAATTCCCAAGCGAGTGCCCTCTTTCCATGAAAGGAAGCTGATCAGGGAGCATAAGGAGGAGGTGGAAGTTAAGGATGCAGAGATCGCTAGCCTTCATAGCGAGATAACTAAGATGAGTGAGGAGATGGAGAAAAAGGCGGGGGAGGTCATCAGTCTTAGGGAAGACTTTGACAGGAAGAAGAAGGATTTGGAGGAAAAGATGGAGGAAAAGGAGAGGCTGCTAGAGGAGAAAGAGAAGGTGCTGGAGGCACAGGTGAAATTGGTGGGAGAACAATCACAAACAATCACTGAACTCAAGGGCTCGCTTGACGCGGAAAGGAGCCGTTTGAGGAAAGTAAATTCCAGATTGATCGAACTTGAGAAAGAGAAAAAGGAGCTGGAGAAGAAGGTAGAGAAGGTGAAGGAGGAACTGGAGAATAGAGAAGGAGAGTTGGTGATGAAGGGAAGCGAACTACTTAGCACTAAAAAGACTCTCGACTCACTCAGGATAGAGATGAAGGAACTTAAGCAAGAGAGTGAGATCGACAAGAAAGAACTGAAGAGTCGGAGGAGAAGTGCGCAGGCTATTGACTTGCAGAATGCTGAATTATCTATTCTACTGCAAAAGGTCAAGGAGCTTGGTGAAGCGTACACTGAGAAGATTGCTGCAAGTGCCGAATTCCATCTCTCTCTAAACCAGAGAGTGAGGAGCCTTGAAACAATGCAAGCTGAACTTCAAGCGGCTCAGGAATTTTGGTACTTCAACTTGCAAGAGGAGAAGAAGGAAATGAGGAGGGAAGTTGAAGCGGAGCTGGAGGCTCGCTTCAGAATAGTGGAACCATTGGAGAGGATGATGGCTTCTGTTGTTGAGAGAGAGAAGCAATGTGAGTACTTGCTGGAGGAAATCTCCATCAAAACAGCTGATCTGGTGGCTCCCATCGTAGGAAAAGCCGAGAGGATGTTGGAGGCCATCCTCAACACAGTCAATTCACTCCATCAATCTATCTCCGGAAAATCAATCATCCTAACCCCTGGCAGTGATGATGCCAAAAAGGGGGATGGACAAGTGAAGCTAGGAGGAGTCGGAGGTTCAGGAGGAAGCAGAGTTGATAGTAGTTAATGAAGCGAGGGCTCTTAGCGAACTGAAGGGCAAAGTAAAGCTCACGGAGGAGGAGTTGATGAAAAAGCCCGAAGAGCCCAGCAGGCCACTTCAAGAAAAGGTGCTTAGTGCTTCAATCGCACGGCATCCTCCGGTGACGGTGATAACGAAGGAGGAGAGGCGGAAGCAGGTGGAGCAGGATTTTGCCATGGCGTGGGAGATGGAGTGCCTTTTTGATCTAACGAACAAAACTGTTGCAGGTGCTTCTTCAAGTTCCAAAGCGCCTGCTTCAGCCGCGCCCGCTTCAGCCGCCGCACTTGCTTCAACAGCCGCACTCGCTTCAACTACTGCATTCACTTCATCAGCAGTTGTTCCTTCTAGTGCAGCTACAAAGAAAGACATGCCGCCTCCCCCACCACCGAAGCAGCCACTGAAGCGAACTGCTCCGAAGACGAAAGGAGATGACCCTGCGGCCAAGCGCCAAAAGGTCAAGCAAGCAGTTGATTCTAGGGCTGAGAAGGAGGAGAGAAAGAGGAAGGAAACAGAGGAAGGGAGAAGTGAGAGAGAAAGGGAGAAGAGAGTTAAGGCAAAGCGACTACAGATAATTGATGCCAGGATTGAGGAGCACTTCAGTGAAGTGATACTCATCCAATCTTCATTAGTGCGCAGTGCTTTCGTTCCGCATATGCCTGATGAATCCAAAGCTTGCGAGGCCCAAGCCATATCTGACGCGTGTGATGTAGCAACCAAGGAGATGGTTGAGTCTGGTCGCTACCCCCGCACAGATGAACAAGACTATATTCGCAAACGACTCAATGAGAAGCGTCCATCATGGAACAGCGAGTCGGGAGCAAAATTCAAGAAGGTCATGTCTCAACTATCAGGCAGGTCAGAAGAGGAGTTGGCCAAGCGAAGGAATGAGCATCTGGACGCCAGGGAAATTGAAGACTTCATCCCGAGTGATCTGCGCGATCTGTGGCTGGACTACAAGGATTTATTTATTAAAGCTTACTACTATTGGGAGGTAGTGCCACTCTAGGATCGCTGCTCTCGGATGAGTGCTCTCAGCAACTTCCTCTGCACGTATGATGAGAAGCTGCGTAGGAAGATCTTCATCACGGCAGAATTAGCTCAGCCCAAGCCTCTGATCGTCAAGGTTCCAGCGGTAAAGGATTTCCCCATGCCTTATCATCCAGGCACGGACGTTCCTAACAGAGGAATCACTGATGAGGAGGTGAGTGAAGCTTTCAGGCTGGAAAGTACATGGAGAAGGCCAAGTATTCACACCGTGGGTACTATGGAATCGAGAGTTCTATCAGCCTATGTTGATAGTGTTGCTGATGAAGGAGAGAAGAAGAAGGAGGAAGAGGGAAAGGAGAAGGAGAAGGAGGATGAAGCTGCAGGAAACCGTTGAGTTTCAAGCATCTTATTTTGTGAACTGTTGTTCATCTATCTCACTTTTATTTCTGTCTCTCCTGTGTCATTTACTCGCTTTGTGAATGACTTTACTTTTTGCTAAAAACTCAAACAATTTAACCGAAAAAAAAAAAAAAAAGGGAACTTAAAAGAAAATTACAAACGAAACTGCAAAGGAAGCAGTCGCTTGAAGTTCCCTTCACAGTTAGATAAGACTAGATTTTTTTTTTCTAAGTCTGATGGGTTTTGGCATCATCAAAAAGTGTGAAATTGTTGGGAATTGTTAAGAACCACATGTTAAGGGGGAACCTATAAGGGATATCTTATTGTTTTGATTTGATCCCAAAACCCCAAAGCGTTATGTTCCCAAACGACCCATTTTTGATGTAAATAATAGGTTAGAATTTTTCTAAGCCTAAACTGTTAGGATGGCTTTGTTTTGCTTAGGTTTAGACTGCAGGAATTCCAAATGAAGGCCATTCTCTTGAGTGTGTTTTCCAAGCGAAGCGAGTCTACCAAAGCTGAAGAGAAGCGTGCCGAAGCCAGCGAAGCGAAGCGAGCGCTACAGTGGAATCAAAGTGAATCCACTAAGTGAAGCGAAGCGAGCGCTACAGTGGAATCAAAGTGAATCCACTAAAGCGAAGCAAAGCGACCGCTACAAAGAAAAGACGAAGCGAGTCAACAAGGGTCAAACTTAAGAAGTCTCTCGGAAAATTTATTCCTTAAGTGACTCACTACAAATATGACCGTGAAGCGACTCACTTCAGAGCGGCCGCTACAACTTCAAAGCGAAGCGAGCCACTACCTACCAGAAAGCGACAGCGCGACTCCCGCCCATATTTTGAACCCAGTCAACTAGAGATCTTCGCATTAATTACAAGATCTCCACGTGTCGAAAGCGGAGTGGAGCGGAGGAGTTGACTGCCAGGCCGACAAAGGCGCCGCAACAGTACTGGCTCGCTCCAGTTACTGTTAGCCTTGTAAGTTAGCCAATTTTGGCAAAATGCCAAAACAGGACGTCTGAAAAGGTGCCAGCCTGCGCAAGTACTGTCGAGAGGAGGAGGGACAAGGCCACCAACCAAGCAACGGATCTCGCCAATCTCTCCGCCTATAAATAGTGAAGGACCAAGACGTGAAGAAGTAGAACACTACTTGAGCATACGAGCCTACTGCAAACAAACACTCCCAAGCCTTCGAGCAAATCTTCGAGTCTTTGTTTTAAGTGTTCTCCAAGTTTTCTGCTTATCGGAACTCGTCTTCACAACCTTCACACTTAGAGTCTAAGCCCATTCCAGATCCAAGCTTAGAAGAAGAGCTCTAGCCATCTTTGCACTTACTGTAAAGAGCTCTTCATAGTGTGTCGTCGTAAACCAAAAACCCTAAATCTGTTCGTTAGGTTTTTGAGTTCGTCATTAGGTTGTTTCGATCCAAGGCTCTTCTTTCATCGATTGAAGAAGCCTAGATCATAGAGTTTAGATCCAAGCTTGCACTTACATCGTTTGTGTGAAGCTCGATCGAAGCTAGGCTGTAAGGAGAGCCCGTAATCTCCCTGTCTGTCTGACTGAAGCGAGTGAAGCTTCCAGTCTAGTTAGGTCTTTGGTGTGAACCCGGAATCACCCAGCGTTTGACAGATCCAAGCAAGTGAAGCTCGATCTTGTCACAGGCTTTTGAAGAGCCCGAAATCTTCAAGTTCTTGAGTGAAGAGAACAGTTGCCGTCATGCAACAAAGTGGACGTAGGAGCGTTTTCTCCGAACCACTATAAATTTCTATGTCGTATCTCTCTAACCCTAATCTCTTTACTATATTTCATTATCCATTGCACGTGCATCTAAACAAACATAACTTGGATTTTTAATTACTTAGGAAAGATTTTAGCTCACCAAATTCCGCATACACGAGTAAAGACTCCCTCTTGATCAAGTGCTCACTTCGGTCAAGCAGGCAAGCTACGTACTGTAGATCTAGCTTCAGCTAGGTTTTAAGTATTAAGTGAGCTCTTTACTTGTTACTCTGAGTTAAGGGATTTGAAGTTGAAAAACTTCAAAATACGTATTCACCCCCCCCCCCTCTACGTATTTTTCCTATTAACAAACCGGGACCAACAGTGTTCATCGGGATCTTCACAGCTTTAGCATGGTGAACACCAAACTTGGCAAGCATATCTCGAGTATACTTAGCTTGATTGATGAAGATTCCGTCATCTTGCTACTTCACTTGAAGACATAGGAAGCAACTCATCAAGCCTATCATCGACATCTCATATTTGGTTTTCATCAACTCTCCAAACTTCTTGCTAAGCGACTGGTTTGGTGACCCAAATATGATGTCATCCACATAGATCTGGACCCACAGCATATCTTCTCCATGATTGATGGTGAAGAGAGTCCGATCTATCTTCCCTTTGTGGAATCCATTATCCACTAAGAACTGAGATAGCGTATCATACCACGCTCTAGGCGCCTGCTTCAATCCATACAGGGCCTACTTAAGTCTATACACTTTATCGCCTAGCTCGAAACCCGTTGGCTGCTCCACATATACTTCTTCCTTGAGCTCTCCATTGAGAAATGCGCTCTTGACGTCCATTTGATAGACCTTAAATTTCTTAGCCGCTGCATAGGCAAGAAATAGTCTAATCGCTTCAAGCCTTGCCACTGGAGCGAAGGTGTCATCCAAATCGATCCCTTCCTCTTGGCAGTAGCCCTTGGCGACGAGTCGAGCCTTGTTTCTCACGACGTTGTGGTCCTCGTCCGTCTTGTTCTTGAACACCCACTTGGTGCCAATTACATGCTGGAATTTGGGACGATCCACGAGATATCATACGTCGTTCCTGGTAAACTGGTTCAGCTCCTCTTACATAGCTATCACCCAATTTGAATCTGCTAGGGCTTCCTCCACGCTTGCGGGCTCAATATTGGATAGAAAGCAACTAAACATAGCACTTTCTCCAAACACTTGGCTTCTAGTCACCATGCCTTTGGATAAATCTCCAATGATTTGGCTTGGTGAATGATTCTTGAGCCATGCACGCTTGGATCCACCAGCTTCTTCTTCTTGTTCATGCGGGTCGCTTGCTTCTCCATCTAAAGCGACCTGAATGGGTGCTTGACCTGCACTCGCTTCTTGAATCTTGGGGGCAGCTTCAACCTTCTCCTGGGCTACTTGATCGCTTGAATCCTTTACTTCTTCATCATCTTCAAGCATGTCCTAAGTCAGTGGTTTGATGGGTTCCTCGCTTGGATTCTTTTCATTCGCTTGGACCTGTTCCTGTGGAAGACTTAACGAAGATTCATCAAATACGACATGGGGTGATTCTTCCACAATTAGGGTTTTGCAGTTGAATACTATGTAAGCTTTGCTAGATGTATAATATCCCAAGAATATTCCTTCATCTGCTTTGCTTTCGAAAGATTTCAACTGTGACTTCCCGTTATTGTGAATGAAGACCCTACAACCAAAGATATGGAAATAAGAGATGTTAGGAATTCTCCCTGTCCATATTTCATATGGTGTTTTGTCGAACCGTTTGTTGAGAAGCGTCCGATTTTGAGTGTAGCATGCGGTATTGGCAGCTTCAGCCCAATATTTCATTGGAAGCTTTAAATTGGCAATCATGGTACGAACGGCTTCTTTGATGATCCGATTTCTTCTTTCTGCTACTCCGTTCTGCTGAGGTGTGCGTGCTGAGAACGTCTGGTGTGCTATGCCATGCTCCATGCAGTATGCTTCAAGGTTGAGTTTAGAAACTCTATGCCTTTATCGGAGCGAATGGTGGCGATCGCTTGGTTCTTCTCCATAGCAAGACGCTTGAGCAATTGGGGTAGCTTGGACAGTGTCTCCTTCTTGCTAAATAGGAATACAACCCAAGTGTAGCGAGAGAAGTCGTCGACTACAACGAGAGTGTACTTCCTTCCATTGAAGCTTACTGGAGTGACTGGTCCAAACAGATCCATGTGAAGCAGCTCCAGCACTCGCTTGGAAGATGCTTCATCTAGACTGGCGAAGTGCTTCTTCGTCTGCTTCCCTCTTTGGCATGGTGACCATGGATGGTCTTTGACAAAGACCTCATTAGGTATGCCCTGCACCAAGCCTTTCTGAGCTAAGCGGTTGATCGTCTTGAAGTTGAGATGGTTCAAGCGTCGGTGCCATAGCCATCCAATTTCAGTAGCACTCCTAGCGACCAAACACGTCTCCTCTTTGCAGCTATCCCATTGCGCAATGTAGACATTCCTTCGTCTAACTCCAGTGAGTGCAATCTGGGATGTCAGCTTGTTCTTCACAATGCACTTGTTGGAGATGAACTCCACCTTGTATCCTTTATCACAGAACTGTGAGATGGATAACAAGTTGTGCTTCAGTCCTTCCACGTAGGAAACTTCTTCGATCTTGAAGCTTTCCTATCTTCAGTACGCCGTATCCTTTGGTGCTTCCTTTAGAGTTGTCACCAAAGGTTACATGTGGACCCTTCTTCTCCATATAATCTAAAAGTAGAGCTTTCATGCCAGTCATGTGTCTTGAACATCCACTATCCAAGTACCAAATAGGTTGACCTTCACTTGGCATGGGGTCCATGGTGCTCACCTGCAATTAGACAAGTTTTGGTACCCAAATCAGTTTGGGTCCTTGCAGGTTAGTCCCTTTTGGTACCCACAATTTCTTCATTCTCTTTTGAAAGTTAGCTTGTGTTTTGGGCTTCTCGACCTTCTTAAATTGTGACTTCTGCTTAGATGCAGCTTCACATGTGCAGCAGTGTGTGCATGAGGGGTAGCGACTCGCTTGAGACACACCTATGCTCTTGCCCTTTTGCTTGTATCCTGAAGCGACTTGCTTCGGATTAGCCGTTGGCTTAGAGGCTGACTTAGGGATTTGAAGCGACCTCTTGGGTGCTTCAAACACTTCCCCCTCAATGTAAGTTCGGTTGGACCATCTCCAATCCGACTCACGTGACACGTAGACATTACTTCTCTTTTTGAAAGGAAGATGTCTCTGGTGTCTTTGTTTGAGACTTAGAAGCTTCAACATTTTTCCTTTGATTGGAAAGATTTAGCATTGTGAGTGCTAGGGATTGTTGATTTAGGCTTACCCTTAGATTCTTCCCTTGAAGATATAGACATCTTCATTGGTTTCCTCTTAGGGTTCTCAAACACTTTGCCCTTGTCTTTGTTAGTGGTTGCTTTGGAGGCAGTAGGCACATCCAAAGGAACTGATGGTGTTGTGTTAGAAGCACCAACAAAGACTGTAGGCTTGGAAGGTCCACCCTCATATCCAAGACCTCCCTTTCTACCAAAAGGTAGAAGCGAGCTCTCTAGTGCCTGCCTAGCAAATGAGGCTTTGTTCAAGTTGGCCACTAGATTGGATTGGGTTTCATACCTTCCCTCCAAGCTTTTATGCCTAGCGAAGAGATCCTCGAACTTACTAGTCATAGCCCTAAGATTATTCTAGACATCATCAAGTTCTGTGGCTAACTTTCGGTTCTCCTTCTCGCTATTAGATATAGCTTCTTTCAACACTTCGTGGTCGCTTAACAGTTTGTAGTGTTTGTTAAGCAACTCACTCCATGTCGAGGAATGAACTTCCTCTTGGTGAGTGTGTGCCGGTGTAATTGAACTAGTTGAAGGATAGAAGAATACCTCCCTAGTATCTTCATCGGTGAGCGCCATCAATCCAAGATCCTCTCCCTCACTGGAGTTGGGATCAGTGAATGCGTCCGAGTCGCTTGAGACTTCCTCATGTGAAGCGACTGGTGTCTCGCTAGCGACTAGCGCTCTCCGGGATCCTTCTCTCTTTGCCTTCAGTTCATCACGCTCCTTGGCACTTAACTTTGGGCACTCGGATTTGTAGTGGCCCATCTTGTGGCAGTGGTAGCACTCCACATCCATCATGTCTCTGGGGATCGCCTTGGATGTCTCTTCTCTCTTTCCTTTGCCTTCACGAGCATCAGTGCTTTTTCCCTTGTACTGCTTATAGAACCTCTTGTACTTTCCTACGCGTGAATTGATTTTGTTGAAGTTCTTTGACATGAATGCGCAGTGCTCTTCCAGTTCCTCCCTTGACATCTTTGCAAGCGTCTGGTCACTTGAAGCTTCAGTAGCTTTGAAAGCGACCCCTTTCGATGTCGCAGGGCCTTCATCTTCGTCGTCAAGACTCATTCGATTGAGGTCGAACTCGTGAGCCTTAAGTTCGGAAAATAGAATCTCTGGTGTGAGCTTGGACAGATCCTTAGTTGCCAGGTACAGCTCCTTCATGGTTTGCCACTTTCGTGTGAGAGCTCGGACGATCTTGAGATTCACCTCCTTGTCTGTGAATTCTTTGCCGAGTAAATTAAGAGTAGCAATGATGTTGGTGACTCTTAGTTCGAAGGCATCGATCGATTCTCCAGACTTCATTGTAAGGCTTTCAAACTCCCGCATCTGTACGGCAAGTTTGTTTTCCTTAATCTTGTCAGTGCCTTGGGAAATGAGGGCTAGAGTTTCCCACATTTCCTTCGCCGTTTCGCACTTCCTGATCCTTGGGAGATAGACGTCCGACATAGTGCTCTGCATTGTGTGGCGTGCGATTTTGTCAAGTTTGGCAATTTTGAAGTCGTTGGTATTGTATTCGTCCTTGTCCTTCTCGACATATTCTTGTCTGACATGGGCTTCGTGGCCTTCAGCGACTGGAACGTTCACGGAGATAGCCTTTTTGATCTCGATTGGTCCATCCTCTATGACCTCCCACATACGGTCGTGAATAGAGCATAGGAACTCTCGACACGAAAGCTCCATGTTTCGTAACCTTCTATAGAGAACTGCGGAAGATTCGATGCACTGTAGGTAGACATGGTAAACTATCAGCAGCAAAATGCAGTATGCATGAGTGAGGGTTTTATGCACTTAGGAAAATTTGGATCCGGTTCAGTGAGACAACGTGAAGCGAGAGGGGACTCACTTCCGATATGCAAAGCAGTGGCTCGAAAGAACCGCCGCTCTGATACCACTTGTTGGTCCCGGATTGTTAGAGGAAAAACAAGTAGAGGGGGGGGGGGGGGGGGGGGGTAACGTGTTTTGAATTTTTTCAACTTCTTTTCCTTTAACTCAGAGTAACAAGTAAAGCGCTCGCTAGAGATACTAAGACCTAGCTTAGAGCTAGATCTACAGTACTAGCAAGTCTCTTGACCTAAGCGAGTGCTTGATCAAGAGTGAGGCTTTACTCGAGATGCGGAATTCGGTGAGATAATCTTTCCTAAGTAATTGAAAAATCAGATTAGGTTTGTTTATGATGCTTGTGCAAATGTATAATCGAAACAGTAAACAAGTAGAGAGATTAGGGTTTAGAGATACGACACAGCGATTTAGAGTGGTTCAGTTATAAAACACCTACGTCCACTTGTTGCACAAGGAAACTGATTCTCTTTACTCTAGAACCTTGAGGACTTGCAGGCTCCTCAAAAACCAAAGTCAAGATCAAGCTTCACTCGCTTGAATCTGACGACAACAACCGGGTGATTACGGGTTCACCACATAAACCTAGACTGGACTTAAGCTTCACTCGCTTCAGTCCGAAACTGGGAGATTACGGGTTCTCCACTAAGACCTAGTTTCGATTGAGCTTCACACAATCGAGGACTGTGCTAGCTTGGATCTAGACTCTATGATCGAGGCTTCTACTATCGAGGAAAGTAGAGCCTTGGATCGTAACAACCTAATGACGAACACAAAAACCTAATGAACAGAACTTAGGGCTAGGGTTTTTGGTTTACGACGAACACACTAATGAAGAACTCTTTACAACAAGTGCAAAGATGGCTAGAGTTCTTCTTTAAGCTTAGTGGAATGGGCTTAGAATTCAATGTGTGAAGGTTGCGGAGACGAGTTTCGATGGAACAGAAACTCGGAGAACACTTGAAACAAAGACTCGAAGAATGCTGAAAGCTGGGAGTGTTTGTTTGCAGTAGGCGCTGAAAGCTCAAGTAGTGTTTTACTCTTCTCTGTCTTCATCCTTCACTATTTATAGGCGGAGGGTTGGGCAGGAGCCGTTGCTGGTTGGTGGCTTTGTCCCTCCTCCTCTCGACAGTACTTGCGCAGGCCAGCTGCTTTTCAGACGCGCAGATTTGGCACTTTGCCAAAAAGGGCTAAGTTCCAAGTGTAACAGTAACTGGAGCGATCCAGTACTGTTGCGGCGCCCTTATCGGCCTGGCAGTCAACTCCGTTGCTCCTCTCTTCATTCGACACGTGGAGATCTTGCAATTAATGCGGCGATCTTCAGTTGACTGGAGTTCAAATTCGGAGCGCGAATTGAGCTGTCGCAATCTGTTAGGTAGGAGCTTGCTTCGCTTTAGAATTGGAGCGTCCGCTTCAAATGAGTCGCTTCGGGTCATATTTGAAGCGTATACTTTGGAAATAAAATTTCCGAGTATAACTTAAGTGATATTTTGACCCGCTTTGACTTCTACTGCAACGCTCGCTTCGCTTCGCTTTAGTAGACTCGCTTCGATTCTACTGTAGCGCTCGCTTCGCTTCGCTATTCCTCGGCACGCTTCGCTTCGGCTCGCTAGACTTGATTCGCTTGAAAAACTTACACAAGCGAGTGGCCTTCACTTTGAAATTCCTGTAGTCTAAAACCTAAGCTACTAAAGCAAAATAAAAAGCCTTCCTAACAGTATAGGCTTAGAAAAATTCTAACCTATTTCTACATCAATTAGGGTCGCTTGGGAATAGGATACTTAGGGATTTTGGGATCGAATCAAAACATTTACATAAATTTCAAAGCGTCCCATTTGAGTTCCCCCTTAACAAGTTATATCCTTAACAATTCCCAACAGGTTCACTCTCAGTCAAGAACTTATGAATAACTAGATGAGATTTCAATTTTTATTTTTTCTTTTATATAAAAAAAAAAAAGCAATTGTCAAACGAGACGGGGTTCTCGTATGACTGAGAGAGTGTCGTGTTGGGACTGATCACCCCACATAACCATAATCTCAGTATATTGATGTTTCACTAAAAAGTGTTCGCAATAGAACAAAATCCTATCGTAGCACTAGCAAGTAAAACCCAATGTCGAATCTCGAAGGAAAACTTAGCAGGGCAATTAATTATGTAGTAAAATCCTAAACTAAGAACGCAAGTAAAGAATATTTTTGGGTTTTTGTTTTAAATTCTAGGCAAGAAAATAATCAAAGCAATAAATCAAAGCAAGTAAATAACTAATCTAGAAAGCAAGAAATAAATCTAAGAATTAAACTAAAATAAAACGATTAAACTACCTAGGCAAGAATAAAAAAGAAAGCAATAAAGGAAGCAATGAAAGAAGCATAAACTACTCTAGACATGATTAACAAAAGCTGGAAAATAAAAGGCAAATAAATCTAACTATGAGAACTTTGAAAAACGAGAGAATTGAAAGCAAAGAATAACGAATGTAAACTAGAAACTTGAAATCGAACGAACGAAATTAAACTAAGGAAATTAAACGAAGCAATTAAGAAATCGAATCTAGAATGAAAGCAAGCAATTAAAACAAATAAACGAAATCAATAAAAGAACTTACGAAATTGAACGAAGAACGAAGAACTTGAATTAAACGAAGAAGTCTTGAGTTAAATTGCAACGAACGAAGAATTTGGATCCGAACAATAAAAGGCTAAACTAAAGTGTTCGAAATTAAAAACTAAAGCTAAAGGAAGGTAAAAGTTCATACAAATTCGTCCCAAAGTACTAGTATTTATATTAGGTAGAAAACCTAATTATATAAGGAAACAAAATCCTGGACGCGGACATCTGGACGAACGTCCAGATTTGTTAAGGACTTGGCCGATCGTCCAGATCCGGCACTGAAAAATCCTCGAACATAAGCACTTGGCCGATCGGCCAGATGCTAAGCTGGGTTTGGCCGATCGGCCAGATTCGGATCTGGTCCCTCTCGGTTCCTTCTTCATTCCATGCTCTTTTCGTCCCGTTTTCCTCCAATTCTTCACCTTTTACTTCTACGATAACCAAAGCTCCAAGCATCCGAATCAAAGCAAAAGACACACGAAAAGACACGAAAACACAACGAAAAACCTAACATCTAAACACCAATCAAAATCCCCCACACTTAGACCTTTGCTTTTCCTCAAGCAATATAATCACGCAACTTAGATTCAACTCAAACAATCCAAATCATAGAACATTTAATCACCGGAATTGACAAGCAACGAACGAAATCACCTTAATCCCAAGTTACGAACAATCATCATCAACGAACTATGTGGCTTATAAATCAATCCAAGTAAGAGGAAAAGCAATGATACACACATCTCACAAATATCTAGAATCACAACTTAGACATCTAGCCTACTTCCCCTTTTATTCAACTCAAATATAAATAGAACTCTTTTTCTCTTTTTTTTTTTTACACAAGTGAACGTTTTTGGCACATAGTTCACTAGGTTTAATCATCGATGGGTTTCATCGAGCCTCCTAGTGCGGTTTCTCGTACTCATTGTCAAGAGGAGTAGAGTACCTACGAACACTTTATTCTAACATACACGAGTATCATTTAGGACATAATTCATGAAATTTAATCATTCGAGGGTCTCTCGAAGCCTTTTCATGTGGTTTCCCATGCTCATTACTCTAGTACTTTCATACGTTACAAGCAAGAGGAGCAGAATCCTATCAACTCTTTTATTCACATATAAACACATTTCTTTTTTTTTTTTTATATATATATAAGGGGAAAGTAAACTAGCAATCCAAATTGCAACAATCTAGATTTATCACTCAACATCCAAAATCATTAATCGATCCCTCACAACTCAAATCAATCATGCCCCACAATTCATCAAATCATAATCAATCACAACTCAACACTAAACCAACCTAACTCATGCTATCAATTCCAACAACTAAATACTCCATCATCAAATCATTCAAATCAATCCTAAGTCACATGCTTATAAACTCAAATTCAACCAAATTCCTAAGTGGGGAGATAACACATAAAACTCGATCAAACTATAAACACGTAAAATACCTCAAAAATACAAATAAGTCATGCCAATAATTTCAAAGACCCTCCCCCACACTTAAAATCAAGAAATGTCCCCATTGCAAGAAAATAAAAAGGAGAAGGAAAGAAGGAACTTATCGCAAGATGACGACCAATAACTCAAAATCTCGAAAGACACCAAGTAGTACCTACAAAACAAACACCAAAACAAAATACCAAAGCGTAAAAGTGCACAAAATAAAGAAAAACGAAATAAAAGACTCAATACAAAAATAAAAAGACACAAAACAAGGATATGAGTCGAATGGACCTCAATTTTTGTGGGTCCTGAAGGTTTGAATCATTGGGATCATGAGGCTACTGAGTAGAGGTGGATCCAACCGAGAAGTCGAAAACTGCCTGGGCCCACGGGTTTAGGCGATCGTCCAAATCCCTTAAGAGGGTTGGACTATCGGCCAAATGAGATGCTGGAAAACTTCTTGTACGCACGGATTTGGACGATCGTCCAAATTACCCTTAGGGTCTGGCCGATCGTCCAGATTATGGCCTGGACCCCCGACGCCAATTCCTGCAAAAACACTTGAACTAAAATGAAAAATCAAATTTTAACAAGAAAAACTACGAAAAATAAAGTACTAAGTATTCTTTTTACGTGGGTTGCCTCCCACCAAGCGCTCGTTTATCATCATTAGCTTGACGCACGATGTGATCAACCAAAACCTGTAGCACCAAGCGACGTGTTGGTGCTCTTTGTGACATACCCACACTTCTTTTTCGATCAATCTCGAAAAACTTGGTCATCATCAACTCTTAACTCCCTCACACTTAGTTCGAACTCCTCCTTAAACATCTTCGAGTTAAACTCTGTAAGAAAAGATATTTCACAATTGGTGAGGTTAGAAAGAAAATAGTTAATGACAACTTCCTCATTCAATGCATGTGTCGAGTTTTCCTCTTCAACTTCTTTATCCTCCTCCAAATTCCGTAGAAATTGCTCGATGATGTCCTTTTCCTCATCCACACAACTAAAGAATTCGTCATCTTCAATGGACTCTTCATCTTCTATGAAATCTTCAAGGGCTGCTACCCTGTTAGAAATCTCACAAACATTTTCCTCAACACGAGGGTTAGCAAGTTTAAAAAAGAGCATGAATGAAGAGAGGAACTAGGAATAGAAGGTGCATTTCCAAATACCAAAAATGTTACCGAACCTCCTTCACCGGCCATGCTCAATGTGTCGGTACCTACATCAATCTGAGCTCGAGTAGTGGCCATGAATGGTCGTCCCAACAAGAGTAGATAGTCACATCTTCTACAACCCCCAATGGACTACTCACGGTGCCATCCGCTAGCTCAATGCGAATGTCGGTGGCTTTAAGGATTCTTGAGTTCATCTTCTCGAAGATAGAGTATGGCATTAAATTCACCGCAGCTCTTAAATCCATCAATCCTGAGACGGTCTCTCCGCTATCCAAAATAATATTCAAATCGAAACCACCCGGATCCCCTCTTTTAGGAAATGAATTGAGAGGCTCGAAATCCTTTTTCTCCTTTTTCACAATACTCTGAATAGGCGGAACATAAGGGTTGGGCGTCTTGTGAAGAGGTTGGGCCTCCTTCTCGGATTCCTCGATCTCCGTGTGTGGCTCGTCGCTGCTGTCACCGTGTTTGGACGATCATCCAAAGTTGGGGTGACTTGGACGATCTTCCATATTTGCTACTGGATCGGTGCGCGAGTTGAGGGGTTTGGCCGATCGGCCAAGATCTGGACGATCGTCCAGATTCCCTTCTGGACGAGCTTGAAGTTCCTTGGTTTTGGCCGATCGGCCAACTTCTGGCCGACCGTCCAGACTCGGGTCTGAACGGGTGTGTTGGCCAAAGGTTGCCGCCGACGTTCTTGGTCCATTCCAACGAGGGCTCGGGCCCCATCTATCTCCCATGCGCCTTTGAGGAGGCATCGGAACTCCATTGCGTTGTAACACCGAGATTGCGTGGGCTTGATGAGGTGGAAACGAGGGAACATATGGAGGGTATGGAGCTTGCACCTCATGAGCTTGTTGAGGTTGAATCCATTGGCTTGGAATCCGTCCCGGTTGTTGCATCAAGTGCATAGAACCCGAGATTTGACCAATTGCCGTCTTGAGCCTCTTAATAATAGCATCTTGAGCCTCGCTGGCCAATTTTTCTTCATGGAGAAACGTGGAGAGGCTTTCATCAACGGGTGGTTTTTGTGGAGTTCCTTGGGGGCGAGAAGTCGGGTGTGGTGGTGGTGGTGTATGAGTAGGTTGAGGTGGGTAATATGGAGGTGGTGGATAATATGGATTGGGAGGATATTGTGGAGGTGGATAATATGGTGGTGGAGAGGAGTACTATGAATTTTGAGGAGGGTAGGGATTATTATATGGAGAGGGGCGACGATATTGAAAATTCGGGTTCGTACCATGCCCTTGGGGTGGTGGTCCTTGTAGCATGTAACCTTGGGCAGCATAGACATTGACTCCTCCTTCATAAGTGAATGCTCCCAAGTTGTGGCATACCTCCTTGATGTGTCCAAGCTCTCCACAAATCTCGCATTGGTCCGGTTTCCTCTCTTCTTCCTTCGGGGCCGGTGCACTTTGCTTCATCTTCAAATTCTCGAGGTCCCTATACATGTTGGCAATTTGCTTCTTCATATCGGGGCTCATCGAAACTGCACTCGCCTCCACTTTCCTTGGCCTAGCTGATTTTTATTGAGAACTCGCAGCGAGCGTTTCGAAAATCTTCTTAAGCTCATCAGCTGTCTTGACCGCTATGTTTCCTCCGGCCGAGCTATCCACCATAAACTGACATGTCTGATTAAGTGCGTCGTAGAAGTATTGCCAGAGCAACTCCGATGCCATTTGTGAAGGAACCATATACTGATCGGTGAAGATCGGTTCGTCCCAAGGATCTATTTCGGATATCTAACTATCGATATAATCCTATCATGCTCCTATGAATTTAAGTGAGGAATCATAGGGTGTTTAGATCGATTACCTGAGATGGTAGAGAACTTGCGAATAGATCTTCTGATCTGTATCCCTGCTCGATTCTGACGTTGGATGGACAACGAACCTCAGAATCAGCCACGGAAAATGGGACACCACCGTTCTGCTTCGAAGTCGGCCGCACTTCTATCTCTCTCTAACCCTAGCCTCCCTTTCTTGTTTAGAATATTTAAGTGCACTCGTATATTCTATAATGTTAGGTCAAACAAGTCCTTGAGGGGGTATATATAGAGGAAACCAAGTGAGACTTGGGCTTAAGTTGCAAGCCAGGCCTGCAACACATGGACTGGCCGCCCATTAGCCGAATCGGCGCCCAAACTGGGCACAATTGTGTGGCGGCCCACTTATTCCTTATACTGTGGCCTGTTGAGCTTTTTGGGCCAGATTAGGGATCTACTAGCTAGTAAAACCGACGCTTCCCAATGGCTAAATTCTCCATACTCAGCCCAGAGTATAATTTAGTCCATAAGTACTAAAACATTCCACTAGAGTAATAGTACTGAATTACCTATTTTACCCCTGTTGAGTTCAGGGCTAGTATTAGACTTAGCGACCCCCATATTTAAGATATCCCACATCCGTTGATTAACTTAGAGCTTCTGACTGCTCGTGTTATTCAACTTCTTTATTCCTGAGCAGTACCATACATTCCTTATTCATCATACCGGAAATTAATCCACCTGTAGGGTTTAGTATGATAATCCTTAATGAATTCCTCAGGGGATGTGATCAATCTGTTCTACCAGGATATGGTGCTCTGTTGCAGTTACACTAAGAGTCGTACTAGTTGTAGTTGTTTTCCAAGATACGGAGCATATTGAGTTGCAGATACTTTGAACTCTCACCCATGGTAAGTCAAAGAAGCAGACTACAACTATACACCCTTAGGACTCAACTTGAGTTAAGGTTCATCTTAAGTCACCGAGGTCTTGATTCTTTCTACATTGGTCATAATAGAAGAATACACCTCACCGTGATCCTATCAGTACACGCACGTACTAGCATCGACAAGTAGCCAAGACAAGCTAACCTATGCAGCCTATACTACAGCCTAAACTGACAGTTATATCCAGAACTGTCTCAACTGTGATATCCTTTTATATCTCTAGAGGAACCGGCAACTATGTCTTCTGTGATCTACAACACACCATAAAGCCTACAACTTTGAGATAATGGATAGATGTTTGATGCATGGATGACAATTCATACTTAATCAGATCGGAGATCGTTAGTGGTTATGGACAACACATGCATACAAGCTAAAAGGTCTGCTTTCTAGTATACAAATCCATCAATCTCCCACTTATACTAAATCAAACTTTTAGTATATCATGTGACAAATAGGCAAAGTGTCTACAATCTAGCATCCATTACACATCTTCTCCCACTTATACTCAAAGTTTACTATTGTGGGAGGCGCCCCAGTCGCATCCCTTCGTCATGCTTGTTGAAAACCTTGGCTGGTAAGCTCTTTGTGAACGGATCCACCAGATTATCCGCTGAAGGGATTTTCTTCAATTCTACTTCTCCTCTTTCGACGAATGCTCGTACGAGATGGTACTTTCTCTCTATGTGTTTGCTTGCCTTGTGAGCCCTAGGTTCCTTACAGTTTGCAACTGCTCCAGCATTATCACAATATAATGTGATACCTCTAGGCAAACTTGGAACTAGATCTAGCTCATTAAGGAAGTTCAGGAGCCACACAGCCTCTTTAGCAGCCTCACAAGCAGCCACATATTTGGCCTCCATGGTCGAGTCTGCGATGCACTTCTGCTTCACACTCTTCCAAGTGACAGCTCCACCTCCCAAGGTAAACACTTAGCCTGAGGTAGATTTCCTCTAATCTCGATCAGCCTGGAAGTCTGAGTCCGTATACCCTATCGGGATCATCTCATTGGACTGATAAACAAGCACATGATCTCTTGTCCTCTTGAGATACTTCAATATGTGCTTAACAGCCATCCAATGTCCCTGACCAGGGTTAGACTGATATATTGTCACACCCCGGTTTTCCTAACTCTAAAATAATCAATTTAAATATAATCAATTAAACCGGGATGCGACGAAGGGTAAAATAAAAAGGGAGAAATCACAATTTAATTAATTTTAATTAGTTTTAATTAAAATTTATATAGTTTAGCCCGAAAATTTGGGCAGCATCTCCCCTATACCAGGATCAAGTCGTAGTGAATACCTAAAACTTTTCTCATCAGCTAACCAAGTACATAAATCGTAACGATGAGGTCGGACCAGACCGCACCATCATCGGATCCAAAATATTAAATAAAATGTAACTACCGAGGCGGATCAGACCGCACTACAGTAGGATCCATAGTATTTAAGAAATCATAACAACCGTGGCGGACCAGACCGCACTACAGTTGGATCCAAAATATTTACGAAAGCGTAACAACCGTGGCGGACCAGACCGCACTACAGTTGGTTCCATGATATCGAATTGTCTAACATACATCAGAGTTACGTTTAATTAGCGGAAGCGGAAGAAGTTAAATGAGTTTTCATTTTACAAAACGTTATAGTTTTTATTTTAAAATCGTTAAGGTTTTCGTTATATAAATTCGTATATTCAAACGTTATGTTTTTATAAAGAAAATGAATTCTAAAGTGTATTTAGAAAAGTTAAGTTTTTAAACGAATAACGAATTAGAAAATATAACGAAAATAAACTTAACGTAATTAAAACTATAACTTCATTTTCATTTACTAGAAAGTTAATAACTTAGAGTTTATAAATAAGGGTAGGCTACATTTTATTAAATGTTTCAACGTGACTTTCACGATTCTCGTCAGCTCCAACTATGCCGCCGGCTTTTAACCTGCAAAACATTTGGAAAGGAATTGCAGGGCTGAGTACTAATGCACTCAGTGGTCTCATGCCAAAAGAAAACAATTATCAAACAGTTTAAAGATAATATCCACGCTGCAAGTAAAATTAGGAGGGTTTGAAAAGTATTTGACTCCTAATTATACTTAAAACTTATTTTATGGAGCGCTCACTTGTCACGGAACTACGACCGTTACTTCACCACCAATACCTCGGGACGCTAACCCAGCCAGGCAAGCTGAAAAGTAGAAACCCGGGACGCTGACCCAGACATTCCTTTCATCCAACAGAAGCCGATGGTGATCAACCCACCGCACTTCTGGGCTAAGTGTACACAAGTCCCCAGCTAGTGTGTTAGACCAACTTAAGAACCACGACGTTAACTGGTTGAAGCATTAAACAGGTAGTCCGCACAAAAATATTTTCATGGATAATATCGATTTTCACAAGTATCAGAGCTTAATAACTCAAAGATAAGATTTTAAAATAGAGTAACCCCACCTTTACCGTTTACTCGTTTCCTCGATTCTCGGGTTCGAAACCTAAGACAGATCCTTCTGACAATACTCCTACAAATATGTTTATGACGTCAAGGTACATCCAAATCTTTACTTAGAATTTCCTAATATTAATTTCTTTTGACTTTTATATTTTCTAAAATTATAAAATGAATATTAATTCTTCAAAGAATATTTTATTATGTTTTCGATGTTCGCATGGCTTAAGTTCCAACATGAAAGTTGATTAAATGATTATTTAGAATATTTTGATGCAAAAACATTTGACATGCAAAAGGGTTAGGGGTCCTTCAAATCGAAATGAACCTAGTTTCATTTTTAGAAAATTAACGGTGATTCCGATTGTTACCAAATTTTATAGGATGCTAGAAAATATTATTTAGAACTTATACTTTTATTTTCAAAACATTTGGGCAGCGTCTCGACATGCAGGGAAACATTTTCCGTGAAAAAGAGGGGTAAACCTACAACAATTCATTTTCAAAAATTCATTCCGATTAAGTGGCTAATTATTAGGTTACGATCAACTTTAATTCGGTGATATGGATGCAAAAAGGAACGCCGGCAACCACCAAAGAAAGGGCGGCTGCAACGGCGATGGAGAAGAAGAGAAGATGATGCATGTCTCATTTCGGGAGCTCGTGGCGACGATCAGCCACTACTTCTAGAATCGAAATCTCCCTACGAGTGCATAGGAACGAACGACATACCTTTTGGATGATCGGATGAGAAGATATGCAAGAGGAATGAAATGATGGCAATCGGAGGATGCTTGCGGTTCCTTTGTCTTGAAGGAGGTGAGATGGCGATGGAGGATGGTGGCGGTGGAGGAGATGAAGAAGACGAGGCAGCAGCTGCTGATCGGAGGAGAGAGCGAGGCGGGTGATGGAAGTTGGTGGCGTGAGAGAGATGGAGAGAGCTGCTGCTCTTGCAGCTCTTTGGGAGAGATGGCGAGTGGCGGGGAGATGGTGATGGAGGTTGGGAGATGAGCGAGAGATATGGGGGAGAGGGGCTGATGATTGGTGGAGAGGGGGGGGCTGTCGGCGAGGGGGAGAGGGAGAGAGAGGGCTGATCGGCGAGAGGAAAGGGAGAGGGGAGAGGGGAGTCGGTGGGGAAGGGAATTGAGGGAGAGGGGAGTCGGTGGTGGGGGATTTCCTCTAGATGAAGGAAATGAAATGGGGCTGATGTGAATGAAAGGAGGCGGTGATGGCCTCTATTTATAGGGGTCATCCCGTCTCCGGTTCGACGTCTCGCTCCCCGATGAAAAGATTCTCCTCCGTTAACGGGTTTCGATTTTTTGATTTTAAAGTGTCTATGAGATCCAAATAAAATATCGAACTCAACGATATAGGTTAAAGAATTTTCGGAAGGGGTTTGATAGCTCAAAGAATTTTAAAAGAAGGAAAAGGATCGAAATGGACAATAGGTGACGCGGGTTTTCTTAACCGTTTATCCGAAAAATGTCTAGCTTCTTTCATAAATCTTTTAATGTCAAAACTAGATTAAAAGTATTTACTTTATATTTTTAGGATTTTTATTTAGTAAGTTTTAATATTTTAGTTAACTACTTTAATTTAAAAATCATTTCTAAAAATCATTTATTTAAGGTTTTATTAACTTAAGTTTCTCAAAACTTTTATTTATTAAAGTTTTATCAACCTTTATATTTATAACTAAGAAAATATATTTTACTTAGAAGATTCATTTGTTTATTTATTTTCTATTATTTAAAGTTTAAAGAATTTTACTTAAATAAATTCCTAAATCTTTTATTTAAGAAACCCCAATAAGTTTACTTAACTTTCTAAACACTTTTATTTATTCTAAAAATTTTATTTGGGAAATATTAATTTACTAACAAAATTTAATATATTTAACTATTTTCTTTTATTTAAAAATCCGGGTTATTACACTACCACCCCCTTAAAAGAAATTTCGTCCCGAAATTTAAGTACGTAGATGACTAACATAACGACACTAGGTTCAATTCATCACACAAACTTTCCCAATTTTATTAGGCTTCACTAAAGATAACTTATAATTTTTTTTTTTTTTTTTATGATCCTTGGACCGACTACGCACAACTTCATGATTAATCCTAAGTTCGGATGTAAATCTAACTTCTAATCCAAGTAGAAATGGTTACTCTAAAACCCAAGAATGTCGTTATGAATTTTTATTTTTTTTTTATTTCATTAATATATATATGTATGTGTTGTATTCCTTTTATTCATCTTTCTTTTCCTTTCTTTCAAATAGCATTCTATACACCTTGTAATTATTAATAATTACATCATAACCCTTCATTGGTGATACGACAAATATTCTCTAATATAACATTTTCCCGACATATATTCTTCCCATTTACCCCATTTAAGCATAACAACTTGTAAGACTCAACGCCTAGCTTGAATTCGTAACGAGATGTACGTATCAAATAAGTTAATCGGTCCTAACAATTTATGATAATATATACACGTAGACATGATAATATTTCCTAGTTTCGTGTCATTACTAAATCACTTCCATGATACAAGTACTTTGAAATTCTCAATTAGTCATATCATTTTATTCTCTAGCTAACAACATTCAAATCATATATCACATGTTCTCACATATCATATCATAATATTTCTTGTTCCGTATGACATCACGACATAATAATAATAATAATATTTTCGTACTTCATATATCATACATGCAAATATGCCAGTAGTCAAGTATAAGAAATCCAATAAATCCTTTGCAGCAGTAATACACGTATAGGTTAGAAAACGTACCTTTCTTGCTGAGCTCGGGGGCAATAGCGGCTGAGAGAAGTCGTGAAATGAACGGGAATTTAGGTTAAAATGTTTTTCATTTTAGGACACTAATAGGTTTCACATGGTCCGTGCACCTATGGGAACCTAAAGCATGGTCTGTGTATTAAGGAATTAAAGATCAAATTCTGGTTCGGCCTAGACGCACGGTCCGTGCTTCCGTGAGCAACCTAACGCACGGTCCGTGCTCAGTGTACAAATTTTCTAATTAAAATTTTAAGTTATGAAAAGTTTTTGGTATTCAGAACGACTACGCTCTGATACCATGCTGTCACACCCCGGTTTTCCTAACTCTAAAATAATCAATTTAAATATAATCAATTAAACCGGGATGCGACGAAGGGTAAAATAAAAAGGGAGAAATCACAATTTAATTAATTTTAATTAGTTTTAATTAAAATTTATATAGTTTAGCCCGAAAATTTGGGCAGCATCTCCCCTATACCAGGATCAAGTCGTAGTGAATACCTAAAACTTTTCTCATCAGCTAACCAAGTACATAAATCGTAACGATGAGGTCGGACCAGACCGCACCATCATCGGATCCAAAATATTAAATAAAATGTAACTACCGAGGCGGATCAGACCGCACTACAGTAGGATCCATAGTATTTAAGAAATCATAACAACCGTGGCGGACCAGACCGCACTACAGTTGGATCCAAAATATTTACGAAAGCGTAACAACCGTGGCGGACCAGACCGCACTACAGTTGGTTCCATGATATCGAATTGTCTAACATACATCAGAGTTACGTTTAATTAGCGGAAGCGGAAGAAGTTAAATGAGTTTTCATTTTACAAAACGTTATAGTTTTTATTTTAAAATCGTTAAGGTTTTCGTTATATAAATTCGTATATTCAAACGTTATGTTTTTATAAAGAAAATGAATTCTAAAGTGTATTTAGAAAAGTTAAGTTTTTAAACGAATAACGAATTAGAAAATATAACGAAAATAAACTTAACGTAATTAAAACTATAACTTCATTTTCATTTACTAGAAAGTTAATAACTTAGAGTTTATAAATAAGGGTAGGCTACATTTTATTAAATGTTTCAACGTGACTTTCACGATTCTCGTCAGCTCCAACTATGCCGCCGGCTTTTAACCTGCAAAACATTTGGAAAGGAATTGCAGGGCTGAGTACTAATGCACTCAGTGGTCTCATGCCAAAAGAAAACAATTATCAAACAGTTTAAAGATAATATCCACGCTGCAAGTAAAATTAGGAGGGTTTGAAAAGTATTTGACTCCTAATTATACTTAAAACTTATTTTATGGAGCGCTCACTTGTCACGGAACTACGACCGTTACTTCACCACCAATACCTCGGGACGCTAACCCAGCCAGGCAAGCTGAAAAGTAGAAACCCGGGACGCTGACCCAGACATTCCTTTCATCCAACAGAAGCCGATGGTGATCAACCCACCGCACTTCTGGGCTAAGTGTACACAAGTCCCCAGCTAGTGTGTTAGACCAACTTAAGAACCACGACGTTAACTGGTTGAAGCATTAAACAGGTAGTCCGCACAAAAATATTTTCATGGATAATATCGATTTTCACAAGTATCAGAGCTTAATAACTCAAAGATAAGATTTTAAAATAGAGTAACCCCACCTTTACCGTTTACTCGTTTCCTCGATTCTCGGGTTCGAAACCTAAGACAGATCCTTCTGACAATACTCCTACAAATATGTTTATGACGTCAAGGTACATCCAAATCTTTACTTAGAATTTCCTAATATTAATTTCTTTTGACTTTTATATTTTCTAAAATTATAAAATGAATATTAATTCTTCAAAGAATATTTTATTATGTTTTCGATGTTCGCATGGCTTAAGTTCCAACATGAAAGTTGATTAAATGATTATTTAGAATATTTTGATGCAAAAACATTTGACATGCAAAAGGGTTAGGGGTCCTTCAAATCGAAATGAACCTAGTTTCATTTTTAGAAAATTAACGGTGATTCCGATTGTTACCAAATTTTATAGGATGCTAGAAAATATTATTCAGAACTTATACTTTTATTTTCAAAACATTTGGGCAGCGTCTCGACATGCAGGGAAACATTTTCCGTGAAAAAGAGGGGTAAACCTACAACAATTCATTTTCAAAAATTCATTCCGATTAAGTGGCTAATTATTAGGTTACGATCAACTTTAATTCGGTGATATGGATGCAAAAAGGAACGCCGGCAACCACCAAAGAAAGGGCGGCTGCAACGGCGATGGAGAAGAAGAGAAGATGATGCATGTCTCATTTCGGGAGCTCGTGGCGACGATCAGCCACTACTTCTAGAATCGAAATCTCCCTACGAGTGCATAGGAACGAACGACATACCTTTTGGATGATCGGATGAGAAGATATGCAAGAGGAATGAAATGATGGCAATCGGAGGATGCTTGCGGTTCCTTTGTCTTGAAGGAGGTGAGATGGCGATGGAGGATGGTGGCGGTGGAGGAGATGAAGAAGACGAGGCAGCAGCTGCTGATCGGAGGAGAGAGCGAGGCGGGTGATGGAAGTTGGTGGCGTGAGAGAGATGGAGAGAGCTGCTGCTCTTGCAGCTCTTTGGGAGAGATGGCGAGTGGCGGGGAGATGGTGATGGAGGTTGGGAGATGAGCGAGAGATATGGGGGAGAGGGGCTGATGATTGGTGGAGAGGGGGGGGCTGTCGGCGAGGGGGAGAGGGAGAGAGAGGGCTGATCGGCGAGAGGAAAGGGAGAGGGGAGAGGGGAGTCGGTGGGGAAGGGAATTGAGGGAGAGGGGAGTCGGTGGTGGGGGATTTCCTCTAGATGAAGGAAATGAAATGGGGCTGATGTGAATGAAAGGAGGCGGTGATGGCCTCTATTTATAGGGGTCATCCCGTCTCCGGTTCGACGTCTCGCTCCCCGATGAAAAGATTCTCCTCCGTTAACGGGTTTCGATTTTTTGATTTTAAAGTGTCTATGAGATCCAAATAAAATATCGAACTCAACGATATAGGTTAAAGAATTTTCGGAAGGGGTTTGATAGCTCAAAGAATTTTAAAAGAAGGAAAAGGATCGAAATGGACAATAGGTGACGCGGGTTTTCTTAACCGTTTATCCGAAAAATGTCTAGCTTCTTTCATAAATCTTTTAATGTCAAAACTAGATTAAAAGTATTAACTTTATATTTTTAGGATTTTTATTTAGTAAGTTTTAATATTTTAGTTAACTACTTTAATTTAAAAATCATTTCTAAAAATCATTTATTTAAGGTTTTATTAACTTAAGTTTCTCAAAACTTTTATTTATTAAAGTTTTATCAACCTTTATATTTATAACTAAGAAAATATATTTTACTTAGAAGATTCATTTGTTTATTTATTTTCTATTATTTAAAGTTTAAAGAATTTTACTTAAATAAATTCCTAAATCTTTTATTTAAGAAACCCCAATAAGTTTACTTAACTTTCTAAACACTTTTATTTATTCTAAAAATTTTATTTGGGAAATATTAATTTACTAACAAATTTTAATATATTTAACTATTTTCTTTTATTTAAAAATCCGGGTTATTACATATATATCCACCATGCCAACCGCATAGCAGATATCTAGTCTAGTACACAGCATTGCATACATGAGACTCCCAACCGCGGAAGCATACGGTTAGTCTTCATGTCCTCTATCTCCTCTTGTGTTTTCGGACACATGTCCTTAGATAGAGGAATGCCATGTCTGGAGGGAAGAAAACCCTTCTTGGCATTTTGCATGCTGAAACGGGCGATCACAGTATCTATATATGAAGCTTGGCTTAAGCCTAACATCCTCTTACGGCGATCTCTGATCACCTTGATCCCTAGGATGTAACCTGCTTCTCCCAAGTCTTTCATCTGAAACTGTTCAGACAACCAATCCTTTACACCTGATAATATGTTCACATTGTTGCCAATGAGAAGTATGTCATCTACGTACAGTACTAAGAATACCACGCTTCCGTCAGAACTGAGCCTGTAAACACAACTTTCGTTTATGCACTGGACAAATCCAAAGGATTTTATCACTCCATCAAAACGAATGTTCCAGGACCTGTACGCTTGCTTAAGTCCGTATAAGGACTTCTTAAGCTTCCAAACGAGATGCTCCTGGCCATCTCTCACATAACCTTCTGGTTGGCGCATGTAAATGTCCCTACCTTTTTCATGGTACCCGTTCAAGAACTCAATCTTGACGTCCATTTGCCAAACCTCTAGGTCTAAATGTGCCGCCATGGACAAGAGTATTCTGACGGACTTAAGCATGGCAACCGGCGAAAATGTCTCATCATAATCGATTCCCTCTTTCTGAGTGAATCCTTTCTCCACCAATCTAGCTTTGAAGGCTAAAACCTTCCCGTCAGGTCCTCTCTTTCTCTTGTACACCCACTTGCAACCGATGGGCTTTACCCCATCCGGCAGCTCTGCAAGGTCGTACACGTCCATGTTAACTATGGATTCTATCTCCGAATCCATAGAAACTCTCCAGGAATCAGGGATTAGTGCTCACAATGACCTTCTGATCCTGGGGACTATAGAAATAACCTCCTTTCGTTCCCTTTGGATATTATCCTACAAACAGCCTAACCTCAGTCTTAGACCTCAATTTGTCGGCCTCCTTTGTCAGCACGTATGCTGGACATCCCCAAACCCGAATATGACCCAAGCTGGGCTTACGCCCTGTCCATAATTCGGAAGGAGTTTTAACCGTCGACTTTGTAGGTACTAGATTGAGGAGATAACCTGTTGTTTCCAAGGCATATCCCCAGAACGAAATTGGCAAGGATGCATAGCTCATCATCGATCTCACTGTATCTAAAAGAGTACGATTCCGTCTCTCAGCTACACCGTTCTGTTGGGGGGTACCCGGCGTAGTTAACTGAGACGAAATCCCATTGTCTGACAAGAAGGTTCGAAACTCAGTTCCGAGGTACTCGCCACCTCTATCAGAGCGAAGTGACTTGATACTTCTACCCGTCCTCTTCTCCACTTCCGCTTTGAATTCCTTGAATTTATCAAAGCACTCGGATTTCTTGTGGAGTAGGTATATAAAACCGTATCTCGAGTTGTCATCGAAAAACGTGACAAAATACTCGTAACCTCCTCGAGCTTGAACGGACATCGGTCCACACAAGTCAGAGTGAACCAACTCTAAGAGCTCTTGAGCTCGATATCCTATGGACTTGAAAGGTCTGGTCACCATCTTTCCTTCCAAACACGATTCACACGTCAATAAAGGTTCTAGTTGGAAATCCAAAACACCTTCTTTTATCAACCTTTGAATCCTCTTTTGGTTGATGTGACCCAATCGTAAGTGCCATAATAGAGTTTGGTTCGTTTGAGACGGATTCTTCCTCTTTTTAGTATTCAATGATGAGGAAGCATTATAAGAAGAAGAACCATTCATAGAACAAGTAATGGTGTAGAGAGACCGGGATAATGTGCCAGAAACTATAATTTCATTGTCTTTCATGATAGAAACACCTCTATAAAAAACAACTGAATATCCGTAAATAAATAGTTTCGAAACAGAAATCAAGTTTCGCCTAAAAGCAGGCACATACAATACGTCTCTCAAAACCAAAACAGTACTATCAAAGATAAATGAATGTCTCCAATTGCAACAGCTGCAACTCTCGATGCATCGCCCATGGAGATGGTAATCTCGTCATCACTCAGCTCCCTTGTCTGCAGAAACCCCTGCGAGTAACATACATGGTCAGTTGCTCCTGTATCTACTACCCAAGTTTGGGTAGAACTTGCAGCTAAGCATGTTTCAGTTACATATGTGAATGACGTACCAGAATTCTTCTTCTTTAGAGGGCAGTCAGCCTTCCAGTGTCCTGTCTTGTTGCACTTGAAGCACTTGCCCTTCCCCTTAGGCATTTCACCACCTTTGGTAGGCTTACTACCTTTGCTCCCACTGGTGCTAGCCGCTTTCTTTCGGATCCACGGTTTCTTCTTGATCCCACCTTTCGGTGCAAAAGAAGACGCCTTTACAGATGACAGCGCCGTGGCACCCTCGCTCATCATGGCTTCGGCAGTCACCAAGTCATTAAGAAGTTCGTTCTGAGTGTACTCCTTCTTATTCATGACTACATTCAGACGAAAATTCTCGAAGGACATTGGAAGCGTATGGAGTATCATATCGATCTTGGCTTCACCATCGATACCTCCACCGAGCTCTTCCAATTCGTTCTGTGCGTGCATCAGACTCAGAACATGATCATGCACAGAAGTGCCTTCCGTCATCTTTGTGGTCATGAGTTTCCTCATGGCCTCAAAACGGGCAGCTCTGTCCTTCTCTCCAAAGAGTTCCTTGAGATTGAACATAATGTCAGATGCTTTCACAAAATTCTTGTGTTCTAACTGCATCTGACTTGACATAGAAGTCATGATGAAGCACCTCGCCATATCATTGGCCTTGTGCCATGTCTTATGTTCTTCCCTCTCAACATCAGTGGATTCCTCCGTCAAGGGAGCAGGTTCAGGAGTTGTGAGTACAAAGTTGTACTCTTCCGCAACCAAGACATACTCAAGATTTCGTTTCCATTCCAAATAATTGGAACCAACGAGAGGCTTTGAAGTGAGAACATTTATCAACGGGCCTAAAGTCATATCTGAAAAAGCAATAAACACGTAGACACAAGTAAGAAAAGATCATGCATCAATTCGTAACGAAAATTATTGTAACCTTTTGATAAACCAATAATTTTGAAACCTTCAACAGACCAAACAATGCGGATCGCAAGACACGTTCGTGTGGACGTTTACGCTCCCACTGTACAACCAGATACTCGGATCTTAAACTCTACTTATCTTGCCAACCTATCCTTATGGCAAATAGAGCTAATAGTTGAACCTTACTAGACCATATTAGATTAGAAAAGGGACTCCGTTGGGGAGTTGTATTCTAACTAATATCTAAGCTTTTAACCACAATCTTAGCCCAACTCGGAAAAAGCACTATTTTCCTTAAGCTATCTTTGTTCAAAAACCAACTCCAGAGAAAACCGTAGTTACCATTCCGAGCAAGCCATGTTAGTGTGGACGTTTACTCCGAAAAGCTCCCACTTCTCATTTTGGTTAGAACATTTTTGTTAAGAAACCCTAAGTCTGGCGAACTCGTCCGATACGATGTGCAAGCCACGTTCGTGTGGACGTTTACACACTCACACCAAACTTCACCTTAAGGTCAGTTGTGGAGGTCTTAACATTTTCTATACCAAAAATGTTTTTATCTGCTTAGTATCTTTCTTTCAAAAGGTTGTCGACATGCTAGATCACGTTGTCACATAATCCTAAGCATAATTTTCTAAACGTAGCAAATAAACCATGCTCGCAGAAAATTAAAACATGCTTATATTGACAATCCTAAAACATGCTCGACTAAGCGCAATTTAATTCACCTCGACAGGCAAGACATGCTATAATAATTTAAATTGCATCCATAGCATGCTTAGGAAAAACGAGATAAAAACAAAAATAAAACTCACTTTTCGTGGTGTGACGACCCGTCTAATCTATTACAAAATAGAAATTAAATCTGAAACAGGCATCGGTCTTGAATAAGTCCTCCGTCTTGATCTCCCATTTCTCCCCGAAAATAAATAAATTATTAAATAATTTATTATCTAATTTTCGTTGCCATTGGGCTTTTCTAACCGAGATTGGGCCCACACCACATGGCCCAATTCTCTCAAATAAGCCCAAACAGCACTCGTTTCACTCTCATGGGCCCACGAACTCGAAACCGGACCTAAAACGGCCCGAGTTCGCAACTGGGCCCGAGCCCGAACACAGGAGGCAGCCCGTAATGCGAACGGGCCGGGTTGGAAACCCTAGGCCCGATCGCGGGCTAGGGCACGCAAGGCTGCCCGCGCCGCAGCCGACGGTGTGAGGCGCTGCCGCCGGCCGCCTCTGCCTCCCTGGCGCCGCAGCTGCTGCTGGACGTCGTTCCCTGCCGGTGGCACGGCCGGCAGCTCTCCCGGCGAGGCTCGTGGCGTGAAACCCTAAGTAGGGTTCCGTCGCGGCACCCCTCACCTCGCTGCTGCCGCTCCAGCCGCCGGCGACGTCCACCGCGGCTCCCGCTGCTGGTGTTGATGTCGCCGGTGTGCTCCGCCGTCCTAAACGCTACCCCCCGCCGCCGTCGCCGTCGCCTTCAGCCGCCATTCCCGCGGCAGAGACCCTCGCGGGTTCTGCCGCCGCTGCTGCCCGCTCCGGCGCCGCCCGCTGCCACCATCAACAACGGCGACCACTTAAAGTCCGTCACCGGACTCCGTGGTCGTCGTCTCCGGTGACCATGCAGGCCTGGACGTCTGTCGCGGCGTCGAGCCCTTTCTGATCGGTGAAGATCGGTTCGCCCGAGGATCTATTTCGGATATCTAACTATCGAATAAACCTATCATGCTCCTATGAATTAAATGCGGAATCATAGGGGGTTTATAGATCGATTACCTGAAGAAGTAGAGAACTCGCGAATAGATCTTCTGATCTGTATCCCTGCTCGATTCTGACGTTGGATGGACAACGAACCTCGGAATCAGCCACGGAAACGGGAACCCCACCGAACTGCTCTGCCCGGCCGCGCGTCTCTCTCTCTCTAACCCTAGCCTCCCTTTTCTTGTTCAGAATATTAAGTGCACTTGATTTATTCTGACTGTTAGGTCTAAACAAGACCTTGAGGGGGTATATATAGAAGAGACTAAGAGAGACTGGGCTTAAGTTGCAAGCCAGGCCTGCAACTTATGGACTAGCCCTCCAACTGCAGTATTGGCGCCCTCACTGGGCCAAATTAAGTGGTGGCCCACTTATTCCTTATACTGTGGCCTATTGAGCTTTTTGGGCCAGATCAGGGATCTACTAGCTGGTAAAACCGAGGCCTCCCAATGGCTAAATTCTCCATACTCAGCCCAGAGTATAATTTAGTCCATAAGTACTAAAACATTCCACTAGAGTAATAGTACTGAATTACCTGTTTTACCCCTGTTGAGTTCAGGGCTAGTATTAGACTTAACGACCCCCATATTTAAGATATCCCACATCCGTTGATTAACTTAGAGCTTCTGACTGCTCGTGTTATTCAACTTCTTTTATTTTCCTGAGTAGTACCATTCATACCTTACTCATCATACCGGAATTTAATCCACCTGCAGGGTTTGGTATGATAGTCCTTAATGAATTCCTCAGGGGATGTGATCAACCTGTTCTACCAGGATATGGTGCTCTGTTGCAGTTGCACTAAGAGTCGTACTAGTTGTAGTTGCTTCCCAAGATACGGAGCATATTGAGTTACAGATACTCTGAACTCTCACCCATGGTAAATCAAAGAAGCAGACTATAACTATACACCCTTAGGACTCAACTAGAGTTAAGGTTCATCTTAAGTCACCGAGGTCTTGATTCTTTCTACATCTGGTCAGAATAGAAGAATACACCTCACCGTGATCCTATCAGTACACGCACGTACTAGTATAGACAAGTAGCCAAGACAAGCTACTTATGCAGCCTATACTACAGCCTAAACCGACAGTTATATCCAGAACTGTCTCGACTGTGATACCCTTTTATATCTCGTGAGGAACCGGCAACTATGGTCTTCTGTGATCTACAACACACCATAAAGCCTACAACTTTGAGATAATGGATAGATGTTTGATGCATAGATAACAATTCATACTTAATCAGATAGAAGATTGTTAGTGGTTATGGACAACACATGCATACAAGCTAAAAGGCCTGCTTTCTAGTATACAAATCCATCAGAGTCGACCTGACGTGGACGTAGGAGGGTTTCTCCGAACCACGATATATCGCGGTGTCACTCTCTCTCTCTCTCTCTCTCTTTATTTATCGCCCTTTATATTTTCTTATCAAACTGACAAGCATCAACCTGCATATCACGCATCAACCTTCTATCTGTTTTCAGCCTTTAAGATTTTTCAAAGAGTAAATCAACCTCCACCAACTTCCGCATTAACAACAGTTTGATAAATCAAGCTTGATACCATACGAGCTTGATAGATTAAACTGCCTCTGATAAAGATCGACCTTGACAATCGACCTTTAGATCGACCTGATTTTCAAAAGTCAAAAACGGTTGGTTATTGGTGTATTCCCCCCCCCCCCCCCCCCCCCCCATACACCAATTACTCTTTCCCGGGACCAACAAATGCTTTGCTATAAATTAATAAAGTGTTTATTCTTAAGATATTTACCAAATTATTTATAATTTTTAATCTTACAAACATTAGCATTAAGCGTAATCGAGAATCATTATTTTTACAAATTTGTTAAGGTTGTATCTAAAATTCAATAGTTCATTATTTTTAAAAATTTTAATTTCATAATCAATAGTTCATTAGTTTTCAATGTATCGAATTTGACTTATAAAGTTATATATACAATTATACAAATTATAAAGATTGTATCTAAAATTCAAATTTATTCAAATATAAGAAATATTACAAATAAAAATATATAAAATATCGGCAAAATGTCAATATCCACGGTATTATTGTGGTATCGGTATTATATCGATACCGGTATTATGCGGTATTATTGCGGTATTTGCGGTATTGTGCGGTATCGGTATTTTCCGGTAATATCGCGGTATTTCACTTTTGGATACCGGTGCCGTATTGAACTTGTGTGGGACGGCATAAATACCGTACCGTAAATGCGGTATACCGCAAAATTCGGTATTTTCGATATTTTTTCGGCACGATATCATCGGTATTTCGGTATTTTTGTCCAGCCCTAGTCATATGAACATACGAGCATGTTCTTCCTCATGCATAGCAACCTGAAAATTCTCCTCTATCTTTTTTCTCATACAAATCCTAAAGTACAAGTATTTATAATAGGAAGAAAACCTAATTATATAAGGAAACAAAATCCTGGACGCGGACATCTGGCCGATCGGCCAGATTTGTTAAGGACTTGGCCGATCGTCCAGATCAGGCACTGGAAGATTGCGCGCGACTCTCTTGTTTCGGCCGTATCTTCCTCATCCGAACTCCAAATTGACCTCCGTTTTTGCCTATGTGCTCCTATCGAACCCCTCTTCGATATAATGCTTTCATTATATTCAAAATGAATCTTCAATAAAATCATGAGAGGTTAGAACTCGAGGTCAATGATTGCTCAACAACCTTTCTTCTCATTTTCTTCTCGTTTCCGCCCTTTTCATCCTACAAGTACCAAAAACTCCAAACAACCAATTCATAGCCAAAGACACACGAAAAGACACAAAAACACAACGAAAACGGACATGAAAACATGACGAAAAACCTAACATCTAGACACCAATCAAAGGGAGTGACTGTGATTCCACTTGTCCAGCCGCTTCAAAAGATGCCATCCCAAGCGGCTCCTTTTTCATCTGGTCAAACACCCGCTCTCACTGCCCCCACTGCACCTACTGCTGAGAAATCAATAGCCCCAGCTCCTGCTGCCGAAAAGAAGATGACCCCACCACCACCTCCAAAAACACAGCCCAAGCGAGCTGCTCCTACTGAACAAGAAGAGGATCCCAAGGCCAAGCGCCAGAAGATCCAAAAAGAAATAACTGCCAAAGCTTCTCGCTTGGAGGAGAAGAAGAAGGAGGAGGAGGGAAGAAGGAAGGAAGCTGAGAGGCAGGAGACGCTCAGACTTGCCAGGGTGAGGAAGGTTGAAGAAAGGGCTGCTAATTTATGGGATGAAAACAGGCTAATCCAATCATGCCTTGTGAGAAGCGCCTACATTCCATTTACCCCAGATGAGTCAGAAGCTTGCGCTGTTCAAGCTGATATTGATGCGTGCCGTGTCACGATCAAGGAGATGATAGATTCCGGCCGATACACTCCAGATGAATTTGATATCATTCGCAAATTCATCAACCAGAGATCTCCACAGTTCAATTCTGTGCAGAGTGAAAAGTTCAAGCGAATAATGAAGGAGATGACGTAGAGATTGGCTGAGGAGATTGAAGTTAGAAGAGGCAACCACCCCGATGCTTGTGAAATTGAGAATTTCATATCCGACAAGCTGAAGAACGATTGGAGATTGTGCAAAGAGAAGTTCATAATTAAAGGCCTACTACTTCTGGCAAGTAGTTCCCGGCCAGGACTCTGTCTCCAAGTTGGATGCCTTGAATAACTTCATGGAGATGTGTTGCGAGCCGCTGCGAAGGAAGATTTTTGTTGAAGCAGAGCTCGCTGAGCCGAAAAAGAAGATTATCATAGTTCCTGAGCAGAAGTAGTTCCCTATGCCAACTATGCCGAACTCAAATGTTCCTAATCGGAAATTGCTTGAAGCAGAGGTCGACGAAGCATTTGAGTTGGACAACACTCACAGAGAAAGCACGGAGACTATCAAGTCCATGAAGCCGAAAGTCTACGCTACTTATTTCTCTAAGAAACCATAAACTGCTCTTTTGTGATATGCTTGATCGATATATCTACATTTATTTTCTGTCAAGCGTGTCTCATTTACATGCTTTATGTGTTTTTATCCTTTATGCTACAAAACTCACACTTCAACCATAAGAACTTAAAAGAAAAAATGGATAAAGGCTGAAAAGGAATCAGTCGCTTGAAGTTCTTACCGTGGTTAGATTGTTAGGTTTTGGCATCATCAAAAAGGGGGAAATTGTTGGGAATTGATAAGGATCATATGTTAAAGGGGAACTTAACGGGACGCTTTGGATAAAATGTATATGTTTTGATTCGATCCAAAAACCCTCTATGTATCCTATTCCCAAGCGACCCTATTTTGATTTAGATAGGTTAGAATTTTTCTAAGCCTATGATGTTAGGAAGGCTTGAATTTTTGCTTTAGACGCCTAGAATTTAGACTGCTAGATTTTCAAGTGAAGGCCACTCGCTTGAGTGTGTTTTAAAGTCAAAGCGAGTCTACCGAAGCGAAGCGAAACGAGCGCAACAGTAAAATCAAAGCGAGTCTGCCGAAGCGAAGCGAAGCGAGCGCTACAGTAAGTCAAAGCGAGTCAACTTTTACTAAAGCGAACGCTCAGGAAATCTGTTTCCAAGCGAACACTACAGCATTACTTAAAGCGACTCACCCAAGCGTACGCTCAAGAATCTAAAGCGAAGCGAGCCACTTACTAACTGAAAGCGACAGATCAAAAATTACCGCTCCTTCAAACTACGAGTTCATACTCAAGTCCAGTGAAGATCAAGACATTAATTGCGGATCTCCACGTGGCACACGAAGAATGGAGCAACGGAGTTGACCGCCAGACCGATAAAGCCCCTGCTACAGTACTGGGCACTCCAGTTACTGTTGAACTTGGCTCTTAGCCATTTTCGGCAAAGAGACAAAGCGCGCGTCTGAAAAGTTGCAGGTCAAAGGCGAGTACTGTCGAGTGAGGAGGGACAAAGCCACCAACCATCAACGGCTCCTGTCCATCCCTCCCTGTAATGTCCCGAGTTTTCAAAATATATAAATGAATAAATAAATAATAAATAAAAGAAAATGGAAGCCCAAGTTTTTAAAGTGGATGTATTGCAGCCACGTTTCTCCCTACCCTTCACATCTTTTCACCTCTCCTTAAGATTTTTACTATCCTAAAGTAATTATCTTGCTAGAAGATTAGCGAGAGAGAGAATTTATGAGAAGGGTGAGAAGGAAGGAAAAATGAAAGAAGAGCAATGGCAGCATCGTCTTCTATGGAAATCATGCCGACGTGAAGTTAGACGAAGGGAATAGGGGAATCGACTAGAGGAGCAGCAGAGCGAGAAGAAGAGTTGTTGCACAATCCACCCATTTCATTCCTGTCCATCTATGCCAAATCCTAAATCTCAATTCATAACTAGTAAGATTCTCGTCTATTTTCTCTGCTGCTAATAGTCGGTAATTCAAATATAAGTAATCTTGCTCAAACTTTCTCAATCAATAGACATAGAAACTTGAAAATATTGAATAATTAGTTCTTGAACTAGAAATCCTCTCCACTGAATTTTCGACATAGATCGATGAAGAACCTAGAATACTTAATTAAAACAAGAAATCAAGGATAAGAAGATAGATAGGGAAGGGGGTTAGTGCAGCTGATGCTGCTATTTTTGTTTGTGCAGCTGCTGCTTTTGCATAGCTACTGCAATGGGGGCAGCATCGTTAGAGTGGGAGAGAGAGAGAATCGAAAGGAGGTTGGGGGGAGTAAGAATTTAGTTTGAATTTAGGAATTTCCCTACCCCTGCAACTGTTCGACAAAATGCGTTGTGACATTTTCCCGAAACCATGTTGGGGAATTGTTGCTGTAGAGAGAGACAGAGGTGCCAGAGGCATTAGCGAAGGGTTACATAAGTCTTAGGCTCATAAAAATCATGATCGATATATAGTTTAGGCCTGAAATTATCTTTTAGTTGGAATTGTGTTTAATTATTCATAATTTGGTTATGGTATTTAAACGAAAATGGTGTACACCCAAATTATCAAGTCTTGAATTATGTTTCTAACAATAAGAAGTTGACTTAAAAATCTAGTAGAGTCTTGGATTTTCGAATAAGTAGTTTAAGTAACTTAGTTTGATTTGATTAATTAAACATA
Organism: Thymus quinquecostatus; assembly: GCA_024222315.1. NCBI lineage: Eukaryota > Viridiplantae > Streptophyta > Magnoliopsida > Lamiales > Lamiaceae > Thymus > Thymus quinquecostatus. The sequence continues at coordinate 18,091,191 of CM044173.1, read as the reverse complement.
CAATTTGTGTAGGTAATGTGATAGAATATTTTTAGTTATTTATGAATAATGAATTATTGAGGTGTTATGACTGATATGAAATTGAAGTCTCGTAAATTGATTGTTGATCTATGTGAGGTTGGAGCCTCTTTGGAATTTTTTAATATAACGGACCTTCTACCGTTTTGTAAAGAGTCTTGACCAAAATTGAGTCTTGGGACTAATTCGAATGGAGAAATGGAGTTCTCATTTGGATTAGTCGACCCTTTAGCTGACGCTTGAAGTTTTAGGAATATTCGGAAAGGCTAAGATGCATAGAGGTCATGCCGAATTTTTCCGCCAAAGTTTCCTATCTTTGCTAAATTATTTAATGAGACAAGTGAGATAACTCTAAAGTGTGTGAGAGTTAGATATATATATATATATATATATATATATATATATATATATATATATATAAAATCCTAAGATCTCTTAAATAGAAGTAAACAAGATAATTACTTTGATATGTGAATAACATTGTCTCCTAAGGCTCGAATCTCTTCTAAAACGAGACTTTAAAATGGTGGAGATTGTGCGATGTGGAGACGAACCCAGAATTCACTCGATCACCTTTGCCAAAGGTGGGCGTTCTTTTATGAAAATCTATACTCTTGCTGTAGTGAAGCATGTTTAAAACCAAAACAGAACAATAAAACACTTTCATGCATAAAATATTTGGTTTTATGTATGAGCCTATCTGTATGAAAATAATTCGATCGCCCTGAGCTAGCCGAAGTTCACTAGCCAGGTTATGTGTACACGAAGTCGTGAACTGTGTGCTCCCAAGAAGGGCCGGTTTATGCAAATGGAAACATTCGGGAAGGTGGCCACCTTGCCCGGCGTACTAACAGATATGGTAATACAAGAATGGAAGAAAAGGGGGTGCACTCCAATATTTTATCAAAGAAAATGATATTTAGTTTCACGAGTCATTTCGATAAAACCTTGTGGTAACTGTTCTAAATGCCTGATTGATGATTATTTTATGAAACTATTTTTGGCATAACCCTACTGAGTATATCAAGTACTCAGCCATGCTCGTATTTTCAAAAACTTGCAGATTGAGCGAGGTGGCAAGGGCGGCTGTGTTGAGAGAAGAAATTGTATATTTTGAATTTGGTTCAGAGGGGATACATATCTTCATATATGTATCCATTTTGTTATAGTCTTCCGCTATTTGCTTCAACATTTGATTTATTAAAAAAATGTGTTACTAACTTCATAAGTTAGTAAATCAGGAATTTCTTCATTCTCATGTCTTTAGTAAATTTGGACTATAATCTACATGTATAGGGTTTCTTCTTTAAACACTTATATAATATTGGAGCCTGGAGTTGCCTGTATCATATCCTATCATCTTATGAGTTTCTATTGATTTAGTCTATTCGGTTATTCATTTTTGTTAATTACAGAGTTATAGGTATTTTCCCCTTTCTTCCCCTATTCTCTTATCCAACCCCTAGTCACGCTTCGGCTGAGCCGTCCTTAGGGATAAGGGGCCGTGACAGAGTGGTATCAGAGCTTTCTTATTCGCTTTGAACCAAATTTCTTCGAGTCTAGTCTGGTTAGTTTCACTAGACTATTTAATATTTTGATAGTAACTCTCAACGCGCCTCCATGCCACGCTCGGTAAAAATAAGGTACTAATTTCATAAGTTATGAATTTTGTATAAGATGTTAAATTAATGAGAATGACGAAACCGGAGTTGATTGTTATATATGCAGAATGTTTATGATGATATGAAGTTTCGAAAGCATGAGATTTTGCATGAGGTTTGAACTATCATCGACGTTGAACATTTACCAAAGTTGAATAATAGATTATGATTGATTCATGAGCGTGTAGTGAGAACTTAGAAGAGCTATAGAAAATTCCCGATTTTGTTGGTATTGCTCAAATACGAGAAAAGAATAGAACAATTGAGTTTCCCAACTCTCGTTGCAAGAATGTTAGAAAGTTTACATAAATGGTGTTGAGGTTTATATAAAGATTTTGCAATGAATTAGATAATCATGAGTCAATTATTATTACTTTCGTGAATAATGTTAGTAATAACAGGTCTAAGTGAGTTTTCCGACTCAGTAATTAAAATCTCAACTTGAGAAAAAGAGAAAGTATGAAGTAAAACGTGGGTACTTTAAACGGGTTTTTACCCTTGGTTAAAATCATCGTGAGTCAATAAGATACGATAATAACACCGTGACATACAGTAAGAAATGATAGGAATCTGCCATGAAACTTATCGACAAAAGAGATTGAGAACCTATAATTGCTTTAGGTTCTGTTGGTCCCGGATTGTTAGAGGAAAAACACGTAGAGGGGGGGAGGGGGTGAATACGTGTTTTGAAGTTTTTCAACTTCTTTTCCTTTAACTCAGAGTAACAAGTAAAGCTCTCGCTAGAGATAATAAGACCTAGCTTAGAGCAAGATCTACAGTAATAGCAAGTCTCTTGACCTAAGCGAGTGAGAGTGAGACTTTACTCGAGATGCGGAATTCGGTGAGCTAATCTTTCCTAAGTAATTGAAAAATCAAATTAGGTTTGTATACGATGCTTGTGCAAATGTATAATCGAAACAGTAAACAAGTAGAGAGATTAGGGTTTAGAGATACGACACAGCGATTTAGAGTGGTTCGGTGATAAAACACCTACGTCCACTTGTTGCACAAGGCAACTGATTCTCTTTACTCAAGAACCTTGAGGACTTGCAGGCTCCTCAAAAACCAAAGTCAAGATCAAGCTTCACTCGCTTGAAATTGACGACAACAACTGGGTGATTACGGGTTCACCACAAAAACCTAGACTGGAATTAAGCTTCACTCGCTTCAGTCCGAAACTGGGAGATTATGGGTTCTCCACTAAGACCTAGTTTCGATCGAGCTTCACAGAATCGAGGACTGTGCTAGCTTGGATCTAGACTCTATGATCGCGGCTTCTACTATCGAGGAAAGTAGAGCCTTGGATCTTAACAACCTAACGACGAACACAAAAACCTAACGAACAAAACTTAGGGTTAGGGTTTTTGGTTTACGACGAACACACTAATGAAGAACTCTGTACAACAAGTGTAAAGATGGCTAGAGTACTTCTCTAAGCTTTGATATGGAATGGGCTTAGAATTCTAAGTGTTAAGGTTGCGGAGATGAGTTTCGATGGAACAGAAACTCGTAGAACACGTGAAACAAAGACTCGAAGAATGATGAAAGCTGGGAGTGTTTGTTTGCAGTAGGCGCTGAAAGCTCAAGTAGTGTTCTACTCTTCTCCGTCTTCATCCTTCACTATTTATAGGCGGAGGGTTGGGCAGGAGCCGTTGCTTGGTTGGTGGCTTTGTCCCTCCTCCTCTCGACAGTACTTGCGTAGGCCTGCTGCTTTTCAGACGCGCAGATTTGGCACTTTGCCAAAAATGGCTAAGTTCCAAGTGTAATAGTAACTGGAGAGATCCAGTACTGTTGCGGCGCCCTTGTTGGCCTGGCAGTCAACTACGTTGCTCCTTTCTTCATTCGACACGTGGAGATCTTGCAATTAATGCGGCGATCTTCAGTTGACTGGAGTTCAAACTCGGAGCGGGAATGGAGTTGTCGCAATCTGTTAGGTAGGAGCTCGCTTCGCTTTAGAATTGGAGCGTCTTCTTCAAATGAGTTGCTTCGGGTAATATTTGAAGCGTATACTTTGGAAATAAAATTTCCGAGTATAACTTAAGTGATATTTTGACCCGCTTCGACTTCTACTATAGCGCTCGCTTCGCTTCGCTTTAGTAGACTCGCTTCGATTCTACTGTAGCGCTCGCTTCGCTTCGCTATTCCTCGGCACGCTTTGCTTCGGCTCGCTAGACTTGATTCGCTTGAAAAACTTACTCAAGCGAGTGGCCTTCACTTTGAAATTCCTGTAGTCTAAAACCTAAGCGACTAATGCAAAATAAAAAGCCTTTCTAACAGTATAGGCTTCGAAAAATTCTAACCTATTTCTACATCAATTAGGGTCGCTTGGGAATAGGATACTTAGGGGTTTTGGGATCGAATCAAAACATATACATAAATTTCAAAGCGTCCCATTTGAGTTCCCCCTTAACAAGTTATATCCTTAACAATTCCCAACAATTTCCTCCTTTTTGATGATGCCAAAACCCACTAACTTTCTAACCGTGAAAAGAACTTCAAGCGACTGCTTCCTTTGCAGATTTGCTTGTCATATTTTTTTTTTAAGTTCCTTTCCCTTTTTTTTTTTTCGGTTAATATGTGAGTTTGTAGCATAAGGAAAAATCATTCACAAAGCTTGTAAATGACACAATTTTGACAGTAAAGTAAAATTGGATATATGAACAAGTAGTTCACAAGATAGACAAATTAAAGTTAATCTGCCGGCGACTTCTCCTCCTCTTCCTCGTTGTAGTAGGCAGACAGAACCTTCAGCTCCATCGTCTTCACATTCTCCTTGCTCTTCCTGTGACTGTTCTCGATGAATAGAGCTTCATACACTTCCTCTTCAATAATTCTTCGGTCTGGAACCCTTGAATTTGGTAGGAGAGGTAGAGGAAACTGCTTCATAGCTGGCACTTTGACTATGATAGGTTTGGGATCAGCTTCCTCAGCCTCCGTGAAGATCTTCCGACGCAGCTCCTCATTGTAGAAGCAGAGAAAGTTATTGAGAGCATCCAGTCTTGAGCATTCGTCTTGAGGAGGCACTACTTGCCAGAAGTAGTAGGCCTTGATGAATTTAATCCTGCAGATTCTCCACATCTCTAGAAGATCACTGGAGATGAAGTCCTCAATCTCACGTGCATCTGGATGATTCGCCCTCCTCACATCCATCTCTTCCTCCGACCTGATCGTCAACTCCTCCATAATCCGATGGAATTTTGCACTTGCATCAGTGTTGAACTGAGGAGTTCTTTCATTAACTCGCTTGCAGATGTAGTCACATTCATCAGCAGAGTAGCGACCGGAATCAGACATCTCTTTTATAGTCACCCTGCACGTGTCGATCCAAGCTTGAGTCTGGCAAGCTTCCGACTCACCAGGCGTGAAGGGGATATAGGAGCTTCGTGAAATGGCGGATTGAATGAGCCTCACTTCATTCCAGTGGGTCTCGATCCGTTCATCCACCTTCTTGAGTCTGGCGATTCTGACTCTCTCATCCTTCTCTGCTTTCCTCTTCTTCTCTTCTTCACTCTTCTTTCTCCTCTCGAAGCGGCTGGTTTTTGCAGCGACTGACTGTTGGATCTTTTGGCGCTTAGCCGTGGGATCCACTTCTCTGCTCTCTGGTGCAGTACGCTTTAGTGGGCCTTTCGGTGCCGGAGGAGGTGGGGGCATGTCCTTCTTCTTTTCTGCATGAGCAGAAGGAATGATAGCTTGGCTGGCTGAAGCGGCACCAACAGTGGCTGAAGCGAGAGCAGCAGTTGAAGCGGGCGCTTGAATGGAAGAACCTGAAGCGCCTGCTTGGGAAGAAGACACAGCCTGCAGTGGCTTCACTTGAGGGAATTTGGTCACTCCCTTCCTCTTCAAATCGAACTCTTGCTGCAGGGCAACGGCTAGAGCTTCGTCCTCCGCGATTTGTTTCTCAGTCTGTGCGGCAGAGACGGCCGAAGCTGCAAGTGAGGAAGCTAGAAACTTCCCGGCTAGCGGCTTGCGAGGTTCTTCGACTAATTTTTCCTTCCCTTTCTTCCTTGCTAGCTCAGCCCATGCTTCATCCATTTCCTCCTCTTCTGTATGTTCTTCCTTCTCCACTTCCCCCTTCGATCAAGCTTCCTGCTTCGATCCTCCTCTCTTCTCCAACTCTACTTCCTTCCTCCTTTCTTTCTACAATATTTCGCCCCTTTTTGGCATCATCAAGAGTGCTGGGGGTGGTGGTGACGATTCTTCCACTGAGAGCATGGCGAATGGTGGAGAATTCATTGTAAACGGCATGAAGCATCTCCTTCGCTCCCTTCGCGAAAATGTGCTCTTGGGATAGCACAATTTCTTCCATTTTTGCCGAGATTTCTTCGAGCAGAAACTTGCACTGCTCCTCTCTCTCCTTCACCGATGCCATCAGGTTTTCAAGCGGCTCTACTTCCTTGAAGCAAGCGTCCAGCTCCGCTTCGATTTCGGCGCAAATTTTCTTGCGCTCCTCCTGCAAGAGAAATCCGAAGTGGGTCTGGGTTGCTTCAAGTTCTGCCCTTGACATGGCGATGCTCCTTTCTCTTTTGTTCAGTGACACATTGACTTGAGCAGCAGCAGTTATCTTGACGGCAAAGTCTCCCGCCAATTTTTGAGCTTCATCAATTTTGATAATGAGCTCTGCCTGCTTCAAATCAAGGGCTTGAGCACTTCTCCTTCTGCTCTCTAACTCGCTCAACTCCTCAGCTCGCTTGAGTTTTAATATATCAAATTCTTTCCCAAGCGAGTCGAGTTGGAGCTTGGATCTTGTCAACTCGCTCCCGAGCTTGACCTGCTCTCCGTCCTTCTCCTCTACCAACTTCCTTTTCCTCTCTAGATGCCTAGTCACCTTCTTCTTCTCTTCCTCTACTGCAATCAATTTGGTGTTGAATTCCCTCAACCTACTCCTCTCAGCCTCAAGCGAGTGCTTGAGCTCTACCAAGCTCTTCTCCATCTCCTCCATTTCCTTCACCTTCTCCTCGAGCTTTCCCTCCAGCTCGGTCTTCACTCTGTCGAAATCTGCTCGCAGATTCTTGACCTCCTCTGACTTCTTCTCGAACTCCTCAGTCCTTCGTGTGATAACACTTTGGAGACTGGCAATTTCCTCTTCCTTCACCTCCATCTCCGCCTCATGCTCCTTCAACAACCTTTGCTCATGGATAGACGGCGTTCGCTTCGGGATCACAGCGTCGGGGTACGCGCACTTCACTTTAGCATCCAGCTTCTCCCAGTAGCTGGCTTCATTAATGAAGACGTGGAAACCGTCTAGATCGATGAAATTGAGCAGTTTTGCCTCCTTTTGCTTCAATCACCTCTTCCGTGAAGGCTCTACGGAGATTGAAGATTTTGAAGTATTCAGTCCCCCGGTAAGTGATATACGTGATGAAGTATGTGGCTTTGGTGAAGAATTCCTCAGACATCTCCACATCGGGGTACCGGTTGTGGATTGTATCGGCGACAATGTCCCTATCCATCAGGTAGCGATGGAGGGCTCTCTCTTCTGCAGATTGGGGTGGGGGCTTTGTCGGTGGAGGAATGATGGTGATTTCGGTGTCGGCTGTTTGGGTAGTGTCGGTTGTATGGGTGGTGTCGGCTGTTTCGGTGGGTGAGTTGGGTGTAGAGGCTTGAACTGTTTCGGCTTGTATGGTTTGGGGTGGTACCTGTTGCTGTTGTTGGGTTGGTTTGAACAAGGTAAAGGCGGCTTCCAGGTCGGTATCTAGGAATGGTATTTTGGGAATGGGGATAGACGAAGTAGATTCTGCTTCGTATAAGGAGTGGGGTGAGGTTTGCGGTTGGGGTTGTGTTTGGGGTTGAGCGGTGGATGAGGTTTGGGGTTCTTGGGGTGGCTGGGTTTGAATTTGAGTGGTTGAAGGTTGGGGAATGGTTTGAGGCTTGGCTGGAGAGGGGAGGGGTTGATCAACTTCTGCTTCTTTCTCAAGTGGCTGCTCCTCAGCCTCGCTTGACTTTATCAATGAAGCGACTCGCTTCACCTTCTTGGCTTGCTTGGGAGCCACTCGCTTCGCCGGTGAAGCGTCTCGCTTGGGTTTCTTCTTCTCGCTTCGCCTTTTGGCGACGGGGGCTGCGGGGAACACTTCAACTTCGATGAATCCTTCGTCCACCACGGTCTTATCGGTCTTGTACAGATCAAAGAAAATGGTGTTCTTCTTGTACTCCACCGTGTTCGTCCATCTCCTGTTATGGAATAGCTTCTCCAGTGCAAATGATAATTTTGAGAAGAAGCGAAGCTTCCCCTTCCGAAGAATCTCCTCGGTGCTTCCCTTCTCGAATTTGAAGTCCTTGGCAACTCATGCATCTGGTTGATGAACCAACCATGCCAGTTGAACTTCGTGCCAGTGAGGCTGTCAACGATGACGGTTGTGGCGAAGAGCTTTGTATCGGAAAGTTGGCCCAATGTTCCGACATAGCACGCCACAGATTTGGAGAAAAGTTCGCAGATGTAGTTGAATGGAGTTTCCAGATCTGTTATGATGTTGCTATGCTTCACTTCGAATTCTGCACTTTTATCGGCGGCGAATCGAGCAAACTCGACGTCGATGGATAACTCCAGATCTGAGAGAGAATTCGCTCCCTTCTTTGGTAGGTTGAAGACACCGGCAATGGCGTCTAGGGTTACCTCTACCGGCATACCATCCTGTGGGTCGGTGAACATGGATGTAGTCTTTCCTTCCTCCAGATTCAAGAAAAACTCAGCCACAGCTTTGGCTAAGATCTTCTCCGGCCTTGCCGTGACGAACTCCCACAAGCCGACCGTAGTCACAGCCTTGCGAAAGAAGCCATCAGCTTCTATAACTTTCTCGTCGAGGTGGGGCTCGACGTTGATGTTATCGGTGACGGTGGATAGAAACTTCTCCATAGTTTGTGTTGTAGCTTTCTTCACCATGACTGAATATTTGAAGGATATGAGTGAAGATTTAAAAACAGGGGTTGAGACTCGCGAATTGCAGGAGTTGCAGAATTTGCACGAGAATGGCAATTTTAGGGGGTGATGAAAGTTTCTGCAAATCTGGCGTCGCCCTTTATATAGATTTAGGGTTCGGCTGACGTGGCAGGGGCGAGTTGGTAATTTCCCCGAAAGTCCTGTTCGTATACGGGGCCATCGGTGATGTGATTGACGTGTCCGGCGTCATCACAGTAAAAGTGAGCCGCCAAGTTAACTTGGCACTCCACGTGGCCTTCTGCAATTCGTCTCTCCAAACGGCGTCGATCCAGCAGCGGAGATTCAAAAACTGTTGAGATTCAACGGCTGGATCATGTGCGATTTTCCCGCTTCAATTTGAAGTGTGGTGCACGCGCCCGAGATTTTGGCCTTGTACGTGAATCTGCATTAAATGCAAAGTAAAAAGGTAAAATTGCACTCGAGTGTGTACAGCTTATACGCTCGCTTCGTACCTGCTAGCTTCGAGTGTAGCCGCTTGGCTTTTACTCGCTTGCGAAGTACTCGCTTGGCGCCACACTCGCTTGCGATGGCTCGCTTGAGTGACGAAGCACTCGCTTGACCATCTGAAGCGAGTGGTATAAGAAATTGAGCTTCTTTGACTTTATTTAAAATGTTTCTGACTTACATACTTCGAGGATAAACAAGAATGTTTTCCTCTTTGTATTTGTGTCAGATTCATTTCATATTTTCCACATAGCAAATGAAGGTTTCTAGCACGCTTCACTTTACTTAGTGTACTTGAATTGAAACACTTACCAGTTAATTTCACATTGTAGGAGATTGATACCACATATGTAGACCTCTTTTTGTTCTTTGTTAGCCTTCTTTGAGCTTGGTCTTCTTGGCATTCATCTCTTCCATCTTCCTCTACGAATTAGAGACTTCTCCATCGAAGGGAATGGGGGAGGAAATGAATAGAGTACACTAGCTTTCTGCAACCTGAAGGGAGACTCACTATGGTGTACTTATTCACGATGAATGGGAGATGAGTACAAGTCCTTATCTCAGAGCAGAATATGACAAAATGACAATGAGAATGCTCTGACAAGACATTCTCGGTTTTAAGCAGAAGCATGTCACCAGCCCTGCAACCTTTTGAAGTAACAGGTAACTCTTCAAGCTCTCCTCTTGAAGTCTACAGAATGAATATGCATTCGACTCGCTTGACCCCAAATGGGAAAGTTGAGGTGATGCAATATCAGGGTGGGAGAAGAATGAATAGACACTCGGCAGCTCAACTCGATGAAGAGTGAGTAAAGAGTGAGTGTTTATCCACGACGAATGAGATAAGAAGACATGCTCCTCTTCGGTGGAAAGATGGGAAGGGGACGCAAGGTCTAGGTGCCAGCCCTGCCTAAGCTTTCACCATTTTTACGTGGGAAGGCCCGATAAAAGACCCCACAACCGTTACTAGAAATGGTACTTGCGAGTGTTTATACCCACTCGCTAGGAATCCTAGGCTAGGTAGCAGCTTTCCTTGCTCGCTTTGGAAGTAGACTACTCCGAGAGCAATCAATAGTTCCCCCTTAACCAATGGCTTAACCATTCCTGTAAGCGGGTAGGGAACGTCTTCCAACACTCCACCTTTCTCCACCTTATTTCTCCTTCTTCAAGCGAGTGAGTTTTGAAGCGACTCGCTTGAGTTGGCAAAGATCCAAGGCGAGGGTTGCTTGAGGGCAAACGTCCACTCCCTTGTGCATCCTGGATCTAGCATTCTTCACCAGGGTCTAGTAACCCTAATTCCATGCATAGCTGATTGAAGCGAGACTCAGCTAGAGGCTTGGTGAGGATATCTACTCGCTGGAGATCGGTATGGATTTTCTCGAGCTTGATATCCTTCTTCTCGACATGATCACGAATGAAGTGATGTCGAATTTCCACGTGCTTGCATCTGGTGTGAAGCACTGGATTCTGTGAGATGCATATTGCACTGTTGTTGTCGCAGAAGATTGGGATTTCATTCGCTTCAACTTTGTAGTCCTTCAACTGCTGACGAAGCCATAGGATTTGAGAACAGCAGCTTCCAGCGGCCATATACTCGGCTTCAGTCGTTGAAGTCGCTACACTGGTTTGCTTCTTTGAAAACCATGAGATCATCTTGCTTCCCAAGAACAGACAAGTGCCCGACGTTGATTTTCTATCAACACGGCATCCTCCATAGTCAGCATCTGAATATCTAGTGAGCTCCAGATTATCTTCAGCAGGATACCACAGCCCCATGTTGACGGTGCCTTTGAGATAGCGAAGGATTCGCTTGGCAGCTTCAAGATGGCTGTGTTTGGGATTGCTTTGGAAGCGAGCACATACTCCAACTGCAAATGATATATCCGGCCGGCTTGCAATGAGATATAGAAGGGATCCGATCAAGGCACGGTAGTCTGTAGCATCCACAGACTTCCCTTCTAGGTCTGGCTCCATCTTCCAGTTGGTGTTTGTTGGGAATTGTTAAGAACCACATGTTAAGGGGGAACCTATAAGGGATATCTTATTGTTTTGATTTGATCCCAAAACCCCAAAGCGTTATGTTCCCAAGCTACCCATTTTTTATGTAAATAATAGGTTAGAATTTTTCTAAGCCTAAACTGTTAGGATGGCTTTGTTTTGCTTAGGTTTAGACTGCAGGAATTCCAAATGAAGGCCATTCTCTTGAGTGTGTTTTCCAAGCGAAGCGAGTCTACCAAAGCTGAAGTGAAGCGTGCCGAAGCCAGCGAGCGCTACAGTGGAATCAAAGTGAATCCACTAAGCGAAGCGAAGCCAGTGCTACAGTGGAATCAAAGTGAATCCACTAAAGTGAAGCAAAGCGAGCGCTACAAAGAAAAGACGAAGCGAGTCAACAAGGGTCAACACTTAAGAAGTCTCTCGGAAAATTTATTCCTCAAGTGACTCACTACAAATATAACCGTGAAGCGACTCACTTCAGAGCGGCCGCTACAACTTCAAAGCGAAGCGAGCCACTACCTACCAGAAAGCGACAGCGCGACTCCCGCCCATATTTTGAACTCCAGTCAACTAGAGATCTTCGCATTAATTACAAGATCTCCACGTGTCGAAAGCGGAGTGGAGCGGAGGAGTTGACTGCCAGGCCGACAAAGGCACCGCAACAGTACTAGCTCGCTCCAGTTACTGTTAGCCTTGTAAGTTAGCCAATTTTGGCAAAATGCCAAAACTGGATGTCTGAAAAGGTGCCAGCCTGCGCAAGTACTGTCAAGAGGAGGAGGGACAAGGCCACCAACCAAGCAACGGATCTCGCCAATCTCTCCGCCTATAAATAGTGAAGGACCAAGACGTGAAGAAGTAGAACACTACTTGAGCATACGAGCCTACAGCAAACAAACACTCCCAAGCCTTCGAGCAAATCTTCGAGTCTTTGTTTTAAGTGTTCTCCGAGTTTCCTGCTTATCGGAACTCGTCTTCACAACCTTCACACTTAGAGTCTAAGCCCATTCCAGATCCAAGCTTAGAAGAAGAGCTCTAGCCATCTTTGCACTTACTGTAAAGAGCTCTTCATAGTGTGTCGTCGTAAACCAAAAACCCTAAATCTATTCATTAGGTTTTTGAGTTCGTCATTAGGTTGTTTCGATCCAAGGCTCTTCTTTCATCGATTGAAGAAGCCCCGATCATAGAGTTTAGATCCAAGCTTGCACTTACATCGTTTGTGTGAAGCTCGATCGAAGCTAGGCTGTAAGGAGAGCCCGTAATCTCCCTGTCTGTCTGACTGAAGTGAGTGAAGCTTCCAGTCTAGTTAGGTCTTTGGTGTGAACCCGGAATCACCCAGCGTTTGACAGATTCAAGCAAGTGAAGCTCGATCTTGTCACAGGCTTTTGAAGAGCCCGAAATCTTCAAGTTCTTGAGTGAAGAGAACAGTTGCCGTCGTGCAATAAAGTGGACGTAGGAGCATTTTCTCCGAACTACTATAAATTTCTGTGTCGTATCTCTCTAACCCTAATCTCTTTACTATATTTCATTATCCATTGCACGTGCATCTAAACAAACACAACTTGGATTTTTAATTACTTAGGAAAGATTTTAGCTCACCAAATTCCGCATACACGAGTAAAGACTCTCTCTTGATCAAGTGCTCACTTCGGTCAAGCAGGCAAGCTACGTACTGTAGATCTAGCTTCAGCTAGGTTTTAAGTATTAAGTGAGCTCTTTACTTATTACTCTGAGTTAAGGGATTTGAAGTTGAAAAACTTCAAAATACGTATTCACCCCCCCCCCCCCTACGTATTTTTCCTATTAACAAACCGGGACCAACAAGTGGTATCAGAGCCAGGTTCTTTCGAGCTTCTGCTTTGCATATCCGAAGTGAGTCCCCACTCGCTTCACGTTGTCTCATTGAACCGGATCCTATTTTCCTAAGTGCATCAAAACCTCACCCACGCATATTGCATTTACTGCTGATATTTTGCTATGTCTACATACAGCGCATCAAATCTTCCATAGTTCTCGATCGAAGGATACGAGACATGGAGTTTCCGAGTCGAGAGCTTCCTATGCTCCATCCACGACCGGATGTGGGAAGTCATAGAGGACGGACCAATCGAAATCAAGAAAGCTATATCTGTGAACGTCCCAGCTGCTGAAGGACGCGAAGCTCATGTTCGACAAACATACGTAGAAAAGGACAAAGATGAGTACACTCCTAATGACTTCAAAGTCGCCAACCTCGACAAGATTGCACGCCACACGATGCAGAGCACCGTGTCGGACGCCTATCTACCACGGATAAGGAAGTGCGCAACGGCGAAAGAAATGTGGGAAACCCTAGCCCTCATTTCTCAAGGCACAGACAAAATCAAGGAAAACAAGCTCGCCGTTCAGATCCGGGAGTTTGAGAGTCTGATAATGAAGCCAGGAGAGTCCATCGACGCCTTCGAGCTGAGAGTTACAAACATCATTGCAACTCTCAACTCACTTGGGAAGGAACTCACAGATAAGGAAGTCAATCTGAAGATTGTCCGAGCTCTCACAAGGAAGTGGCAGACAATGAAAGAACTGTATCTAGCTACCAAGGATCTTTCAAAGCTCACACCGGAGATTCTGTTCTCCGAACTCAAAGCTCATGAATTCGATCTGAATCGAATGAATCTCGACGAAGAGGATGAAGCTCCCACGACGTCAAAGGGTGTAGCTTTCAAAGCTGCTGAAGGGCCAAGCGAGCAGTCGCTAGCCAAGATGACGAGGGAAGAATTGGAAGAACACATTGCGTTCTTGTCCAAGAATTTCAACAAAATGAACTCTCGAGTGGGAAAATACAAAAGATTCTACAAGCAATACAAAGGGAGGAGCACTGATACTCGAGAAGGAAAAGGGAAGAGAGAAGAGACGACCAAGCCGATCCCGCGCGACATGATGGATGTGGAGTGCTATCACTGCCACAAGATGGGCCACTACAAATCCGATTGCCCAAAGCTGAGTGCGAAGGAGCGAGAGGAACTAAAAGCAAAGAGGGATGCTCCAAGGCGAGCGCTCGTAGCAAGTGAAGTGCCGGTCGCTTCAACTGAAGATCCAGCAAGCGACTCCGATGCATTCACAGATCCCAACTCCAGTGAGGGTGAGGATCTTGGACTCATGGCGCTCACCGATGAGGAAACAGGAGAGGTATTCATCTATCCCTCACCTAGTTCAATTACACTTGCACACACTCATCAAGAGGAAGCAAATTCCTCAACATGGAGTGAGTTGCTTGACAAGCACATTAAATTGTCAAGTGACCACGAAGTGTTGCAACAAGCTTTGTCTCAAAGCGAGAAGGAGAACCGAAAGCTAGCCACTGAGCTTGACCAAGTCAAACTTAACTTAAGGGCTATGACTAGTAAGTTTGAGGATCTCTTCGCGAGACATCAAAGCTTGGAAGGAAGGTATGAAACCCAGTCCACTCTAGCTAGTTGCCAACTTGAACAAAGCTTCATATGCTAGGCAGGCACTAGAGAGCTCACTTCTACCTTTTGGTAGAAAGGGAGGACTCGGATATGAGGGTGGACCTTCCAAGCCGACTGTTTTTGTTGGTGCTTCTCACACTACACCATCATTCACTTTGGAAATGCCCACTGCATCCAAAGCGACCACTAACAAAGACAAAGGCAAAATGGCTGAGAACCCTAAGAAGAAGCCAATGAAGATGTCTATATCTTCAAGGGCCGAAACTATGGGCAAGCAAAGACCAACTGTCCCTAGCACTTACAATGCTAAAACTTACCAATCCAAAGGTAAAGGGAAATCAGTTGTAGCTTCTAAGCCTCAAGCCAAGACACGAGAGACAAAGGATCTCCCTTTCAAGAAAAGGAGTAATGTCTATGTGTCACGTTATCCAGACTGGAGATGGTCCAATCGGACTAACGTTGAGGGGGAAGAATTCGAAGCACCAAAGGGGCCGCTTCGAACTCCCAAGGTTACTCAAGCGAGTCGGGGTCAAAACCCTAGTTGGACCGCTTCGAGAAAACCAAGCGAGCCGCTTCGACAGTCTAGAAATCCTAAGTCAGTCTCTAAACCCATAGCTAATCCGAAGCGAGTCACTTCAGGATATAAGCAAAGTGGGAAGAGCATAGGTAGGACTGAAGCGAGCCGCTACCCCTCTTGCACACACTGTTGCACGTGTGAAGCTGCTTCTAAGCAGTACACCATGTTTTCAAAGGTTGAGAAGCCCAAGACACAAGCTTCATCTCAAAAGAGAGTGAAGCAAGTGTGGGTACCTAAGGGAACTAACCTGCAAGGACCCAAACTGATTTGGGTACCAAAATCTGTCTAATTGCAGATGGGCGCCGTGGATCCCATGCCAAGTGAGGGTCAACAAATCTGGTACTTGGACAGTGGATGTTCAAGACACATGACCGGCATGAAAGCTCTACTTCAAAACTACATAGAGAAGAAGGGTCCACACGTCACTTTTGGTGATAATTCTCGAGGAAGCACCAAAGGGTACGGCACACTGAGAGTTGGAAAGCTCACAATTGAAGAAGTCTCCTACGTAGAAGGACTTAAGCACAACTTGTTATCCATTTCACAATTCTGTGACAAGGGATACAAGGTGGAATTCATTTCCAACAATTGCATAGTGAAAAGCAAGCTCACATCCCAGATTGTGCTGACTGGAATCAGACAAAGAAACGTCTATATAGCACAATGGGACAGCTGTAAAGAGGAGACGTGCTTAGTAGCAAGGAGTGCTACAGAAATAGGATGGCTATGGCACAGACGCTTGAACCATCTCAATTTCAAAGCCATCAATCGCTTAGCTCGAAAGGGTTTGGTGCAAGGCATACCGAATGAAGTCTTCATCAAAGACCATCCTTGCTCACCATGCCAACGAGGGAAGCAGACGAAGAAGCACTTCGCCAGTCTCGAAGAAGCTTCATCAAAGCGAGTGCTCGAGCTGCTTCACATGGATCTGTTTGGTCCAGTCACTCCAGTTAGTGTGAATGGAAGGAAGTACACTCTAGTTGTAGTCGACGACTTCTCTCGCTACACTTGGGTTGTATTCCTCTTTAGCAAGAAGGAAACACTGACCAAACTACCACAACTGCTCAAGCGATTGGCTGTGGAAAAGAATCAAGCTATTGTGACCATCCGCTCTGACAAAGGGAAAGAGTTCTTGAACTCTACCATTGAAGCTTACTGCACGGAGCATGGCATAGCACATCAGACCTCTTCAGCACGCACACCACAGCAGAATGGAGTTGCTGAAAGAAGGAATCGAATCATCAAAGAAGCCGTTCGAACCATGATTGCAGACTCAAAGCTTCTGATGAAGTATTGGGCTGAAGCTGCCAACACGGCGTGCTACACACAGAATCGAATGCTTCTCAACAAACGGCACGACAAAACACCATATGAAATATGGACATGGAGAATTCCTAACATATCTTATTTCCACATTTTTGGTTGTAGGGTCTTCATTCACAACAATGGGAAGTCGCAGTTGAAAGCCTTTGAAAGCAAAGCTGATGAAGGAGTATTCTTAGGATACTCTACGTCTAGCAAAGCCTACAGAGTGTTCAACTGTAAAAACCTAATTGTGGAGGAATCACCCCATGTCGTATTTGATGAATCTTCTCTAAGTCTTCCACAGGAACAGGCTCAAGCAAATGAAAAAGATCAAAGCAAGGAACCCTCAAATCAACTCACTTGGGACGTGCTCGATGAAGATGATGAGATCAAGGACTCAAACGAGCAGAATCCCAAAGGAGAAGTTGAAGCTGCCCCCAAGATTCCTGAAGCAAGTGCAGGCCAAGCACCCAATCCAGTCGCTTCAGATAATGAAGCGAGCGACAAGGAAGAAGATGAAGATGAAGCTGGCGGATCCAAGCGTGCATGGCTCAAGGTTCACTCACCAAGTCAAATTATTGGAGATCCATCCAAGGGTGTAGTGACCAGAAGTCAAGTGTTTGGAGAAAATGCCATGTTCAGTTGCTTTCTCTCAAACATCGAGCCGTCATGCATGGAGGAAGCCCTTGCCGACTCTAACTGGGTGATCGCCATGCAAGAAGAGCTGAACCAGTTCACCAGAAACGACGTATGGTATCTCGTGGATCGTCCCAAATTTCAGCATGTGATTGGCACCAAATGGGTGTTCAAGAACAAGATGGACGAGGACCACAACGTTGTAAGGAACAAGGCGCGTCTCGTTGCTAAGGGCTACTGCCAAGAGGAAGGAATCGACTTTGATGAGACCTCGCTCCAGTGGCACGGCTTGAAGCGATCCGACTATTCCTAGCCTATGTAGCAGCCAAGAAATTCAAAGTCTATCAAATGGATGTGAAGAGCGCGTTCCTCAACGATGAATTAAAGGAAGAAGTGTATGTGGAGCAGCCATCGGGTTTCGAGCAAGGAGATAAAGTATATGGATTAAAGAAAGCCCTATATGGGTTGAAGAAAGCTCCCAGAGCTTGGTATGATACTTTATCTCAATTCCTAGTGGACAATGGATTCCACAAAGGAAAGATAGATCGGACTCTCTTCACCATCAACCTTGGAGAAGATATGCTTTGGGTTCAGATCTACGTGGATGACATCATATTTGGATCACCAAACCAGTCGCTTAGCGAGAAGTTTGGAGAGCTCATGAAGACCAAATATGAGATGTCAATGATTGGCTTGATGAGTTGCTTTCTAGGTCTTCAAGTGAAGCAGCAGGATGATGGTATCTTCATCAATCAAGCTAAGTATACTCGAGATATGCTTGCCAAGTTCGGTGTTCAGCATGCTAAAGCAGTGAAGATCCCGATGAACACGAACTGGAAGATGGAGCCAGACATAGATGGGAAGTCTGTGGATGCTACAAACTACCGAGCCTTGATCGGATCCCTTCTATATCTCACTGCAAGTAGGCCGGATATAGCCTTTGCAGTTGGAGTCTGTGCTCGCTTCCAAAGCAACCCCAAGCACAGCCATCTTGAAGCTGCTAAAAGAATTCTTCGATATCTGAAGGGCACTGTCAATATGGGGCTGTGTTATCCAACGGAGGACAATTTGGAGCTCACTGGATATTCAGATGCTGACTATGGAGGGTGCCGAATTGATAGGAAGTCAACTTCGGGCACGTGTCAGTTCTTGGGAAGCAAGCTGATCTCATGGTTCTCTAAGAAGCAAACAAGAGTAGCAACTTCAACAACTGAAGCTGAATATATGGCCGCAGGAAGCTGCTGTTCTCAAATCCTATGGCTTCGTCAGCAGTTGAAGGACTACAAGGTTGAAGCGAATGAAATTCCGATCTTCTGCGACAACAACAGTGCCATATGTATTTCGCAGAATCCAGTGCTTCACACCAGATGCAAGCACGTGGAAATTCGACATCACTTCATTCGTGATCATGTCGAGAAGAAGGATATCAAGCTCGAGAAAATCCATACCGATCTCTAGCGAGCAGATATCCTCAACAAGCCTCTAGCTGAGTCTCGTTTCAATCAGCTATGCATGGAATTAGGGTTATTAGACCCTGGTGAAGAGTGCTAGTTCCAGGATGCACGAAGGAGTGATCGCTTGTTCTCTTGTACGTCACTCGCTTCGGATCTTCACCAACTCAAGCGAGTCACTTCAAAATCTCACTCGCTTGAAGAAAATGAAGTAAGGTGGAGAAAGGTGGAGTATTGGAAGAAGTTCCCTACCAACTTATTGGAATTGTTAAATATATGGTTAAGGGGGAACTAATGCTTACTCTCGGAGCAAGCTACTTCCAAAGCGAGCAAAGATGCTGCTACCTTGAATCTTGCATCGCTTCATCTTACCCTTCCTTGGGTCAAGCGAGTCGACTGCAGATTCACTCTCTAGATAGTAGGAAAGCTTGAAGGTTTACCTTTTTATACAAAAGGTTGCAGGGCTGGTGACATGCTTCTGCGTAAAATATGAGATTGTCTTGTCAGAGCATTCTCATTGTCATCCTGTCCATTTCTGCTCTGAGATAAGGACTTGTACTCATCTCCCATTCATCGTGAATAAGTACACTTACGTGATGCTCCCCTCTGGGTTGAAGTAAGCTTGTGTACTATATTCACTTTCTCCCCCATTCACTTCGATGGAGAACGCTCTAATTCGTAGAGGAAGATGAATGCCATGAAGACCAAGTCCAACTAGAAAGGACCAACAAGTGGAATCAATTCAACAAGATAAAATCTTCAAAAGAGGTATCAATCTCCTACGAATTGAGATTGACTGGTAAGTGTTTAAATTTTAAGTACACTCAGTGAGCTGAAGCGTGCTAGAAACCTTCACTCACTATGTGGAAAATATGAAATGAATCTGACACAAATACAAAGAGGAAAACATTCTTGTTTATCCTCGAAGTATGTAAGTCAGAAACATTTTAAAATTAAGCAAAGAAATTCAATTTCTTATTCCAGTCGCTTCAGATGGCCAAACGAGTGCTACGTCACTGAAAGCTAGCCATCGCAAGCGAGTGCGGAACAGTCACTCAAGCGAGTGCCTCTCAAGCGAGTCAAGGCCTAGCGGCCCAACTCGAAGCGAGCGGGTACGAAGCGAGTATGAGTTGTCTGCACTCGAGTGCAATTTTACTTTCTGCCAAGCATTTAATGCAGGTTCACGTACTGGCCAAAATAACGGGCGCGTGGACGACACTTTGAATTCGAAGCGGGAAAAGACGAAGAAGATCCAGCCGTCGAATCTTAACAGTCTCTGATCTACAGCCGTTGGATCAGCGCCGTATAAGACAAACCAATCACAGCAGGCCATGTGGAGACGCCGAGCAAGTGGCGGTTCACTTTTACTGTGATGACGCCGGACACATCAGATCCATCACCGCACGTCCGCCGCCTACCTACAGGACTTACGGCGATATTACTGTCTTGCCCCTGCCACGTCGACAAAGCCTTACCTCTATTTAAGGGTGGAATTGCAGACTGTAAAAACATTCACAAATCTCAATCTTTGCCATCTTCGTGCAAAAACTCTCTGCAAATCACGGGTAAAATCCCCAGCTTTTCGTCGTTAAACTCTCTAATTCAATTCAAAATCTCTCAAAACTCACCATGGGCAAGAAGCAGAAGAAAGAGACGATGGAGGAGTTTCTCACGGAGGTCGACAATCACATCAATGTCGAGCCTCATCTCGATCCCTCAATCATCGAGAAAAATGGATTTCTCCGTAGAGCCGTGACCAAGGCCGGTCTATGGAAGTTCGTGACGGCGGTTCCGTCAAAAATTCTGGCAAAAGCGGTGGGTGAGCTCTTGCTAAACTTGAGGAAGGAGCAGAATACATCCTCATTCACTGATCCACAGACCAGGAAGCCGGTGGAGGTGGATATGAGTGAACTCATCGGCGCGTTCGACTTGCCGAGAGAAGGAGGAGACTCACTGCTGGATTTGGGTCTTTCGGCCGGAGTTCAGTACGGTCGATTTGCTGCCGACGGAGCAGATCCGAATTACAAGGAGGCCAGTATCCGTACAAGTCTGAAGGCCCCTTCAATCATATCTGCGAGCTCTTCTCGAAGAGTGTCGCATGCTACATCGGAACCCTAGATACTCTCTCCGAGACGAAGCTGATTGCCACTGCAGTCATCGTCGACAGCCTCACCGGAACCAGCTTCAACTGGCATGGTTGGTTCCTTAAACAAATTCACGAAGCCGCTGATGACTTTGCTTTCGTGAAGGGAAGCGCCGATCAGATTCTCCGCAAGGGGAAACTGAAATTTTTCTCTAGGCTGTCTGCTGCCTTGGAGGAAAAATATCCGGACAAAGTTTGGCCGGAATCAGACATTGCCATCTACAACAAACAATCCATCTACTATGACAAGTGGAGAAAATCCAAGACACTGATGGATTTGGGACTTCTTGAAGTTGAAGTGCCCGTTGCAAGACCGGTTGCCGAAAGGCAAGCCGAAGTGAGCCAAGCGAGGCAGGTCGCTTCACCCGGGAAGCGAGCCGCGCCGAAGCGAGGCAAGAAGAAGATGAAGCGAGTCACTTCGCTTGTCCAAGAAAGCAAGGCGGTGGAGAAGCCGCTTGAGGACATTGAAGTGACTCAACCCCAGCCTTTACAAATCCAAACCCAAACCGCCCAAATACCTGAACCACAAGCTTCATCAACCCAACAACCTCTCACACAGACAACCCCCCTCTCTCCCCAGGATGAAGAATGTGCATCTTCCTTCCAGATACCCAAAATTCCCCTACTCCTTGTCGACCCAGTCGAAGCCTACACCACTTTCAAACCATTTCAAACCCAGCAAACACAACCACCACCCACTGAAACCATCCAAGATTCCGAAACCCAAGAAGCCTCATCATCACCCCTATCCCCCTCATCATCGGCAGCCACAGCCGATACCACCCAAACTACCGGTGAACTCCCCATAATTCCATCATTCGTACCTCCTGCCCTCACCACAGAAATGCTAGCTCTCCAACGCTATGCCATGGATAGAGAGCAAGCAGCAGAAACAATTAATCTCCGCTACTCTAACGTTCCATGGAGCGACGTGTTCTACACCAATGTCGTCGATTTCCTGACATATGTCACCTACCGTGGAACGGAGTACTATAAAATATTCAGACTTCTCAAAGCTTTCAAAGAGGAGGAACTGATCCAAATGGAGGCCAAAGTACTCAACTTCATTGGCGAAAACGGCTTCCATGCCTTCCTTGAAGGGACCGGCTTCTGGGAGAAGTTGGATGCAAAGGTGAAAGAAGCCTATCCACTCGCTACAATTCCCAAGCGAGTGCCCTCTTTCCATGAAAGGAAGCTGATCAGGGAGCATAAGGAGGAGGTGGAAGTTAAGGATGCAGAGATCGCTAGCCTTCATAGCGAGATAACTAAGATGAGTGAGGAGATGGAGAAAAAGGCGGGGGAGGTCATCAGTCTTAGGGAAGACTTTGACAGGAAGAAGAAGGATTTGGAGGAAAAGATGGAGGAAAAGGAGAGGCTGCTAGAGGAGAAAGAGAAGGTGCTGGAGGCACAGGTGAAATTGGTGGGAGAACAATCACAAACAATCACTGAACTCAAGGGCTCGCTTGACGCGGAAAGGAGCCGTTTGAGGAAAGTAAATTCCAGATTGATCGAACTTGAGAAAGAGAAAAAGGAGCTGGAGAAGAAGGTAGAGAAGGTGAAGGAGGAACTGGAGAATAGAGAAGGAGAGTTGGTGATGAAGGGAAGCGAACTACTTAGCACTAAAAAGACTCTCGACTCACTCAGGATAGAGATGAAGGAACTTAAGCAAGAGAGTGAGATCGACAAGAAAGAACTAAAGAGTCGGAGGAGAAGTGCGCAGGCTATTGACTTGCAGAATGCTGAATTATCTATTCTACTGCAAAAGGTCAAGGAGCTTGGTGAAGCGTACACTGAGAAGATTGCTGCAAGTGCCGAATTCCATCTCTCTCTAAACCAGAGAGTGAGGAGCCTTGAAACAATGCAAGCTGAACTTCAAGCGGCTCAGGAATTTTGGTACTTCAACTTGCAAGAGGAGAAGAAGGAAATGAGGAGGGAAGTTGAAGCGGAGCTGGAGGCTCGCTTCAGAATAGTAGAACCATTGGAGAGGATGATGGCTTCTGTTGTTGAGAGAGAGAAGCAATGTGAGTACTTGCTGGAGGAAATCTCCATCAAAACAGCTGATCTGGTGGCTCCCATCGTAGGAAAAGCCGAGAGGATGTTGGAGGCCATCCTCAACACAGTCAATTCACTCCATCAATCTATCTCCGGAAAATCAATCATCCTAACCCCTGGCAGTGATGATGCCAAAAAGGGGGATGGACAAGTGAAGCTAGGAGGAGTCGGAGGTTCAGGAGGAAGCAGAGTTGATAGTAGTTAATGAAGCGAGGGCTCTTAGCGAACTGAAGGGCAAAGTAAAGCTCACGGAGGAGGAGTTGATGAAAAAGCCCGAAGAGCCCAGCAGGCCACTTCAAGAAAAGGTGCTTAGTGCTTCAATCGCACGGCATCCTCCGGTGACGGTGATAACGAAGGAGGAGAGGCGGAAGCAGGTGGAGCAGGATTTTGCCATGGCGTGGGAGATGGAGTGCCTTTTTGATCTAACGAACAAAACTGTTGCAGGTGCTTCTTCAAGTTCCAAAGCGCCTGCTTCAGCCGCGCCCGCTTCAGCCGCCGCACTTGCTTCAACAGCCGCACTCGCTTCAACTACTGCACTCACTTCATCAGCAGTTGTTCCTTCTAGTGCAGCTACAAAGAAAGACATGCCGCCTCCCCCACCACCGAAGCAGCCACTGAAGCGAACTGCTCCGAAGACGAAAGGAGATGACCCTGCGGCCAAGCGCCAAAAGGTCAAGCAAGCAGTTGATTCTAGGGCTGAGAAGGAGGAGAGAAAGAGGAAGGAAACAGAGGAAGGGAGAAGTGAGAGAGAAAGGGAGAAGAGAGTTAAGGCAAAGCGACTACAGATAATTGATGCCAGGATTGAGGAGCACTTCAGTGAAGTGATACTCATCCAATCTTCATTAGTGCGCTTTCGTTCCGCATATGCCTGATGAATCCAAAGCTTGCGAGGCCCAAGCCATATCTGACGCGTGTGATGTAGCAACCAAGGAGATGGTTGAGTCTGGTCGCTACCCCCGCACAGATGAACAAGACTATATTCGCAAACGACTTAATGAGAAGCGTCCATCATGGAACAGCGAGTCGGGAGCAAAATTCAAGAAGGTCATGTCTCAACTATCAGGCAGGTCAGAAGAGGAGTTGGCCAAGCGAAGGAATGAGCATCTGGACGCCAGGGAAATTGAAGACTTCATCCCGAGTGATCTGCGCGATCTGTGGCTGGACTACAAGGATTTATTTATTAAAGCTTACTACTATTGGGAGGTAGTGCCACTCTAGGATCGCTGCTCTCGGATGAGTGCTCTCAGCAACTTCCTCTGCACGTATGATGAGAAGCTGCGTAGGAAGATCTTCATCACGGCAGAATTAGCTCAGCCCAAGCCTCTGATCGTCAAGGTTCCAGCGGTAAAGGATTTCCCCATGCCTTATCATCCAGGCACGGACGTTCCTAACAGAGGAATCACTGATGAGGAGGTGAGTGAAGCTTTCAGGCTGGAAAGTACATGGAGAAGTCCAAGTATTCACACCGTGGGTACTATGGAATCGAGAGTTCTATCAGCCTATGTTGATAGTGTTGCTGATGAAGGAGAGAAGAAGAAGGAGGAAGAGGGAAAGGAGAAGGAGAAGGAGGATGAAGCTGCAGGAAACCGTTGAGTTTCAAGCATCTTATTTTGTGAACTGTTGTTCATCTATCTCACTTTTATTTCTGTCTCTCCTGTGTCATTTACTCGCTTTGTGAATGACTTTACTTTTTGCTAAAAACTCAAACAATTTAACCGAAAAAAAAAAAAAAAGGGAACTTAAAAGAAAATTACAAACGAAACTGCAAAGGAAGCAGTCGCTTGAAGTTCCCTTCACAGTTAGATAAGACTAGATTTTTTTTTTCTAAGTCTGATGGGTTTTGGCATCATCAAAAAGTGTGAAATTATTGGGAATTGTTAAGAACCACATGTTAAGGGGGAACCTATAAGGGATATCTTATTGTTTTGATTTGATCCCAAAACCCCAAAGCGTTATGTTCCCAAACGACCCATTTTTGATGTAAATAATAGGTTAGAATTTTTCTAAGCCTAAACTGTTAGGATGGCTTTGTTTTGCTTAGGTTTAGACTGCAGGAATTCCAAATGAAGGCCATTCTCTTGAGTGTGTTTTCCAAGCGAAGCGAGTCAACCAAAGCTGAAGAGAAGCGTGCCGAAGCCAGCGAAGCGAAGCGAGCGCTACAGTGGAATCAAAGTGAATCCACTAAGCGAAGCGAAGCGAGCGCTACAGTGGAATCAAAGTGAATCCACTAAAGCGAAGCAAAGCGACCGCTACAAAGAAAAGACGAAGCGAGTCAACAAGGGTCAACACTTAAGAAGTCTCTCGGAAAATTTATTCCTTAAGTGACTCACTACAAATATGACCGTGAAGCGACTCACTTCAGAGCGGCCGCTACAACTACAAAGCGAAGCGAGCCACTACCTACCAGAAAGCGACAGCGCGACTCCCGCCCATATTTTGAACCCAGTCAACTAGAGATCTTCGCATTAATTACAAGATCTCCACGTGTCGAAAGCGGAGTGGAGCGGAGGAGTTGACTGCCAGGCCGACAAAGGCGCCGCAACAGTACTGGCTCGCTCCAGTTACTGTTAGCCTTGTAAGTTAGCCAATTTTGGCAAAATGCCAAAACAGGACGTCTGAAAAGGTGCCAGCCTGCGCAAGTACTGTCGAGAGGAGGAGGGACAAGGCCACCAACCAAGCAACGGATCTCGCCAATCTCTCCGCCTATAAATAGTGAAGGACCAAGACGTGAAGAAGTAGAACACTACTTGAGCATACGAGCCTACTGCAAACAAACACTCCCAAGCCTTCGAGCAAATCTTCGAGTCTTTGTTTTAAGTGTTCTCCAAGTTTTCTGCTTATCGGAACTCGTCTTCACAACCTTCACACTTAGAGTCTAAGCCCATTCCAGATCCAAGCTTAGAAGAAGAGCTCTAGCCATCTTTGCACTTACTGTAAAGAGCTCTTCATAGTGTGTCGTCGTAAACCAAAAACCCTAAATCTGTTCGTTAGGTTTTTGAGTTCGTCATTAGGTTGTTTCGATCCAAGGCTCTTCTTTCATCGATTGAAGAAGCCTCGATCATAGAGTTTAGATCCAAGCTTGCACTTACATCGTTTGTGTGAAGCTCGATCGAAGCTAGGCTGTAAGGAGAGCCCGTAATCTCCCTGTCTGTCTGACTGAAGCGAGTGAAGCTTCCAGTCTAGTTAGGTCTTTGGTGTGAACCCGGAATCACCCAGCGTTTGACAGATCCAAGCAAGTGAAGCTCGATCTTGTCACAGGCTTTTGAAGAGCCCGAAATCTTCAAGTTCTTGAGTGAAGAGAACAGTTGCCGTCATGCAACAAAGTGGACATAGGAGCGTTTTCTCCGAACCACTATAAATTTCTATGTCGTATCTCTCTAACCCTAATCTCTTTACTATATTTCATTATCCATTGCACGTGCATCTAAACAAACATAACTTGGATTTTTAATTACTTAGGAAAGATTTTAGCTCACCAAATTCCGCATACACGAGTAAAGACTCCCTCTTGATCAAGTGCTCACTTCGGTCAAGCAGGCAAGCTACGTACTGTAGATCTAGCTTCAGCTAGGTTTTAAGTATTAAGTGAGCTCTTTACTTGTTACTCTGAGTTAAGGGATTTGAAGTTGAAAAACTTCAAAATACGTATTCACCCCCCCCCCCTCTACGTATTTTTCCTATTAACAAACCGGGACCAACAGTGTTCATCGGGATCTTCACAGCTTTAGCATGGTGAACACCAAACTTGGCAAGCATATCTCGAGTATACTTAGCTTGATTGATGAAGATTCCGTCATCTTGCTGCTTCACTTGAAGACATAGGAAGCAACTCATCAAGCCTATCATCGACATCTCATATTTGGTTTTCATCAACTCTCCAAACTTCTTGCTAAGCGACTGGTTTGGTGACCCAAATATGATGTCATCCACATAGATCTGGACCCACAGCATATCTTCTCCATGATTGATGGTGAAGAGAGTCCGATCTATCTTCCCTTTGTGGAATCCATTATCCACTAAGAACTGAGATAGCGTATCATACCACGCTCTAGGCGCCTGCTTCAATCCATACAGGGCCTACTTAAGTCTATACACTTTATCGCCTTGCTCGAAACCCGTTGGCTGCTCCACATATACTTCTTCCTTGAGCTCTCCATTGAGAAATGCGCTCTTGACGTCCATTTGATAGACCTTAAATTTCTTAGCCGCTGCATAGGCAAGAAATAGTCTAATCGCTTCAAGCCTTGCCACTGGAGCGAAGGTGTCATCCAAATCGATCCCTTCCTCTTGGCAGTAGCCCTTGGCGACGAGTCGAGCCTTGTTTCTCACGACGTTGTGGTCCTCGTCCGTCTTGTTCTTGAACACCCACTTGGTGCCAATTACATGCTGGAATTTGGGACGATCCACGAGATATCATACGTCGTTCCTGGTAAACTGGTTCAGCTCCTCTTACATAGCTATCACCCAATTTGAATCTGCTAGGGCTTCCTCCACGCTTGCGGGCTCAATATTGGATAGAAAGCAACTAAACATAGCACTTTCTCCAAACACTTGGCTTCTGGTCACCATGCCTTTGGATAAATCTCCAATGATTTGGCTTGGTGAATGATTCTTGAGCCATGCACGCTTGGATCCACCAGCTTCTTCTTCTTCTTCATGCGGGTCGCTTGCTTCTCCATCTAAAGCGACCTGAATGGGTGCTTGACCTGCACTCGCTTCTTGAATCTTGGGGGCAGCTTCAACCTTCTCTTGGGCTACTTGATCGCTTGAATCCTTGACTTCTTCATCATCTTCAAGCATGTCCTAAGTCAGTGGTTTGATGGGTTCCTCGCTTGGATTCTTTTCATTCGCTTGGACCTGTTCCTGTGGAAGACTTAACGAAGATTCATCAAATACGACATGGGGTGATTCTTCCACAATTAGGGTTTTGCAGTTGAATACTATGTAAGCTTTGCTAGATGTATAATATCCCAAGAATATTCCTTCATCTGCTTTGCTTTCGAAAGATTTCAACTGTGACTTCCCGTTATTGTGAATGAAGACCCTACAACCAAAGATATGGAAATAAGAGATGTTAGGAATTCTCCCTGTCCATATTTCATATGGTGTTTTGTCGAACCGTTTGTTGAGAAGCGTCCGATTTTGAGTGTAGCATGCGGTATTGGCAGCTTCAGCCCAATATTTCATTGGAAGCTTTAAATTGGCAATCATGGTACGAACGGCTTCTTTGATGATCCGATTTCTTCTTTCTGCTACTCCGTTCTGCTGAGGTGTGCGTGCTGAGAACGTCTGGTGTGCTATGCCATGCTCCATGCAGTATGCTTCAAGGTTGAGTTTAGAAACTCTATGCCTTTATCGGAGTGAATGGTGGCGATCGCTTGGTTCTTCTCCATAGCAAGACGCTTGAGCAATTGGGGTAGCTTGGACAGTGTCTCCTTCTTGCTAAATAGGAATACAACCCAAGTGTAGCGAGAGAAGTCGTCGACTACAACGAGAGTGTACTTCCTTCCATTGAAGCTTACTGGAGTGACTGGTCCAAACAGATCCATGTGAAGCAGCTCCAGCACTCGCTTGGAAGATGCTTCATCTAGACTGGCGAAGTGCTTCTTCGTCTGCTTCCCTCTTTGGCATGGTGACCATGGATGGTCTTTGACAAAGACCTCATTAGGTATGCCCTGCACCAAGCCTTTCTGAGCTAAGCGGTTGATCGTCTTGAAGTTGAGATGGTTCAAGCGTCGGTGCCATAGCCATCCAATTTCAGTAGCACTCCTAGCGACCAAACACGTCTCCTCTTTGCAGCTATCCCATTGCGCAATGTAGACATTCCTTCGTCTAACTCCAGTGAGTGCAATCTGGGATGTCAGCTTGTTCTTCACAATGCACTTGTTGGAGATGAACTCCACCTTGTATCCTTTATCACAGAACTGTGAGATGGATAACAAGTTGTGCTTCAGTCCTTCCACGTAGGAAACTTCTTCGATCTTGAAGCTTTCCTATCTTCAGTACGCCGTATCCTTTGGTGCTTCCTTTAGAGTTGTCACCAAAGGTTACATGTGGACCCTTCTTCTCCATATAATCTAAAAGTAGAGCTTTCATGCCAGTCATGTGTCTTGAACATCCACTATCCAAGTACCAAATAGGTTGACCTTCACTTGGCATGGGGTCCATGGTGCTCACCTGCAATTAGACAAGTTTTGGTACCCAAATCAGTTTGGGTCCTTGCAGGTTAGTCCCTTTTGGTACCCACAATTTCTTCATTCTCTTTTGAAAGTTAGCTTGTGTTTTGGGCTTCTCGACCTTCTTAAATTGTGACTTCTGCTTAGATGCAGCTTCACATGTGCAGCAGTGTGTGCATGAGGGGTAGCGACTCGCTTGAGACACACCTATGCTCTTGCCCTTTTGCTTGTATCCTGAAGCGACTTGCTTCGGATTAGCCGTTGGCTTAGAGGCTGACTTAGGGTTTTGAGTCTTAGCAAGCGACTCCTTGGTTTCTTTGAAGCGGTCAACCTAGGGTTTTGACCCTAACTCGCTTGAGAAACCTTTGGGATTTGAAGCGACCTCTTGGGTGCTTCAAACACTTCCCCCTCAATGTAAGTTCGGTTGGACCATCTCCAATCCGACTCACGTGACACGTAGACATTACTTCTCTTTTTGAAAGGAAGATGTCTCTGGTGTCTTTGTTTGAGACTTAGAAGCTTCAACATTTTTCCTTTGATTGGAAAGATTTAGCATTGTGAGTGCTAGGGATTGTTGATTTAGGCTTACCCTTAGATTCTTCCCTTGAAGATATAGACATCTTCATTGGTTTCCTCTTAGGGTTCTCAAACACTTTGCCCTTGTCTTTGTTAGTGGTTGCTTTGGAGGCAGTAGGCACATCCAAAGGAACTGATGGTGTTGTGTTAGAAGCACCAACAAAGACTGTAGGCTTGGAAGGTCCACCCTCATATCCAAGACCTCCCTTTCTACCAAAAGGTAGAAGCGAGCTCTCTAGTGCCTGCCTAGCAAATGAGGCTTTGTTCAAGTTGGCCACTAGATTGGATTGGGTTTCATACCTTCCCTCCAAGCTTTTATGCCTAGCGAAGAGATCCTCGAACTTACTAGTCATAGCCCTAAGATTATTCTAGACATCATCAAGTTCTGTGGCTAACTTTCGGTTCTCCTTCTCGCTATTAGATATAGCTTCTTTCAACACTTCGTGGTCGCTTAACAGTTTGTAGTGTTTGTTAAGCAACTCACTCCATGTCGAGGAATGAACTTCCTCTTGGTGAGTGTGTGCCGGTGTAATTGAACTAGTTGAAGGATAGAAGAATACCTCCCTAGTATCTTCATCGGTGAGCGCCATCAATCCAAGATCCTCTCCCTCACTGGAGTTGGGATCAGTGAATGCGTCCGAGTCGCTTGAGACTTCCTCATGTGAAGCGACTGGTGTCTCGCTAGCGACTAGCGCTCTCCGGGATCCTTCTCTCTTTGCCTTCAGTTCATCACGCTCCTTGGCACTTAACTTTGGGCACTCGGATTTGTAGTGGCCCATCTTGTGGCAGTGGTAGCACTCCACATCCATCATGTCTCTGGGGATCGCCTTGGATGTCTCTTCTCTCTTTCCTTTGCCTTCACGAGCATCAGTGCTTTTTCCCTTGTACTGCTTATAGAACCTCTTGTACTTTCCTACGCGTGAATTGATTTTGTTGAAGTTCTTTGACATGAATGCGCAGTGCTCTTCCAGTTCCTCCCTTGACATCTTTGCAAGCGTCTGGTCGCTTGAAGCTTCAGTAGCTTTGAAAGCGACCCCTTTCGATGTCGCAGGGCCTTCATCTTCGTCGTCAAGACTCATTCGATTGAGGTCGAACTCGTGAGCCTTAAGTTCGGAAAATAGAATCTCTGGTGTGAGCTTGGACAGATCCTTAGTTGCCAGGTACAGCTCCTTCATGGTTTGCCACTTTCGTGTGAGAGCTCGGACGATCTTGAGATTCACCTCCTTGTCTGTGAATTCTTTGCCGAGTAAATTAAGAGTAGCAATGATGTTGGTGACTCTTAGTTCGAAGGCATCGATCGATTCTCCAGACTTCATTGTAAGGCTTTCAAACTCCCGCATCTGTACGGCAAGTTTGTTTTCCTTAATCTTGTCAGTGCCTTGGGAAATGAGGGCTAGAGTTTCCCACATTTCCTTCGCCGTTTCGCACTTCCTGATCCTTGGGAGATAGACGTCCGACATAGTGCTCTGCATTGTGTGGCGTGCGATTTTGTCAAGTTTGGCAATTTTGAAGTCGTTGGTATTGTATTCGTCCTTGTCCTTCTCGACATATTCTTGTCTGACATGGGCTTCGTGGCCTTCAGCGACTGGAACGTTCACGGAGATAGCCTTTTTGATCTCGATTGGTCCTTCCTCTATGACCTCCCACATACGGTCGTGAATAGAGCATAGGAACTCTCGACACGAAAGCTCCATGTTTCGTAACCTTCTATAGAGAACTGCGGAAGATTCGATGCACTGTAGGTAGACATGGTAAACTATCAGCAGCAAAATGCAGTATGCATGAGTGAGGGTTTTATGCACTTAGGAAAATTTGGATCCGGTTCAGTGAGACAACGTGAAGCGAGAGGGGACTCGCTTCCGATATGCAAAGCAGTGGCTCGAAAGAACCGCCGCTCTGATACCACTTGTTGGTCCCGGATTGTTAGAGGAAAAACAAGTAGAGGGGGGGGGGGGGGTAACGTGTTTTGAATTTTTTCAACTTCTTTTCCTTTAACTCAGAGTAACAAGTAAAGCGCTCGCTAGAGATACTAAGACCTAGCTTAGAGCTAGATCTACAGTACTAGCAAGTCTCTTGACCTAAGCGAGTGCTTGATCAAGAGTGAGGCTTTACTCGAGATGCGGAATTCGGTGAGATAATCTTTCCTAAGTAATTGAAAAATCAGATTAGGTTGGTTTATGATGCTTGTGCAAATGTATAATCGAAACAGTAAACAAGTAGAGAGATTAGGGTTTAGAGATACGACACAGCGATTTAGAGTGGTTCAGTTATAAAACACCTACGTCCACTTGTTGCACAAGGAAACTGATTCTCTTTACTCTAGAACCTTGAGGACTTGCAGGCTCCTCAAAAACCAAAGTCAAGATCAAGCTTCACTCGCTTGAATCTGACGACAACAACCGGGTGATTACGGGTTCACCACATAAACCTAGACTGGACTTAAGCTTCACTCGCTTCAGTCCGAAACTGGGAGATTACGGGTTCTCCACTAAGACCTAGTTTCGATTGAGCTTCACACAATCGAGGACTGTGCTAGCTTGGATCTAGACTCTATGATCGAGGCTTCTACTATCGAGGAAAGTAGAGCCTTGGATCGTAACAACCTAACGACGAACACAAAAACCTAATGAACAGAACTTAGGGCTAGGGTTTTTGGTTTACGACGAACACACTAATGAAGAACTCTTTACAACAAGTGCAAAGATGGCTAGAGTTCTTCTTTAAGCTTAGTGGAATGGGCTTAGAATTCAATGTGTGAAGGTTGCGGAGACGAGTTTCGATGGAACAGAAACTCGGAGAACACTTGAAACAAAGACTCGAAGAATGCTGAAAGCTGGGAGTGTTTGTTTGCAGTAGGCGCTGAAAGCTCAAGTAGTGTTTTACTCTTCTCTGTCTTCATCCTTCACTATTTATAGGCGGAGGGTTGGGCAGGAGCCGTTGCTGGTTGGTGGCTTTGTCCCTCCTCCTCTCGACAGTACTTGCGCAGGCCAGCTGCTTTTCAGACGCGCAGATTTGGCACTTTGCCAAAAAGGGCTAAGTTCCAAGTGTAACAGTAACTGGAGCGATCCAGTACTGTTGCGGCGCCCTTATCGGCCTGGCAGTCAACTCCGTTGCTCCTCTCTTCATTCGACACGTGGAGATCTTGCAATTAATGCGGCGATCTTCAGTTGACTGGAGTTCAAATTCGGAGCGCGAATTGAGCTGTCGCAATCTGTTAGGTAGGAGCTTGCTTCGCTTTAGAATTGGAGCGTCCGCTTCAAATGAGTCGCTTCGGGTCATATTTGAAGCGTATACTTTGGAAATAAAATTTTCGAGTATAACTTAAGTGATATTTTGACCCGCTTTGACTTCTACTGCAACGCTCGCTTCGCTTCGCTTTAGTAGACTCGCTTCGATTCTACTGTAGCGCTCGCTTCGCTTCGCTATTCCTCGGCACGCTTCGCTTCGGCTCGCTAGACTTGATTCGCTTGAAAAACTTACACAAGCGAGTGGCCTTCACTTTGAAATTCCTGTAGTCTAAAACCTAAGCGACTAAAGCAAAATAAAAAGCCTTCCTAACAGTATAGGCTTAGAAAAATTCTAACCTATTTCTACATCAATTAGGGTCGCTTGGGAATAGGATACTTAGGGATTTTGGGATCGAATCAAAACATTTACATAAATTTCAAAGCGTCCCATTTGAGTTCCCCCTTAACAAGTTATATCCTTAACAATTCCCAACAGGTTCACTCTCAGTCAAGAACTTATGAATAACTAGATGAGATTTCAATTTTTATTTTTTCTTTTATATAAAAAAAAAAAGCAATTGTCAAACGAGACGGGGTTCTCGTATGACTGAGAGAGTGTCGTGTTGGGACTGATCACCCCACATAACCATAATCTCAGTATATTGATGTTTCACTAAAAAGTGTTCGCAATAGAACAAAATCCTATCGTAGCACTAGCAAGTAAAACCCAATGTCGAATCTCGAAGGAAAACTTAGCAGGGCAATTAATTATGTAGTAAAATCCTAAACTAAGAACGCAAGTAAAGAATATTTTTGGGTTTTTGTTTTAAATCCTAGGCAAGAAAATAATCAAAGCAATAAATCAAAGCAAGTAAATAACTAATCTAGAAAGCAAGAAATAAATCTAAGAATTAAACTAAAATAAAAAGATTAAACTACCTAGGCAAGAATCAAAAAGAAAGCAATAAAGGAAGCAATGAAAGAAGCATAAAATACTCTAGACATGATTAACAAAAGCTGGAAAATAAAAGGCAAATAAATCTAACTATGAGAACTTTGAAAAACGAGAGAATTGAAAGCAAAGAATAACGAATGTAAACTAGAAACTTGAAATCGAACGAACGAAATTAAACTAAGGAAATTAAACGAAGCAATTAAGAAATCGAATCTAGAATGAAAGCAAGCAATTAAAACAAATAAACGAAATCAATAAAAGAACTTACGAAATTGAACGAAGAACGAAGAACTTGAATTAAACGAAGAAGTCTTGAGTTAAATTGCAACGAACGAAGAATTTGGATCCGAACAATAAAAGGCTAAACTAAAGTGTTCGAAATTAAAAACTAAAGCTAAAGGAAGGTAAAAGTTCATACAAATTCGTCCCAAAGTACTAGTATTTATATTAGGTAGAAAACCTAATTATATAAGGAAACAAAATCCTGGACGCGGACATCTGGACGAACGTCCAGATTTGTTAAGGACTTGGCCGATCGTCCAGATCCGGCACTGAAAAATCCTCGAACATAAGCACTTGGCCGATCGGCCAGATGCTAAGCTGGGTTTGGCCGATCGGCCAGATTCGGATCTGGTCCCTCTCGGTTCCTTCTTCATTCCATGCTCTTTTCGTCCCGTTTTCCTCCAATTCTTCACCTTTTACTTCTACGATAACCAAAGCTCCAAGCATCCGAATCAAAGCAAAAGACACACGAAAAGACACGAAAACACAACGAAAAACCTAACATCTAAACACCAATCAAAATCCCCCACACTTAGACCTTTGCTTTTCCTCAAGCAATATAATCACGCAACTTAGATTCAACTCAAACAATCCAAATCATAGAACATTTAATCACCGGAATTGACAAGCAACGAACGAAATCACCTTAATCCCAAGTTACGAACAATCATCATCAACGAACTATGTGGCTTATTAATCAATCCAAGTAAGAGGAAAAGCAATGATACACACATCTCACAAATATCTAGAATCACAACTTAGACATCTAGCCTACTTCCCCTTTTATTCAACTCAAATATAAATAGAACTCTTTTTCTCTTTTTTTTTTTACACAAGTGAACGTTTTTGGCACATAGTTCACTAGGTTTAATCATCGATGGGTTTCATCGAGCCTCCTAGTGCGGTTTCTCGTACTCATTGTCAAGAGGAGTAGAGTACCTACGAACACTTTATTCTAACATACACGAGTATCATTTAGGACATAATTCATGAAATTTAATCATTCGAGGGTCTCTCGAAGCCTTTTCATGTGGTTTCCCATGCTCATTACTCTAGTACTTTCATACGTTACAAGCAAGAGGAGCAGAATCCTATCAACTCTTTTATTCACATATAAACACATTTCTTTTTTTTTTTTATATATATATAAGGGGAAAGTAAACTAGCAATCCAAATTGCAACAATCTAGATTTATCACTCAATATCCAAAATCATTAATCGATCCCTCACAACTCAAATCAATCATGCCCCACAATTCATCAAATCATAATCAATCACAACTCAACACTAAACCAACCTAACTCATGCTATCAATTCCAACAACTAAATACTCCATCATCAAATCATTCAAATCAATCCTAAGTCACATGCTTATAAACTCAAATTCAACCAAATTCCTAAGTGGGGAGATAACACATAAAACTCGATCAAACTATAAACACGTAAAATACCTCAAAAATACAAATAAGTCATGCCAATAATTTCAAAGACCCTCCCCCACACTTAAAATCAAGAAATGTCCCCATTGCAAGAAAATAAAAAGGAGAAGGAAAGAAGGAACTTATCGCAAGATGACGACCAATAACTCAAAATCTCGAAAGACACCAAGTAGTACCTACAAAACAAACACCAAAACAAAATACCAAAGCGTAAAAGTGCACAAAATAAAGAAAAACGAAATAAAAGACTCAAAACAAAAATAAAAAGACACAAAACAAGGCTATGAGTCGAATGGACCTCAATTTTTGTGGGTCCTGAAGGTTTGAATCATTGGGATCATGAGGCTACTGAGTAGAGGTGGATCCAACCGAGAAGTCGAAAACTGCCTGGGCCCACGGGTTTAGGCGATCGTCCAAATCCCTTAAGAGGGTTGGACGATCGGCCAAATGAGATGCTGGAAAACTTCTTGTACGCACGGATTTGGACGATCGTCCAAATTACCCTTAGGGTCTGGCCGATCGTCCAGATTATGGCCTGGACCCCCGACGCCAATTCCTGCAAAAACACTTGAACTAAAATGAAAAATCAAATTTTAACAAGAAAAACTACGAAAAATAAAGTACTAAGTATTCTTTTTACGTGGGTTGCCTCCCACCAAGCGCTCGTTTATCATCATTAGCTTGACGCACGATGTGATCAACCAAAACCTGTAGCACCAAGCGACGTGTTGGTGCTCTTTGTGACATACCCACACTTCTTTTTCGATCAATCTCGAAAAACTTGGTCATCATCAACTCTTAACTCCCTCACACTTAGTTCGAACTCCTCCTTAAACATCTTCGAGTTAAACTCTGTAAGAAAAGATATTTCACAATTGGTGAGGTTAGAAAGAAAATAGTTAATGACAACTTCCTCATTCGATGCATGTGTCGAGTTTTCCTCTTCAACTTCTTTATCCTCCTCCAAATTCCGTAAAAATTGCTCGATGATGTCCTCTTCCTCATCCACACAACTAAAGAATTCGTCATCTTCAATGGACTCTTCATCTTCTATGAAATCTTCAAGGGCTGCTACCCTGTTAGAAATCTCACAAACATTTTCCTCAACACGAGGGTTAGCAAGTTTAAAAAAGAGCATGAATGAAGAGAGGAACTAGGAATAGAAGGTGCATTTCCAAATACCAAAAATGTTACCGAACCTCCTTCACCGGCCATGCTCAATGTGTCGGTACCTACATCAATCTGAGCTCGAGTAGTGGCCATGAATGGTCGTCCCAACAAGAGTAGATAGTCACATCTTCTACAACCCCCAATGGACTACTCACGGTGCCATCCGCTAGCTCAATGCGAATGTCGGTGGCTTTAAGGATTCTTGAGTTCATCTTCTCGAAGATAGAGTATGGCATTAAATTCACCGCAGCTCTTAAATCCATCAATCCTGAGACGGTCTCTCCGCTATCCAAAATAATATTCAAATCGAAACCACCCGGATCCCCTCTTTTAGGAAATGAATTGAGAGGCTCGAAATCCTTTTTCTCCTTTTTCACAATACTCTGAATAGGCGGAACATAAGGGTTGGGCGTCTTGTGAAGAGGTTGGGCCTCCTTCTCGGATTCCTCGATCTCCGTGCGTGGCTCGTCGCTGCTGTCACCGTGTTTGGACGATCATCCAAAGTTGGGGTGACTTGGACGATCTTCCATATTTGCTACTGGATCGGTGCGCGAGTTGAGGGGTTTGGCCGATCGGCCAAGATCTGGACGATCGTCCAGATTCCCTTCTGGACGAGCTTGAAGTTCCTTGGTTTTGGCCGATCGGCCAACTTCTGGCCGACCGTCCAGACTCGGGTCTGAACGGGTGTGTTGGCCAAAGGTTGCCGACGTTCTTGGTCCATTCCAACGAGGGCTCGGGCCCCATCTATCTCCCATGCGCCTTTGAGGAGGCATCGGAACTCCATTGCGTTGTAACACCGAGATTGCGTGGGCTTGATGAGGTGGAAACGAGGGAACATATGGAGGGTATGGAGCTTGCACCTCATGAGCTTGTTGAGGTTGAATCCATTGGCTTGGAATCCGTCCCGGTTGTTGCATCAAGTGCATAGAACCCGAGATTTGACCAATTGCCGTCTTGAGCCTCTTAATAATAGCATCTTGAGCCTCGCTGGCCAATTTTTCTTCATGGAGAAACGTGGAGAGGCTTTCATCAACGGGTGGTTTTTGTGGAGTGCCTTGGGGGCGAGAAGTCGGGTGTGGTGGTGGTGGTGTATGAGTAGGTTGAGGTGGGTAATATGGAGGTGGTGGATAATATGGATTGGGAGGATATTGTGGAGGTGGATAATATGGTGGTGGAGAGGAGTACTATGAATTTTGAGGAGGGTAGGGATTATTATATGGAGAGGGGCGACGATATTGAAAATTCGGGTTCGTACCATGCCCTTGGGGTGGTGGTCCTTGTAGCATGTAACCTTGGGCAGCATAGACATTGACTCCTCCTTCATAAGTGAATGCTCCCAAGTTGTGGCATACCTCCTTGATGTGTCCAAGCTCTCCACAAATCTCGCATTGGTCCGGTTTCCTCTCTTCTTCCTTTGGGGCCGGTGCACTTTGCTTCATCTTCAAATTCTCGAGGTCCCTATACATGTTGGCAATTTGCTTCTTCATATCGGGGCTCATCGAAACTGCACTCGCCTCCACTTTCCTTGGCCTAGCTGATTTATATTGAGAACTCGCAGCGAGCGTTTCGAAAATCTTCTTAAGCTCATCAGCTGTCTTGACCGCTATGTTTCCTCCGGCCGAGCTATCCACCATAAACTGACATGTCTGATTAAGTGCGTCGTAGAAGTATTGCCAGAGCAACTCCGATGCCATTTGTGAAGGAACCATATACTGATCGGTGAAGATCGGTTCGTCCCGAGGATCTATTTCGGATATCTAACTATCCATATAATCCTATCATGCTCCTATGAATTTAAGTGAGGAATCATAGGGTGTTTAGATCGATTACCTGAGATGGTAGAGAACTTGCGAATAGATCTTCTGATCTGTATCCCTGCTCGATTCTGACGTTGGATGGACAACGAACCTCAGAATCAGCCACGGAAAACGGGACACCACCGTTCTGCTTCGAAGTCGGCCGCACTTCTATCTCTCTCTAACCCTAGCCTCCCTTTCTTGTTTAGAATATTTAAGTGCACTCGTATATTCTATAATGTTAGGTCAAACAAGTCCTTGAGGGGGTATATATAGAGGAAACCAAGTGAGACTTGGGCTTAAGTTGCAAGCCAGGCCTGCAACACATGGACTGGCCGCCCATTAGCCGAATCGGCGCCCAAACTGGGCACAATTGTGTGGCGGCCCACTTATTCCTTATACTGTGGCCTGTTGAGCTTTTTGGGCCAGATTAGGGATCTACTAGCTAGTAAAACCGACGCTTCCCAATGGCTAAATTCTCCATACTCAGCCCAGAGTATAATTTAGTCCATAAGTACTAAAACATTCCACTAGAGTAATAGTACTGAATTACCTATTTTACCCCTGTTGAGTTCAGGGCTAGTATTAGACTTAGCGACCCCCATATTTAAGATATCCCACATCCGTTGATTAACTTAGAGCTTCTGACTGCTCGTGTTATTCAACTTCTTTATTCCTGAGCAGTACCATACATTCCTTATTCATCATACCGGAAATTAATCCACCTGTAGGGTTTAGTATGATAATCCTTAATGAATTCCTCAGGGGATGTGATCAATCTGTTCTACCAGGATATGGTGCTCTGTTGCAGTTACACTAAGAGTCGTACTAGTTGTAGTTGTTTTCCAAGATACGGAGCATATTGAGTTGCAGATACTTTGAACTCTCACCCATGGTAAGTCAAAGAAGCAGACTACAACTATACACCCTCAGGACTCAACTAGAGTTAAGGTTCATCTTAAGTCACCGAGGTCTTGATTCTTTCTACATTGGTCATAATAGAAGAATACACCTCACCGTGATCCTATCAGTACACGCACGTACTAGCATCGACAAGTAGCCAAGACAAGCTAACCTATGCAGCCTATACTACAGCCTAAACTGACAGTTATATCCAGAACTGTCTCAACTGTGATATCCTTTTATATCTCTAGAGGAACCGGCAACTATGTCTTCTGTGATCTACAACACACCATAAAGCCTACAACTTTGAGATAATGGATAGATGTTTGATGCATGGATGACAATTCATACTTAATCAGATCGGAGATCGTTAGTGGTTATGGACAACACATGCATACAAGCTAAAAGGTCTGCTTTCTAGTATACAAATCCATCAATCTCCCACTTATACTAAATCAAACTTTTAGTATATCATGTGACAAATAGGCAAAGTGTCTACAATCTAGCATCCATTACACATCTTCTCCCACTTATACTCAAAGTTTACTATTGTGGGAGGCGCCCCAGTCGCATCCCTTCGTCATGCTTGTTGAAAACCTTGGCTGGTAAGCTCTTTGTGAACGGATCCACCAGATTATCCGCTGAAGGGA
Organism: Thymus quinquecostatus; assembly: GCA_024222315.1. Classification (NCBI taxonomy): domain Eukaryota; kingdom Viridiplantae; phylum Streptophyta; class Magnoliopsida; order Lamiales; family Lamiaceae; genus Thymus; species Thymus quinquecostatus. The sequence continues at coordinate 18,051,355 of CM044173.1, read as the reverse complement.
TTTTCTTCAATTCTACTTCTCCTCTTTCGACGAATGCTCGTACGAGATGGTACTTTCTCTCTATGTGTTTGCTTGCCTTGTGAGCCCTAGGTTCCTTACAGTTTGCAACTGCTCCAGCATTATCACAATATAATGTGATACCTCTAGGCAAACTTGGAACTAGATCTAGCTCATTAAGGAAGTTCAGGAGCCACACAGCCTCTTTAGCAGCCTCACAAGCAGCCACATATTTGGCCTCCATGGTCGAGTCTGCGATGCACTTCTGCTTCACACTCTTCCAAGTGACAGCTCCACCTCCCAAGGTAAACACTTAGCCTGAGGTAGATTTCCTCTAATCTCGATCAGCCTGGAAGTCTGAGTCCGTATACCCTATCGGGATCATCTCATTGGACTGATAAACAAGCACATGATCTCTTGTCCTCTTGAGATACTTCAATATGTGCTTAACAGCCATCCAATGTCCCTGACCAGGGTTAGACTGATATATATATCCACCATGCCAACCGCATAGCAGATATCTAGTCTAGTACACAGCATTGCATACATGAGACTCCCAACCGCGGAAGCATACGGTATAGTCTTCATGTCCTCTATCTCCTCTAGTGTTTTCGGACACATGTCCTTAGATAGAGGAATGCCATGTCTGGAGGGAAGAAAACCCTTCTTGGCATTTTGCATGCTGAAACGGGCGATCACAGTATCTATATATGAAGCTTGGCTTAAGCCTAACATCCTCTTACGGCGATCTCTGATCACCTTGATCCCTAGGATGTAACCTGCTTCTCCCAAGTCTTTCATCTGAAACTGTTCAGACAACCAATCCTTTACGCCTGATAATATGTTCACATTGTTGCCAATGAGAAGTATGTCATCTACGTACAGTACTAAGAATACCACGCTTCCGTCAGAACTGAGCCTGTAAACACAATTTTCGTTTATGCACTGGACAAATCCAAAGGATTTTATCACTCCATCAAAACGAATGTTCCAGGACCTGTACGCTTGCTTAAGTCCGTATAAGGACTTCTTAAGCTTCCAAACGAGATGCTCCTGGCCATCTCTCACATAACCTTCTGGTTGGCGCATGTAAATGTCCCTACCTTTTTCAAGGTACCCGTTCAAGAACTCAATCTTGACGTCCATTTGCCAAACCTCTAGGTCTAAATGTGCCGCCATGGACAAGAGTATTCTGACGGACTTAAGCATGGCAACCGGCGAAAATGTCTCATCATAATCGATTCCCTCTTTCTGAGTGAATCCTTTCTCCACCAATCTAGCTTTGAAGGCTAAAACCTTCCCGTCAGGTCCTCTCTTTCTCTTGTACACCCACTTGCAACCGATGGGCTTTACCCCATCCGGCAGCTCTGCAAGGTCGTACACGTCCATGTTAACTATGGATTCTATCTCCGAATCCATAGAAACTCTCTAGGAATCAGGGATTAGTGCTCACAATGACCTTCTGATCCTGGGGACTATAGAAATAACCTCCTTTCGTTCCCTTTGGATATTATCCTACAAACAGCCTAACCTCAGTCTTAGACCTCAATTTGTCGGCCTCCTTTGTCAGCACGTATGCTGGACATCCCCAAACCCGAATATGACCCAAGCTGGGCTTACGCCCTGTCCATAATTCGGAAGGAGTTTTAACCGTCGACTTTGTAGGTACTAGATTGAGGAGATAACCTGTTGTTTCCAAGGCATATCCCCAGAACGAAATTGGCAAGGATGCATAGCTCATCATCGATCTCACTGTATCTAAAAGAGTACGATTCCGTCTCTCAGCTACACCGTTCTGTTGGGGGGTACCCGGCGTAGTTAACTGAGACGAAATCCCATTGTCTGACAAGAAGGTTCGAAACTCAGTTCCGAGGTACTCGCCACCTCTATCAGAGCGAAGTGACTTGATACTTCTACCCGTCCTCTTCTCCACTTCCGCTTTGAATTCCTTGAATTTATCAAAGCACTCGGATTTCTTGTGGAGTAGGTATATAAAACCGTATCTCGAGTTGTCATCGAAAAACGTGACAAAATACTCGTAACCTCCTCGAGCTTGAACGGACATCGGTCCACACAAGTCAGAGTGAACCAACTCTAAGAGCTCTTGAGCTCGATATCCTATGGACTTGAAAGGTCTGGTCACCATCTTTCCTTCCAAACACGATTCACACGTCGATAAAGGTTCTATTTGGAAATCCAAAACACCTTCTTTTATCAACCTTTGAATCCTCTTTTGGTTGATGTGACCCAATCGTAAGTGCCATAATAGAGTTTGGTTCGTTTGAGACGGATTCTTCCTCTTTTTAGTATTCAATGATGAGGAAGCATTATAAGAAGAAGAACCATTCATAGAACAAGTAATGGTGTAGAGAGACCGGGATAATGTGCCAGAAACTATAATTTCATTGTCTTTCATGATAGAAACACCTCTATAAAAAACAACTGAATATCCGTAAATAAATAGTTTCGAAACAGAAATCAAGTTTCGCCTAAAAGCAGGCACATACAATACGTCTCTCAAAACCAAAACAGTACTATCAAAGATAAATGAATGTCTCCAATTGCAACAGCTGCAACTCTCGATGCATCGCCCATGGAGATGGTAATCTCGTCATCACTCAGCTCCCTTGTCTGCAGAAACCCCTGCGAGTAACATACATGGTCAGTTGCTCCTGTATCTACTACCCAAGTTTGGGTAGAACTTGCAGCTAAGCATGTTTCAGTTACATATGTGAATGACGTACCAGAATTCTTCTTCTTTAGAGGGCAGTCAGCCTTCCAGTGTCCTGTCTTGTTGCACTTGAAGCACTTGCCCTTCCCCTTAGGCATTTCACCACCTTTGGTAGGCTTACTACCTTTGCTCCCACTGGTGCTAGCCGCTTTCTTTCGGATCCACGGTTTCTTCTTGATCCCACCTTTCGGTGCAAAAGAAGACGCCTTTACAGATGACAGCGCCGTGGCACCCTCGCTCATCATGGCTTCGGCAGTCACCAAGTCATTAAGAAGTTCGTTCTGAGTGTACTCCTTCTTATTCATGACTACATTCAGACGAAAATTCTCGAAGGACATTGGAAGCGTATGGAGTATCATATCGATCTTGGCTTCACCATCGATACCTCCACCGAGCTCTTCCAATTCGTTCTGTGCGTGCATCAGACTCAGAACATGATCATGCACAGAAGTGCCTTCCGTCATCTTTGTGGTCATGAGTTTCCTCATGGCCTCAAAACGGGCAGCTCTGTCCTTCTCTCCAAAGAGTTCCTTGAGATTGAACATAATGTCAGATGCTTTCACAAAATTCTTGTGTTCTAACTGCATCTGACTTGACATAGAAGTCATGATGAAGCACCTCGCCATATCATTGGCCTTGTGCCATGTCTTATGTTCTTCCCTCTCAACATCAGTGGATTCCTCCGTCAAGGGAGCAGGTTCAGGAGTTGTGAGTACAAAGTTGTACTCTTCCGCAACCAAGACAGACTCAAGATTTCGTTTCCATTCCAAATAATTGGAACCAATGAGAGGCTTTGAAGTGAGAACATTTATCAACGGGCCTAAAGTCATATCTGAAAAAGCAATAAACACGTAGACACAAGTAAGAAAAGATCATGATCAATTCGTAACGAAAATTATTGTAACCTTTTGATAAACCAATAATTTTGAAACCTTCAACAGACCAAACAATGCGGATCGCAAGACACGTTCGTGTGGACGTTTACGCTCCCACTGTACAACCAGATACTCGGATCTTAAACTCTACTTATCTTGCCAACCTATCCTTATGGCAAATAGAGCTAATAGTTGAACCTTACTAGACCATATTAGATTAGAAAAGGGACTCCGTTGGGGAGTTGTATTCTAACTAATATCTAAGCTTTTAACCACAATCTTAGCCCAACTCGGAAAAAGCACTATTTTCCTTAAGCTATCTTTGTTCAAAAACCAACTCCAGAGAAAACCGTAGTTACCATTCCGAGCAAGCCATGTTAGTGTGGACGTTTACTCCGAAAAGCTCCCACTTCTCATTTTGGTTAGAACATTTTTGTTAAGAAACCCTAAGTCTGGCGAACTCGTCCGATACGATGTGCAAGCCACGTTCGTGTGGACGTTTACACACTCACACCAAACTTCACCTTAAGGTCAGTTGTGGAGGTCTTAACATTTTCTATACCAAAAATGTTTTTATCTGCTTAGTATCTTTCTTTCAAAAGGTTGTCGACATGCTAGATCACGTTGTCACATAATCCTAAGCATAATTTTCTAAACGTAGCAAATAAACCATGCTCGCAGAAAATTAAAACATGCTTATATTGACAATCCTAAAACATGCTCGACTAAGCGCAATTTAATTCACCTCGACAGGCAAGACATGCTATAATAATTTAAATTGCATCCATAGCATGCTTAGGAAAAACGAGATAAAAACAAAAATAAAACTCACTTTTCGTGGTGTGACGACCCGTCTAATCTATTACAAAATAGAAATTAAATCTGAAACAGGCATCGGTCTTGAATAAGTCCTCCGTCTTGATCTCCCATTTCTCCCCGAAAATAAATAAATTATTAAATAATTTATTATCTAATTTTCGTTGCCATTGGGCTTTTCTAACCGAGATTGGGCCCACACCACATGGCCCAATTCTCTCAAATAAGCCCAAACCGCACTCGTTTCACTCTCATGGGCCCACGAACTCGAAACCGGACCTAAAACGGCCCGACTTCGCAACTGGGCCCGAGCCCGAACACAGGAGGCAGCCCGTAATGCGAACGGGCCGGGTTGGAAACCCTAGGCCCGATCGCGGGCTAGGGCACGCAAGGCTGCCCGCGCCGCAGCCGAAGGTGTGAGGCGCTGCCGCCGGCCGCCTCTGCCTCCCTGGCGCCGCAGCTGCTGCTGGACGTCGTTCCCTGCCGGTGGCACGGCCGGCAGCTCTCCCGGCGAGGCTCGTGGCGTGAAACCCTAAGTAGGGTTCCGTCGCGGCACCCCTCACCTCGCTGCCGCCGCTCCAGCCGCCGGCGACATCCACCGCGGCTCCCGCTGCTGGTGTTGATGTCGCCGGTGTGCTCCGCCGTCCTAAACGCTACCCCCGCCGCCGTCGCCGTCGCCTTCAGCCGCCATTCCCGCGGCAGAGACCCTCGCGGGTTCTGCCGCCGCTGCTGCCCGCTCCGGCGCCGCCCGCTGCCACCATCAACAACGGCGACCACTTAAAGTCCGTCACCGGACTCCGTGGTCGTCGTCTCCGGTGACCATGCAGGCCTGGACGTCTGTCGCGGCGTCGAGCCCTTTCTAGGGTTCCGCCGTGGCCGTCCCTCGCGCCGCCGTGCTGCCCGCCGGCTGCTGCTGCTCCTCCGCCGTCTCTCCAGCCTCGATCGGACCCCAGCAGCCATTCTGGAGTGCCTCCGATCGCCGGAGAGTGAAGAGCCGCCGCCGTGAGCGACTGCACGCGCGCGTGCGATGGCGCGTGCGCGTCACGCACCGCCGCGTGCGGCGGTCATCTTCGGTGTTCGTCTCCTCGTTCTTCGCGTTCTTCGTCTCAATACAGCAATTACAAAACGAAAAACTAACTATCTATGCCTAATCTAGATCACACCTTATTATCTCGCGATCAAAATTTACATAAATATGCCAAACCGGCTCGAAAAACAAAAAACACCACGAAAACTGACATCCTAATCGATCTAGCATGCATAATAATCGATAATTAATTAGATAGAGCCGAAAATCTGATCCTTGGCTCTGATACCAACTGAAGGAACCATATACTGATCGGTGAAGATCGGTTCATCCCGAGGATCTATTTCGGATATCTAACTATCGATATAATCCTATCATGCTCCTATGAATTTAAGTGCGGAATCATAGGGTGGTTAGATCGATTACCTGAGATGGCAGAGAACTCGCGAATAGATCTTCTGATCTATATCCCTGCTCGATTCTGACGTTGGATGGACAACGAACCTCGGAATCAGCCACGGAAAACGGGACACCACCGTTCTGCTTCGAAGCCGGCCGCGCGTCTCTCTCTCTCTAACCCTAGCGTCCCTTTCTTGTTTAGAATATTTAAGTGCACTCGTATATTCTAGACTGTTAGGTCAAACAAGTCCTTGAGGGGGTATATATTGAGGAAACCAAGTGAGACTTGGGCTTAAGTTGCAGGCCAGGCTTGCATGGACTGGCCGCCCATTAGCAGTATTGGCGCCCAAACTGGGCCCAATTGTGTGGTGGCCCACTTATTCCTTATACTGTGGCCTATTGAGCTTTTTGGGCCAGATCAGGGATCTACTAGCTGGTAAAACCGAGGCCTCCCAATGGCTAAATTCTCCATACTCAACCCAGAGTATAATTTAGTCCATAAGTACTAAAACATTCCAGTAGAGTAATAATACTGAATTACCTGTTTTACCCCTGTTGAGTTCAGGGCTAGTATTAGACTTAGCGACCCCCATATTTAAGATATCCCACATCCGTTGATTAACTTAGAGCTTCTGACTGCTCGTGTTATTCAACTTCTTTATTCCTGAGTAGTACCATTCATTCTTTATTCATCATACCAGAAATTAATCCACATGCAGGGTTTAGTATGATAATCCTTAATGAATTCCTCAGGGGATGTGATCAACCTGTTCTACCAGGATATGGTGCTTTGTTGCAGTTACACTAAGAGTCGTACTAGTTGTAGTTGCTTCCCAAGATACGGAGCATATTGAGTTGCAGATACTTTGAACTCTCACCCATGGTAAGTCAAAGAAGCAGACTACAACTATACACCCTTAGGACTCAACTAGAGTTAAGGTTCATCTTAAGTCACCGAGGTCTTGATTCTTTCTACATTGGTCATAATAGAAGAATACACCTCACCGTGATCTTATCAGTACACGCATGATCGCACTATTTTCTACCACACAAAATAGGTGTAATATAAAGAAGTACGAGTATCGTATCCACAGGGATTGATGTATCGAAAACGCACACAATACCTCTACTAAAGAACTAATGTGATGTTTAAGCTTTTAAGAGTTTAGATGTGGTATTTATAGACTAGGCAAATAATAAAAAGACTCAATTAATCATATAAGGAAATAAATAAACTAAGAAATAACTAGTCAAATAAAACAACTTAGGACACAAGCAATTAAATAAATAAGGGAAATAAACAATTAAGGAAAAGTGTTGATTCTAGGGAAGCCTACCTAATTAAACATATGCAAGCAATTAATGTATACAATTAACCAATTTAATCCAATCTAAATGTGATACATGAAATATAACCTACACCCCGATAAAAGCAATGCAAGTCGTCACTTAATATGGTCCTAATATCCTTTCGGACGCATAGATATCAAACTAAGTGCAAAAGAGAACAAGTATCAATGATATAATCAACTAGGTTCAATTAAGACACCCAAATCAATTACATGCAAACATATGATAATTCAAAATCAATTAAGACAATTCAAATTATCATACCATGTATTCATGAGATCTATTATGCAATATCCTATCAAGGCATATAAACATAACTATGCATACATAATTAGTGGCCAATTAATCATGCATGAGAATAAGCACCATGAAAACATGCATCTAGATTGGAAGGTTAATTGTAAACAAAAACACTTACATAGATTCAATTAGGCATTCAATCCCTAAAATCAACTAAGGAATTTAGCTAGACATATTTAAAGCAAACATAAACACAAAAATTTTTGAAAAGACATAATTAAAGAGTAGAAGTAAGAAAAACTTGAACACAAACGAAGAACTTCGAATCTTGAATCTTGCATAAACTTGAAAGCTCCAATGTTGAATACAAGAATAAAACTCTAAAGGAAAAAATAATGTGCTAGAAAAATATGAAATATGATAAGGTGCTAGATAGGGTTTACAATGCTAGGCTAGGAGTATATATAGGAGAAATTTACATAAGGAAACCTAAACCAAAAAGGAGTCTAATTAATTAAGGAAGAAATTCCCGGCTGGAACCCCCTCTCGACAGACCTCTCGATCGAGAGAGGTATCGAGAGGGTGTGAAAGAATGCTCTCGATCGAAAGCTGCGGCAGAAGGTACCTCTCGACATACCTCTCGATCGAGAGAGGTATCGAGAGGCCTTCTCTCGAACTCAAATCTTGGACTTCGATCTTCGATCTTCACGCCTTTTCTCGTCTCGGGGTTTTATCGTCGAAATATGCCTAAAAACATAAGAAAACACCCACAAGCATAATATTGTCCAATATAATAAAAATCATATGAACCAAAGACAAAACTACAAAATCAAGACACAAAATCGACTCTTTTTGGTTATGAAAACAAAGTAAATTTCACCTATATTAACGCACGTACTAGCATAGACAAGTAGCCAAGACAAGCTACCTATGTAGCCTATACTACAGCCTAAACCGACAGTTATATCCAGAACTGTCTCAACTGTGATACCCTTTTATATCTCTAGAGGAACCGGAAACTATGGTCTTCTGTGATCTACAACACACCATAAAGCCTACAACTTTGAGATAATGGATAGATGTTTGATGCATGGATGACAATTCATACTTAATCAGATAGGAGATCGTTAGTGGTTATGGACAACAATGCATACAAGCTAAAAGGCCTGCTTTCTAGTATACAAATCCATCAATTTGATGATGTGGGCATTGTTGAAGTAGCTCTTGGAACCTCTCCCATGCTTCATGAAATGCCATGTGGTGAGGTTTAAGCTCATGATTCCTGGTCGCTTCCGTCAGGACAATCTCCGAAGTGGTGGCCGTGAATGTGGGGCGAGCAAAATCGCCCATGACTCTAGCTGCCATGGCTTTGGGCTCTGCAAATAACAAGACCAAAGAAAAGTCTTGTGAATCGATCTCCTCCTCCTCCTTAGCGGCTAAAATCGCTTTCCTTCGGTTGATGTTGTCGATGTAGGGTGCTAAATTCCTTTGAAGACTTCAGCGACCATGCATACACAACACTCAACAAAAGGGTTAAACGCACCGAGTGGGAGAAACAAGAAATCGAATAAACACAAATTAAAATAAAATAAATAAAAATACAACACAATTAAATCGCCTAAAGTTTTCCCCGGCAACGGCGCCAAAATTTGTTTCACTAAAAAGTGTTCGCAATAGAACGAAATCCTATCGTAGCACTAGCAAGTAAAACCCAATGTCGAATCTCGAAGGAAAACTTAGCAGGGCAATTAATTATGTAGTAAAATCCTAAACTAAGAAAGCAAGTAAAGAATATTTTTGGGTTTTTGTTTTAAATCTAGGCAAGAAAATAATCAAAGCAATAAATCAAAGCAAGTAAATAACTAATCTAGAAAGCAAGAAATAAATCTAAGAATTAAACTAAAATAAATCGATTAAACTACCTAGGCAAGAATCGAAAAGAAAACAATAAAGGAAGCAATGAAAGAAGCATAAACTACTCTAGACATGATTAACAAAAGCTAGAAATTAAAAGGCAGATAGATCTAACTATGAGAACTTTGAAAAATGAGAGAATTGAAAGCAAAGAAAAACGAATCTAAACTAGAAACTTGAAATCGAACGAACGAAATTAAACTAAGGAAATTAAACGAAGCAATTAAGAAATCGAATCTAGAACGAAAGCAAGCAATTAAAACAAATAAACGAAACCAATAAAAGAACTTACGAAATTGAACGAAGAACGAAGAACTTGAATTAAACGAAGAAGTCTTGAATTAAATTGCAACGAACGAAGAATTCGGATCCGAACAATAAAAGGCTAACTAAAGTGTTTGAACATAAAAACTAAAGCTAAAGGAAGGTAAAAGTTCATACAAATTCGTCCCAAAGTACTAGTATTTTTATTAGGTAGAAAACCTAATTATATAAGGAAACAAAATCCTGGACGCGGACATCTGGACGATCGTCCAGATTTGTTAAGGACTTGGCCGATCGTCCATATCCGGCACTGAAAAATCCTCGAACATAAGCACTTGGCCGATCGGCTAGATGCTAAGCTGGGTTTGGCCGATCGGCCAGATTCGGATCTAGTCCCTCTCGATTCCTTCTTCATTCCATGCTCTTTTCGTCCTGTTTTCCTCCAATTCTTCACCTTTTACTCCTACGATAACCAAAGCTCCAAACAACCGAATCAAAGCAAAAGACACACGAAAACACAATGAAAACGGACACGAAAACACAACGAAAAACCTAACATCTAAACACCAAACAATTTACATAGTATGTTTAAAAAGCTTATAAACAATTTGATAAACAAATGGAACTTCTAGGAACAGATATAACTATTGGAACAAAAATATCAAGATTTATGAAGATATGTAATAGCAAGAAACCTAAAAGCACCAACGTGCTTCATTTTATCATGATTCATGAGTGTACTACTAAGGAGGTAACGCTTGGGTCGGCTCGGCTTGGCTATAAAATATATTAGAAGGAGCACTAGCTTTGTAATACATGATCAAGACTTTGATGTAAGCTGCCAAGGTTCTGGAAATTCAAACACATTCAACTTCTTAGTTAGGAGCTCTATATGAAGTAGGGTTAGTATTATTGTTATTACTATATATATATATATATATATATATATTCTTTCTTTCACACTTAGTGTTATTTTCAAGTCGATTGATAGAGTGTTAACTCTGTTCTGATAGACTGAAAGAGATAGAGAGTGAATTGAATCTGTAAAGAATAAGGTTTGTCATGTAAACTCCGAACTAGCTCAACCTTTTCAAAAAGACCCCTAATAAATCATACTTTCCATGTGATAGTACTTACGAATTCAACCATGATTATTTTTTTTTTAATTTTCTTTAAAAGCATAAAAAAAAAAAAAATTATAATGGAAGTGGAGAATTATATAGATGAGGAAGAGTTTAGTATGTGATATAATCTAAATAATTACACCTTGTGCTACAAGTGTTTGATGAAGTATAAATTTATAGTATGGTGGATCTAAAAGCCTTATTGTTAACTTTATTCATGAAATACACAAGACACTAGTGATAGATCCGGGTTGGAGATCCACAACAATTTAGGGTATTTTTCATCATGTTTTGCAATGAGCATTTATGGGTAAAGCGTTAAAGCAGTAAAGAGCAAGGGATTCACGCGTATGGAAAGCCAAAACCAAGCATTTTGTACAGAGCATGATGTGCGTAGTAACGACGAACAATAGTTGAGCTATATGCAACGGATAAAAGGCGTATTTAGCCATAAAGTAGCAAGATTCATGGAGTTTTGCACTCATACAAGCAGATAACGAAGAAACGAGGTAGGAAAAAGAGAGGAACAAGGAGCGCGGGGCTCCGTTGAGCCTCATTCCCCTTTGGGTGATGAGGGTTTTACCTTAAGCTCAATGTAGTGTGCGTAAGGGAGAGATTCTTCCCAGCGTCGAGGAAAAAGGATGGAGGTGAAGGGAAACTAGAGCTTCCCGGAAGAAGGATTTGAACGCCTGGACTGCTCGAGCTCGGAGGAGCTCGTAAGAGAGAAAACGGAATTGAATGGAACAGTACGATAAGGAGCGTGTTGTTCGTAGAAAGTGATAATGTGACGTTGTGTTCACTTAGTATTTATAGGCATGAGGAGGGTGAAAAGTGAGCATCCGTGTGAAGGAAGGACAGAAAAGGAATTCCAATGGAGGCAAAGTATCCTCCGTCATGAATGCAGTGGTCCTCACTCTATAGTACATAGAGTCACGCGGACCGTATGTTACGCAGAACCTTGAGATCCTATTACACACTTATGGGATCTGGTCAGATCCTTCTATCTTTGCAGATGCCTGCAGATCCCACATGGCTTATGGGAGAAGGTAGACCCTCACAGCTTCTTGCATGGCCTACGATTCTTGATTGTATTGAGCGTCTGGTTCCCAGTATAATCTCTTTGATATTATACTACCACACGGAATAGCCTCTGTCGATCATCATATAAAAGTAATACTTATTTCCATTAATGGCGTTGTTGATGCTAGTTCCGTCTAGGATTTATTATTCCTTTCATAGAGGTAAGGTTCCCGCCTCTATTGTGACATCTGACACATCAGTTTCCCTAGGAACTGTAGTCTAAGGTTAAGGCAAGTGTATTCCCCATTATCTTGAGTTATTTAGGGAGGATGGCTGATATTAATCCCTATCAGCTACTCCCCCCCAGGTCCAGAAGAACCAATATGAGGGCTTCTGACGGGTATTTTGGCGGGAAAATGAATCTTGCTTTGGCTATTGCTTCTTTTTTCCCCTCTCTCTCTCTCTCTCTCTCTCTCTCTCTCTCTCTCTCTCTCTCTCTCTCTCTCTCTCTCTCTCTCCTTTTTTTTTTTTTTTTTTTTTTTTTTTTTTTTTTTTTTTTTTTTTTTTTTTTTTTTTTGCAGATGTCTGATGGCGTGGGAAATCGAAACGCGGTTATCCTCCCGAGGATAGAGTTGAACCTGTTTCCTTTACTCATCATTGCTTTTTCCCTTAGGGTGAAAGAATACAGAGCTATTTAAAATATATTTTAAAATAGGCATTATTATTATTTTATCTGCAGGCGAAAGGGCAATCCCCTTTTTCTAAAACGTCATGGGGTGATAAGTAGGAAACCACTCCACTCTTTTTCCTCAACTTCTTCATCCTTCTCCCTGCATTTTGCTTCAAAAAGCTAAGAGCGATATTGCGAATCGTCTGCCGCTCCCAGCGATTACGCCGACGACTGCCTTTCCTTTTTGTCCTTTTTCAGGTATTCCATTACTATTTTACTTTCCTATACTTGTGCATAGGCCTTCTTTTGAATTTATTGAGATTAGGGTAACCTTTACTGTTTCCCCTGTTCTTATTTTGAGGGAACATTGCTAGCCCCAATTTTTCTATATGGTGAGACTGACTACGATGTGAATGTGACTGATGCTTTATCCTTAGAACTATCACTCAGTTATTAAGATTTGTAGAGTTTGGATTTATTTCTATTATTCGCAACCCCACCATCTATCATTATTTCTTGGTGATTACCTCTGCCTTGCAGTTATGGATTCCACCAAGCTAGGCATGGGGCAAAAAGCTCGAGAGAAGCTATTACAAATGATGGAGCAGACAAGATCTGGTGGTTCCTCTCCCACCTTATCATTGGGTAATACCTCTACCCAGGAGCCTACGGGTCCTGGGGGTTGTAACACTTCTCGGGAGAGTCCCCGAGAGGTAGAATTGGTAAGCCTCGAATGAAGCCTTACTTCCCTCGCCTGGTTGCCCCTAGTCGATCAACTTCATTTTCTCCTATTTTCACTGATGAGGATGTTGGTGCTTCCGCTCTTGTCTCTTTAGTGCCTTATTCCTCTTCCCCTAAGAGGAAAAGTGATGTTGGGAATTGTTAAGAACAAAGTGTTAAGGGGGAACTCCTATGGGACACTTCGAAGTGAGTCAAATGTCTGTTTTGATTTGATCCCAAAACCCCAAGTGTTCTATTCCCAAGCGACCCTATTTGGTGTAGAAAATAGGTTAGAAAATTTTTCTAAGCCAACTCTATTAGGATGGCTCTATTTTGCTTAGGTACTTAGACTGCAGATAGTTCAAGTGAAGGCCACTCACTAGAGTGTGTTTTCAATCGAAGCGAGTCTAACCAACCAAAGTGAAGCGTGCCGATGCAAAACGAAGCGAAGCGAGCGCTACAGTGGAATTGAAGCGAGTCCACCAAAGCGAAGCGAAGCGAGCGCTACAGTGAAAAGACGAAGCGAGTCAACGCGGGTCAACACTTACTAAAGCAGTCACTTCGGAACTCACTTCCCAAGTACTCGCTACATAGTGACCTTGAAGCGACTCGATTCGAAGCGGACGCTACAACTTCAAAGCGAAGCGAGCCACTACCTACCAGAAAGCGACAGCACACTTTCCGCTCCGATTTTGAACTCCAGTCAACTGGAGATCTCCGCATTAATTACGAGATCTCCACGTGTCGATCGTGGAGAGGAGCAGAGGAGTTGACTGCCAGGCCGACAGGGCGCCGCTACAGTACTGGCTCGCTTCAGTTACTGTTAAGTTTGTAACTTAGCCATTTTCGGCAAAGAGACAAACTGCGCTCCTGCAAATGCAACTACCTGCGCAAAGTACTGTCGAGAGGAGGAGGGACAAAGCCACCAACCAAGCAACGGATCTCAGCATCCCTCCGCCTATAAATAGTGAAGGATGAAGACGAAGAGAAGTAGAACACTACTTGAGCATTCGAGCCTACTGCAAACAAACACTCCCAGCCTTAGAGCAAATTCTGAGTCTTTGTTTCCAAGTGTTCTCCGAGTTTCAGTCTCATCGGAACTCGTCTTCACAACCTTCACACTTAGAGTCTAAGCCTATTCCATATCCAAGCTTAGAAGAAGAGCTCTACCCATCTTTACACTCATTGTAAAGAGCTCTTCATAGTGTGTCGTCGTAAACCAAAAACCCTAAATCTGTTGTTAGGTTTTTGTGTTCGTCGTCGTTAGGTTGTTTTGATCCAAGGCCCTTCTTTCATCGATTGAACAAGCCTTGATCATAGAGTCTAGATCCAAGCTTGCACTTACATCGTTTGTGTAAAGCTCGATCGAAGCTAGGCTGTAAGGAGAGCCCGCAATCTCCCTGTCTGTTGTTTGGACTGAAGCGAGTGAAGCTTCCAGTCCAGTTTAGGTTTGTGTAGTGAACCCGTAATCACTGCGTCTGTCGTCAGATCCAAGCGAGTGAAGCTCGATCTCGACTAGGCCTTTGAAGAGCCCGTAATCTTCAAGTTCTTGATTGAAGAGAACTGTTGCCGAGTGCAACAAGTGGACGTAGGAGCGTTATCTCCGAACCACTATAAATCTCTGTGTCGTATCTCTCTAACCCTAAACTCTTTACTTTGATTATTCATTGCATATTGCATCTAAACAAACATAATCTGGAATTTTAATTACTTAGGAAAAACATTAGCTCACCAAATTCCGCACAAAGAGTAAAGTCTCACTCTTGATCAAGCTTGAAGCTTAGGTCAAGAGAATCTTGATTGCTCTAGATCTAGCTCTCGGCTAGGTCTTAGTATTTCTACGAGCACTTTACTTCATACTCTGAGTTAAGGAATTTGAAGTTGAAAAACATCAAAATACGTATTCAACCCCCCCCCCCCCCCCTCTACGTATTTTTCCTTTAACAAACCGGGACCAACAAGTGGTATCAGAGCAGCAGTTCTTTCGAGCCTCTGCTTTGCATATCTGAAGCGAGTCCCCACTCGCTTCACGTTGTCTCACTGAACCGGATCCTATTTCCTGAGTGCTTCAAAAACCTCACCCACACATATTGCATTTACTGCTGATAGTTTGCTATGTCTACATATAGTGCATCCAGTCTTCCACAGTTCTCTATCGAAGGATACGAGACATGGAGTTTCCGAGTCGAGAGCTTCCTATGCTCCATCCACGACCGGATGTGGGAAGTTATAGAGGACGGACCAATCGAGATCAAGAAAGCCATATCTGTGAACGTCCCAGCTGCTGAAGGACGCGAAGCTCATGTCAGACAAGAATATGTCGAGAAGGACAAAGATGAATACAATGCCAACGATTTCAAGATCGCCAACCTTGATAAAATCGCACGTCACACGATGCAGAGCACCGTATCGGATGCCTACCTTCCTAGGATCAGGAAGTGTGCGACGGCGAAGGAAATGTGGGAAACCCTAGCCCTCATTTCACAAGGAACGGACAAGATCAAAGAGAACAAGCTCGCCGTACAAATGCGGGAGTTTGAAAGCTTGATAATGAAGCCAGGAGAGTCCATCGACGCCTTCGAGCTGAGAGTCACCAACATCATTGCAACTCTCAACTCACTTGGGAAGGAACTCACATATAAGGAAGTCAACCTGAAGATTGTCCGAGCTCTCACGAGGAAGTGGCAGACAATGAAGGAGCTGTACCTAGCTACCAAAGATCTATCAAAGCTCACACCGGAGATTCTGCTCTCCGAACTCAAAGCTCATGAATTCGATCTGAATCGAATGAACCTTGACGAAGAGGATGAAGCTCCCACGACGTTAAAAGGTGTAGCTTTCAAAGCTGCAGAAGGGCCAAGTGACCAGTCGTTAGCCAAGATGACGAGGGAAGAGTTGGAAGAACATGTTGCGCTCTTATCCAAGAACTTCAACAAAATGAACTCGAGTGGGCAAGTACAAAAGATTCTACAAGCAATACAAAGGGAGGAGCACTGATGCTCGAGAAGGAAAAGGGAAGAGAGAAGAGACGACTAAGCCGATCTCAAGGGACATGATGGAAGTGGAGTGCTACCACTGCCACAAGATGGGTCACTACAAATCCGACTGTCCGAAGCTGAGTGCAAAAGAGAGAGAGGAACTGAGAGCAAAGAGGGATGCTCCGAGGCGAGCGCTCGTAGCGAGTGAAATGCCGGTCGCTTTAACTGAAGAAGTCTCAAGCGACTCGGATGCATTCACAGATCCCAACTCCAGTGAGGGAGAGGATCTTGGACTCATGGCGCTCACCGACGAGGAAACAGGAGAGGTATTCATCTATCCCTCACCTAGTTCAATTACACTCGCACACACTCACCAAGAGGAAGCAAATTCCTCTACATGGAGTGAGTTGTTTGACAAGCATATCAAATTGTCAAGCGACCACGAAGTGTTGAAACAAGCTATGTCTCAAAGCGAGAAGGAGAACCGAAAGCTAGCCACTGAGCTTGACCAAGTCAAACTTAACTTAAGGGCTATGACTAGTAAGTTCGAGGATCTCTTCGCGAGACATCAAAGCTTGGAAGGAAGGTATGAAACCCAGTCCGCTCTAGTTGCCAACTTGAACAAAGCTTCGTATGCTAGGCAGGCACTAGAGAGCTCACTTCTACCTTTTGGTAGAAAGGGTGGACTCGGATATGAGGGTGGACCTTCCAAGCCGACTGTCTTTGTTGGTGCTTCTCACACGACACCATCAGTCACTTTGGAAATGCCCACTGCATCCAAAGCAACCACCAACAAGGATAAAGGCCAAATGGCTGAGAACCCTAAGAAGAAGCCAATGAAGATGTCTATATCTTCAAGGGCAGAAACTATGGGCAAGCAGAGACCAACTGTCCCTAGCACTTACAATGCTAATGCTTACCAATTCAAAGGTAAAGGGAAACCAGTTGTAGCTTCTAAGTCTCAGGCCAAGACACCAGAGACAAAGGATCTCCCTTTTAAGAAAAGGAGTAATGTCTTTGTGTCACGTTATCCGGACTGGAGATGGTCCAACCGGACTAACGTTGAGGGGGAAGAATTTGAAGCACCAAAGAGGCCGCTTCGAACTCCCAAGGTAACTCAAGCGAGTCGGGGTCAAAACCCTAGTTGGACCGCTTTGAGAAAACCTAGCGAGCCGCTTCAACAGACTGTAAAACCTAAGTCAGTCTCTAAGCCCGTAGCTAATCCGAAGCGAGTCGCTTCAGGATACAAGCCAAAGGGTAAGAGCATGGGTATGCCTCAAGCGAGCCGCTATCCCTCTTGCACACACTGCTGCACGTGTGAAGCTGCTTTAAGGCAGAAGTCATAGTTTTCAAAGGTCGAGAAACCCAAAGCACAAGCTACCTTTCAAAAGAAAGTGAAGCAAGTGTGGGTACCTAAGGGAACTAACCTGCAAGGACCCAAACTGATTTGGGTACCAAAATCTGTCTAATTGCAGGTGTGAGCCGTGGATCCCATGCCATGTGAGGGTCAACAAATCTGGTATTTGGACAGTGGATGTTCAAGACACATGACCAGCATGAGAGCTCTACTTCATGACTACATAGAGAAGAAGGGTCCACACGTCACTTTTGGTGATAACTCTCGAGGAAGCACCAAAGGGTACGGCGCACTGAAAGTCGGAAAGCTCACGATTGAAGAAGTCTCCTACGTGGAAGGACTCAAGCACAACTTGCTATCCATTTCACAATTCTGTGACAAGGGATACAAGGTGGAATTTATTTCCAATAAGTTCATTGTAAAGAGCAAGCTCACTGCCCAGATTGTGCTAACTGGAATTAGACAAAGGAACGTCTATATAGCACACAATGGGACAGCTGCAAAGAGGAGACGTGCTTAGTAGCAAGGAGTGCTACAGAAATAGGATGGCTATGGCACAGACGCTTGAACCATCTCAACTTCAAAGCCATAAACCGCTTAGCTCGAAAGGGTTTGGTGCAAGACATACCAAATGAAGTCTTCATCAAAGACCATCCATGCTCACCATGCCAACGAGGGAAGCAGACGAAGAAGCACTTCGCCAGTCTCGAAGAAGCTTCATCAAAGCAAGTGCTCGAGCTGCTTCATATGGATCTGTTTGGTCCAGTCACTCCAGTTAGTGTAAATGGAAGGAAGTACACTCTAGTTGTAGTCGACGACTTCTCTCGCTACACTTGGGTTGTATTTCTCTTCAGTAAGAAGGAGACACTGACCAAGCTACCACAACTGCTCAAGCGATTGGCTGTGGAGAAGAATCAAGCGATTGTGACCATCCGCTCCGACAAAGGCACAGAGTTCCTGAACTCTACCATTGAAGCTTACTGCACGGAGCATGGTATAGCACATTAGACTTCCTCAGCACGCACGCCTCAACAGAATGGAGTTGCTGAAAGAAGGAATCGAATCATCAAAGAAGCCGTTCGAACCATGATTGCAGCCTCGAAGCTTCCAATAAAGTATTGGGCTGAAGCTGCCAATACAGCATGCTACACGCAGAATCGAACGCTTCTCTGCAAACGGCACGACAAAACACCATATGAAATATGGACAGGGAGAATTCCGAACATATCTTATTTCCATATCTTTGGTTGTAGGGTCTTCATCCATGACAATGGGAAGTCGCAGTTGAAAGCCTTTGAAAGCAAAGCTGATGAAGGAATATTCTTAGGATATTCTACATCAAGCAAAGCTTATAGGGTTTTCAACTGTAAAACCCTAATCGTGGAGGAATCACCCCATGTCGTATTTGATGAGTCTTCTTGAGTCTTCCACAGGAACAGGTTCAATCTAAGGAAGGAAAGACAAGCGAGGAACCCATCAATTCATTAACTTGGGACATGCTTGAGGATGATGAAGAAATCAAGGGCTCAAGCGAGCAGAATGTCCAAGGAAAAGTTGAAGCTGCCCCCAAGATTCCTGAAGCGAGTGCAGGCCAAGCATCCAATCCAGTCGCTACAGAAGGTGAAGCGAGCGACCAAGAAGAAGATGAAGATGAAGCTGGCGGATCCAAGCGTGCATGGCTCAAGAATCACTCACCAAGTCAAATCATTGGAGATCCATCCAAGGGTGTAGTGACCAGAAGTCAAGTGTTTGGAGAAAGTGCCATGTTCAGTTGCTTTCTCTCAAACATTGAGCCGTCATGCGTGGAGGAAGCCCTAGCCGATTCAAATTGGGTGATCGCCATGCAAGAAGAGCTGAATTAGTTCACCAGAAACGACGTATGGTATCTCGTGGATCGTCCCAAATTTCAGCATGTGATTGGCACCAAGTGAGTGTTCAAGAACAAGACGGACGAGGACCACAACGTTGTGAGGAACAAGGCGCGTCTCGTCGCCAAGGGCTACTGCCAAGAGGAAGGAATCGATTTTGATGAGACCTTCGCTCCAGTGGCACGGCTTTAAGCAATCAGACTATTCCTAGCCTATGCAGCGGCCAAGAAATTCAAAGTCTACCAGATGGATGTGAAGAGCGCGTTCCTCAACGGTGAATTAAAGGAAGAAGTCTATGTGGAGCAGCCACCGGGTTTCGAGCAAGGAGATAAGGTGTATCGATGAAGAAAGCCCTATATGGATTGAAGCAAGCTCCCAGAGCTTGGTATGATACCCTTTCTCAATTCCTAGTGGATAATGGATTCCACAAAGGAAAGATAGATCGAACCCTATTCTCCATCAATCATGGAGATGATATGCTATGGGTTCAGATCTACGTGGACGACATCATATTTGGGTCACCAAACCAGTCGCTTAGCGAGAAGTTTGGAGAGCTCATGAAGACCAAATATGAGATGTCAATGATTGGCTTGATGAGTTGCTTTCTAGGTCTTCAAGTGAAGTAGCAGGATGATGGCATCTTCATCAATCAAGCTAAGTATACAAGAGATATGCTTGCCAAGTTCGGTGTTCAGCATGCCAAAGCTGTGAAGATTCCAATGAACACGAACTGGAAGATGGAGCCAGACATAGATGGGAAGTCTGTGGATGCTACAGACTACCGAGCTTTGATCGGATCCCTTCTATATCTCACTGCAAGTAGGCCGGATATAGCTTTTGCAGTTGGAGTCTGTGCTCGCTTCCAAAGCAATCCCAAGCACAGCCATCTTGAAGCTGCCAAGAGAATTCTTCGATATTTGAAGGGCACTGTCAATATGGGGCTGTGGTATCCAACGGAGGATAATTTGGAGCTCACTGGATATTCAGATGCTGACTATGGAGGGTGCCGAATCGATAGGAAATCAACTTCGGGCACTTGTCAGTTCTTGGGAAGCAAGTTGATCTCATGGTTTTTGAAGAAGCAGACGAGTGTAGCTACTTCAACGACTGAAGCCGAATATATGGCCGCTGGAAGCTGCTGTTCACAAATTCTATGGCTTCATCAGCAGTTGAAGGACTACAATGTTGAAGCAAATGAAATTCCTATATTCTGCGACAACAACAGTGCGATCTGCATCTCTCAAAATCCAGTGCTTTACACCAGATGCAAGCACGTGGAAATCCGACATCACTTCATTCGTGATCATGTCGAGAAGAAGGATATCAAGCTCGAGAAAATCCATACCGATCTCCAGCGAGTAGATATCCTCACCAAGCCTCTAGCTGAGTCCCGTTTCAATCAGCTATGCATGGAATTAGGGTTGCTAGACCCTGGTGAAGAGTGCTAGATCCAGGATGCACGAAGGAGTGGTCGCTAGTTCTTCGTAGCATCACTCGCTTCGGATCTTCACCAACTCAAGCGAGCCACTTCAAAATCTTACTCGCTTGAAGAAGGAGAAATAAGGTGGAGAAAGGTGGAGTGTTGGAAGATGTTCCCTACCCGCTTACAGGAATTGTTAAGCCATTGGTTAAGGGGGAACTATTGTTTGCTCTCGGAGCAAGCTAATTCCAAAGCGAGCAAGGAAAGCTGCTACCTAGCCTAGGATTCCTAGCGAGTGGGTATAAACACTCGCAAGTGCCGTTTCTAGTAACGGTTGTGGGGTCTTGTATCGGGCCTTCCCACGTAAAAACGGTGAAAGCTTAGGCAGGGCTGGCACCTAGACCTTGTGTCCTCTTCCCATCTTTCCGCCGAAGAGAAGCAATCCTTACTCACTCTTCATTGAGTCGAGCTGCCGGATGTCTATTCATTCCTCCCCCTCTTTGAATCTTTGCATCGCTTCAATTTGCCCTAGCTTGGGTCAAAGCGAGTCGATTGCAAGTTCATTCTGTAGCTTATAGGAGGAAGCTTGAAGGTTTACCTTTTTCTACAAAAGGTTGCAGGGCTGGTGACATGATTCTGCGTAAAATACGAGATTGTCTTGTCAGAGCATTCTCATTGTCATCCTGTCCATTTCTGCTCTGAGATAAGGACTTGTACTCATCCCCCATTCGTCGTGAATATGTACACTTATGTGAAGCTCCCCTCTGGGTTGTAGTAAGCTTGTGTACTATATTCATTTTCTCCCCCATTCACTTCGATGGAGGACTCTCTAATTCGTAGAGGAAGATGAATGCCATGAAGATGAATGCCATGAAGAAGAATGCTAGGAAGATAAAGCTTCCAACAAACGTCAACAGGTGGTATCATCAAGCTTGAAGTCACCACTTGCAGGACCAACAAATGCATTCATCAACAAGTGGTCTCAACAAGTGAAGTCCAAATCAAATGATGTCTTCAATAAGTGGTATCAATATCCTACGAAGTGAGATTGACTGGTAAGTGTTTAAATTTTTAAGTACACTAAGTGAGCTGAAGTGTGCTAGAAACCTTCACTCACTATGTGGAAAATATGAAATGAATCTGACACATATACAAAGAGGAAAACATTCTTGTTTATCCTCGAAGTATGTAAGTCAGAAACATTTTAAATTAAGCAAAGAAATTTCATTTCTTATTCCAGTCACTACTCATGACGAAGCGAGTGCCACGTCACTCAAGCAAGTCATCGCAAGCGAGTGCGGAGCAGTCACGCCAAGCAAGTACTTCGCAAGCGAGTAGAAGCCAAACGGTTACTCTCGTAACGAGCGGGTACGAAGCGAAGCGTATGAGCTGTCAGCACTCGAGTGCCAAATTTCACTTTTTACTTTAGCATTTAATGCAGCGGCGCGTAGAAAGAGGAATGACAGGCGCGTGCACGTCAAGCCGAGAAAAGCGGGAAAATCGCCCTCAATCCAGCCGTCGAATCTGAACAGTTTTTAAATCTCAACCGCTGGATTGACGCCTATTGGAGAGACGAATCAAAAGCTGCCGCGTGGCAACGCCAAGTCAAGATGGCGGTTCACTTTTCCTGTGATGAAGTCGGACACATCAGATCCATCACCGAAGCTCCGCCGCCTCCGCACAGGATCTTCGAAGATATTACTGTCTTGCCCCTGCCTCGTCAGCCGAACCCTAGTTCTATATATATGAAACGCCGAAGACCTGCAGAAAAATTCACAACTCTCAAAAATTGCCATTTTCGTGAAATCTTTGCACCTCTGCAAATTCACGAGCCTAAAACCCCTCAAAATCTCAAACTTTTCTCAAATCTCTCTACAAATAAATCATGGGCAAGAAGGAGAAAACCGAAACGATGGAGGACTTCCTGAAAACTCTCAATGACAACATCAACGTAGAACCACACCTCGACGAGGACGTGGTGATGGAAAACGGTTTCTTCCGCAGGGCTGTGACCACGGCCGGCCTGTGGAAGTTCGTGACGGCAAGGCCACAGCGGATTCTGGCCAAGGCCGTCGCCGAGATTCTCCTAAATCTTAGAGAAGGAGAAGAAACGTCAACCTTCACTCATCCATAGGAGAGAACGCCTGTGGTGGTCGAGTTAAGCCGTCTAGCCCGTGTGTTCGACTTACCGATGGTTGGACCAGTTTCATTGTCAGAACTTGAAATGTCAACTCAAGTGGAGTAAGCTCGATTTGCCAAAAGGAGAGGCGTGAAGTTTGGAAATCCGAAGTTAAGCAACTTCAGGAACGATTTAGCGGCTCCGTTTAACTTAATCTGCGAGTTGTACACGAAGTCGGTACTGTGTGGTGTTGGTTCGCTGAGCCAATTGTCAGACACCAAGATCTACGCCACCTCTGTCATAGTTGACAGCTTGACAGGGACAAGCTTCAACTGGCACCGCTGGTTCATCAACCAGATACATGAAGTTGCGGCGGATTTCAAGTACGAACAGGGAAGTACCAGTGAGATCGTTCGCAAGGGAAAGTTAAAGTTTTTCTCCAGAATCTCCTACGCTCTGGAGACACTGTTCGAGAACATGCGGTGGACAGGCAAGAGGGATACGGCACCATACAAGAAGAACACCATCTATTTTGATTCATGGAAAATTGAGAAGCTTCCGATGGATCGGGACTGCATCAACGTGATAGTCCTCCCTTCCGCTCCAGTCATTGAATCCTGTAGCGAGGCGGAAGAAGAAGTTCAAGCTCCTTCACCATCGAAGCGAGTGTCGAGGAAAGCAAGGTCGAGGCGACCACAGAGACTGAGAAGCGTCACCACTATAATCGGAACGAGCGAGGCTGAGGAGCAGCCGCTCGAGAAGATAGCAGAGGAAGAAAATCCCCAACCCTCACCAGAAAAAGAGCTACCCCAGCCTTCACCCCCCAAAGACCAAACATCCCACACCCCACAAACTCAAACCCATCAACCACCCGAACCTCAAACCTCCACCATAGCTCAACCCCATCCCCAGAAATCACCCTACTCCACACAGGAAGAAGAATCCACTTCTTCTCTCCCAGCCCTCAATCTTCCCTTCTGCAGCACAACTATTGAAGGAATGTACTCCTTCTTCGTCCCAACCACTCAACCCCAATCTACCCAACCCAAAGCTACTGAAGCTTCCAACCCCAGCTCTCCATCCTCATCAGCCGAAAGCGCTGATACCGCCCAAACAGCCAAAACAGCCGAAACCATCCCCACTATCATCCCAGGAACTCCCCAATCTCCGACCGAGGAAGAAAAGATCCTGGAACGCTACGTTAAGGACCGGGAGCAAGCGGCCGAGCTCATCCGCGAACGCTACCCCTCCTTGGAGATGTCCGATAGCTTCTTCTCCAGCGCTGTAGACTTCCTCACATATATCACGTACAGAGGAACAGAGTACTACAAGATCTTCAATCTGCGCAAGGCAAGGCAATGGAGGAAGAGGTGATCGAGGCCAAGGAAGTGGAAGTGCTCAAGTTTGCCGGAGTAGATGGTTTCCACACGTTCATCAATGAGGCTAACTACTGGGAGGTGCTCGACGCAAGGGTGATGAAGGAGTACCTTGATGCACCCATCCCAGAACGCGTGCCCTCACAGTTTGAACTCCAATTGATGAAGGAAAATGAAGCGGAGGTGGAAGTGAAGGAGGTGGTGATCTCTAATCTGCAGAGTGAGATCACCAGGAAGGATGTTGAACTGACTACGAAGGTGTTGGAGGTCAATAATCTGCGTGCAGATTTTGACAAAAAGAAGAGTGAGCTGGAGAAGTTGGTTGAGGAGAAGGAGAGATTGCTAGAGGAGAAGGAAAACTTGCTGAAAGAAAAGGGGAAGCAAGCAGAAGAGTCAGCAAAGGACGCTCAGGAGTCCAAGCAATTGCTTGAGGCTGAGCGTAGCAGGTTGAGGGAAGTGAATGCCAAGCTTGTGGCATTGGAGGGTGAGAAGAAGGAACTGAGGATGAAGTTGGAGAGAGAGAGGAAAGAGTTGGAGAAGAAGAAGGGAGAGGAAATCAAGCTCGGTAGTGAGCTGACAAGAGAAAAACTGAAAATTCACGGCCTTGAGAAGGAGGTACAGGTGCTCAATAGTAAGCTAGATGAAGCGAATGCTGAGCTAACGAGCAGGGGGAAAGCAGGCCTTGATGTTGCTCTCAAGCAAGCTCAGCTTGCTAACGATATTGAAAAGGCACGGAAGAAGGCCGGAGAATTTGCTATTCGAATGGCTGGAGCTGCTCAAGTCTACGTGACTTTAAAGCAAAAGCAGAATGTTGTTGCTACTACTGCTCAAGCAGAGTTGGAAGCATCACAGAAATTCTTTAACCTCTAATTACAGGAAGAGCGCAAGCTAATCCGTGCAGATATAGAAGCTGAGCTGGATGCTCGGTTCATAAATGTTGAGTCGTTGGAGAACTTGATGCGGTCAGTAAGGGAAAGGGAGAAGCAATGCACCTACTTACTTGACGAGATCTCTGTAAAGACAGCAGAGCTTGTCCTTTCCCAGGAGAATGTATTTGCAGCACGAGCTGAAACGATGCTTCACGATGTGCTGAGCAAACTGATGGTCATCCACCAATCCATCAGCGAAACGGTGATTACAACCATCCCCGGCAGTCTTGATGATGCCAAAAAGGGGGAAAACATGCAGAAATTACCTATTGAATCTGGAGATGTTGGAGGGTCGAGTAGTAGAAGTGATACGATCCTTGACGACCGAATTGAAGACGCACGCGGAAGGAATAATAAGATCGAACGAAATTGATGGATATTCCAATATACCTAAGATCTAATCCTATAAATGATATAAGTCAGTTCTATGAACAGCCTATACCCCAAATAGCGATCGTCTTAGTCACACGGGAACGATGAATGACACACAACGAGGTTTGATTTACTCCCTGATTCGCCGGATAATGAATTCGTCTTGGAATAATCAAGAGGAATTCGAAAACTCTCAAGAGAGAATAAACTCACAATAATATTAATGATAAGATCTAACTGATTTTCGTCCACAAAGACCCCCTTATATAGAGAGGCAAATAAAACCATCTAAACCTAATCTAACTAGGAAATAACTGACCCAAAGTCATTGGTATGGCCCAACCCATTAACCAACATGATAAAAACCCAAAAACAAGTCTTTTAAGGCCCAAAAACGTGGCCTGACTCAAAACACACGAAAATTAAAATAAAGTCTTCATTCTTTAGCCCGAACGCACTCGATAAAGTTAATGACTCGCGGGCTGTCCGGTTCGCCTTCTCCAATGGGCTTCTTCATCAATTCTTGAGCCCAAACTTCTTGGATCAATCCTTGCAAGCCTTCCTTGAACTTCTTAGCTCGAGCTCTCGTCACCGGCCCTTCGGGAACACGAACAGGATCTTGATTCATCGAACCTTGGACTCCATCAAGAAGGATCGAAGCGAGAGGCTTGATCGAAGGGGGAACTGGAGGTGTAGGAAGTAGTGCAGTGGAGGAAGTGGTCGATGAAGCTAGAGCCGAGCTAGCTAGGATAAAGGGCAAAGAAAAGGTAACGGAGGAGCCCCGCTTACCGTTGACCGGAAAACTTCTAGGCTCCTCAATCGCCACTCATCCCGTTGTTCCTTTAACCAAGGAACAGAAGGAGCGACAGATTGCAGAAGATGAGGCCCTGGCCCGCTCTTTGGAGAAAGAATTCGAGCTTAAAAGAGCTGCCACTCAAGCAGGTGCATCCTCGCAAGCGCCCGCTTCGGCATCTGCCCCTGCTTCAACACAGGCACTCACTTCAGTTCCTGCCGGAACTGTTCTAGCCAGTGAAGCTACCACTCAAATGCCACCACCACCTCCAGCTCCGAAACTGTCTTTGAAGCGAGCAACGCCTGAAACAAGGGAAGATGACCCTGCTGCCAAACGTCAAAAGATGCAGCAAGTGGTCAAAAAGAAGGCCAGTCGCTTCGAGAAGAGGCAGAAGAAGAAGGAAGAAAAGATGAGGAGGAAGGAGAAGGATGAAGAGTCTGAAGCCGTTTCACTCCAAGCCTGGGTGGACACTGGCAAAATAACACTGAAGGAGATGATCGATTCCGGTCGCTACCCACCCGAAGAACATGACTTCATTCAGAAGCGATTGAATGATATGAGTCCCAAGTGGAGCAGTGACGCCAGTGCTCAATTCAACTCCATCATGAAAGAAATGAAGAGCAGGACGGAGGAGGAGCTGGCAACTCGAAGAGATCATCATCCTGATTCGAGACAGATCGAGGACTTCATTCCGAGAGACCTTCTCGACACTTGGCTGATTCTGAAGGACAAGTTCATAAAGGCCTACTACTGGTGGAAGGTAGTGCCGTACCAAGACAAGTGCTCGCGGATGGAAGCGCTCAATAACTTCTTGCGCCAATACAACGAGAGGTGTCGGAAGATCTTCACTCTGACAGAGGAAGCTAAGCCCCTACCTCTCATCGTCAAAGTGCCAGCAGCGAAGGACTTTCCCATGCCTCTCCAACCGAATTCAAATATTCCTTATCGGAAGATAATTGACGCGGAAGTGGATGAAGCTCTGAGATTGGAGAGAAGATGGAGAGAAAACCAGTTCAACATCAGGACGATGGAGTCAAATGTCCTGTCTGCTTACTACTTGGAAGATGAGAAGAAGGAGGAGGAGAAAGAAGAGGAGAAGGAGGAACGTGATGAAACTGCAGGAAACCTTTGAGTTTCAAGTTTCATATTTTTTTTTGGTGAACTGCTTGTTCATTTATCCAAATTTCAATTTCTGTCAAATTGCGTCATTTACTCGCTTTGTGAATGACCTTCTTTAATGCTACAAAACTCAATAATTTAACCGAAAAAAAAAAAAAAAAAAAAAAAAAAAAAAAAAAAAAACGCGGGGGGCGGGGGGGGGGGGGGGGGGGGGGGGGGGGGGGAAAGGAACTTAAAAGAAAATTACAAACGAAGCTGCAAAGGACGCAGTCGCTTGAAGTTCTTTCCACAGTTAGATAGACTAGATTTCAATAATCTTAAGTCTTTGGGTTTTGGCATCATCAAAAAGGGGGAAATTGTTGGGAATTGTTAAGAACAAAGTGTTAGAGGGGAACTCCTATGGGACACTACGAAGTGAGTCAAATGTCTGTTTTGATTTGATCCCAAAACCCCAAGTGTTCTGTTCCCAAGCGACCCTATTTGGTGTAGAAAATAGGTTAGAAAATTTTTCTAAGCCTACTCTGTTAGGATGGCTCTATTTTGCTTAGGTACTTAGACTACAGATAGTTCAAGTGAAGGCCACTCACTAGAGTGTGTTTTCAATCGAAGCGAGTCTAACCAACCAAAGTGAAGCGTGCCGATGCAAAGCGAAGCGAAGCGAGCGCTACAGTGGAATTGAAGCGAGTCCACCAAAGCGAAGCGAAGCGAGCGCTACAGTGAAAAGACGAAGCGAGTCAACGCGGGTGAACACTTACTAAAGCAGTCACTTCGGGAACTCACTTCCCATGTACTCGCTACATAGTGACCTTGAAGTGACTCGATTCGAAGCGGATGCTACAACTTCAAAGCGAAGTGAGCCACTACCTACCAGAAAGCGACATCACACTTTCCGCTCCGATTTTGGACTCCAGTCAACTGGAGATCTCCGCATTAATTACGAGATCTCCACGTGTCGATCGTGGAGAGGAGCAGAGGAGTTGACTGCCAGGCCGACAGGGCGCCGCTACAGTACTGGCTCGCTCCAGTTACTGTTAAGTTTGTAACTTAGCCATTTTCGGCAAAGAGACAAACTGCGCTCCTGCAAAAGCAACTGCCTGCGCAAAGTACTGTCGAGAGGAGGAGGGCCAAAGCCACCAACCAAGCAACGGATCTCAGCATCCCTCCGCCTATAAATAGTGAAGGATGAAGACGAAGAGAAGTAGAACACTACTTGAGCATTCGAGCCTAGTGCAAACAAACTCTCCCAGCCTTAGAGCAAATTTCGAGTCTTTGTTTCCAAGTGTTCTCCGAGTTTCAGTCTCATCGGAACTCGTCTTCACAACCTTCACACTTAGAGTCTAAGCCTATTCCATATCCAAGCTTAGAAGAAGAGCTCTACCCATCTTAACACTCATTGTAAAGAGCTCTTCATACTGTGTCGTCGTAAACCAAAAACCCTAAATCTGTTGTTAGGTTTTTGTGTTCGTCGTCGTTAGGTTGTTTTGATCCAAGGCCCTTCTTTCATCGATTAAAGAAGCCTCGATCATAGAGTCTAGATCCAAGCTTGCACTTACATCGTTTGTGTGAAGCTCGATCGAAGCTAGGCTGTAAGGAGAGCCCGCAATCTCCCTGTCTGTTGTTTGGACTGAAGCGAGTGAAGCTTCCAGTCCAATTTAGGTTTGTGTAGTGAACCCGTAATCACTGCGTCTGTCGTCAGATCCAAGCGAGTGAAGCTCGATCTCGACTAGGCTTTTGAAGAGCCCGTAATCTTCAAGTTCTTGAGTGAAGAGAACTGTTGCCGAGTGCAAGTGGACGTAGGAGCGTTATCTCCGAACCACTATAAATCTCTGTGTCGTATCTCTCTAACCCTAAACTCTTTACTTTGATTATTCATTGCATATTGCATCTAAACAAACGTAATCTGGAATTTTAATTACTTAGGAAAAACATTAGCTCACCAAATTCCGCACAAAGAGTAAAGTCTCACTCTTGATCAAGCTTGAAGCTTAGGTTAAGAGAATCTTGATTGCTCTAGATCTAGCTCTCGGCTAGGTCTTAGTATTTCTACGAGCACTTTACTTCATACTCTGAGTTAAGGAATTTGAAGTTGAAAAACTTCAAAATACGTTTTCACCCCCCCCCCCCCCCCCCCCCACGTATTTTTCCTATAACAAACCGGGACCAACAAGTGAGTCTTCCTCCCTCTTGGCTAGAAAGAAGGGGAAGGTATTGGAGAGTTCTCCTTCCGCTCAAGAGTTAAGCCTTGAGCAATTGCGAGAGAATCTTTCTCAATCTGAGAAGAGCAGAGAGCAACTCCAAACGGAAGTCCGCCAACTTCGTGGCTTCTTGCTAGCTAGAGAGGATCACACACTTTTTCTCTCTGAGCGAATAAAGGAACTCGAGAGAGCCTTGAAGGCCTCATCTGAGAGGGTAGAGCAGCTAATGGAAATTCAAGTAGCAGAAATAGCGCAGCTGACACTTAGCTACGAACAGGAACTAGGACAAACCCGAGCTTCCTCATTTACTCAAGCGCGGAGAGAAGGGATATGCCAGGGTGTTTCTTCTGGAGTCAAAGACTGCAGGTCTAACTTGTTGATGACCCCTTACGGTCAGGCCTTCCTGGATTCCCTGATCAAGCGCTTGCCTGAAGCTTATCTTCATTCTCACGATTTTTGATTGCGTTTGTTTGAGCCTCTCACTGCGTGGACAGCTTCCGCTATCCTTGAGTGCTGTCAGCAATTGGGTATCCCAGAGCGCGCAGCCGCTGTCAATGCAGAATCCATAGTAAGGATGTTCGACACAGAGCCTGAGTCCCTCCGAAGGGATCGCCCCCTTTCCTCCACAGGGCCATGGTATATGCATGCGCTGAAAGAGGCAGCTCAGATCCTTCGTCAACCTGCCAAGGCCACAAGGGATCTCCCCTCTTGGGAGGCGCCTTTGTTCCCTCTCTTTCCTCATAACACCATGGTTATGAGGTCTATTCGGAAGGTTTTTGACCAGGTATCTTTTTGTTTTCTATTGTTCGTTTTGTTTTTAGAGTTTATTCGCTTATTATGAAAATTCTCTCCTTTATTAGGAACTAAGAGAGGGAAGAGCTTCAAGCTCATCTACCAGCGAGGGAGGTGCTTCCTTATTACCCGTTCCTGAGGAGGTGAAGGATGGTTCAAATGAGAGAAACGCTCTGCAGATTCTTGCAGCCCCACTGAAGGGTGGTCCCTCTACCTCTTCTGCTTTGGCTGCTGTCGAAGAATGGTCTTCTTCTCATTCATCGAGCTCTGAGGATCTAGCTTCTGCTCCAAATCTATTCCCTTAATGTTGTTGCTTTGGATAAGATGTTTGTTGAACAATTTATATTTTGAGTATTTCTGATGGGGCGCTTATTCATGACCCTAAAATCATGCTATTGGGGCACAAACTATCGTTATTTTTTATTTAGGCCAGATGCTTCTTCGAGGCCTGTTTATAACATGTTTCTGTTATTTCTTAATCAACTTAGAATGTTATCTCTCTTATTCTTGTATTTATAGGGGCTTTACTTTTTACCCTGTTTCTACCTGCTGAAGCATTCTAAGATGGTGAGATAGAGATATTCCCAGTATTTTTAGGATGATGGGACAAAATAGTGGAGTAATATCTTGGTGTAAAATAGCGTTTTAAGATAATGGAAGCATTTTAAGATAATGGGATATGGGTACCCCCCCCCCCCCCCCCCTAGTGAGGTGTAAGGGACTGGAGGAATTACACCTCATTGAGGGCTAAACACATACGAAATATAACTACTTTAAAGATAAAGAGGTATGATCCGATGTTTCATACGTCAATTAATCATGGAATAAGAGTTTTTCAAAACGAGTAAGGGGTCGTAGCCCATCGTACTTTCTTCTTGAGAGTAATTCTCAGTTTTCCCTGCATATTTCTAGGGTGATACCTTTTCTTTGCTTGTCTCCTCAACATTTTCTTGGTCCAGCACTTCCATTGCGCTTTTTACTTTCGCCCTTGCCTGGGTTATCAAAGCTTCCCACTGCCCTTTCACAATTGGGGCGTGGCATCCGCCTGTGACTTCAGCTTCAGGTCCTTTGCTTTCGTTTATCTGTTGAAGCAGTTGTTTGGCTGGGTCCTGGGATATCATTAGCTCTCCAGGAGGGTTGTTGCTGGTGATCAGCAAGTGTTCCATTGAAGCGGAAAGGTTCTGGCCTTCTCCTGCTGGGGTTGGGGTTTTAAGCCTTTTCCCCTCGAGTTTCATCTCATCCCCTTCGGTGGTGGGTTCTGCCATCGGCCTTTTCCTGGCCTCTCCCGCTTGCACCGATTGGACATAGTATTTTCGCGAGACCTCTTGATCTCCCGATATTTGCCCCACCTGATTTCCCACGGGGAATTTCATCATCAGATAGTAAGTGGAATCCACTGCTTGGAACGGGTTTAATGCAGTTCTTCCTAAAATGACGTTGTAGGAAGATGGTTGTCGCACCACCAAGAAGGTGACTAGCTTTGACACTCGTGTAGGCCCTTCGCCCAGAGTGAGCATTAAATCAATTGATCCTAGCGACATCACAGGGTCTCCTGAGAAACCGTGTAGTGTCGTAGCTACCCCATTCAATGGCTTCTGGAGGCTCATTTGGTTGAAACAACTTTCAAATATAACATTGACCGCGGCTCTTGTGTCCACAAAGACTCTTTGGACCTGATATCTTTCTATTTCCACTGTGATGACCAACGCATCATCATGCGGGTGAATCACTTTCTGGTTATCTTCTGGCCCGAATGAGATTTCTGGTAGGGGTAGGCCTGCCTCAACCTTCCAGATCCCATGCCTTTCATGCATATGTAATTCTCTGGCAGATGCTTTTCTGCTTCTATTGGAGTCTCCCATGGTTGGTCCTCCATATATCATTTTAATGATGCCTTTGGGCTCTGGCCCTTGGCTAACATCAGTTGCTTTTCCAGGAGCTTCTTTACGCTTCTTGTTTTGCTCTGTTTCTCTTTTGACATACTCCAAGAGTTCTCCTTCCTGGATTAGCTTTTCGATGGCAATTCTTAAGTTTCTGCAATCATTGGTCATATGGCCAAAGTCATTGTGGAACTTACAGAACCTTTCAGAAGGTGGATTTCTTGGTGGTTGTCTATGCCCGGCGGGGATGTGGACCCCAGGTTTTCTCAGGACCACTTCGAGCAGATCAACTGGTTGCTTGATTAATGGAGTAAAAGATCTTAGAAATCTTTCATTCTTATCAGTCTTTTTAGCATCTGGGGCTGGCCTTTTCTTTTCTTCTGGCTTCTTTTCCTTTTGAGAGGCCAACTCGGCCCTCTTGCTGCTCAGAGCCTCTTCCATATTGATAACCACATATTTAGCATGCCTTAGAGTGCGTTTTGACGCGTGTTTTGGGTTCGTTATGTGCTTAAATGGTTAGAGAATGATAGGTTTTTACAATTTATGCATTTTCTATATGCTTTGCGTTTTCTCTCGGTTTCCGTGCTGATTTCAGGTGCTGCGGCAATTTTCTGGGCAAGTTTGACTTATCCTATGTCGAAGAGGATCGAGAGAGGAAGCCGTAGCACTTTGCGGATTAATTTTCCGATGCCGGACGATAGAGAACGAGCCAAAACCGTGAGAGCGCGCAAACTGTGAAATGTGGGCGGAAATGCACAAGTCAACCGAAAATGCACAAGTCAAACCTCTACTCAACTTTCCAGAAATTACAGATTTTACCCCACATTCTCAACTTAAGTTTATGTTATTTGCAATTTGACCCCAATTGGTGAGAAAACTATAAATAGCTAGTTATTTTCCTTATTTGGGATCTAATTCCACTTGTAATTCACTTTTGTGCACAACAACTTTAGAACCCTAGTTTCCCTCTTTCCTTTTTAGTATTTTCAAATAATTGTTGAAGATTATGCTTGAAGTTTGAAGAGATTGTTGAAGATTTCTTCTCTACTTTTCTTTCCTTGTCATTTTCATTATGTTTTTGCTTGTTGTTGATGGTTTGATGCTTAGATCCATGCTAGGCTAGATCCATTGAGGTTTCAAATGATGGATGATGTGAATTAGGCTAGGATTTAATGGTTTTTGATGTGGATCTACCTTTCCTTTGAGTTGCCCTTGGATTTGATTGGATTTAATTGCATGAATGATTGACAACCATGAGTGCATACAAGGTGTTTGATAGAATGCCTAGGAAGCTTCCATTCATAGCACTTGGCATGAATCCTTGCTCATATTATCTAGTATTGATTTGCATTGCTCCTAGAAAGAATTATGTGAATTGATGTTAGATTAGTAGGCATTGTGCTTTTAGGAGTTGGTAATATGTTTAGAATGGTAAGCATGTTATTCAATCTACTAGTTATCAAGTCTTAGGAGGATGAGATAGCTTGCTTTATGTAATAATGTCACTCAAAGGAATTAAAATGGTTTGATACTTCAAATGCCTAATCTTTAGCCTAATCACATCGGAAATCGTTTGAAACCTTATCTTCTTTACTTGTTCCTTTACTTGTTCTTTACATTCCTTGCCTTTATTTTTGCTTGTTATTTCATTTATTTAATGCTTGCCTAGTTATAAAACACAAAACTCATGACCATGTGCTTAGATAGTATGATAGAGACTACGTGAACTACTTGATTGTCTATCGATACATTCACTCCTTGTGGTTCGATCCGGACTACTAGCTAGTTCGGTTATTGTATTATTGATAGGCTAGAAATAGCCGAGTCAATTTTTGGCGCCGTTGCCGGGGAGTGAATAGATTGATGATCAATAGATTGTTTAGTCTCTTGTTGCTAATTTGAGCTTGTTTTTATTTTTATAGTTAGGATGGTATCTTGCTTGTTAATTCAAGCATTTTATTGGATTATTTTTTATCTCTTTGTTGGTGTGTTTGATAGGTACACATCTAAAAGATCCAAGGTTAAACATGTGGAATCTTTCGATTTGGATTATGAGAAGAGAGAAAGAACTTCCAAGAGCAAGATGTGGAAATCAATCGGGAAGTGGAAGTTCTTAGGAAGCAATTGGAGGTTATGGAAGCAACATTGAACAAGCAAAGGAGAAGAACCCAAGAGGTTCAATTAACTCCTATAATTGAGATATTCCAACCTCCAAAAGAAATTTATCAAGGAAGAGAATGGGGCACGATAGATGCACCCAACTTTGAGCTCAAACCGGGTTTGATTCGTTTGGTTCAAGCAAATCAATTTGGAGGAGAATTCACCGAGGACCCAAATGATCATCTATACTCATTCCTCGAAATTTGTGACACCATCAAGCTACAAGGAGTGCCAAATGACACAATCCGGATGAGACTCTTCGGATTTTCACTTCGTGACCGGGCTAAAGAGTGGTTCAAAGGTCTCAATGGGAAGTCAATCAAATCTTGGGTAGACCTATGCAAAGCCTTTCTCTCAAGATACTTTCCACCTTCCAAGG
Source organism: Thymus quinquecostatus (assembly GCA_024222315.1). Classification (NCBI taxonomy): domain Eukaryota; kingdom Viridiplantae; phylum Streptophyta; class Magnoliopsida; order Lamiales; family Lamiaceae; genus Thymus; species Thymus quinquecostatus. The sequence continues at coordinate 18,016,471 of CM044173.1, read as the reverse complement.
TACAACGCCTAATCTCGGAGATTTATCAATTTGCCCAACATGAGGATGAGACGATATTCGATGCTTGGGAGAGATTCCGTGAGCTCTTGAGGAAATGCCCTCCACATGGCCTAGATGAGAGTCGACAAATCTTCTTCTTCTATGGTGGTTTGAGTTCACAAACAAGAACTATCGTAGATGCTACCTCCGGAGGTTGTTTGCTTAATCGTAATGTGAAAGAAGCTATGAGGATTCTTGAAGAGATGGTCTCTAACTCTTTTCAATGGCCTATGGAAAGGGTGCATTCCAAGAAAGCTACCTCCATGATGGATGATAAATATGAAGAGCTTGCTTCCCAAATTACCAACCTCAAGAAGGAGCATGAAGAGATTAGAAAGGCGTTGATGGAAGCACGAGCTTGGCAAAGACCTAAGAATGGAGGAATTCTTGGCCAAGAAGAGGCGATTCACATCAACCAACAACCTCTATCGATTTTTCATCAACTTGTAGAAGATGATCCACTCCAACCTTGGAGCTATGAAGCTCCATCGATGCCTCTATTTTCAATGCCTTTCCACGAGATTCAACAAGAGGAAAAACCATGTGTAAAAAAAGATGGAGGTATTTCTCTTACTCATCTTCCCCAAACTTCTTTAGAGAATGATGATGTGAGTGAGTTGAGTGATGGCATCATGAACGATATATCATTTCCTATTGAGTTTGGATATGAGAATCATGCTAAGTTTGGGGGTGAGAAGAGAGATGATCTTGTAGAGAGTATCCCTCAAGAGGAAGTTGTAGAGAAAAGCATTGATAGGTTGGAAGTGTTTAAGAAGTTGGATATCAATGCTCATTTGGTTGATTTGTTGAGTAGTATGCCAAATCATGAGAAGTTCTTGGGGGATGTAGACAAGAGAAAGGTTAAAATGGATGATGATATGACCATTGAGCTATCGGAGGGATGTAGTGCTAGACTGCAAAGAGAATTCCCCAATAAGAAAAGCGATCTTGGAGATTTCACAATTCCTTGTGAAATTGGTGATCAAGTGCTAGAGAAGGTCTTGTGTGACACGGGTTCAAGAGTGAACGTGATGCCTCTTCCTATCTTTGAACGTTTGAAGATTGGAACCCTTATGCCCACAATGACTATATTTCGAATGGCGGATCGTTCAATCACAATTCCTTAGGGAAAGATCGAAGATGTGCTTATCAAAGTTGGAAAGTTTATCTTTCCGGTGGATTTCTTCGTTCTTGACATCGAAGAAGAGCACAATATTCCTTTGATCCTCGGTATGCCCTTCTTGTCTACAAGCCGAGCTTTAATGGATGTATGTGATGGAAGCCTCACTTTCCGAGTTGAGGAAAAGGAAGTGACATTTTATAAGCCGAAACTTGAGAGTGAATTGTCAACTCCAAGAGAAGAGATTCAAGTTCCAAGTCCCAAGAGAGGTGACTTGAGGATGAATGGAATGTAGTTCAAAGGAAAGATTGTTGATCCATTCCATGAGAATTGTAGAAGAGTTCAATGTCTATGCAAGAAGACCTCGTTTGATGTGCCATGAGTCGTCCATTGAGGTATCGTCGAGCTAGCGACGTTAAAAAAAGCGCTCGTTAGGAGGCACCCTAACACGTATCCTTTTTTTTTTTCAATGCATTTATTTTCGTTTATTCTTTGTTATTTCATTTCATTTCGTTTTATAACTTTAGATAGGTAAGTTGTTTAATTTTGTTAAACAAAAAATGAAAGGAAATAGAGTGAAATATTTGTCTTTGTAATAGAATTAGTCTTAGTACTTCAATAGAAATAGAAAATATATAGATGTTAAAAATTAAAAAAAAAAAAAAAAAAAAAAAATTAAAAATCTGAATTTTGCAGATTCCGGCGACGGGATTCCGGCGAGAACATCACCGGCGAGCAGGTTTTCTTCGAGCAGCAGGAACGGCGAGCTGGACGGCGACCCGTGGGTCGCCGGGAACTCTCTGCATCGAAATGGCGACCAAAACGGCGACCCGTGGGTCGCCGGGTAGCTGCTGCATCGAAACGGCGACCAAAACGGCGACCCGTGGGTCGCCGGGAAGCTGCTGCATCGAGACGGCGACCAAAACGGCGAGCTGCCGGTCGCCGTCTGGAGTTCGAGGGTGGAGCAGTCCTTTCGCGCGATTCCGGCGGACGAGCAGCTGCAGATTCTGGCGACGGGCTGTGCTTCTTCTCCGGCAAGCAGTAGGCCGAGAGCAGCTTCCTCGCGAGTCACCGGCTGGAGTTGAAGCCATTCCGACCCACGACGGCGACGCGTGAGCTGGGCGACGGCGACGCGCGAGCAGCAACACAGCAGCTACCTGTTCCGGCGACAAGCAGCAGGCCGACGGCAGCTCCACCTTCTCCAGTTCGTCGGCTTCGCGAGCTTCCATTCCGGCGACAAGCAGCAACGCGACGGAGAGCAGCTCCGGTTCCGGCGAGAGCTGCGCAAATCCGGCTGTAGGCGGCTGGGCTTCAATTCGGGCCCAGATCTAGGTCTGGGCCTGATTCGGGCCACATCTGGGCCGGTTCCTTCGGGCCGGGCCCGATTTTAATAAAAAAAAAATGAAAAAATTTTAAAAAATTCTGAAAATTTTTAAAAAAATTCTAAAAATTCTGAAAATATTTAAAACAAATTTTACAATTTTTAAATGCATAATTTCTCCTTTCTCACTTTCTTTTCTTCTAATTTTGTGCAAACATTGTGGGGATTTCTAACATTCCTTGTGTTTTGTTACTTATAGTAAAGAGGAGGAGGATTTGTGAGGTGACGAATGGGGAGTATCAAGGAGACGACGGGGGATTCGCCATAGAATGAGAATTTGCGATTGTGGGGTCCGTCTCGTCCCTCACTTCAATAGCTTGGACGTTTGTGAGTAGTAACTTCAATATCTTATGTATATTCGTCCCTCCAACCTTATTTTTGATTTTATTTTCAAAAATAAGTTTGGGGGAGGGGGATGGGATAAGATATTCAAGTTACTTTTTCATATTTCTTCAAGTTATTTTTATTGCATTTCTTTCTTTGTTTGTTTAAAAAATTTTATGTTTTGTTTGGAGTGAATTGGTGGTGGAATTTGTGTGTATTGAAGGATGAGTTGATTTGGTGTGTGCAAATAATTCAAGTGATGTTTTTCATGCTTTATAAGGGTGTTTAATTGCGTAGGTGCAAATTATTTCGAATTTCATTTTAAAAGCATCACTTGAGTTGTAGTGCTTCTTGTCTACATGGTTAGATATTGTGGTTATCACTCCTTTACTTTCAAGAGAGATGTCAATGATGATTTGAGCGGAAAATGCATCATATTTTTGGGAATTCTCATGTGTGTATTGAGCATGAAATGGTTGCATAACATGATTAACTAGGAATGATTGATCTTAGGCACATGAACTCTAAACAAAAGCTTGTGAGATTTGAACCAAAACGTTGCATTAATAACGTTATTTTTTTCTTTCTTGTGAGTTTGCCATGTATTGCATTGTTATCTTCTAGAACTTGCCTTCAATCTCGATCGAGGTTGCTATATGTGCCACTAGAACTTAGAAATGATTTTAGGCCCTCACTTGTTAGCCTCATTATTCCCTAAACACTAACCAAATGAAACGTTAACTTTGTGGTCCCCCTTGAGCCTTTGAAGCCTTTGTTGCTAAACCGGATGAAAGGGGGTGAAGGTTGGTTAAGGGAATCTATTGAGAGGTTGTGAAGAAGTGAGATAGCGAGGTTTGAGTAGTTTGATTGAAGAGATCGGTTTGAGATGAGAATACTCCTATGAGCTCTAAAAAAAAAGAAAAAAGGAAGAAAATGAAAGAGATGAGAATGGAATTCTCATAGAAAAAAATGATGAGAAAAGAAAAAAGAAAAGAAAAGAAAAGAGTTTGAATAAAGATAATTGTAAATGAGAGCATAAAGGAGTTATTCATGGATATTTGAGAAGCTTCAATCAAACTTGGGTGTTTAAGAGTGTAAAGAGGTGAAATGGTGAAGGTAGAAGGTGGAGAAATCCACATTTAGAGTGGAAAAGAGGAGGGTGAAAGTACTTAGGAGATATCTTAGTCACTTAGCCTAAAAATCCCTACCTAAACCAATGTCCCCACATTACAAGCCTAAATAAAAGACCTAATTGATCTTAGTTCGAGTGCACAACCAAGCGATGGAGATCTTGAGGTTTAGGGCAAGCTTATGGTAAGAGCAATGCATGCATGAGTTCGATGAGTGTAAACATTCCTACCATACACTTGAGAGAAAGAGTGATACACTTACACTTTGGGAGGTTTGGAGTTTCATTGTGTTTGAGTGATTGATTTCTTGGTTGAGAGTGTTGTGTGGTTGTGGATTGTTTGATGCACCTTGGGAGTTCCATGTTTGAAAATATTTTATTGAGTGAGCTTTGAGGCATCGATGATTAGCATACCCATATGTGCTTATGTTCTTTGTGTTGGGAATTGTTAAGAACGAATATGTTAAGGGGGAACCTATAAGGGATATTTTAGTGTTTTGATTTGATCCCAAAACCCCAAAGCGTTCTGTTCCCAAGTGACCCAATTTGATGTAGTTAATAAGTTAGAATTTTTCTAAAAGCCTATTCTGTTAGGATGGCTCTTTTATTTTGCTTAGATTAGGCTTCAAAAGTTCAAGTGAAAGCCACTCACTTGAGAGTGTTTTCCAAAGCGAAGCGGGTCAAGCAAATCGAAGTGAAGCGTGCCGAAGAATAGCGAAGCGAAGCGATCGCTACAGTAGATTCAAAGTGAGTCTGCCAAAGCGAAGCGAAGCGAGCGCTACAGTTCAAAGCGAAGCAAAGCGAAGCGAGCGCTACAGTGGAATCAAGTGAACCCACTAAAGCGAAGCGAAGCGTGCGCTACAATGAAAAGCCGAAGCGAGTCAACGCGAGTCAACACTTAATTTAGTAGCGTCACGGGAAATTTATTTCTCAAGTGACTCACTACAAATATGACTGTGAAGCGACTCACTTCAGAGCGGCCGCTACAACTTCAAAGTGAAGCGAGCCACTACCTACCAGAAAGCGACAGCACAAATTCCCGCTCCGAATTTGAACTCCAGTCAACTGGAGATCTTCGCATTTATTACGAGATCTCCACGTGTCGACTCAAGAGATGAGCAGAGGAGTTGACTGCCAGGCCGACAAGGCGCCGCTACAGTACTGGCTCGCTCCAGTTACTGTTGAAATTGGAACTTAGCCATTTCCGGCAAAAATCCAAAACTGCGCATCTGAAAAGTAGCCAGCCTGTGCAAGTACTGTCGAGAGGAGGAGGGACAAGGCCACCAACCAAGCAACGGATCTCAGCCAACCCTCCGCCTATAAATAGTGAAGGATCACAACGTGAAGAAGCAGAACACTACTTGAGCATTCGAGCGCATACAGCAAACAAATACTCCCAAGCTTTCATAGCAACCTTCGAGTCTTTGTTTTCCAGTGTTCTCCGAGTTTCCAGTCCATCGGAACTCATCTTCACAACCTTCACACTTAGAGTCTAAGCCCATTCCATATCCAAGCTTAGAAGAAGAGCTCTAGCCATCTTTGCACTTATTGTAAAGAGCTCTTCATAGTGTGTTTCGTCAACCAAAACCCTAAACTCTGTCTGTTAGGTTTTTGAGTGTCGTCGTTAGGTTGTCCAGATCCAAGGTCCTTCTTTCATCGATTGAAGAAGCCTCGATCGTAGAGTTGAGATCCAAGCTTACACTTACATCGTTTGTGTAAAGCTCGATCGAAGCTAGGCTGTAAGGAGAGCCCGCAATCTCCCTGTCTGTTCGACTGAAGCGAGTGAAGCTTCCAGTCTTTGTTAGGTTTGTGTAGTGAACCCGCAATCACTACGTCTGTCGTTTGATCTAGGCGAGTGAAGCCCGATCTCGACCAGGTTTTTGAAGGACCCGTAACCTTCAAGTTCTTGAGTGAAAAGAACAGTTGCCGTCGTGCAACAAAGTGGACGTAGGAGCGTTATCTCCGAACCACTATAACTCTTGGTGTCGTATCACTCTTACCTTAATCTCTTTATAGTATTCGATTATCCATTGCACGTGCATATAAACAAACTTAACTTGGATTTTCAATTACTTAGGAAAGATTATAGCTCACCAAATTCCGCACAAAGAGTAAAGTCTCACTCTTGATCAAGCTCTAAGCTTAGGTCAAGAGATTCGTGATTGCTTTAGATCTAGCCCTCGGCTAGGTCTTAGTATTTCCAAAGAGCACTTTACTTTATACTCTGAGTTAAGGAATTGAAGTTGAAAAACTCCAAAAATACGTATTCACCCCCCCCCCCCCCCCCCCCCTCTACGTATTTTTCCTATAGCATACCGGGACCAACAAGTGGTATCAGAGCAGCGGTTCTTTCGAGCCTCTGCTTTGCATACCTGAAGCGAGCCACCACTCGCTTCACGTTGTCTCACTGAACCGGATCCTATTTTCCTAAGTGCATCAAAACCTCACCCACGCATATTGCATTTACTGCTGATAGTTTGCTATGTCTACATACAGTGCATCAAATCTTCCACAGTTCTCGATCGAAGGATATGAGATATGGAGTTTTCGTGTCGAGAGCTTCCTATGCTCAATCCACGACCGGATGTGGGAAGTCATTGAAGACGGACCAATCGAAATCAAGAAAGCCATATCTGTGGAGGTTCCAGCCGCTGAAGGTCGTCCAGCCCACGTTTGACAACAGTACGTGGAGAAGGATAAGGATGAGTATACTCCAAATGACTTCAAAGTTGCCAACCTCGACAAGATTGCACGCCACACGATGCAGAGCACCGTGTCGGACGCCTATCTACCACGGATAAGGAAATGTGCAACGGCAAAGGAAATGTGGGAAACCCTAGCCCTCATTTCTCAAGGCACAGACAAAATCAAGGAGAACAAGCTCGCCGTTCAGATGCGGGAGTTTGAAAATCTGGTGATGAAGTCAGGAGAGTCCATCGACGCCTTCGAGCTGAGAGTTACCAACATTACTGCAACTCTCAACTCGCTTGGGAAGGAACTCACAGACAAGGAAGTAAACCTGAAAATAGTCCGTGCTCTCACAAGGAAGTGGCAGACCATGAAGGAGCTATATCTAGCTACCAAGGATCTAACGAAGCTCACGCCAGAAGTGCTGTTCTCCGAGCTCAAAGCTCACGAGTTTGATCTGAATCGAATAAGCCTCGACGACGAGGATGAAGCGCCCACTACGTCAAAAGGAGTAGCATTCAAAGCTGCCGAAGGGCCAAGCGAGCAGTCGCTTGCCAAGATGACAAGGGAAGAATTGGAAGAACACATTGCGTTCTTATCCAAGAACTTCAACAAGATGAACTCTCGAGTGGGCAAGTACAAAAGATTCTACAAGCAGTACAAAGGGAGGAGCACTGATGCTCGAGAAGGAAAAGGAAAGAGAGAAGAGACGACCAAGCCGATCCCACGAGACATGATGGAAGTGGAGTGTTATCACTGCCACAAGATGGGCCACTACAAATCCGATTGCCCAAAGCTAAGTGCCAAAGAGCGCGAAGAATTGAAGGCCAAGAGGGATGCTCCAAGGCGAGCGCTCGTAGCGAGTGAAGTGCCGGTCGCTACAACTGAAGACCCACCAAGCGACTCAGATGCATTCACAGATCCAAACTCCAGTGATGGTGAGGATCTTGGATTTATGGCGCTCACCGATGAAGAAAAAGGAGAGGTATTCTTTTATCCTTCAATCACTTCAATTACACTAGCACACACTGTCAATGAGGATGAACAATCCTCCACATGGAGTGAGTTGTTTGACAAGCACCAAAAATTGTCAAGCGACCACGAAGTGGTAAAACAAGCTCTGTCTCAAAGCGAGAAGGAGAACCGAAAGCTAGCCCGTGAGCTTGACGAAGTCAAACTTAGTTTAAGGGCTATGACTAGTAAGTTCGAGGATCTCTTCGCTAGACATCAAAGCTTGGAGGGAAGGTATGAAACCCAGTCCACTCTAGTTGCCAACTTGAACAAAGCATCATATGCTAGGCAGGCACTAGAGGGCTCGCTTCTGCCTTTTGGTAGGAAAGCTGGCCTTGGATATGAGGGTGGACCTCCCAAGCCGACTGTCTTTGTTGGTGCATCACACACTACACCATCAGTCACTTTGGAATTGCCCACTGCATCCAAAGCGACCACCAACAAGGATAAAGGCAAAGTGGCTGAGAACCCTAAAAGGAAGCCAATGAAGATGTCTATATCTTTAAGGGCAGATCCTAAGGGCAAGCAAAGTTCAACAGTCCCTAGCACTCAACATGCTAAGTCTTACCAATCCAAGGGTAAAAGGAAAAATGTTGAAGCTTCTAAGTCTCAAGCCAAGACACGAGAGACAAAGGATCTACCTCCTAAAAAGAGGAGTAATGTCTATGTGTCACGTTATCCGGACTGGAGATGGTCCAACCGGACTAACGTTGAGGGGGAAGAATTCGAAGCACCAAAGAGGCCGCTTCGAACTCCCAAGGTTACTCAAGCGAGTCAGGGTCAAAACCCTAGTTGGACCGCTTCGAGGAAACCAAGCGAGCCGCTTCAACAGACTAGAAACCCTAAGTTAGACTCTAAACCCAAAGCTAATCCTAAGCGAGTAGCTTCAGGGTATAAGCAAAGTGGGAAGAGCATAGGTAGGACTGAAGCGAGCCGCTATCCCTCTTGCACACACTGTTGCACGTGTGAAGCTGCTTCTAGGCAGTACACCAAGTTTTCAAAGGTCGAGAAGCCCAAGACACAAGCTTCATCTCAAAAGAGAGTGAAGCAAGTGTGGGTACCTAAGGGAACTAACCTGCAAGGACCCAAACTGATTTGGGTACCAAAATCTGTCTAATTGCAGGTGAGCGCCGTGGATTCTATGCCAAGTGAGGGTCAACTAGTATGGTACTTGGACAGTGGATGTTCAAGACACATGACCGGCATGAAAGCTCTACTTCACAACTACATAGAGAAGAAGGGTCCACACGTAACCTTTGGTGACAACTCTCGAGGAAGCACCAGGGGATACGGCGCACTGAAAATTGGAAAGCTCACAATTGAAGAAGTCTCCTATGTGGAAGGACTCAAGCACAACCTGTTGTCTATTTCACAGTTTTGTGATAAAGGGTACAGGGTGGAGTTCATCTCCAACAAGTGCATTGTGAAGAGCAAACTCACATCCCAGATTGTGCTCACTGGAATCAGGCAGAGAAACGTCTACATAGCACAATGGGACAGCTGCAAGGAGGAAACTTGTCTAGTTGCAAGAAGTGCTACAGAAATTGGATGGCTATGGCACAGACGCCTGAACCACCTCAATTTCAAAGCTATCAATCGCTTAGCTCGAAAAGGTTTGGTGCAAGGCATACCGAATGAAGTCTTCTTCAAAGACCATCCATGCTCACCATGCCAACGAGGGAAGCAGACGAAGAAGCACTTCGCCAGTCTCGAAGAAGCCTCATCAAAGCGAGTGCTCGAGCTGCTTCACATGGATCTGTTTGGTCCAGTTACTCCAGTTAGTGTAAATGGAAGGAAGTACACTCTAGTTGTAGTCGACGATTTCTCTCGCTACACTTGGGTTGTATTTCTATTCAGCAAGAAAGAGACACTGACCAAACTGCCACAACTACTCAAGCGATTGGCGGTGGAAAAGAATCAAGCTATCGTGACCATTTGCTCCGACAAAGGCACAGAGTTCCTGAACTCTACAATTGAAGCGTACTGCACGGAGCATGGCATAGCACATCAAACTTATTCAGCACGCACTCCTCAGCAGAATGGAGTTGCTGAAAGAAGGAATCGAATCATCAAAGAAGCCGTTCGCACCATGATTGCTGACTCGAAGCTTCCGATGAAGTATTGGGCTGAAGCTAGCAACACGGCGTGCTACACACAGAATCGGACGCTTCTCAACAAACGGCACGACAAAACACCATATGAAATATGGACAGGGAGAATTCCTAACATATCTTATTTCCATATCTTTGGTTGTAGGGTCTTCATTCACAACAATGGGAAGTCGCAGTTGAAAGCTTTTGAAAGCAAAGCAGATGAAGGAGTATTCTTAGGATACTCTACGTCTAGCAAAGCCTACAGAGTATTCAACTGTAAAACCCTAATTGTGGAGGAATCACCCCATGTCGTATTTGATGAATCTTCTTTAAGTCTTCCACAGGAACAAGCCCAAGCTAATGAAAAGGATCAAAGCAAGGAACCCTCAAATCAACTCACTTGGGACGTGCTTGATGAAGATGATGAGATCAAGGACTCAAGCGAGCAGGATCCCAAAGGAGAAGTCGAAGCTGCCCCCAAGATTCCTGAAGCTAGTGCTGGCCAATCACCCAATCCAGTCGCTTCAGATGGTGAAGCGAGAGACAAGGAAGCAGATGAAGATGAAGCTGGCGGATCCAAGCGTGCATGGCTCAAAGATCACTCACCTAGCCAAATCATTGGAGATCCATCCAAGGGTGTAGTGACCAGAAGTCAAGTATTTGGAGAAAGTGCCATGTTCAGTTGCTTTCTCTCAAACATTGAGCCATCAAGCGTGGAGGAAGCCCTAGCCGACTCTAACTGGGTGATCGCCATGCAAGAAGAGCTGAACCAGTTCACTAGAAATGACGTATGGTACCTCGTGGATCGTCCCAAGTTCCAGCATGTTATTGGCACCAAGTGGGTGTTCAAAAACAAGACAGACGAGGACCACAATGTTGTGAGGAACAAGGCGCGTCTAGTCGCTAGAGGCTACTGCCAAGAGGAAGGAATCGATTTCGATGAGACCTTCGCTCCAGTGGCACGGCTTGAAGCGATCCGACTATTTCTAGCCTATGCAGCGGCCAAGAAATTCAAAGTGTATCAAATGGATGTGAAGAGCGCGTTCCTCAACGGTGAATTGAAGGAAGAAGTGTATGTGGAGCAGCCACCGGGTTTCGAGCAGGGAGATAAAGTGTATCGCTTAAAGAAAGCCCTGTATGGGTTGAAGCAAGCTCCCAGAGCTTGGTACGATACATTATCTCAATTCCTAGTGGATAATGGATTTCAAAAGGGAAAGATAGATCGAACTCTCTTCACTATCAATCATGGAAATGATATGCTATGGGTCCAGATCTACGTGGATGACATCATATTTGGGTCACCAAACCAGTCGCTTAGCGAGAAGTTTGGAGAGCTAATGAAGACCAAGTATGAGATGTCGATGATTGGCTTGATGAGCTGCTTTCTAGGTCTTCAAGTGAAGCAGCAGGATAATGGAATTTTCATCAACCAAGCGAAGTACACTAGAGATATGCTTGCCAAGTTTGGTGTTCAACATGCTAAAGCTGTGAAGATTCCTATGAATACCAACTGGAAGATGGAGCCAGACGAGGAGGAAAATCTGTAGATCCTACAGATTATCGTGCCCTAATTGGGTCACTACTTTATCTCACTGCAAGCAGGCCAGATATTGCCTTTGCAGTCGGAGTCTGCGCTCGCTTCCAAAGCAACCCCAAGCACAGCCATCTTGAAGCTGCCAAGAGAATTCTTCGATATTTAAAGGGCACTGTCAACATGGGCCTGTGGTATCCAGCGGAGGACAATTTGGAGCTCACTGGATATTCCGATGCTGACTATGGAGGGTGCCGAGTTGATAGGAAATCAACGTCTGGCACGTGTCAGTTCTTGGGAAGCAAGCTAATCTCGTGGTTCTCAAAGAAGCAAACAAGCGTAGCCACTTCAACAACTGAAGCTGAATATATGGCCGCAGGAAGCTGCTGTTCTCAAATCCTATGGCTTCGTCAACAGTTGAAGGACTACAAAGTTGAAGAGAATGAAATTTCGATATTCTGCGACAACAACAGTGCCATATGTATCTCGCAGAATCCAGTGCTTCACACCAGATGCAAGCATGTGGAAATTCGACATCATTTCATTCGTGATCATGTCGAGAAGAAGGATATCAAGCTCGAGAAAATCCATACCGATCTCCAGCGAGCAGATATCCTCACCAAGCCTCTAGCTGAGTCTCGATTCAACCAGCTATGCATGGAATTAGGGTTATTAGACCCTGGTGAAGAATGCTAGTTCCAGGATACACGAAGGAGTGTTCGCTTGTTCTGTTGTGCGTCACTCGCTTCGGATCTTCACCAACTCAAGCGAGCCACTTCAAATCTCACTCGCTTGAAGAAAATGAAGTTAGGTGGAGAAAGGTGGAGTATTGGAAGAAGTTCCCTACCAACTTATTGGAATTGTTAAGTATATGGTTAAGGGGGAACTAATGCTTTCTCTCGGAGCAAGCTACTTCCAAAGCGAGCAAGAATGCTGCTATCTTGAATTCTGCATCGCTTCAATTTGCCCTAGCTTGGGTCAAAGCGAGCCGACTGCAGATTCATTCTTTAGAATGTAGGAAAGCTTGAAGGTTTACCTTTTTATACAAAAGGTTGCAGGGCTGGTGACATGCTTCTGCGTAAAATACGAGATTGTCTTGTCAGAGCATTCTCATTGTCATCCTGTCCATTTCTGCTCTGAGATAAGGACTTGTACTCATCCCCCATTCGTCGTGAATAAGTACACTTACGTGATGCTCCCTTCGGGTTGTAGTAAGCTTGTGTACTTTATTCATTTTCTCCCTCATTCACTTCGATGGAGGATTCTCTAATTCGTAGAGGAAGATGAATGCCATGAAGATGAATGCCATGAAGATGAATGCCATGAAGATCTAATTCAACGTGTAGCATTCGACAAGCTAAGTGAAGATCTAACTCAACATGAAGTCTTCAATTTGTGGTATCAATCTCCTACGAAGTGAGATTGACTGGTAAGCGTTTCAATTTTAAGTACACTAAGTGAGCCGAAGCGTGCTAGAAACCTTCACTCACTACGTGGAAAATATAAAGTGAATCTGACACAAATACAAAGAGGAAAACATTTTTGTTTAGTATGTAAGTCAGAAACATTTCAAAAAAAAAAATTAAGCAAAGAAATTCAATTTCTTATTCCAGTCGCTTCAGATGGCCAAGCGAGTGCTTCGTCACTCAAAGCTAGCCATCGCAAGCGAGTGCGGAACAGCCACTCAAGCGAATGCCTCTCAAGCGAGTCAAGGCGTAGCGGCCCAACTCGAAGCGAGCGGGCATGAAGCGAGTATGAGCTGTCTGCACTCGAGTGCAATTTTACTTTCTGCTGTGCATTTAATGCAGGTACAGGAACGACGGAAATAACGGGCGCGTGTTCACACGTTTGAATTTGAAGCGGGAAAAGGCGGAGAAAATCCAGCCGTCGAATCTTAACAGCCCCCAATCTGGAGCCGTTCGATCAACGCCGTATACGACAAGCCAACCATAGAAGGCCACGTGGCGACGCCGAGCAAGTGGCGGTTCACTTTTACTGTGATGACGCCGGACACGTCAGATCCATCACCGCACGTCCGCCGCCTACCTACAGGACTTTCGGCGTTATTACCGTCCTACCCCTGCCACGTCAGCCATAACCTAACTCTATATATATGGGACGAGGCAGAACTGCAGAAACTTTCACAGCCTTCTAAATTTGCCATTCTCGTGCTAGATCTACAATTACTCTGCAACTCACGAGTCTCATCCCTTAATTTTCATTGTTAAAACATCAGCCAAACTCTCTCAAAATCACCATGGGAAAGAAGAAGAACACCGAGACGATGGAGGAGTTTCTCGCGGAGGTCGACAAACACATCAATGTCGAGCCTCATCTCGATCCAGCCATCATCGAGAGAAATGGTTTTCTCCGTAGGGCCGTGACCAAGGCCGGAATATGGAAGTTTGTGACGGCGGTCCCGTCTAAGATTCTGGCCAAAGCCGTCGGCGAGCTCCTGCTAAATTTGAGGAAGGAGCAGAACATATCCTCTTTCACCGATCCACAGACGAGGAGGCCAGTGGAGGTGGACATGAATGAGCTTATCGGCATGTTCAACTTGCCGAGAGAAGGAGGAGACTCATTACTGGATTTGGGTCTCTCAGCCGGAGTCCAGTACGGTCGTTTTGCAACCGCCGAAGCCGATCCAAATTTTAAGGAGGCAAGTATCCGTTCGAGTTTGAAGGCCCCCTTCAACCACATTTGCGAGCTCTTCTCGAAGAGTGTCGCGTGCTACATCGGAACCTTGGATACTCTTTCTGAGACGAAGCTGATCGCCACAGCAGTCATCGTCGACAGCCTCACCGGAACCAGCTTCAACTGGCATGACTGGTTCCTCAATCAAATTCACGAAGCTGCTGCCGACTTTGCGTTCGTGAAGGGGAGCGCCGATCAGATTCTCCGCAAGGGGAAACTGAAGTTCTTCTCAAGGCTGTCCTATGCTTTGGAGAAGAAGTTTCCGGGCAAAGCATGGCCGGAAGATGAAGTCACCATCTACAACAAGCAATCCATATACTATGACAAATGGAGGAAGTCCAAGCAATTGATGGATTTGGGACTTCTGGAAATTGAAGTGCCCGTAGCGAGACCGGTTGCCGAAAGGCAAGCCGAAGTGAGCCAAGTGAGGCCGGTCGCTTCACCCGGGAAGCGAGCCGCGCCGAAGCGAGGCAAGAAGACGAAGCGAGTCGCTTTGCTTGTCCAAGAAAGCGAGGCGGTGGAGAAGCCGCTTGAGGACATTGAAGCGACTCAACCCCAGCCTTTACCTATCAAAGCCAAATCACCCCCACTCAAAATCCAAATACCAGAACCTCAATCTTCTTCAACCCAACAACCACTAAAACAGATAACCCCCCTCTCTCCCCATGAAGAAGAGTCAGCATCTTCTTTTCACATTCCCACTGTTCCATTCCTCAGCACAGATGAAGCTGCTGCCTACACTTCATTCACCCCACTTCAATCCCAGCCGATACAACCACCACCCACCGAAACCATTCAGATTTCCGAAACCCAAGAAACCTCATCACCTACCCAATCCCTCTCGACATCGGCAGCTACAGCCGATACCGCCCAAACTGTAGGAGAACAACCCATCGTTCCTCAATTCATAACCCCTGCCCTCACCGTACACAAGCGGGCTCTGGAACGCTATGTCCTGGACAGAGAGCAAGCCGCTGAAACTATCAACCTTCGCTACAATCTTAGCTCCGCGAACGTTGCATGGAGCGACGTGTTCTACACTAATGTAGTCGACTTTCTGACGTACATCACGTACCGAGGAACGGAGTACTACAAGATTTTCAGACTCCTCAAAGCCTACACAGAAGAGGAACTGATTCAAATGGAGGCCAAAACACTCAACTTCATAGGCGAAAATGGCTTCCATGCCTTCCTTGAAGGAACCAGCTTCTGGGAGAAGCTGGATGCAAAGGTGAAGGAATCATATCCACTCGCTACAGTTCCGAAGCGAGTGCCCTCCTCTCATGAAAGGAAGCTGATCAGAGAGCATAGGGAGGAGGTGGAGTTGAAAGATGCTGAGATTGCTAGTCTCCAAAGCGAGATTACGAAGATGAGTGAAGAAATGGAGAGGAAGGCGGGGGAGGTCATCAGTCTTAGAGAAGACTTTGACAGGAAGAAAAGGGAATTGGAGGGAAAGGTGGAGGAGAAGGAGAGGCTTCTAGAGGAGAAAGAGGAGGCGCTGGAGGCGCAGGTGAAGCTAGTGGATGACAACACCAAAACCATAACCGAACTCAAGGGCTTGCTTGAGGCAGAAAGAAGCCGCTTGAGGGAGGTTAATGCCAAATTAATCGCTCTAGTCAAAGAGAAGAAGGTGTTAGAGAAGGAAGTGAAGGAGCTGAAGGAGAAGGTGGAGAATAGGGAAGGAGAGTTAGTGATGAAGGGAAGCGAGCTCCTCAATACCAAAAAGGCTCTTGACTCACTTCGAACTGAGTTGAAGGAAGTCAAAGAAGACAGTGCTATTGACAAGAGAGAACTTGAGAGTCTAAGAAGAGGTGCACAGGAACTTGACTTGAAAAATGCTGAATTATCCACTCTACTGGAGAAAGTCAAAAGATTGAAAGAGACTCTCACTATAAGGATCACCGCAGATGCTGAATTTCACAACTCTCTCAATCGGAGGGAGAGGAGACTTGCCGTGATGAAGGCAGAACTTGAAGCTTCCAAGGATCACTTGGAACTCACTCTTCAAGAAGAATCAAAGAAAATCACCAAAGCCGTCGAAGCGGAGCTGGAGGCTCGCTTCAGAGAGGTAGAGCCATTAGAGAGTATGATGGCGTCGGTTGTTGAGAGAGAAAGGCAGTGCAAATATCTGCTTGAAGAGATAAGCATCAAGACTGCTGAACTAGTGGCGCCCTCCATGGATAAAACCCAGCAGATGCTTCAAGCTATCTTCAATTCAGTCAACTCTCTTCAACAATCCATTTCTGGAAAGTCTATCATCCTAACCCCTGGCAGTGATGATGCCAAAAAGGGGGAAGGACAAATTAGAGAAGGTCAAGTGAAGTTGGGAGGGGAAGGACAGCTTCACGGAGGAGGAGTTGGAGGTTCAGGGGGAAGTAGAATTGGAGTGGAGAGAATGTTGGAGGGAGGCAGTAGTGATGGAGGTGTGAAGGAGGTAGTAGATGAAGCGAGGGCTCTTGGCAAGACGAAGCTCACGGAGGAGGAGTTATTAAAAATTCTTGAAGAGCCCAGCAGGCCGCTTCAGGAGAAGGTGCTTGCCGCTTCAATTGCAAAACACCCTCCAGTGACCGTGTTGACAAAGGAGGAAAAGCGGAAGCAGGTGGAGAAGGATGCTGCCATGGCGTGGGAGATGGAGCAACTAACAAAACTTTCTGTTGGTGCAGGTGCTTCGTCTAGCTCCAAAGCGGCTGCTTTACCCAAAGCGCCCGCTTCAGCCGCACTAGCTCCAACTGCCGCACTCGCTTCATCCGCAGTCGTCCCCTCTAGTGCCGCTACGAAGAAAGACATGCCTCCACCCCCACCACCAAAACTGCCATTGAAGCGAACTGCACAGGAGTCAAAAGGTGATGACCCCGCGGCCAAGCGCCAAAAGGTCAAACATGCAGTTGCTTCTAGAGCTGGAAGAGAGGAGAAAAAGAGGAAGGAAATAGAAGGAGGAAGGAGCGAAGGCGAGAGGAAGAGGAGGTCAAATGACAGGCGACTCCAAGTGATTGACGCTCGGATTGAGGAACAATTCAGTGAGGTGATACTCATCCAGTCTTCATTGGTGCGGAGTGCCTTCATTCCATTTATGCCAGATGAGTCCGAAGCATGCGAAGCACAAGCCATATCTGATGCATGCGACGTGACTACAAAAGAGATGGTCGAGTCGGGTCGCTACCCCAAAAAGGAAGAACAGAACTACATTAGGAAGCGTCTCAATGAAAAGCGTCCTTTGTGGAGCAGCGACTCAGGAAAGAAGTTCAAAGCGGCCATGGCTGAACTGTCAAAGAGGTCAGAAGAGGAGTTGGCCAAGCGAAGGGACGAGCACCCTGATGCAAGGGAGATTGAGGCGTTTATTCCGAGAGATCTGCTTGAGCTGTGGCTATACTACAAGGACTTGTTCATCAAGGCCTATTATTACTGGGAGGTAGTGCCGCTGCAAGATCAATGCTCTAGGATAAGTGCCCTCAACAATTTTCTCGCCGCCTATGATGACAAACTGCGGAGGAAAAAAATCTTCACCTTGGCTGAACAAACTCAACCCATGCCAATTGTTGTCAAGGTTCCTGCTATAAAAGAATTCCCCATGCCTTATCATCCAGGCACGGATATTCCAGATAGAGGAATAATTGATGAGGAAGTAACTGAAGCCTTCAGGCTGGAGAGTGCATGGAGAAGACCTAGTATCCACACAGTAGACTCTATGGAATCAAGAGTTCTATCAGCTTACGTGGATACTGCTGCTGTTGAAGAAGAGAAGAAGGAGGAAGAAGGAAAGGAGAAGGAGAAGGAGAAGGAGGATGAAGCTGCAGGAAACCTTTGAGTTTCAAGCTTCTGAGCATATCTTTTTGTGAACTGCCTTGTTCATCTATCTAATTTCAATTCCTCTGTGTCATTTACTCGCTTTGTGAATGACTTTACATTTTTGCTACAAAATCATTAATTTAACCGAAAAAAAAAGGGAAGGAACTTAAAAGAAAATTACAAACGAAACTGCAAAGGAAGCAGTCGCTTGGGTTCCCTTCACGGTTAGATAGACTAGATTTATTTTTATCTAAGTCGTATGAGTTTTGGCATCATCAAAAAGGGGGAAATTGTTGGGAATTGTTAAGAACGAATATGTTAAGGGGGAACCTATAAGGGATATTTTAGTGTTTTGATTTGATCCCAAAACCCCAAAGCGTTCTGTTCCCAAGTGACCCAATTTGATGTAGTTAATAAGTTAGAATTTTTCTAAAAGCCTATTCTGTTAGGATGGCTCTTTTATTTTGCTTAGATTAGGCTTCAAAAGTTCAAGTGAAAGCCACTCACTTGAGAGTGTTTTCCAAAGCGAAGCGGGTAAAGCAAATCGAAGTGAAACGTGCCGAAGAATAGCGAAGTGAAGCGATCGCTACAGTAGATTCAAAGTGAGTCTGCCAAAGCGAAGCGAAGCGAGCGCTACAGTTCAAAGCGAAGCAAAGCGAAGCGAGCGCTACAGTGGAATCAAGTGAACCCACTAAAGCGAAGCGAAGCGTGCGCTACAAAGAAAAGCCGAAGCGAGTCAACGCGAGTCAACACTTAATTTAGTAGCGTCACGGGAAATTTATTTCTCAAGTGACTCACTACAAATATGACTGTGAAGCAACTCACTTCAGAGCGGCCGCTACAACTTCAAAGTGAAGCGAGCCACTACCTACCAGAAAGCGACAGCACAAATTCCCGCTCCGAATTTGAACTCCAGTCAACTGGAGATCTTCGCATTTATTACGAGATCTCCACGTGTCGACTCAAGAGAGGAGCAGAGGAGTTGACTGCCAGGCCGACAAGGCGCCGCTACAGTACTGGCTCGCTCCAGTTACTGTTGAAATTGGAACTTAGCCATTTTCGGCAAAAATCCAAAACTGCGCATCTGAAAAGTAGCCAGCCTGTGCAAGTACTGTCGAGAGGAGGAGGGACAAGGCCACCAACCAAGCAACGGATCTCAGCCAACCCTCCGCCTATAAATAGTGAAGGATCACAACGTGAAGAAGCAGAACACTACTTGAGCATTCGAGCGCATACAGCAAACAAACACTCCCAAGCTTTCATAGCAACCTTCGAGTCTCTGTTTTCCAGTGTTCTCCTAGTTTCCAGTCCATCGGAACTCGTCTTCACAACCTTCACACTTAGAGTCTAAGCCCATTCCATATCCAAGCTTAGAAGAAGAGCTCTAGCCATCTTTGCACTTATTGTAAAGAGCTCTTCATAGTGTGTTTCGTCAACCAAAAACCCTAAACTCTGTCTGTTAGGTTTTTGAGTGTCGTCGTTAGGTTGTCCAGATCCAAGGTCCTTCTTTCATCGATTGAAGATGCCTCGATCGTAGAGTTGAGATCCAAGCTTACACTTACATCGTTTGTGTAAAGCTCGATCGAAGCTAGGCTGTAAGGAGAGCCCGCAATCTCCCTGTCTGTTCGACTGAAGCGAGTGAAGCTTCCAGTCTTTGTTAGGTTTGTGTAGTGAACCCGCAATCACTACGTCTGTCGTTTGATCTAGGCGAGTGAAGCCCGATCTCGACCAGGCCCGTAACCTTCAAGTTCTTGAGTGAAAAGAACAGTTGCCGTCGTGCAACAAAGTGGACGTAGGAGCGTTATCTCCGAACCACTATAACTCTTGGTGTCGTATCACTCTTACCTTAATCTCTTTATAGTATTCGATTATCCATTGCACGTGCATATAAACAAACTTAACTTGGATTTTCAATTACTTAGGAAAGATTATAGCTCACCAAATTCCGCACAAAGAGTAAAGTCTCACTCTTGATCAAGCTCTAAGCTTAGGTCAAGAGATTCGTGATTGCTTTAGATCTAGCCCTCGGCTAGGTCTTAGTATTTCCAAAGAGCACTTTACTTTATACTCTGAGTTAAGGAATTGAAGTTGAAAAACTCCAAAAATACGTATTCACCCCCCCCCCCCCCCCCCCCCCCCCCTCTACGTATTTTTCCTATAGCATACCGGGACCAACACTTTGATTGTTCGTTCCATTGTCGGGACGAGCAATGGCTTAAGTTTGGGGGAGTTTGATAACCACATATTTAGCATGCCTTAGAGTGCGTTTTGACTCGTGTTTTGGGTTCGTTATGTGCTTTAAATGGTTAGAGAATGATAGGTTTTTACAATTTATGCATTTTCTATATGCTTTGCGTTTTCTCTCGGTTTCCGTGCTGATTTCAGGTGCTGCGGCAATTTTCTGGGCAAGTTTGACTTATCCTATGTCAAGAGGATCGAGAGAGGAAGCCGTAGCACTTTGCGGATTAATTTTCCGATGCCGGACGATAGAGAACGAGCCAAAACCGTGAGAGCGCGCAAACTGTGAAATGTGGGCGGAAATGCACAAGTCAACCGAAAATGCACAAGTCAAACCTCTACTCAACTTTCCAGAAATTACAGATTTTACCCCACCTTCTCAACTTAAGTTTATGTTATTTGCAATTTGACCCCAATTGGTGGGAAAACTATAAATAGCTAGTTATTTTCCTTATTTGGGATCTAATTTCACTTGTAATTCACTTTTGTGCACAACAACTTTAGAACCCTAGTTTCCCTCTTTCCTTTTTAGTATTTTCAAATAATTGTTGAAGATTATGCTTGGAGTTTGAAGAGATTGTTGAAGATTTCTTCTCTACTTTTCTTTCCTTGTCATTTTCATTATGTTTTTGCTTGTTGTTGATGGTTTGATGCTTAGATCCATGCTAGGCTATATCCATTGAGGTTTCAAATGATGGATGATGTGAATTAGGCTAGGATTTAATGGTTTTTGATGTGGATCTACCTTTCCTTTTAGTTGCCCTTGGATTTGATTGGATTTAATTGCATGAATGATTGACAACCATGAGTGCATACAAGGTGTTTGATGGAATGCCTAGGAAGCTTCCATTCATAGCACTTGGCATGAATCCTTGCTCATATTATCTAGTATTGATTTGCATTGCTCCTAGAAAGAATTATGTGAATTGATGTTAGATTAGTAGGCATTGTGCTTTTAGGAGTTGGTAATATGTTTAGAATGGTAAGCATGTTATTCAATCTACTAGTTATCAAGTCTTAGGAGGATGAGATAGCTTGCTTTATGTAATAATGCCACTCAAAGGAATTAAAATGGTTTGATACATCAAATGCCTAATCTTTAGCCTAATCACATCGGAAATCGTTTGAAACCTTATCTTCTTTACTTGTTCCTTTACTTGTTCTTTACATTCCTTGCCTTTATTTTTGCTTGTTATTTCATTTACTTAATGCTTGCCTAGTTATAAAACACAAAACTCTTGACCATGTGCTTAGATAGTATGATAGAGACTACGTGAACTACTTGATTGTCTATCGATACATTCACTCCTTGTGGTTCGACCCGGACTACTAGCTAGTTCGGTTATTGTATTATTGATAGGCTAGAAATAGCCGAGTCACATATGGATATATTTTTGGACTCTTGTCAGTAGCTCTTCAAAAGAGGTAGCTTCTTTCTTAATCAGAGAAGCAAAGAGCTGTCCCGGCTTCAAGCCATCCACACAGGCATGCACCTTTAGCTTTGGCTCCACTCCTGGGATTTCCAGGACGGCCTCGTTGAAACGTGTCATGTAGTCTCTCAGACTTTCTTTGGCACCTTGTTTTATGGTTGTCAGGTGCAAGGAGTTCCGAGTGGTCCTTTTAGCACTGACGAATTGCTGTAGAAAAACTTCTTTCAGATCCATAAAGGAGTGTATGGAGGCTTTTGGTAACTGCTTGAACCAATGTTGAGCAGTTCCTGACAGGGTTGTGAGGAACACTCGACACTTAACCCCCTCTGAATATTGATGAAGGAGACATAAGCTTTCGAACTTCATCAGGTGCTCTTCGGGGTCTCCTTTCCTCTGATACTCGCAAGAGATTATTTTGAAATTGCTTGGAACAGGATCTGTTTGGATGTCCACTGAGAACGGGCTGTTCTCATCAATATGCAAGGGAAAGAGTTCTGAGTTGCCTCTTCCGCTCCTATTGTTTGAGGAAGGTTTTGGGTTTCCTTCTTCGCTTGGGTTGCGAACTTCTTTGTCACTCGACTCTGTTTCTTTTGGGACCCTTTCTTTGGCCTGTTTTTGTTCCTTCAGTCTTTTGACCTCTTTTGCCAAGAGCTTCATCTGCTCTTGTTGCTGGGCATATTTCTTGGCCCATGCATTTTCAGTGTTCTCATTGGGATTTCCTTCGAGTTCCTCATGACCTTCTTCCTTTGGGGATTCCCAGTCAGTGAAAAATCCCTCTTCCTCTTCAGCCACTATCGGGGGCAGCCTTGAGACTAGCTCTTGAGTTATGCTTTGATGCATAGGCTTCTGTTTATGCATTGCAGGAGTGTTCTTACTTCCCCCTCCTTCCTGGGTCTCGCCCAAGGGATCTGCGTTTTGGGGATTTACTCCCAAGGTATGAAGTCTTTTCTCGACAGCCCCCTCTACTGCTCCTTCGACAAGGGCTCTCATTTGTTGAAGCATAGCTGGAGAAAACTGAGCCTCCATGTTGACACTAGTCTCTGTCAGCATAGTGCCTTTTACTTTGTTTCCAATTACAGAATCTTCTGGATTTCCAGTGGCTTTACCAGCCTCCTTGGAAGCAGCATCTGATACGGCATTCAACCTTATAAGAGTCTGCAAAGATTTGAGGATGTTTAGGGGATTAACTCCAGATGCTCTTTGAAAGAGACGTGAGATATATGTAATTTGTTATTAGCAAATTTTCTGCGTTAGAGCATTATTTATGGTGGCTTTAACGAGTATAGCCTATTTGTTATAAGATTCTTAAAAGGAGTGGCTTCTGCCAATATATGATGAAGGTAAGTGACGACATAAAAATGGAAAGTTGATTATGACGAAGGGTTTTGACATAGTCCCTTCCTCTTGACATGAGGCATCTGATCATGTGAGATTTAGTTGTAATATGCCGCTGATTTAGCAGATCCTTTTATAGCCGCCCACCATTTAGGGTGGCCTTAACAGGAGTTGTTTACTTAATATAAGGCTTTTCAAGGGTGGCTCTTGCCAGAATGGAGCTAGAGTCGGTGACATCTGTCTTTACGAAACCCACTTTATTAGAGCGTTTGTTTTCCTAAGGCTTTCTTTATGAAGCTTCTGGAAAGGTTCTGATCAGGAGGAGAGGTTATTAAGAGTTTGTGTGGCATCTTATTTTATTAAGCTTAATACAAGATGTCTCGGCCATATAGGCCCTTCTTATATTTAGCACCTATTTTATAGGACTTTCTTATAGGATGTTCCCTGTTGGCCAAGGACTATGAGAGTGATATCCTTTATGCGGGATTTATGAGAGCATTACTTATCGAACCGAGCTTACGAGAGCTTGGTCTATTTTATAAAGTGTTGGTCCCGGAAAAGAGTAATTGGTGTATGGGGGGGGGGGGGGGGGGGGGGGGGGGAATACACCAATGCCAACCGTTTTTGACGTTTTATAAAATCAGGTCAATCAGAAGGTCAATTGTCAAGGTCGATCCTTATCAGAGGAAGATTGATCTATCAAGCTCGTTTGATAACAAGCTTGATTTATCAAACTGTTTATGCGGATGTTGGTGGAGGTTGATTACTCTTTGAAAAATCTTCCTTAAGCCAATGCAGGTTGTTTCATGAAATGCAGGTTGATGCTCGTCAGTTTGATAAGATATTGAAAGAGCGATAAATAAAGAGAGAGAGAGAGAGAGAGAGAGAGACACCGCGATTTAGCGTGGTTCGGAGAAACCCTCCTACGTCCATGTCAGGTCAACTCGACCTGAGAATCCCTTTACCTTTGGATTCAACCTCTCTCATATTTATACTGACTGAGTATCAGTTCTAAATACACTCTAACTTGAATATATCTAGACACGAGTTTTGGGTCGTGACCCTTACAACCTTTCGTACAGAAACGTACAAACAACCTTTCACGAATTACAGAGCTTGACTAACTCTATAATGGCAAAGAACACAAAACAATCTTTCTAACTTCGAACGGGTCGGAGAAGAAGATGTTTGAATCAACGACAAGCAGCAGTGAACGCTTCGTCGTTGTTGGCTTTTTATCGGAGTAGAAAATCTCTCTTTGTCAAGTGTTTGGGAAACTAATGGGATTTCGAACACTTGAATGGATATGAACTTGAGAGAGATTTTGGCAGAGATTTTGCGTTGATAGCTTGAGTTTCCCGTGCTTGAATCCGATAATGGCTGAAGTATATATAGGCAGTTTTGAAAAACTAGCCGTTGGAGTCAGGATGACGTGGCACTAGCCGTTGGAGGCTGACTCACTTCTAGCCGTTGGGAAAGTTCGTCCTTGCTGGCACACCACATGGCAAGGATCAGGTCGTGTTGCTCCATGAAGGCGGAGCATCAACCTTGATATGATAATCCAGCTCTTGAAATCTTCTAAGTCAAAGCAGGCTGGAAGCTTGAGAAGGAAGGTCGATAGACAGGTAGATATGCCAGCTTGATCCGAATGAGGCAGGTCGATAAACGACCTTTCTCTTACAGAGTGGATCAAACTTGCATTTAGAACTAGAGAGCATCGACCTGCACTAACAGGTAGCAGGTCGATCTATCGGCCTTGACCCTAAACAAGTAAAAATGCCTAAGTGTGGTTTCGATAAACATCATCAAAATCAAACTGCAAGGGGTTCCCAACAATTTCCCCCTTTTTGATGATGTCGAAACCATACACTTTACAAATAATTCCTAAGATATAAAACGATGAAAGATCGATTAACCATTAAGGTTGATAAGGAATTATATGAAAGGCAGATAATGACATAATTAAATTAAAGCAGTAAAGGCAGATTGCCTGGACAAAGAGATATTGTCGTCAGGTCGAGAAAGATGATTTTTGCTTCATTCAGCTCAATAGCGTACTTACATGTCACGGCCCGCCTTAGAATAAAGATGACCAAACCGGAAAAACCGTGACTTAAGAAAATATAACAAAATTTAAACAAAACCTGCTCGAAACATGTGATAATAAGCCGGAAGCCTGAAAGCGAATTAATCTCATTTGTATACCTCCAATCAAGTGAAATAAGTAAACTGCTCCGTACACAAAGAACAAGGCTCAATCATCTAAATCAACGAGAATTCAAGGTTGGAAATAGCTTTTCAATAAAATCCAAGCTGTCAAGATTTAGCAACCTTTTATACATTAATAGTACTGAAAATTCCCAGACAAAAGTTGGAGTTCAGGTACAAGTGATAACCAAAGTAAGTGTAACTTCGAGTTCTCGAACTATTTACAACAACTTTCAAGTGTCGCAGCGGAAAGGATCGACTAAAGGGATTACATGTATGCAGACACATAACCCTAGAACTCAAACTACTGACATTACTATATGTACAATTAATATACAATGTCGACTCCCAACAAAAGCTCCGCTCAGCACACTCCCATCCTCCATCATAGCTTAGCCTGCACATTTTAGAAATAACATGCAGGGCTGAGTATAAACATACTCAGTGAACACATGCCAAATCCTTGAAACTTGCTACTTAGAGCTATAGATTAAACTTGCCTCAATAAGCATGTCACAAGCAATTTACTTTAAATAACTCAAGGCATGCTAAAATAATACTACTTCCTCCAACATCAAACATTAATGACTGCAGTCCATTTTTATGTATGAATAACATCTACTACATCTAGTGTGTCGAGAAGTAGGCCTCCTTCTCGAACACCATGACTGGCCGAGCAAGAGGGCGGCTCACAGTCACTTCCGTGTACACATATCATGCATTAAAACATGACCGAATTCGTCTTCCATCAAGTAGATTATCATACAAAAATTTAACATTGGCAAGTTAATCATTTTCTTAAAATATCGCGTTTTATAAACGTATAAACATCGCATCATCATTTAGATAGAAAGCCCACCTGACTCCGTCTATCTTCTACTTATTATCTCGTCCTCCTTAGTTATTCCCTGGCCTTGGATTACTGCTCCCTCCTTCAGAGAGATAATAAAATAGCTATAATCAATAAGAGTCAGAGAAGTAATGTAAAATATCCATGTATACTCGACTTCTCATTCTCTAAAATTCTCTCAACAATCTTCAGTTGGTTCTATTAGAAGAATTCATCTATTAAGAGAGTTTAAATTATCTTCTTCACCTTTCCTATGAGTTAAAGTGATATAAAATTATATACTTAACTTGTAATATTCAAACAATTATCCTCTTCATGTTTATCTCTTGTTCATGCAGCTCAAAATCTAGGAAAAATTTTCATAGCTTATAGTTAATAACTCATCTAAGTTATATATGCTCACTCCTCCCATTCGGTTACTCTAACATAACTACGATCCAACTCAGAAAATAGTGGGAAATAGAAAAGTATATAAGACTTATATATATGATAACTCTAATGAATTCAGATGAGCTCAAGGTAGAATAAGTAATATTTTCCAAGCTTTAAACTTAAAAATCCCCAACTACCTTAATCTGCAATTTTCGTTCTTGACATAAGGGCTTCAAAAATTTATCAAAACTCGCTTTAAGCATCAAATAATATCAATTTTAATTCCCCTTTATCGATTTTAAGAAATAAAATCAGAATAAAAATCCCTAACTTCAACAAGAACTCAAATTTCAAGAATCATCAAATAAGTTTCCAGAAATCCTCTTCAGCTCAGTTCAGGTTCTTATAAAATCCCTATGATCTTATAATCAAGCTTAATTCCTCGAAGGAAATTCGAAATGAATAATCCCCAAACTTAACCTCAACAAATTCGAATTTAAATCTTGAAAGTAAAGGGGTCTTTCTTAATTCATCATCACTACTAATCCTATAGCAGGTTTAACTCAAGACAAGACTAAGAGTTCATATCTCTAAGCCATCACAAGAAAAATCGAGACCCACATCATCTACTGCGTTTCTATTTCCTCTCTATTTCCTCTCCTTCAACATTTAAACAAAAAGATTACCCTAATTAAAATAGAGCAGCTAGTTTGATCTTCTTTACCTGATCTTTTGACCTTCTTGAAGGTGATTTGTGTATTCGACAGTTTGCGTGAATGTGAAATGAAGAAACAAAAAGAAAGAAAGAAGGAAGGGAAAGGTGAAGATGGCGGCTGGGCAAGAAAAGAAAAGAAGATGTGGGAGAGACAGGAAAATGACATGTGCCCCTCAAATTAATCACTTCTCATTTTCTTTTCCATTTTTTTTTTAAATTTATTTTCTTCTTATCCCTTTTCTTCTTGTCCTTCTCTTTATTTTATAACAATATTATTCTAACTTCTAACTTAATTCTATCACTTATAAAAATTGATATCTTTGAACTTAATCTCCATAATAACTAATGTTTTCCCCAACATACCCCTCAAATCCTGCAAAAGTAATAATTAATACTCTATAGTTAAAGATAAACGGAAATAAATATATTTCGTGGTGTTTTTCCGTCTTCTTTCTTACCTCAATATCCTCTCTTATTAAAGATTATTAAAGGTTATTACTATTATAACAATCTCTAATATCACTTAATTTAACTAATTAAATTACAAGATATTACATCCTCCTCCTCTTAAAAAAAATTTCTTCCCGAAATTTAGTTACCTCGAAGAGCTCTGGATACTTTTCTCTTATCTTGTCTTCGAGTTCCCATGTCGATTCTTCTATATCATGATGTATCCACTGTACTCTAACTAGAGGTATCTATTTATTCCTCAATTGCTGAATTTTTCGATCTAATATCGCCTGTGGTCTTTCTTCGTAACTCAAGTTGGGTTCTAGAGTCACTTCTTCTTGACGGATAACATGTTCGGGGTCATGTATATACCTTCTTAATTGTGAGACGTGGAATACGTTATGAGTGTTTCCAAAGCTCGGTGGCAAAGCTAATCGGTATGCTACAGAACCTATCTTTTCGAGGACTTCATAAGGCCCTATAAATCTAGGCTTAAGCTTGCCTTTAATTTCGAATCGGTGAATCCCTTTTGAAGGTGAAACCTTCAGAAAAACTTTGTCACCTATTTCAAAAGCTAACTCTGTTCTTCTTACATCAGCATAGGATTTTTGACGATCTTGAGCTTCTTTAATTCTCTGCTTGATCTGTCGCACACTTTCAATCATCTCCTCATCAGCATCAGGCCCTAATACTTTTTGTTCGCCAACTTCATCCCAATAGAGGGGTGATCGACACATTCTACCATAAAGAGCTTCGTAAGGTGCCATGTTAATCGTTGCTTGGTAGCTATTATTATATGCAAACTCCATAAGTGGTAGAATCTTTTCCCATTGGTCTCCTCGATCTAACACAACTGTTCTAATCATATCTTCCAAAATCTGAATGGTCCTTTCTGTTTGTCCATCCGTTTGTGGGTGAAATGCTGTGCTGAAATTCAACTTAGTTCCCAACTCATTTTGCAAACTTGTCCAGAAACGAGAAGTAGACTTTGGATCTCGATCTGATGTAATTGTTTGAGGTATACCATGCAGTCGTACAATCTCACGAACGTATAATTGGGCTAGCTTGTCAGATCCATAAGTAGTCGGAATTGGAATAAAATGGGCACATTTTGTTAGCGTATCAACAACTACCCAAATGGCTGTATTTCCTCTCTTTGATTTTGGCAATCCAGTCACAAAATCCATAGTAATCTTATCCCATTTCCATTGTGGAATTTCAGACGGTTGAAGCTTCCCATATGGTCGTTGATGTAATGCTTTTACCTGCGGACATGCCAGACATCGTTCTACGTACAGAGCTATGTCACGCTTCATTCCTTCCCACCAAAAATTTTGTTTTAAATCTTGATACATCTTCGTGCTTCCTGGATGGGCTGTATAAGGAGTATCGTGGGCTTCACTCAAGATTTCCTTCTTTAACTCTTCGTCATTAGGTATGCAGATTCGTTCTTTGAACAGTAGTGCATTATCTCCAGCTTCCTTGAAACTATCAACACCCTCAGTTCGGGCCTTTAGTCGAAAATTTTCCATTTTTTCATCTTTTCTTTGAGCACTGATAATTTAGTTCTCAAATCTGAAGTTATTACTAATGATGCCACGACTTTCTCATGGAGGTTGAACGGTATAACTGCTTCTATGTTGATCTCCTCTAGCTCCTCCCTTGATATTTTCTTCTGAGCAAAAAGAACTCCTAAATTTACCCAACTTTTTCTGCTCAATGCATCTGCAACCACATTAGCTTTCCCTGGGTGGTAGAAAATTTTACAATCATAATCTTTGACTAACTCAAGCCACCTTCTTTGTCGCATATTTAACTCCTTTTGTTCGAAGAAGTATTTCAGGCTTTTATGATCTGTAAAAATTTCAGACTTAGCTCCATAAAGATGGTGCCTCCAAATTTTTAAAGCATGAACCACGGCTGCCAATTCTAGGTCATGGGTTGGGTAATTCAATTCGTGAGATCGAAGTTGTCGCGAGGCATATGCGATGACTTTTCCTTCTTGCATTAATACACAACCAAGACCATTCTTCGATGCATCCGTAAGTATTGTATAAACTTTATCGGCTTCCGGGACGGCTAATACTGGAGCTGTAGTCAATTTTTCCTTAAGCTCTTGAAAGCTTTTCTCACATTCCGTGGTCCATTGAAAATTTGCATTCTTTTGGAGTAACTGGGTCATCGGTTTCGCTATCTTAGAAAATCCTTCAATAAACCGGCCGTAGTAACCTGCTAGACCTAAGAAACTCCGGATTTCATGCGGTGAGGTAGGTGTTCTCCAATCCTGCACTGCTCGTACTTTTGACAAATCAACTCTGATCCCTTCGGAAGAGACAACATGTCCAAGAAAATTCACTTCATTCTGCCAAAATTCACATTTACTAAATTTGGCATAAAGTTTTTCTACCCTCAACTTATCCATGACAGTTCTAAGATGTTTTTCGTGTTTCTGTTCGCTCTTCGAGTAAATTAGAATGTCATCTATGAACACTAACACAAACTTATCTAAGTATTCATGAAAAACTCGATTCATGAGGTCCATAAACACGGCCGGAGCGTTTGTTAACCCGAAAGGCATCACGATGAACTCATAATGGCCATACCTTGTTCGGAAAGCGGTTTTTGGTATATCCTCCTGCCGAATTTTTAATTGGTGATAACCAGATCTCAAATCAATTTTTGAGAATACCTTCGCTCCCTTAAGCTGATCGAATAGATCATCTATCCTAGGTAAAGGATATTTGTTCTTCAATGTCAACTTATTAAGTTCACGGTAATCTATGCACATCCTCAACGTACCGTCTTTTTTCTTAACAAATAAAATTGGAGCTCCCCACGGAGAAACACTAGGTCGGATGAAACCTAAACTAAGTAGCTCCTGTAATTGAATCTTCAGTTCTTGCAGTTCCTTTGGACCCATTCTGTATGGAGCCTTTGATACTGGAGCTGAACCAGGTTCGAGATCAATGGTAAATTCAACTTTTCTATCAGGTGGTATCCCTGGTAACGATTCTGGAAAGACATCCTTGTACTCACAAACTACAGGTACATCGTCGAACTTCTTCTCCACATCAACTTCTTTATTCAAATAAACCATATAAGCTTGCACATCTCTTTTCTTTATCAGTTTCTCCGCTTGAATTGCTGAGATTATTGGTATTCTCCTGGTGCTTCTTTGAATTCCATGAATTCTAGTAGGTTCTCCTCCTGGCGGATAGAAAGAAATTTCTCTTTGCTCGCATCGAATTATTGCAAAATTCTCAGTTAACCAATCCATCCCTAATATGATATCCACATCCCACATGTGAATTATGTTCAGAACCTTAGCTTTCATTTTAAGAGATCCAAACCCAAATTCTAGGTTGGGACAAATATGAGTAACGGTAGTGAATTTTCCTACGGGAGTAGTCACTTTTAAGTCATGTCTAGATTTCTCTATATCAAGTTCAAAAGTATCTACGCAACTACTTGATATAAAGGAATGAGATGCTCCCGTATCAAATAGGATAATAATAGGAGTTTCGTTTATTTGACCCATACCTGCAAGGTTTCCTTGTTCTTTATCATGAGATTTCTGCTCAAGTGCAAAGGCTCGTTGATATTGTTGCCGTGGTTGGTTTTGCTGAGAAGGTCCCCCGTGCTGAGATTGTTGACCCTGTGAACGTTGCGGTTGGCGCTGCTGTGGGTGAACTCCTTCCATGGCTCTCAAATTCGGATTCTGAGCTTGTCCTGATTTTCCCCCATTTCCTCCTCGTTGTTTGTTTGGACAATGGTAAGAGAAGTGACCAGATTGTCCACATGTAAAACAAACGTTGCTCCCAGCTTTACAATTTCCTTTATGCATTTTATGGCAATTAGGACAAGGAGGAATCCCTTGTGGGCCTGTAGATGCTCCAGATTGCGTCACAGTCTGCGATTTAGGATTTCCTTGATTAAATCGTTGTTGGTTCTGCCCTTGCCAAGGTCGCTTGTTGCCTTGGTTCTTGTCGTCCCACTTTCTCTTTCCCTTATTATTTTGGCCGTGATCAGAGAACGGCTGATTTGCTGCACTGGGATTCTGAGACTGAGGTGGAATAAAAACATGAACTTGTGGGGTTTTCTCTGGTTGCATAGCCATCTCCATATCCAGCGCTCGATTGAGTGCTTCCGCATAAGATAGGCCGTATTGACTAGCTAGAACTACCCGGATATCTTGCCTCAACCCAGCACGGAAAAATTCAGACATTTTGTCATCGGGATTAACCTTATCTGGTGCATAACGTGCTAGATCACAGAACATACGATCATACTCTGACACTGTTTTCTTGCCTTGCTTTATGTTTGAAAATTCAGCTTCCTTCTGCTTGCGATAACTTCTCAGAATAAACTTCTCTTTCAAAACTTCTTTAAACTGCTCCCAGGTAAGATTCTCGAGTTGTTCTTGAGTATATATTTTCTGTCGTGTTTCCCACCAATAATCAGCTGAACCCTTTAATTGGAAGGACATACACGACAACCTTTCTTTATCATTACAACGAAGGAATTTGAAGATTCGCTCTAACGCACGAATCCACTCCTCAGCTTCACATGGATCTCCTTTACCATCGAAAATAGGTGGGTTTTGTCGAAGAAAAAGTTCTTCGATATTTCTCCCAGGTGGAGGTGGAGGTGGAATCTGCTCTCTATCATCCTCCCCACCCTCGTTTCCATTTCTTCGTCTATGATCCATTCTGGAAGCGAATAAATATAAATAATGAATACTCATATAAATATATGTAACATATCTTATACTTATGCATATATTCATATGGCGTTATTTTAAATATCATCAGTATATTTCTCAAGTAACAAGTTACATAAAATCTTAAGGCATTATTTATGTTATTGTAGTCTTCATTATCTCATATTCTGCTTCTCATCTCAACTTATTAGTGCATATACAATAATAATAATAATAATAATAATAATAATAATAATAATAATAATAATAATAATAATAATAATAATAATAATAATAATAATAATAATAATAATAATAATAATAATAATAATAATAATAGTAATAGAACTCATCATAATATAAAATGGCTGCTTTGGCCATCTTTCATATATACACTGGAAAATTGCCTCTCCGAGGACTTCGTTTACAAAATATCGGGATTATGTACATCAAAAATCCCTACTCTAGCCCAGAGCTATTTACGCTAGCATCACTATGAAACCTAGGCTATAGCTTGGCAACTACTACCTGTTGCAAGCTGTCAAAAGATATATACAACTGCATCATTATATATACCATATCTTATATGCATCTCTAGCTATATACACGTACATATATATATAAGAGTCTAGTACAACATCCCGCATCACTCGGAGTCACCCTCGCTCGGGTCCTCCTCTTCGTCATCCCCATCCTGCTCTTTCTTCTCGTTCTCAAGAGGCTCCTCCTCATCATCTATCATGCCATCTGGATTCAGCCCCTCATTTGCCCCACCATCGACAATATCCTCACTCTCGCTTTCCATTTCATCATCTGCTGTAACATAGCCCACCGGATCCTCTGCCTTATCTGATGGTGGACAAGCTAGATTTTCCAGTCGACTAACAGCCACTGGAAAACCCAGGGAACTAGGAGACATGCGTCGTACCTTCCCTCTATCTGCTGTAAGTTCCTTAACCGGTTCCTCGTCTTCCTTATCATCACCACTATTCTCCCTGGCACGTCGAGAACAACCAGCTTTAAACTCCTTAGGCACTGGTATGTGTCTTTGAAACTCGGGGTGCGAAGGATCTAAAACTGAATGTGCTCTCTGAACATCGGGACTGTAAGATATAGGCTCTATTGGGGGCTCGGGAGTCAGTGATGACATTGGAATACCAGAAACTACCTCTGTTAATGTCCCAAACCAAAGATACGGAGGAGTAGAGTTCTCAGTAGGAGTATTAAATGGTGCTATCTAGGAATCCGTGTCTTCCTGCTCTAAAAAGAGGGTTGAAAGGGTCTCAGAAGATAACTCAAATATAGGCTCAGGCTCCGGAATTTGCTCGAAAGCAGGCTCTGGTTCTGGTTCTGGAGCAGGAACCATTGGGGTTGGCTCATCTGGCTCAAACACAAAAGGGACTGGATTCAGGGGAGGCTCATACTCTATTAATATCCCAAGAGCTTCATAATCGTGCGGTATCTCATGTGGTCCAGGTGGTGGTGTACCATCACTCAAGTACCGATGGCTGAGGGCAGCTATAAAACCTCGGCAATCACCATAGAGATGTCCATGGAGATAAACACGATCCACAAACTGAGGTATAAGCGAAGCAGCCCACCTTCGCCACTCTGCAGCCAATAACGGGATCAAATGAAGAATGCCCTCGACCCCCACAACACCATGATCACTGGCATCTACATATAGCTTGTGGTAATGGGCGAGAAATTCTCCCAACGTGTCCCGATAACTCTTACGTATAAACTGAAACTCTTGGAGTATTTGATGGGGTGTTGGCTCATCCATTCCTATTTTAAACCATAAAAATAGAGATAAATATATATAAATAAATAAGTGAGCTACTAAATAAATAAGCATTAATCACTTATATAGAAATGATATGCACGTTTCTAGTTCCAAAGTTCAGAACATACTTCCATGGCAACATAAACTCCTTTTACTAGCTACACTTGATATCAGCGTCTAACTAGCCAAAATTTTCACAAAACAGGACGTTGGAAGGTCTAGTGTAAATATACTCCTTTTATACTCTACTATAAGTCTCCACATCTCAAGTTCAAGATAATTTACATCTTAATCACCAAGTAATATACTAAAATACATACCTGATATGGCTGGATGAGAGAGTGCATGCTAAGCTTTTGTTGTTCAACTCGACTAGTCTAAGAATACAAATTAGACTAGACTCAAAAGAAGTTTAAGTTCAGAGCAAACAATTGCTCTGATACCAATCTGTCACGGCCCGCCTTAGAATAAAGATGACCAAACCGGAAAAACCGTGACTTAAGAAAATATAACAAAATTTAAACAAAACCTGCTCGAAACACGTGATAATAAGCCGGAAGCCTGAAAGCGAATTAATCTTATTTGTATACCTCCAATCAAGTGAAATAAGTAAACTGCTCCGTACACAAAGAATTTCAAGGCTCAATCATCTAAATCAACGAGAATTCAAGGTTGGAAATAGCTTTTCAATAAAATCCAAGCTGTCAAGATTTAGCAACCTTTTATACATTAATAGTACTGAAAATTCCCAGACAAAAGTTGGAGTTCAGGTACAAGTGATAACCAAAGTAAGTGTAACTTCAAGTTCTCGAACTATTTACAACAACTTTCAAGTGTCGCAGCGGAAAGGATCGACTAAAGGGATTACATGTATGCAGACACATAACCCTAGAACTCAAACTACTGACATTACTATATGTACAATTAATATACAATGTCGACTCCCAACAAAAGCTCCGCTCAGCACACTCCCATCCTCCATCATAGCTTAGCCTGCACATTTTAGAAATAACATGCAGGGCTAAGTATAAACATACTCAGTGAACACATGCCAAATCCTTGAAACTTGCTACTTAGAGCTATAGATTAAACTTGCCTCAATAAGCATGTCACAAGAAATTTACTTTAAATAACACAAGGCATGCTAAAATAATTCTACTTCCTCCAACATCAAACATTAATGACTGCAGTCCATTTTTATGTATGAATAACAACTACTACATCTAGTGTGTCGAGAAGTAGGCCTCCTTCTCGAACACCATGACTGGCCGAGCAAGAGGGCGGCTCACAGTCACTTCCGTGTACACATATCATGCATTAAAACATGACCGAATTCGTCTTCCATCAAGTAGATTATCATACAAAAAATTAACATTAAGTTAATCATTTTCTTAAAATATCGCGTTTTATAAACGTATAAACATCGCATCATCATTTAGATAGAAAGCCCACCTGACTCCGTCTATCTTCTACTTATTATCTCGTCCTCCTTAGTTATTCCCTGGCCTTGGATTACTGCTCCCTCCTTCAGAGAGATAATAAAATAGCTATAATCAATAAGAGTCAGAGAAGTAATGTAAAATATCCATATATACTCGACTTGTAACGACCCGCATTTTCGTTACTATAAAAACTAACTATCGATAATTAATTACGAACATTTTTTGTTTCAGTATACGTTATCGAATTTATTAAATTCGATTTAACAATCGAATTTCGATGTTAGTATATAAATTCGGTTTGATAATCGGATTTCGGCTTATGATTTAAATTCGACATTAGCAAATCGAATTTCATTTAGCTCGATGGATAAGGTTAGCTCGAATTATTAGATTACGAAGAGGAATGATAAGACGTTTTAAAGAAAGGCCGAGAATCGAGTCGTTCTATGGTGAATTGGGCCGAGTCCAATTTCGACTTCTACGTAAGGAAGTCAAGCTTCGTTTGCTTACCTGAGAAGTGTAATATGTGCATAATTCAAGGATTAAAGTAGAGATATGTTATACATATGCTATGTGTGTAATTAAGATAATAAAACATGTCTTAAATGGATAAAGGAGTACATGTCTCAAAGAATACAACATTTGTGTATATATATAGTGCATTATTGGAAGGCTATAACTATTACACCTTGAGTAATAACTAGCAAGAATACAAGGGTCTTTACCCACCTAAAGATACTCTAAAATCCAAGGGATAATAGGACCCTTCTCTTCATTTCAAATCACCCTATGACCCTTATCCTAAGGTGACAACTTCAGCTCTTCCAAGTGCATGAAGAGGCACGAAAATCAGCCTCAAAACAGTCCCACTTGGCAGACAAGAACCTGCAAAATCAGCCCAAGGATTAGCTCATACATTGGCACAAACTTAAGTACAAAAGGTAAGGAGTTAGCACATGGATTAGTTCTAAGAAACCTCTCATTTTAACCAAAAGAAAGGTAGAGGGGACAGCCCTCTTAATGGTCAAGCAAGTGGCTGAAAAGTAAAGAAAAAAAAAAGGGAGCTTCACCTTCCTCAAGTTGCAAAAGGGGAGCTTCACCTTCCTCAAGTTGCAAAAGGGGGGCTCCACCTCCATCAAGTTGCAAAAAGAAGGGGGGGGGGGGGGGGGGGGGGGGCTTCACCTCCATCAAGCTGCAAATTGGCAGCCAATTCCTGCAAGAAAGCAGCCCCTAAAACTAGGCCAAAACTAGTAGCCAAAAATTGCACAAGAAGTAATAAGGAAGCACTTTAGTTAGCTACAATAAGACAACCTCTTAGACCCAGAAGATAAGAGGAAGAAACAGCCATAAACCATCAAACATGTAGCTGAAAATATGCAGAGAAAAGAAGGAAGAAAAGAGAAGATCTATTAGCAAGATTCTTGAGGAAATCTCTGCAAATTTCTTGAACCCCAAAAAGCCACATCAAACACTCACACTCAACCATCAAAAATCCCATCCAAGAGTGCTATAAAAACCCCTTTTCTCACCCTTAAATCAGTTTGCACATATTATCACATTCAACACTTAGAAAAAAATTAGAACTTAGAAGAAGAAGGAGAAAGGAAGAGGAAGGGAGAAGCTAGCAACCACGGCATTTCGAATCACTAGTAAGCCTCCTAACACCCTCTAAGTAGGATTAAGTTAAGCATAAAGAAAGATTTAAGACTTCACAAGTATACAAGTATGGAATTACAATAAGACATTGTTAAGTACTCTCAAGCATGATTACTAGATAGTAACCATCAAGCATGATTTCTAAGAAGTCAAGCATGTTTAGATAAAATGCATAAGCTAAAGCATAGCATAATATGTGCCTAAGTTAAGATTTGTTCATAATCGAACCTCTAATAAATCGAAACCAATGAAAGAGATAAATCACAATATGTATTCTGTGTATGATAACTTCCATGATATTTAAAATCTGGAATTTATGAACTCTTAAAAATCGAACCTAAATGAAACACCTAAAATACGTTTCTATTTTCGAAAATGAGAAAGGGAGGGTTTAGAGCGAACCAACGTCGAGGCACGAGGCCCCGACGGGATGGAGGGGCTGGACTCGGTCCAGGAGCACCGACGGGGCGGCAGAGGCGGCCCCGGGATTCCGGCAGCGGCGGATTTCGCCGGCATCGGCTCGGTCACCTCCGGACCTGAAAATCAGAGAGAGAGAAAGAGAGGTCAGAGAAGGGAGGTAGAAAAGGAGAGAGAGAGAAAGGGAGATCAAGGGAGGAAGTATATACCTGTTGGACGGCGGCGGCCTCGACGGCCGAAGCTCTCGTCGCCGGCAAAAGCTGCGGCAGAGGACCGCGAACCTAGAAAGAAAGAGAGATAGAGTCAGAGAGAGAGAGAGTCCGGCCGGGGCCCCTCGCCGCCGGCGAGAGCGGCGTCGGCAGCAGTCGAGGGTGAGAGAGACGTGAGAGGGGGGAGTGTAGTGTGTGTACGCGTTGTGTGTGTGTGTGTGAGATTAGGGATTTGGTTTTGAATTGGGTATGGACCTAATCTAATGAACTATGATTAAATGGGAATTGGGCCTTAGTGATTGGGCCATTAATTAATTATCGATGGGCTCAAGCCCGATTCTATTGGGCCGTAAATCAATTTCAGACGGGCTCGATTATGAGTCGGAATTATTAATGAACGGACCAATATTAAAATCATATTCTAATGGATTAAGGATTTATTAAGTTATAAGTTTTTATTAAGATTTTATTAATTATTAAGATATAATTAACTTTAAAATATGTAATGAAAATTTACATAAATTTTCGGAGCTTATTTCAACAAATAAATGGTCTCGATTGATGAAGAGAACGATTCGGAATAATAAAAGATTATTCTATTATATATAAAGATTTAAAGGATTCGAATTAATCTGTTAACCCTAACAGATTTATGAGATAGGAAAATATACTAGACGATTATTTTCCCCATAAGTAAGTTTTATTATAAGAATTTAGATTCTTATTATATCTTTATGAATAGGCGCGATTCGACAAGGTCTCTTGACGTTGTTTACCTATCAAGACCGACCATTTTCTACGCTTCAAGAGGTGGGCTTTCTTATACAAGTAAAGTTATAGAATGTTTAGATGAAAATGTTTATTTTCAAGTATTGTCATGCCATAAATGTTTCGATTTATGTATGACGCCTATCTGCATTGGCTTCGCCAATTTAAGTTAATCGAATTCGGGTCCTTGTTAAGACTTGTTATCTTACTTGGACTAGTGTACACAGGACCGTGAGTCATCTTCAGGGTTGGCCGGTCAGGTGTCGTGTGAGGTGTTCTTATCCTCGACACCACAGTTTCAGATATGGTAGATTACTAAAGAACTTAGCCTGCGCAGGCACTTTTAGATCACAAGAACTGTTTTAGTAAGCATGGGCTCTTTTCAATAAAACCCCTATGTCTTACAGTTGAATGGCTTGACAATTATTATGTATAGTTTTTCGGCACGTGTCCACTGAGTACTTTCGTACTCAACCCTGCATGTATTTCTAAATGTGCAGGTTGAGCAAGATGATGTGAAGTGGCGAGTGGAGCTTTTGTCGTTATAGATTAGGACTCCCGGTAATACATGTCTTCATACATGTATTC
Source organism: Thymus quinquecostatus (assembly GCA_024222315.1). Classification (NCBI taxonomy): domain Eukaryota; kingdom Viridiplantae; phylum Streptophyta; class Magnoliopsida; order Lamiales; family Lamiaceae; genus Thymus; species Thymus quinquecostatus. The sequence goes on along the minus strand of CM044173.1, from coordinate 17,977,512 downwards.
AAGTAGTCTTCCGCTGTGTATACAAGTATTCTTCCGCTGTGTAAACTCATATGCTTTCAAGTATTGTTCGAGTCATGTAATAGATTAGGACAAGTATCCTCGTATTCTCATTTGAGATCCCGAGTCGAGACATATAATGAAATAAAGTGTTGTTCAAATAGCCATACGAGTCAAATTCTACATACAATCTTACATCCCCTTTCTTTCCCCTATTCTTAATTCCCATCGCTAGTCATGGTTTCCCGGCTTCGCTATCCTTAGCAAAGTCCGGTCGTGACAGAGTGGTATCAGAGCAACGGTTGCCCTGAAACCCGAGAGTCTTCTTCAGTTTCTAGTCTAGTATTGATTCACTAGACTAATTGAGTCAGTCGACAAAGCTCTGCACTTCACTACATCGCGCTCAACGAGGAAGGTAAGACTTTCACGAGATTGAAAGTCGAAGGATAAGAAGAACATAGTGGATTTAAGCTCACCTATAGAGAAGAACAATGCTTGCTAGAGAACATAGCTTGCTTGAACTAGTTGTTTTCCTCGGAGGACTTAGAAATAACCATTGAGAGAATGAAATTACTTCATTTTCATAAGGAAAGAAGAAGAAAAGATGATGAAGATGCACGAGTGCAAAGGACTCGAGGCAAGAGACACGATGAAGATAAGATGTCATTCGATCGATGACATGAGCTTAGCCTTTTAACGACTTTTAAGACATGCGAACAACGTTAGTTCACTAATGTTTTTACATAATGGAACGATTATAAGTTAACAAAAATACTGTGGCACAATAAAGATAAGACCACTATAATACCATAGATGTACCACATCTTGGTTAGACAAAAAGTGTATATATGTATATACATATAATAGCAGTTAAAAGAATGACTAAAGTGAAGTTAGAAGAGAACAATGGGCTACCTAATTAGAAAGGTACCTATGAGTATCAAGACATTGATCTCTAGATATTAAAGTTCGAATATTAGAACATGTCGATCAGAGCCTAAATAAGGTTGATGGCCTGAACGAAGTTCACCAATGGGAAGAGGCAACCTAGTGCTTCGACACCAGAGATAGTTCGATAATAACGAATTTATTAGTCCTTTTACAAGAATAATTTAGATAAGTTGGTGTCCCATTTTGGTCACTTTTAGAATATCCACCCACGATCACAGGGTGTAAGACATGACGTTATTATGAGATGGATAAATCTATCGCCAACAAACTAGTAAGGATGATGGGGACTTTATACGAGATCTATCCTTCGGGATGATATTACCATAAATGATATTCCCAAGATTGTAGCCCTTTTAGAGGTGTATGGTTAACCCGATGAGGTTATATCCAAGCCAAGGACCGTACGTCAATTAAGCTATTTTCAATACATGACTAGCTCATGATATTGTTACTCCAATTCTTACATAAGAGAGTACACTCTTAGGAAATCTCTTCGAGTCGCCAAGTCCATTATAGTTATTAAACGAGACCATGTCTTTAGATACGAGCTCTAACTATATTAAATTGCCCTCAGAAAAGATAATTTCACACATACCTTGACGGTAGAAACCTGTGGAATATTTATATGAAAGATTATGGGTACATGTGGATATCGTTTCACGATAAGATTATACCCAGTATAACTCCTTGAATGATTTTCTACATTCTTTGCGCATCATGAATAAAACAGGACAAGTAAATATGAGGTTATGATAGGTTCCATATTAAGGTATACAATTAAGTTATGCGCTAGCTCGTCGATAGTAAATGATATGACCATGACAACCCCTCATAAGTTAATGAAGTAATGTTATTATATTCTCAATAAATAGAGAATTATTTTAATGAGTATAAGTAAGTGAAAGCATCAACGATGTCAATTAAGTAGCTGCAGATCTGCAAGATCAGTATAAATGATAAGGTAAGGGAACACCCGAATAGTTATTATCAAAGACCAAGCCATAGAGTTATATGGAGCAAATTGTATGTTTAAGCCTATGGCGCGACTAGCATACAAACTAAAATATCTAAAAAAAAATTAGTTGTTATGGCCGGTTAAGATTAACCGATAGTCTAAATGTCCTAGGGCGTAGACTCGTAAGAGCTATAATATCAAGACATTAGAGAAACCATGTATTGATAAGACCACCTCGGTCGATATGCGAGGCAATGCCAAGGAGAACCCCACACTCTACAATGTACAATTAGAATAAAATGCAAGGTTACACGCCCTTGCAAAGGTTATGAATAATAATAGCACATCCAGTTAGAGATGGAATGTTCTAGGGAATAAAGAAAAATTTAGAACTACTTCATTGAAGTTGTACATGAGTACTTATAGTAAGAAGAATTATATGGTTAGTGATATAAAGGAAGACTTATCATGTTAACGCCTTGTGTCATGATATCCTACGTGAGCCCCTTGAAGCCCATAAAAATGTATTATGAAAATATAGAGTTCAGAAAAAAAAAAAAAAAAATTAGAAATTAGAAGAGCTCGCCAAGTTGCGAAAGCTTCCTTTCACAACCTGGAAACTTGAGAGTCACCAGAGTACTAGCACTTCGTGTGACTGAGATTGTGTCTATGCGGGACTGATCACCCCACATAATATCAATCTCGGTAGCGTTACCATCAGACAAGAAATCGAACGGGTATCGACAAAATGGTCTCCTCCCCCTGACCTTTGTCATTTCATTTCTACCCTCTGATTATTCTTTCCCAGCTTGTCAGATGATTCATTGATAACATATTTTGGTTACTTGTTGTGCCAAAATTGAACCATTTTCATTTTACCTTCATGTATCGTATCACGATATTCTCGTTCCACTTTGACCCAATTATCTGTCTAAGCAATGGAATTTACTAAGTCCATTTTCATGTCACGAGTGTGACTTAAAGTATGATACCCTTCAGAGATTACCCACGAGATGGGAATAAAATAAATAGAGATGAATAGAGACCTACAGTTTTTGGAAGGGGATTTAAGATGTAAGATGTATAGAGATGATAATATGACCTGTAGTATGTTATAAAGTGGTCCAAGGGTTGATAAATAAGTAAGGGTATCAATATAAGACTCAAATTGATAAAGGTGTGAGGATAGATAATTGATAAAGACCTTAGGGAACCCCAAGGAAAATTTCATGATTATCATCAAGTGAGAACTTGAGAATAATGATGAATGATTAAAAGCATAAAGAGAATAAATGCCGAGTTAACGTAGACGTCAAAGTTGGAGGGTTACCACCCGTAAGATCCAAACAGAATAATTTTGAAAGTGGACGTATGTGTTAAAGCATGAGATAAATCAGTACCCTTAAAACATAGCAAGGGATCAAGATGTAGTCAACGTCCACGTCGAAAGAGGTAGTAACTAGTGGTATAAGTTGATGACTAAATCTGGATTAAGATTTTTCCTACGTCACGGGTTATACACCCCTTAGAACATTCGTGTGGATCAAACGATTTTTTTTTTCTTTTCTCTTTCCACTAGAAATAAAGTAAGTTTCGACTAACAAGATTTAAGGTTGGTCATCCTCGAGAGAGTGACTATAATGATAAAATATTACAAGAGATATTACGAATGCAAGTTAGCAATGAAGTGTAACAGAGTAAGAAATGCAGAGAGTTAGTCTATGCCAAGGAACCTAATCCTTTACTCCTTCAGTTAAGAAACTATATGAAATAAGGAGCAAATGAGATAAAGCAATTAAGCTAAAGACCCTACGATGAATTAAGTAAGTATGTGTTCTAGCTTAACAAAGCAGCACCACTTGGACACATTGTGTCGTCAGATGGAATTAAGTAGACCCAGCAAAAGTAGAAGCTCTACAAGGGTGAAAATCATCACCTAAAACATAATAAAATACGTAACCTCTTAGGTTGTTTCGTTATTACTAGAGATTCGTCAAGAATTCTCCAAGATAGCAAGACCAATAACATGATTGTTAAAACAGGTGATCAACTGTATATAGACCCCTAAGCACCTAGTTATGCTTTAGTAGTTGAAAGAGAAGTCAATAGCTACGCTAATTCCGACAGTTCCAAGGCTATAAAAGAAATGAGTAACCGACATATATGCCTCAGAGGATGGGATGGAATATCCCAAAACCGATGCAAGGAATGATATATAACAATTTATACAAAGTGAGATTTCCCTACCCCGCGACTTAGAACTTCCGGTGGTAGTGCACGCCCCGAAAAATGTGAAAGCACCATTCTTATGGAGTTAATGCAAATCTCACAGATTAAAAGAGATTATTCAAACAACGAGCCCTTAGTACGTGCCAAATAAGGTAGGTAGACCTAGTGAAGAACTACGAATGTAGTATCAACTACCAAGATAAAGGTAAATGTAGTGGTCGATGCTTTAAGTCGTAAGCCACGCCTTAAGTCAGCACATCTTCTCACGAGTGGACACTTGTCAGTGATTTTCATAATAGGGATTTAAATGTAGCGCCTAGCTTAAGGCGGTAGAAAAGATTATTACTACATTGACTATAATGTCAACGAGAGGCACAATGCAAATAAAGGAAGTTAAAGAAGATACAATAGAGAGTAAGAATGAATAATACCAAAGAACATTGTTAGGAGGTTGTGCATGTCACACGATAAGGAGCTCAAGAATGAAATCTTAAATAAGACTAAAGATACACTATAAACTGCTCACCTGAGAATACAAGATGTAACGAGACCTAGAAAGGAAGTTGAGGTAGGAGACATGAAAAATGTATATATAAGCTCAACTACCAGAAGGTGTTTTCGTATGTCACAGAAGTAAACTTGTTTCAGGATATGGTTAACCACCACGTTAACTAATAAATTATGATAAATTAGATCATGACCAAAATTTAGGGGAACTACAACCCTAAAGATTTCGTAGTGAAACTGCGAGCACGTTACAGGGAGATTTGGATGAGACTACCAAAGCTAAGATAGTGAACGAAGTTATAATTATAGGAGGATATTAATCGACTGGCAAGGAGCCGTGTCTTCTTCCAATCTATATCGGCCATGGAGAAAAGTTAGCCCAGTTATATACGTTTAAGAGATTGTGTGTTACACGATGTGATTATTTTAATCACTAAAGATCAAGACACTAAGTTACGTTAAGATTTTGGACAAGTTACATAAAGCTTAGGCACTAAGCTATTTAATAGCATAGCTTACCATCGTCATGCCAGTGGGCAATGAGAGAGAAGGATTTAGACCTTATAAGGTATGTCGAGAACAATTGTACTCATTGAGGGTGAAAATAGACTTATCAGACGCTAGTTATCAACCGGCAACATGTATGAGGCCATATGTCTTACTATAAAGGTGAAAGTGTAGTTTACTGATTGGTGTGTAAATGTTAGAATTTTCGTAGTGTTGTCGAGTCCGTTTCATTATGTTTTGCGTCTTTTTCGTTTGTATTTTGCTATGATTTGGTTGTTTGGAGTTTGGTTCGTGTAGGATCGTTAGGTGGAAGAAACGGAAGGAAACGGCTCGAAAAAGGCGAAGAATTGAGGAAATATCAAGTTTGGAGCGAGCAAGACGCTGGACGATCGTCCAAGGCTCTGGACGACCGTCCAGAGTGCGCTGGACGAGCGCGCACTGCAGTGGATGAGCGTCCAGAGTAGGAATTAAAGAAGCCAGCGAGTGCGACGTTGGACGAGCGTCCAGCGCACACTGGACGACCGTCCAACGTTCCGGCCAGCAAATCTTTCCTTATTTATCTAGGTTTTTACCTAGTATATATATACCATCCTTGTACACGAATTATAACCACCTTTTAGCATATTTTAGCTTTAGTTTTCAGATTCAAATACTTTCGTTTAGTTTTCTATTGTTCGGATCCGGATTCGTTCTTCGTTTATTGCAATTTAATTCAAGGCGTTTATTTAATTCAAGTTCTTCGTTCTTCGTCTCAATTTTCGTAAGTTCTTTTATTGCTTTCGTTTATTCGTTTTAATTGCTTGCTTTCGTTTTAGATTCGTTTTCTTAATTGCTCCGTTTAAATTCCTTAGTTTAATTTCGTTGTTTCGATTTCTAGTTTTAAGTTTAGATTCGTTTTTCTTCAATTTTAATTCCTTCGTTTTTCAAAGTTTTCAAGTTAGATTAATTTACTTTTAATTTCCAGATTTCAATTCATCACGTCTAGATTTATTTATGCTTCTTTCTTTGCTTTCGTTTCCTTCGTTGCTTTCTTAATTGCTTTCCTTTCGATTCTTGCCTAGGTAGATTTAATTGCTTTCTTCTAGTTTAATTCTTAGATTTATTTCTTGAGTTCTAGATTAGCTATTTACTTGCTTTTATTTACTTGCTTTGATTTATTTTATTTGCCTAGAATTTAAAACAAAAACCCCAAAATATTCTTTACTTGCTTTCTTAGTTTAGGTTTACTACATAATTAATTGCCCTGTTAAGTTTTCCTTGAGATTCGATACTTTGGTTTTACTTGCTAGTGCTACGATAGGATTTCGTTCTATTGCGAACACTTTTTGGTGAAACAAATTTTGGCGCCGTTGCCGGGGAGAACTTTAGGCTTTTGATTGTGTAGTATTTTTATTTGCTTTATTTTTATTTGTGTTTATTCGATTTCTTGTTTCTCCCACTCGGTGCGTTTAACCCTTTTGTTGAGTGTTGTTTATGCATGGTCGCCGAAGTCTTCAAAGGAATTTAGCGCCCTACGTCGACAACGTCCATCAAAGGAAAGCGATCTTAGCCGTGAAGGAGAAGGAGGAGATCGATTCTCAAGACTTTGGTTTAGTCTTGTTGTTTGCAGAGCCCGAAGCCATGGCAGCTAGAGTCATGGGCGATTTTGCTCGCCCCACATTCACAGCCACCACTTCGGCGATTGTCCTGACGGAAGCGGTCAGGAATCATGAGCTTAAACCTCACCACATGGCGTTACTTCCATCCTACCACGGGCTGGCCAATGAGGATGCGTTGACGTTCATCCGAGAGTTTTGCACGGTGGTGCAAACTTTCCCACTCGCGGGACTCACGGAGGACACCTTGAAGATGAAGTGCTTCCCGTACACCCTCAAGGATCGAGCAAGGTCATGGTATTTGGCGCTCCCGGCCAACTCTCTCGCCACATGGAATGCGGTGTGCGAGAAGTTCATGCTAAAGTACTATCCCAACCGCAAGACTCAAGAGGTGCGGTCAAAGATTATGAATTTCTCCCAACACAACGATGAGCCATTTCACGAAGCATGGGAGAGGTTCCAAGAGCTGCTCCAACAATGCCCTCATCATCAAATGGCACCGGAGTTGCTTTGGCAATATTTCTACGACGCCCTCAACCAAACTTGCCAATTCATGGTGGATAGTTCGGCCGGAGGCAACATAGCGGTCAAGACAGCTGATGAGTTGAAGGATATTTTCGAGACGCTTGCTGCGAGTTCTCAACAAAAATCAGTTAGATCGAGGAACGTGGAGGCGAGTGCAATTTCGATGAGCCCCGACTTGAAGAAGCAAATTGCCGACATGTATAGGGATCTCGAGAATTTGAAGGTTAAGCAAAGTGCACCGGCCCCGAAGGAGGAAGAGAGGAAGCCCGATCAATGCGAGATTTGTGGAGAGCTTGGACACATCAAGGAGGTGTGCCACAACATGGGGGAGTTTCAATACGAAGGAGGAGCCGAGGTCTACGCCGCTCAAGGATACCCACCTCAAGCACCACATCAAGGATACCAAGGGGGATACAATGGACGCTACCAAAATCCGAGGCCGACACAAGGGCAAGGTAACCCCCCTACCTATCCGAATAGGCGTCCTCCACCATATAATAACCCCTATCCTCCTCCACCAAATCCCTACTACCCTCAACCTCCACTATATTATCCACCCCCTCAATACCCTCCAAACCCATATTACCCACCACCTCCATATTACCCTCCTCAATCTAATCCTACACCACCACCACCATACCCAAACTCTCGTCCTCAAGGACCTCCACAAAAGCCCCCCGCCGATGAGGATCGTTTCCAAGCACTAGATGCAAACATGAAGCGGCTCGAGACGGCCATTGGTCAAATTTCTGGATCTATGCACTTGATGCAACAACCGGGGCGGATTCCGAGCCAAGGGATTCAACCACAACAAGCTAACGAGGTGCAATATCCCCCATATGTCCCTCCCTTTCCACCACATCAAGCCCAAGCCGTTTCGGTGCTACGGAGCGGGAGGCACGTGGATAATGGAGTCACAATGCCGCCTCAAGGCCGTTCGAATGATAGGTGGAGCCCGAATTCGCGATGGGGACCGAGCAAAAACCTGGCAGCGCAGCACGCTGGACGACCGTCCAGTGTTTCTGGACGACCGTCCAACGTTGGACGGCCGCCCAACGTCACGCGTGCCCCTGGACGAGCGCCAGACAATTTTTCAGCGAATCCTGCGCTGGACGAGCGTCCAGCGCACACTGGACGACCGTCCAGCGCTGAACGAGAGCAGAATGCGAGCCCTCCCCTGGACGAGCGTCCAGCCGACACTGGACGACCGTCCAGCGCCCAGAATGCACACACGGAGTCCGAGGAAGCTGAGAAAGAGTCCCAACCTCTCCACAAGACGTCCAATCCTTATGTTCCTCCCATTCCTTATCCGAGTCGAGTGAAGAACAAGAAGCGGGATCAACAATTCATGGATTTGTACAAGCTTCTTTCAAAGGTGGACGTGAACTTGCCTCTCCTTGATGTCATTCGCAATGTGCCACCGTTCGTGAGGTTCGTGAAGGAGTTGACATCGAGGAAGAAGCCGTTCGATGAGATGGAGACGATTGCGGTATCGGAGGTGGCGACATCAATTATGCAACACCCTCTTCCACCTAAGCAACGAGATCCAGGTTCTTTCGTTATCACTATCTCCTTAGGTAATGGTAAGGAAGCATGTGGTATGCTAGATTTGGGTGCCGGTATTAATCTTATGCCTTATTCTATCTTTAAGCAATTAGAGTTAGGAGAACTTAAACCCACTCGCATGAGCCTTCAATTGGCGGATAGGTCTATTAGGTACCCTAGAGGTATTATTGAGGATATTCTTGTTCGCGTAGGGGGTTTAATTGTTCCCGTTGATTTCGTGGTTTTAGAGATAGGTGAGGTACAAGAGAATGGTATTGAGCACACACTTTTGCTAGGTCGTCCTTTCATGGCTACAACCAATACTTTGATTGATGTGAAGAGTGGTGTGATTAAGATGTCCGTTTTAGGAGAGGATGTTTCGTTTTCTGTGCATAAGAGTCGGCCTATGTCATCGGTTAATTTAATTGATAATTGTTCTTTCATCGATAAGGTTGATGCCTTGGCCGAGTGCTCTTTTGTGCAGGATTTTGACACCGAGGAGGTGTGTTGGGGATCCGGAGATCAAATGGAGTGGGAGCGAATGGAGAGAGATATTGGGATCAAGCTACCGTTTCCACCTCAAGATCCCGAGCCCGGCTCGAAGATTCCGGAGCCGTTGGAGTTGAAAGAGCTGCCTTCGCATTTGAAATATATATTTTTAGAGGGAGGCAATCAAAAACCCGTAATCATCTCTTCTTCTTTGTCTCTTGCAGAGGAAGGAGCTTTGGTGGGCATACTCAAGGAGAACAAGCTCGCTTTTGGATGGAGCTTGGCGGATATACGAGGAATTAGCCCGGCCACGTGCATGCATCGCATCAATCTCGAAGAAGGCGCCCGCCCCAAACGAGATGGACAAAGGAGGCTCAACCCAATGCTCATGGAGGTCGTGCGCAAGGAAATCTACAAGCTATTGGCGGAGGGTATTATCTATGCCATCGCCGATAGTGAGTGGGTTAGCCCGGTGCACGTCGTCCCAAAGAAGGGAGGAATCACGGTGTCAAAGAACGAGAAGGACGAGTTGGTCGCCTCGCGCCCGGTTACCGGTTGGAGGATGTGCATCGATTATCGGAAGCTTAATGCTTCCACCAAAAAGGACCACTTTCCTCTCCCTTTTATTGATCAAATGCTTGATAAGTTAGCCGGGCAAGAGTTTTATTGTTTTCTAGATGGCTTGTCAGGTTACTACCAAATTGCGATAGCTCCGGAGGATCAAGCAAAGACGGCCTTCACAAGCCCTTTCGGGACCTACGCTTATAGGAGGATGCCATTTGGTCTCTGCAACGCACCGGGTACGTTCCAAAGATGCATGATGTCTATTTTTTCGGAATTTATCGGTGATTTTGTAGAGATTTTTATGGATGATTTTTCTGTTTTCGGGTCGTCTTTCCATGATTGCTTGTTGAAAATAGAGAGAGTCCTTAAGAGATGCATTGAGAGTGGACTTACCTTGAGTTGGGAAAAGAGTCATTTTATGGTTAGAAGTGGAATTGTTTTAGGCCATATAGTTTCGAGTAAGGGCATAGAGGTCGACAAAGCGAAAGTGGAGGTGATTGAAAAATTGCCACCACCTAGTGATGTCAAAGGTATTAGGAGTTTCCTTGGTCATGCGGGTTTTTATAGACGATTCATTAAGGATTTTTCTAAAATTAGCCAACCTCTTTGTCGTTTGCTTGCTCAAGATGTGCCTTTCCACTTTGATGAGTCTTGTATGAATGCTTTTCTCACTTTAAAAGAAAAACTCATCTCTGCTCCCGTTGTAGTCGGTCCCGATTGGTCATTGCCTTTTGAAATTATGTGTGATGCGTCTAATAATGCCGTAGGGGCTGTTTTGGGTCAAAGAGTCGATAAGATGCTTCGTGTGATTTACTATGCTAGTTTAACTCTTAATCCGGCTCAAGTGAATTACACCACCACCGAACAAGAGATGCTTGCCGTTGTTTTTGCCTTAGATAAATTTAGATCTTACATCATAGGGTCTAAGGTGATTATTTATAGTGATCATGGTGCTCTTAAACATCTTTTGACTAAAGCCCAAGCGAAACCTAGGTTGATTAGATGAGTCTTATTATTGCAAGAATTTGATATTGAGATTCGTGATAGGAAAGGTAGTGATAATCTTGTGGCCGACCATCTCTCTCGTCTCGATTCACCTCCCCCTTATGCTTCTCTTGATGATATTTGTGATTCCTTTCCCTTTGAGAATGTTAATGAAGTGAGTGCTACTCCTTGGTTTGCCGATATTGCTAATTACTTGGCCGATAAGGACACTAAACCCGTCCTTAACGCTCAAGAAGAGAAAAGGTTTCTTCGTTTGTGTAGGCAATACTATTGGGAGGATCCTCACTTGTTCAAGCTTGGGAAGGACGAGGTGATTCGAAGGTGCGTTCCCGACCACGAGCAAACCGAGGTGCTGCGACATTGTCACGAAGAGCCGAGTGGAGGACATTTTGGAGGCCAAAAGACTGCTCATAAGGTGCTACAAAGTGGATTATATTGGCCTACCTTGTTCAAGGATGCTCAAGCCTTCTACCTTGCATGCGATCGTTGCCAACGCACAGGTTCTATAGGTCGCCGTAATGAGATGCCCCTTAATCCTATTTTAGTGGTTGAGATTTTTGATGTGTGGGGCATCGACTTTATGGGACCTTTTCCTAAATCCCATGGTTTTGAGTACATTTTACTTGCCGTCGATTACGTGTCTAAGTGGGTAGAAGCAATACCCACGAAGACATGTGATTCTCACGTTGTCTTGAAGTTTGTGCAGGAAAATATCTTGTGTAGGTTTGGTTTCCCTCGGGTGATCATTAGTGATGGGGGAAAACATTTTTGCAACAAGTTGTTCGCCAAGCTCATGAAGAAGAACGCCATCACTCACAAGGTGGCGACTCCTTATCATCCACAAACCTCGGGACAAGCGGAGACGAGCAATCGACAAATCAAGGGGATTTTAGAGAAGACGGTCAAGCCATCGAGGAAGGATTGGGCCGACAAGTTGAACGACGCTCTTTGGGCATATCGCACGGCTTACAAAGGCGTGCTTGGGATGAGTCCCTATAGGCTCGTGTATGGTAAGTCGTGTCATTTACCCGTTGAGATTGAGTTCAAGGCGTATTGGGCCCTCAAGCGCATCAATTTCGACCTCGACGATGCTCATGATCGGAGGATTTTGCAAATGGAGGAGCTCGACGAGCTAAGGAACGAAGCCTACGACAATGCCAAGATTTACAAGGACAAGGTGAAACGTCTACATGATAGACGCATAGCCTTCAAGGAGTTCAAACCCGGAATGAAGGTACTTCTCTTTCACTCTCGTCTTCGTTTATTTCCGGGTAAGCTTAAGTCTAGGTGGGGAGGTCCATACACGGTGGTGCAAGTTTTCCCCCATGGTGCGGTGGAAATCAAGAACGAGGATTCGGGATACATTTTCTCGGTCAACGGGCAACGATTGAAGCCATATATCGAAGGGACGACATTGCCTCACACGGTGGAAACAATTCTCATCTCCGACCCTCCACTTCTCTCTTGAGTTTTTGGTACGTCAAGCTAATGACGTTAAACAAGCGCTTGGTGGGAGGCAACCCACTTTCTCTATTTTATTTTCGTAGAATAGGATGTATTTTCTTTTTATTTTCATTATTTTTCGTGTGTTTTTCTTTAAGTGTTTGTGCAGGGAATGGTTCTTAAGGATTGCAATGGCACGGAAGGCGTCGAGAGGGAGAAAAATGGAGATTTTGAGCACAATTCCGTGAGGGCTGCTCTGGACGGGCGTCCAGCGCACGCTGGGCGACCGTCCAGCGTATTTTTGACTTGCTATAAATTTTCAGCGAGGGTCGCGTTGGACGAGCGTCCAGCGCACGCTGGACGAGCGTCCAACGTAATTCACCCCCCCAATTCTCTGCGAACGCCGCGCTGGACGGGCGTCCAGCGTACGCTGGACGAGCGTCCAGCGCAAGACGGGCCCCAATTCGAATTGAATCTGATTTTTTCTCTAGGTTCTACTTAACCCTCTTTCCTCTCCCTCTCTTTCTCACGAATTCTGCAGATAACCTATCCTAGCAGCCGCCGTCGTTCGTGAATTCGCCTCAGCCGTCGGAATTTGAAGCAGCCGCCACCAGCCGCCGCACCGCTGCACAGCCGCCGCGTTCTGTCAGCACACCCCCCGCCCTCGCCCTGTCCTCGTCGTCGTTCGCCTCACAACCGCCGTCGTCTAGCGCTCGCCCAGCCCACGTCCACGCCGCCGACGAGCTCAGCCCACGTCCAGCGCTCGCCCAGCCCACGTCCACGCCGCCGACGAGCGTCCAGTGCACTGGACGACCGTCCAGTGCGAGCCGCGTTTCCGGTCCGTTTTCGCCGTCGATTTACCCCGTCTCATCCCCGTTTCGTCCCAGTAACTACCATGGTTCGTGGAGAGCTCGGAGCAGCCCGTCCTCTCACCGATGCACGCATTCCGTTGCATCGCCGCCCCGATTACCACCCGTCCGGAGTTTCCCCCGAGCTTTATGGCCGTCAACAGCACGTTCCCTTCCCGACGGAGAGATTCGAGACCATAAATTTCTATGCCCGTCTACGAGGTAAGGATATTCGACCTCCTAGGCACTACAATATGGATTTTCTTCGTCGTTTACCTATGTGGGATACACTTAGAGGATACATAGATTGTTTAGGGCTTATGCGTTTAATAACCCATGCTTGGGAGGGTCATGAGAGCTTATGTATCGAAATGTGTTCTAGTTTTAGGTTAGAACGTAATGAGGAAGATGAGCTTTGCATGTATGCTACTTTTCGGGGTGAGTTGTGGGAAATTCCGAGGCGAGTGATGCATGAGGCATTTGGTTTTCATGTGGGTGATGGTTTGTCTGAATTCATGCCGTCTGATTTTAATGTGTCTAATGCTTGGTTTGAGTTGACGGGCGTTACTAATTATAAAGCTTCTGGGGTGCCGAGTGCTTTTATCAAAGATCATGCTTTATTAATTCTTCATCGTTTTCTGTCTTGCATGATTACTGGTAAGAAAGAGCACAACAAGGTGAATGCGTTAGAAATTTATTTGCTTCATTGTGCTTCTAACGGTATTAGGGTGTGTATGGCTCCATTTATATGGTCCCAACTTACTAATGTGCAAACCAAGAGTGGAGCACACCCTACCTTGAGTTATGTGGCTACAGGTTTGGCACGCCAGTTGCGAGTAGACATTTCTCAAAGCGCCGGCTTAACTCGAAGCAAGGAGATCACCCTCAACGAGCTTATCAACGCTCATCTCATGCGAGGGGCGACCGAGTTCGTTCCCGTTCGGGAGAGAGCGTCTGTCATTGCTTATCATGCAGCTCGTCGTCAACATGGTCTCCCAAGTCAAGAGTCGGAGGATGAGGAGGAGGAATATGAGGACGGGGACGATGATGAGGAGCAAGAAGGTGATGAGGAGCACAATGAGGATGAAGAAGAGAATGGAGACGAGGAGGAGGAGCAGCACGTCCCGGACGACAACGAGCGTTTGATTCATTACTACACTAGCCGAGATCGCGTCCGGGCTCGTCAAAATATGGAGGCCGAGGTTCCCCCTTATTGGGCCGACTTTAGGACTGATTTTACACAATTCCAAGAGAATGTGTTTAATCGGTTCGATGATTTGTCGACCCAAGTGACGGGGTTGAATAGTCGGGTGTCTCACATGGAGAGTCACTTGACTCGTTTTACCGACTTCTCGGTCTTTTTATTGTTTTCTTTTTATTTTGTTCTATTTTACGCTTTGGTATTTTGTTTTGTGTTTGTTTTGTAGGTACTCACTTGGAACCTTTTCGGGATTTCGAGTGTGTTGTTTGTCTTCATGCGATAAGTTTTTCTATCCCTTTCCTTTTTATTTTCTCGCAATGGGGACATTGCTTGATTTTAAGTGTGGGGGGGGGGGGGGTCTTCGAACTTTTGGCATGAAGTTTTTATTTTTGTTGAGTCATTAGGAGTTAATTGAGTCGTTGAGTCAAATGAGCATGTGATGATAGTATTGTGGACTTGGCCAATGATAGAGAATTGTTGATTTTTGGAAAAATTCATGATCTTTATTATACATGGAACCTTGGCGAAGCGACGCATTTTATTCGATGAATTTGATGTATGCTATGATGTCGGGAACTAGATAGTTTGAACCCGTGAGATTTGAGCTTTTTGTGCATATTTATGCCTATTCTTGATTGAGTGATCATGCTTGCTTCATTGTTTCTAGAACTTGCCTTGTTTCTCCATCAAGACCTTAGTATATTTACGAACTAGGAAATGATCTTAGGCCATCTTTCTTTAGCCACATGATTCCTATACACTAACCTTGTTCATAATCCTTTGTTTACCCCTTTTGAGCCTTTATTAGCCGTTCTTTGTGAAACCGGATGATAGGAGGTTTGGATGATTATGGGTATCCTTAGTTGTAGTTGGTGATATGGAAGGAGAAAATTTGAAAATACTTGTTGTGAAGGAGAGAAAGAAAAGGAATTTGAGATGCTTGTTTAAGTGTAAGTTAGCTATCCCTATAAGCTTAGAAAAAAAAAAAAAGATAAAAAAAAAATATATATATATATAGAGCCTTTGTTCAAATTAGAAAGAACATGTAATAGTTGAGCTCTAGAGAAAAAAGAAAAAAAAAAAAAAAAAAGAAAAGAAAAAGAAAAAAAATAAGCATAAGGGGATAGTTAGCTTTGATTTGTATAGTTTAGCATCCTTGAGTTTGTAATTGGTGTGTTGGAGGGTAGAAGATGGAGATTAAAATCCATACTTTGGTTGGAGTTGAAAAAGAGATTGATGATTAAGAGCATTTTGAGTCACTTAGCCTATATATTCCCTACCTTAACCAATGTCCCTACATTACAAGCTTATATAAAGACCTTTTTGATCCTTGTTTGTAGATATTACATTAGGTGGAGATGTTGAGATTAAAGGCAAGCTTATGGTAAACATGTTGCATTGCATTGATGTTGAGTGAACCCTCTTGATGTGCATTATATTACATCTTTTCTTTGAGAGAGTTGAGTGTTCACTTTCATATACAAAATTTCACATGTTTGGGAGTGTTCTTTGATGGATTAGCATACTTTGAATTAGTTGAGTAGATTGTGTTGATTGATGCTAAGGTTGTGTTCATAATTTTGATCATGAACATGAAAGTTGTTTTTGAAAAGCTTTGAGGCCAATATAGTTCACGATACTTGAATCTATTGTTTGTTTTGTTTTGCTTGAGGACAAGCAAAGGTCTAAGTGTGGGGGAGTTTGATTGGTGTGTAAATGTTAGAATTTTCGTAGTGTTGTCGAGTCCGTTTCATTATGTTTTGCGTCTTTTCGTTTGTATTTTGCTATGATTTGGTTGTTTGGAGTTTGGTTCGTGTAGGATCGTTAGGTGGAAGAAACGGAAGGAAACGGCTCGAAAAAGGCGAAGAATTGAGGAAATATCAAGTTTGGAGCGAGCAAGACGCTGGACGATCGTCCAAGGCTCTGGACGACCGTCCAGAGTGCGCTGGACGAGCGCGCACTGCAGTGGACGAGCGTCCAGAGTAGGAATTAAAGAAGCCAGCGAGTGCGACGTTGGACGAGCGTCCAGCGCACACTGGACGACCGTCCAACGTTCCGGCCAGCAAATCTTTCCTTATTTATCTAGGTTTTTACCTAGTATATATATACCATCCTTGTACACGAATTATAACCACCTTTTAGCATATTTTAGCTTTAGTTTTCAGATTCAAATACTTTCGTTTAGTTTTCTATTGTTCGGATCCGGATTCGTTCTTCGTTTATTGCAATTTAATTCAAGGCGTTTATTTAATTCAAGTTCTTCGTTCTTCGTCTCAATTTTCGTAAGTTCTTTTATTGCTTTCGTTTATTCGTTTTAATTGCTTGCTTTCGTTTTAGATTCGTTTTCTTAATTGCTCCGTTTAAATTCCTTAGTTTAATTTCGTTGTTTCGATTTCTAGTTTTAAGTTTAGATTCGTTTTTCTTCAATTTTAATTCCTTCGTTTTTCAAAGTTTTCAAGTTAGATTAATTTACTTTTAATTTCCAGATTTCAATTCATCATGTCTAGATTTATTTATGCTTCTTTCTTTGCTTTCGTTTCCTTCGTTGCTTTCTTAATTGCTTTCCTTTCGATTCTTGCCTAGGTAGATTTAATTGCTTTCTTCTAGTTTAATTCTTAGATTTATTTCTTGAGTTCTAGATTAGCTATTTACTTGCTTTTATTTACTTGCTTTGATTTATTTTATTTGCCTAGAATTTAAAACAAAAATCCCAAAATATTCTTTACTTGCTTTCTTAGTTTAGGTTTACTACATAATTAATTGCCCTGTTAAGTTTTCCTTGAGATTCGATACTTTGGTTTTACTTGCTAGTGCTACGATAGGATTTCGTTCTATTGCGAACACTTTTTGGTGAAACATTTACCCTCTATAAAGACAAGATTAGTCAAGGAAGATTTAAGTTCCTAATGCGATTAGTGGAATGATCGAAATGGTAGTAGATTTTGTAAGAGCATGAGAAGCTAGGATGGTTAGAAATCCTAACCCGACAGACGTCGAACAAGGTTAAACTTTGAAATAGTAGATAATGTTTCCTTGAAGGTAACACCTTCGATGTAGCTAACGATGTTTAGATTCAAAGGAAAGCTAAGGACTTGTCTTACTAAGACCTTATGATATCTAAAAATGATATGATATGCTAAAAATAGCATACAAGTTAGGAACACCTCCAAAATTAGGACGTATCTATAAAATGGTATGTTACGTGTTCAAGTAAGAAAGCACGTGCTTGAAAGCTCACGCGAAATTCATCAAGATGAATTTGTCATAAGTTGCAGTTTAGTTATGAGAATATAGTAAAGGAAGTTTTAGACCGAAGGGTGCAACGTCTTAGAAAGAAGTTTATTATTTCATTCAAGGTTCGGTGAATAAACCACGAACAAGAAAATCGAAATGAGAATTCGATGTTAAGATAAAAGGGAACTACCCCGGGCCTTTAATTAGAAGTACGCAAATTTCGGGGACGAAATTTTTATAAGGTAGGTAGGATGTAACGACCCGCATTTTCGTTATTATAAAAACTAACTATCGATAATTAATTACGAACATTTTTCGTATCAGTATACGTTATCGAGTTTATTAAATTCGATTTAACAATCGAATTTCGATGTTAGTATATAAATTCGGTTTGATAATCGGATTTCGGCTTATGATTTAAATTCGACATTAGCAAATCGAATTTCATTTAGCTCGATGGATAAGGTTAGCTCGAATTATTAGATTACGAAGAGGAATGATAAGACGTTTAAAAGAAAGGCCGAGAATCGAGTCGTTCTATGGTGAATTGGGCCGAGTCCAATTTCGACTTCTACGTAAGGAAGTCAAGCTTCGTTTGCTTACTTGAGAAGTGTAATATGTGCATAATTCAAGGATTAAAGTAGAGATATGTTATACATATGCTAAGTGTGTAATTAAGATAATAAAACATGTCTTAAATGGATAAAGGAGTACATGTCTTAAAGAATACAACATTTGTGTATATATATAGTGCATTATTGGAAGGCTATAACTATTACACCTTGAGTAATAACTAGCAAGAATACAAGGGTCTTTACCCACCTAAAGATACTCTAAAATCCAAGGGATAATAGGACCCTTCTCTTCATTTCAAATCACCCTATGACCCTTATCCTAAGGTGACAACTTCAGCTCTTCCAAGTGCATGAAGAGGCACGAAAATCAGCCTCAAAACAGTCCCACTTGGCAGACAAGAACCTGCAAAATCAGCCCAAGGATTAGCTCATACATTGGCACAAACTTAAGTACAAAAGGTAAGGAGTTAGCACATGGATTAGTTCTAAGAAACCTCTCATTTTAACCAAAAGAAAGGTAGAGGGGACAGCCCTCTTAATGGTCAAGCAAGTGGCTGAAAAGTAAAGAAAAAAAAAAGGGAGCTTCACCTTCCTCAAGTTGCAAAAGGGGAGCTTCACCTTCCTCAAGTTGCAAAAGGGGGGCTCCACCTCCATCAAGTTGCAAAAAGAAGGGGGGGGGGGGGGCTTCACCTCCATCAAGCTGCAAATTGGCAGCCAATTCCTGCAAGAAAGCAGCCCCTAAAACTAGGCCAAAACTAGTAGCCAAAAATTGCACAAGAAGTAATAAGGAAGCACTTTAGTTAGCTACAATAAGACAACCTCTTAGACCCAGAAGATAAGAGGAAGAAACAGCCATAAACCATCAAACATGTAGCTGAAAATATGCAGAGAAAAGAAGGAAGAAAAGAGAAGATCTATTAGCAAGATTCTTGAGGAAATCTCTGCAAATTTCTTGAACCCCAAAAAGCCACATCAAACACTCACACTCAACCATCAAAAATCCCATCCAAGAGTGCTATAAAAACCCCTTTTCTCACCCTTAAATCAGTTTGCACATATTATCACATTCAACACTTAGAAAAAAATTAGAACTTAGAAGAAGAAGGAGAAAGGAAGAGGAAGGGAGAAGCTAGCAACCACGGCATTTCGAATCACTAGTAAGCCTCCTAACACCCTCTAAGTAGGATTAAGTTAAGCATAAAGAAAGATTTAAGACTTCACAAGTATACAAGTATGGAATTACAATAAGACATTGTTAAGTACTCTCAAGCATGATTACTAGATAGTAACCATCAAGCATGATTTCTAAGAAGTCAAGCATGTTTAGATAAAATGCATAAGCTAAAGCATAGCATAATATGTGCCTAAGTTAAGATTTGTTCATAATCGAACCTCTAATAAATCGAAACCAATGAAAGAGATAAATCACAATATGTATTCTGTGTATGATAACTTCCATGATATTTAAAATCTGGAATTTATGAACTCTTAAAAATCGAACCTAAATGAAACACCTAAAATACGTTTCTATTTTCGAAAACGAGAAAGGGAGGGTTTAGAGCGAACCAACGTCGAGGCACGAGGCCCCGACGGGATGGAGGGGCTGGACTCGGTCCAGGAGCACCGACGGGGCGGCAGAGGCGGCCCCGGGATTCCGGCAGCGGCAGATTTCGCCGGCATCGGCTCGGTCACCTCCGGACCTGAAAATCAGAGAGAGAGAAAGAGAGGTCAGAGAAGGGAGGTAGAAAAGGAGAGAGAGAGAAAGGGAGATCAAGGGAGGAAGTATATACCTGTTGGACGGCGGCGGCCTCGACGGCCGAAGCTCTCGTCGCCGGCAAAAGCTGCGGCAGAGGACCGCGAACCTAGAAAGAAAGAGAGATAGAGTCAGAGAGAGAGAGAGTCCGGCCGGGGCCCCTCGCCGCCGGCGAGAGCGGCGTCGGCAGCAGTCGAGGGTGAGAGAGACGTGAGAGGGGGGAGTGTAGTGTGTGTACGCGTTGTGTGTGTGTGTGTGAGATTAGGGATTTGGTTTTGAATTGGGTATGGACCTAATCTAATGAACTATGATTAAATGGGAATTGGGCCTTAGTGATTGGGCCATTAATTAATTATCGATGGGCTCAAGCCCGATTCTATTGGGCCGTAAATCAATTCAGACGGGCTCGATTATGAGTCGGAATTATTAATGAACGGACCAATATTAAAATCATATTCTAATGGATTAAGGATTTATTAAGTTATAAGTTTTTATTAAGATTTTATTAATTATTAAGATATAATTAACTTTAAAATATGTAATGAAAATTTACATAAATTTTCGGAGATTATTTCAACAAATAAATGGTCTCGATTGATGAAGAGAACGATTCGTAATAATAAAAGATTATTCTATTATATATAAAGATTTAAAGGATTCGAATTAATCTGTTAACCCTAACAGATTTATGAGATAGGAAAATATACTAGACGATTATTTTCCCCATAAGTAAGTTTTATTATAAGAATTTAGATTCTTATTATATCTTTATGAATAGGCGCGATTTGACAAGGTCTCTTGACGTTGTTTGCCTATCAAGACCGACCATTTTCTACGCTTCAAGAGGTGGGCTTTCTTATACAAGTAAAGTTATAGAATGTTTAGATGAAAATGTTTATTTTCAAGTATTGTCATGCCATAAATGTTTCGATTTATGTATGACGCCTATCTGCATTGGCTTCGCCAATTTAAGTTAATCGAATTCGGGTCCTCGTTAAGACTTGTTATCTTACTTGGACTAGTGTACACAGGACCGTGAGTCATCTTCAGGGTTGGCCGGTCAGGTGTCGTGTGAGGTGGCCACCTCCTCGACACCACAGTTTCAGATATGGTAGATTACTAAAGAACTTAGCCTGCGCAGGCACTTTTAGACCACAAGAACTGTTTTAGTAAGCATGGGCTCTTTTCAATAAAACCCCTATGTCTTACAGTTGAATGGCTTGACAATTATTATGTATAGTTTTTCGGCACGTGTCCACTGAGTACTTTCGTACTCAGCCCTGCATGTATTTCTAAATGTGCAGGTTGAGCAAGATGATGTGAAGTGGCGAGTGGAGCTTTTGTCGTTATATATTAGGACTCCCGGTAATACATGTCTTCATACATGTATTCAAGTAGTCTTCCGCTATGTATACAAGTATTCTTCCGCTGTGTAAACTCATATGCTTTCAAGTATTGTTCGAGTCATGTAATAGATTAGGACAAGTATCCTCGTATTCTCATTTGAGATCCCGAGTCGAGACGTATAATGAAATAAAGTGTTGTTCAAATAGCCATACGAGTCAAATTCTACATACAATCTTACATCCCCTTTCTTTCCCCTTTCTTTCCCCTATTCTTAATTCCCATCCCTAGTCATGGTTTCCCGGCTTAGCTATCCTTAGCAAAGTCCGGTCGTGACACGACTTCTCATTCTCTAAAATTCTCTCAACAATCTTCAGCTGGTTCTATTAGAAGAATTCATCTATTAAGAGAGTTTAAATTATCTTCTTCACCTTTCCTATGAGTTAAAGTGATATAAAATTATATACTTAACTTGTAATATTCAAACAATTATCCTCTTCATGTTTATCTCTTGTTCATGCAGCTCAAAATCTAGGAAAAATTTTCATAGCTTATAGTTAATAACTCATCTTAGTTATATATGCTCACTCCTCCCATTCGGTTACTCTAACCTAACTACGATCCAACTCGGAAAATAGTGGGAAATAGAAAAGTATATAAGACTTATATATATGATAACTCTAATGAATTCAGATGAGCTCAAGGTAGATTTTCCAAGCTTTAAACTTAAAAATCCCCAACTACCTTAATCTGCAATTTTCGTTCTTGACATAAGGGCTTCAAAAATTTATCAAAACTCGCTTTAAGCATCAAATAATATCAATTTTAATTCCCCCTTATCGATTTTAAGAAATAAAATCAGAATAAAAATCCCTAACTTCAACAAGAACTCAAATTTCAAGAATCATCAAATTAGTTTCCAGAAATCCTCTTCAGCTCAGTTCATGTTCTTATAAAATCCCTATGATCTTATAATCAAGCTTAATTCCTCCAAGGAAATTCGAAATGAATAATCCCCAAACTTAACTCAACAAATTCGAATTTAAATCTTGAAAGTAAAGGGGTCTTTCTTAATTCATCATCACTACTAATCCTATAGCAGGTTTAACTCAAGACAAGACTAAGAGTTCATATCTCTAAGCCATCACAAGAAAAATCAAGACCCACATCATCTACTGCGTTTCTATTTCCTCTCTATTTCCTCTACTTCAATATTTAAACAAAAAGATTACCCTAATTAAAATAGAGCAGCTAGTTTGATCTTCTTTACCTGATCTTTTGACCTTCTTGATGGTGATTTGTGTATTCGACAGTTTGCGTGAATGTGAAATGAAGAAACAAAAAGAAAGAAAGAAGGAAGGGAAAGGTGAAGATGGCGGCTGGGCAAGAAAAGAAAAGAAGATGTGGGAGAGACAGGAAAATGACATGTGCCCCTCAAATTAATCACTTCTCATTTTCTTTTTCCTTTTTTTTTTTAAAATTTCTTTTCTTCTTATCCCTTTTCTACTTGTCCTTCTCCTTATTTTATAACAATATTATTCTAACTTCTAACTTAATTCTATCACTTATAAAAATTGATATCTTTGAACTTAATCTCCATAATAACTAATGTTTTCCCCAACATACCCCTCAAATCCTGCAAAAGTAATAATTAATACTCTATAGTTAAAGATAAAACGAAAATAAATATATTTTGTGGTGTTTTTCCGTTTTCTTTCTTACCTCAATATCCCCTCTTATTAAAGATTATTAAAGGTTATTACTATTATAACAATCTCTAATATCACTTAATTTAACTAATTAAATTACAGGATATTACATTACATCAGGATTTTACAAATCGTGCTATGAACTTAAATGAATAACAGAAAGACATACAAAATCATCTATCCACTACTTCTTCTGCTGGGCACGGGCTGCCACTCGCTCTTCCTGGATCTGCTCCCTGGATTTTGCCTTCATACTTGCGTAGATTCCATCCCTTATATGGCAGTAGGCGGGATCGGAATTCGAGACGTTCACGTTCATGCCGATGGCGGTCTGTGCGATATACCGGACGATTCGGGAATAATCCAGGAAGCCCGAACCACCGATCACCAAGGGCGTGAAATATTGCTTGGCTGGAGCCCTTATGATCGCCCGGCCTCTGCAGCCTTCTTTCGCAGTTCACCAACGAAATCTTGGTGAGGAAATTTGAGCATGTAGGCTGCATAGGCGTTATCGGCATCTTCAGGAAGGGAGGGGTCTTGAATCCAGTAATGGAGGAGGATGAAGCAGCTGTTGAGCTCCCACAGCAGGGCGTTCTGGCTCTCATCTAGCCACTCAACGGCCTGTTGCTGGACTCCAGCATCCAAAATAAACTCGGAGGCCGACTGGCTGATCCAGTCCATTTCGGCCTTCTTCCTTGCTTCGGCAGCCCGTCGCTCCGCAATAAAGCGCCGTTGCTCGTTTGGATTCACGGCCTGTTCCGGAGTCGCTCCAGCCAGATGCATGGCAGCGATAAGCTCGGCCTCTTTGGCCAAACGAGCTTTGGCAGCGGCGGCCTCGGAATCGGCCTGGGAGGCGGCGGCCTTGGAAACGGGCTTGGAGGCGGCGACCTGGGGGGCGGTCTTCCTTGGCGGCGGAGGCGGAGGAGGAGGAGCCAAAGAAGATGAAGGAGATTTGGATTTGGATTTGCTGGTCCTCTTCTTCTTGGCGGCAGCGACACTTGCTTCTTCCCCCTTTTCGACATCATCAGAAAGGGTGTTTATCAGGGAAAGAAGAGAAGCATCCTCCTCCTGCAGCTTGCCAACGGCCTCTCACAGCTGCTGGTGCCCATTTAGCAGGCTGGTGAGAGTATCCAGGATGCCATTGATCTGTGTGTTGGAGGCCGATGCCGAATTGGTAATTGAGGTAGTCAAGTCGGTCACACGGTGATCGACCTTGGCCACGTCCTCCTTCACATCCCCGATCAGATCATGGGACGCCATGTTCAGTGCCTCGAGCTGGGCCGACAGAAGTTTGTCGGTATATTCTTTCAAGTGATCGACAGCAAACTTCGTGACCCGCTCCCTGGCAGCGTCATCGGCCTGGGTCTTGGCTTCCTTCAAGATATTGACCCGGGCCTCCGCAATGGCTTGCTTGATCTGCTCCGGTATGCTGAGAGTGAGAGACTCGAGCTTTGCAGATAAGGAATTGAACTCGAGCTCCACATCGAACTTTGATACGTCGGGAGCAGAATCAGCGGCAGTCAGAGCTTGATCACCACCTTCATTCCTTGGTGGTGATTGCTCCGGAGTTTGAATTGCATCAAACTCATCTCCAATATTGGCGGCGGAGTTGTAGAGGGCGCGAGAATGAGTGTAGAGGGGGCGAAGGTCGATGCCCAGAATTTTGGCCTCGACCTTCATGCGCCGCAGCACAAGAGATTGGAAATTGGCGGCCGCATCCTCCACACTGAAAAATCCGAACTCTGCCTCTAGCTCCAACTCCTCGACCTTCAGCTCATCGAGGGTGGCGACCTGCAGCAAGGCCTCGAAGACATAGTAATAGCTCGACTTACAAACCAGATAAAACTGGAGGCGAGCAGCAAGATCAAGGGATTTGGGGAGTTGATCAATCCCCGGCATCAGGTCGATCACCTTCAGCCTGGCCTCGGCCTTCATGGAGGCCACCATGGAATGAGCAGCAGACACGGGCTGCTCGGAGAAAGGCTGTATGGGCAAGACGACGTCTTCCTCCACGGCCACATGCCGAAAGGGGGAAGGCTGGGGATCGTCCTCCGTGAGATCCTCGATCTCCACGGAGCCAGCACGTTGGACTGCGGGGGACCTCACCGGTGAGGAAGCGACAACGACCTGCAGGCGGGGAGATGCAGGTCGTTGCTGCGAGGCGGACGGCTCAATGGCGGAACGGACTGGAGAGGGTGTCCGTTCGGCTGAAGATGAGGGGGATGGGGAGGGCGAAAGCGGCCTGCGGGAAACTGGCTCTTCGTCCTCCATGGGGAGAAGCCGGTGGAACGGCCTGACCTGATCTGCGGAAGCCGTTTGCGTCCTGCGAGGGGAGGACTTCTTTGTAGGGGGAGTCCTCTTTACAGGGCGAGAGGGCACCGGCTCGTCATCGGCCTTTCTTTTCTTTTGAACAGGGCGAGCCGATATTCTCCAACCAACTTTGGATTCTCCGGTCTTGGCGAGGTGCGCCCTTACATTGTCTGGGGACCCGTAGAAAATCTGCGGTGCGACCCCCAAGGCCATCTCCATTTGGTGGAGATCTTTTGGAATAAAGAGGTGGGGGAAGGACGGCTCATCAGTCCACTTCCTATTTTTGAAGAAGGAAGTGATGATGCAGGTCGCCTTCGTCCCAAGGCGAATCGGCCTCTTCCCATTGTGGAGACGAACTCCCACCACGGCCTCTCCATCCATCGTGCACTCGATCTGCCTGGCCTCATCCCACAGCAGGGAGACCAGTAATTTGGCCCAACTAATGGGCAGGTTGAGAATCACGGCCGCCATTATCTGGAACTTCAATGGGGTGACCTGGTCATGATTCCCAATGTGCCCTAGGAAGCACTTCTGCACGAAATCCATCAAGAGGCGGTATTTGGGGCGGAGCTCGTTCCTCTTGAACGTGGTCGGCAAGAACGGCCTCTAGACCATCAAAACACGATCGGAAACGTGCTGCAACTGGTCGCGAGAGATCTCGGAGAGTTGCATCGTCCCTCCCTCCCCAATACCGAAAGCGGCCTTCACGGCGTCGAGGACATTGATGGTGTGAACGGCCTTCTGGGTTCCGAGGGAGACGGTGTGGGTGGATACGGAGTTGCCTTTATTCCAGTTATAGAAAAAGGCACTCACAATCTTGGTGAGTTGCTTCGGCGGATGGGCGGAGATAATCCGTGGAACGGAAGGCAGGTCATCACCAGAGCATACATGGACTCCAGATCGCGAAACCCGAAGGTTTCACGCACCATATAGGGCTCGTATTTGATGCGAGACTTCAAATACGTTTTGATCTCCTCCCACTGTATTTCCTTTTGGCCGGATGTTGATTTTCCTGCCATTTTAGTGTAGATGAGTATGAGTGTTTGACAGAAAATGGAAGAGAAACGGTGAAAAGGCACAAACTGCGGCTGGTAGTTTTTAGCAGAAACTGAAAAACTAGGGTTGCAGATGATGAAGAATGTAATGTTTCAAACGAAATCAACATGACATATATAGATGTTTTGAACGGTTGAGATCGTTTGAATTTGAAAGGGTTAAAGTTTTCCCTCTCAACCATGTCCGCACGATTAAAGCGCGTGGAATGTGAAACGGTTCACATCCGCGCGTGAGATAAGAGAAACGTGCGTATAATGGCACTTTTTCAGAAAGATGGCAGGGAATTAAATGCAACATTGGTCAATGTGTCAATATTTGACACTTGACTAGATGTGTTGCAAAAATAGCAATCATTATTCCCTTTTTCCTTATTTCCTGCAACCTAACAGAGCCTTAAATAATGTAACACATTGAGAAATAAATATCAATAATTAATAGAGAATTCAATGCGTATTAAAGAAGTTAAATGAAAGACAAAAGGGTGATACTGCCCTTTTGATTCCCCCTTCATTAATGCGGATGGCATTCAGGTTGATATCGGCCTGATGAAGTGAGAACGGCCTGGACATGTGATATCGGCCTGGCGAAGTGAACGGCATGGACTTGTGATATCGGCCTGGTGGCAGGCATCGGCCTTTGTTCCCCCTCAAATGATGGATCATCTGGGAAAGTGTTCCCCCTCAATTTGAGGAACACAGGTCGATCTGTTGATTTAGACGACGGCCTGTTGATGGGGAACGGTCTGTCATTTGACTATCGGCCTGTCGAAAGGATGACGACCTGTTTGAGAGAAACGGCCTGTTGATCCACGAACGGCCTGTTGACTGAGGCAGCCAGTTCAAATGGTAACGGCCTGTCGGCTCGAGAACGGCCTGTTGAATCATGAACGGCCTGATGACTCAACATTTAATAACCCTAACTTCCCACACAGCATTTTGAATCTTTCTTCGGCTAGGGGTTTGGTTAGGATATCAGCCAGTTGAATATCAGTGTGTATCTTCTCAATAACCACGTTCTTCTTTTCCACGTGATCACGAATAATGTGATGTCGAATATCCACGTGTTTGCATCTTGAATGGAGAACTGGATTTTGAGTAATGGCGATAGCACTCGAGCTGTCGCAGAATATAGGCACTTCACTGACTTCAACTTCATAATCTTTGAGTTGTTGTTTGATCCACAAGATTTGTGCACAACAACTCCCTGCGGCCATGTACTCGGCTTCTGTGGTGGAGGTGGCTACTGAAGTTTGTTTCTTTGAAAACCATGATATCAGCTTGTTTCCGAGAAAGTGGCAAGTACCCGAGGTAGATTTCCTATCGAGCTTGCACCCTGCATGATCAGAATCTGAATAACCTGTAAGCTGCAAATTATCATCACAAGGATACCAAAGACCTAAGTTTGTGGTTCCTTTGATATATCGAAGAATTTTCTTTGCTGCTTCCAAGTGAGATTCCTTTGGATTAGCTTGATATCGAGCACACACTCCAACTGCAAAAGTGATATCAGGTCGACTTGCAGTTAGCTAGGTAAAGTAATGAACCAATTATACCCCTGTACTGTGTTATGTTGGCTGGTTTTCCTTCAGGATCCGGGTCGATCTTCCCACCAGAGAGCATCGATATTTTGACGGGCTTGCTGTCTTTGACACCAAACTTATCGACCAGCTCGTGTGCATACTTTGTTTGGCTAATGAAGATTCCTTCATCGGACTGCTTGACCTGCAACCCTAGAAAGATTCATTTCCCCCATCATAGACATTTTATATTTGTCTGTCATGAGGTTACCAAATTTTTCGCATAATATGGGAGATTTAGATCCAAAAATAATGTCATCAACATAAATTTGTACTAAAAGGATTTGTTCATTCACTTTGATAGTGAATAGCGTTTTGTCGACTGAACCACGCTTGAATCCCGATTCGATGAGAAAGGATGATAGCGTCTCATACCAAGCTCGAGGAGCTTGCTTAAGTCCGTAGACGGCCTTATGTAGCTTGTAGACTTTGCTTGAATCACCCTCCTCGAATCCAGGAGGCTGTTCCACATAGACTTCTTCTTCGAGAACGCCATTGAGGAACGCACTTTTTACATCCATCTGGTAGACTTTGAATCGTTGATGAGCGGCATAAGCTAGAAACAGCCTTATAGCTTCTAATCTTGCGACAGGGGCAAACGTCTCATCATAGTCGATTCCTTCTTGTTGACAGTAACCCTTTGCTACCAATCGGGCTTTATTTCTGACAACTTATCCAGATTCATCTCTCTTGTTTTTGTAAACCCATTTGACTCCAATGATGCCCTGATGATAAGGACGATCAACTGGAGACCATACTTCATTTCTCTTGAATTCATTGAGTTCTTCTTGCATGGCTTGAATCCAATCAGCGTCACGAAGAGCTTCAATGGCATCTTTGGGTTCAATTCTAGAGAGATAGCAACTTAGTAGAGCACTTTCACCAATCGTTCTTCTTGTCCGCACTCCTTGGTTTGGGTTCCCAACAATGAGCTCCTTTGGATGATCATCGATCCATCGTCTTCGTCGAGATCTTTCTTCATTTGAAATGATTGGATCGGGCTCATTAATGGGTTCGTCAAACTCCGGGTGAGTTGAAGGTTGATCAGTGAGCACGTGCTGTTGTTCGGGCTGTTGATCAAGCTGCTGATCGGACTGCATGTTGAGCTTCTCCATTGTGTTATCGAGCTGCTCGATTTGGGATGTAAGGTCGTTAACAGCATCAGTCTGGGGGACTGAGAATGGGGGATCAGCCTGGTTAGGTCCAGCTGATGTATTACAGCTCGAAGTATGAACATTACTTGCATCATTTCCCCCTTGCTATGTGACCTTCGGATCAGGTTGATCCTCTTCCTCTAGATCAGTTGGAGTCCATACTAGTAGGTCGTCGATGGGGGAGTTAGACTGCCTGTTAGTAGCAGACTGATCTGGACCTGTACTTAATTCCCTGTACAGACAAGTAGATTCATCAAACACAACATGAGGTGTTACCTCCACAACTAGGGTTTTCTTGTTAAAAACTCTATAAGCTTTGCTAACCTCCGAGTATCCTAAAAATACTCCTGGATCGGCCTTGCTATCAAAAGTTTTTAATTGGGATTTCCCATTGTTATGAATGTAACACAAGCATCCAAAAGATTTAAAATACTTTAACCTGGGGAGCTTGTTGTTCCACAGCTCGTAAGGAGTCTTTCCATGTCGGGTAGTGATAATCGACCTGTTTTGGGTATAGCAGGCTGTGTTAACGGCCTCTGCCCAAAACTTCTTTGGAAGGTTGGTTTCATCCAACATGGTACGAGCTGCTTCCTTCAGCGACCTGTTACAGCGTTCCACTATGCCATTTTGTTGAGGTGTACGAGCTGCTGAGGTTTGATGATGAATTCCACTCTTTGTGCAATATTCTTCGATCATCGCATTGATAAATTCGGTGCCTCGATAGGATCGAATGGAGATGATGGATTTCTCCTTTTGATTGCACAGCTTGCTCAGCAATGCGGGTAGCTTCTCCAAAGTCTCCTTCTTTTTGTACATGAAATAACCCACGTAAATCTAGAATAATCATCTATAATAACGAGAGCGTATTTTCTACCGTTTATACTCAAGGGAGTGACTGGACCAAAGAGGTCGAGATGGAGAAGCTCAAGAATTCGATTTGAAGCTTGTGCCGTCACACTTGGAAAGGATGATCTTGTTTGCTTTCCAGCTTGACAGGCTTTACAAATGTGATCACGATCGAAAACTTGATCTGGCAGGTCGTTCACCAGTTTGTTGCGTGCGAGCTTGTTGATGGCCTTGAAGTTCAAGTGACTCAACCTCTTGTGCCATAGCCAGCTTGTCTCGGAATCAGCCTTTGTGATCAGGCAGGTCTCTATCCAATCAGTCCATTGAACTATATAGAGTCTATCCTGCAAAATTCCGGTAAGAAGTATTTCTCCTTCCTCATTTTTCACGAGACATTTGTTAGCAGTGAATTCTACTCGTTTACCATCGAGCAGAATTGCGACACAGAGAATAAGTTATGATTAAGACCTTCAACATACGAGACGTTAGAAATAGTTGTTTTACCAACTTTTAGATCGCCCTGGCCTCTTGTGAGACCTTTTGAATTTCCTCCAAAGGTTACAAGTGGCCCGTCTCGTTCTTGATAGTTTGATAGTAGCGTTTTGTCACACGTCATGTGCTTGGAGCATCCACTATCAATGATCCATACAGCTCCACGAGCTGCTTGGCTCCTTCTTTGAGCCTTCCCAACCTGCAATTAGTTAAACTTAGCAACCCATTTGAGATTGGGTGCTACATCAGTTGCGGGAACGGCCTTTGGGACCCAGATTTGTTTCGCCGGTCTGCTTCTATCCGAGGCTGAGGACGAGGCAGTGGCGGTCTTGGACTTGGGAGCCTTGGATTTCTTTGATCGTGAGTGGTGAGGTTGATAATACTGCTCTTCATAAAAGCCAGGTTGATACTGCATGTCCTGATAGTTTGACTGTTGAGGATAGTGGCAGTGAGAACCTTGATGAGCAGGGTAGAAAAACTGAGGGTGATACGGCCTTTGATAGTTCTGGCCTTCATATCGCCCTTGATGAACAGCCTGTTTTTGATAAGTGGGGGCAGGTCGACGTTGCTGGGCAGGTCGACTCACTTTCTTTTGAGGAACGGGCTGTTCCTTATTGTGTTGCTTTACGAGGATGGCTTGGGGCTGTCGAACTGGATTTTTCAGCTTGACCATCTTATCAGGCAGAGCTTGATGGGCTTTCCTGATATTCTTTGATTTAGACTGCGCCTTCACGAACTTGATCTCGCAGTCTTTATCTTTGCATTCTTTGGATTCTCCGTTGAATCCAATTCCAGAGTGATCGCGCGGATTGCGTTGCATGGATTGGACCTCTTCAAGTTTCTTTCCGCTTTTCTTCAACTGACTCAGGGTGAGTTGAAGCTTTTCTTCCTTTTTCACGAGGAGTTCATGTCGAATAACCAAGTCAGCCAACTTTGATGTAAGGCTGTGTATTTCGGCATCATTGATCTTGAGGGACTCGTCCTTCTCGAGCGCCCCGGTATCGAACTCCTTAACCCGGTAAGTAATTCTTCAACCTTTGACTTTAGGGCTTTGATCTCCCTTTCTTTCTCTTCATCATAGGGAGTGAATTTTTCTTCCAATGCTAGCTTGTATTTTTCATTCTTATTCATCAGCTCAGCATTATCTTCAACGACCTCTTTGAGTGTATCCACGAGATCGGCATAGTCATCGAGCTGTTTCTTGATTTCTTCCCAAGACACAGCCTCGGATAGTTCTTCACCTTCTTCTGCACATTCATCGTCAGAGAAAGAAAGTGAAATGGGTTGAGGAACTACCTTTGAAGATCCCACGGTTTGTTGGAGTTCTCCAACAAAACACTCTTCATCATCACTTTCATCGAAAGCGATGTAGCCCTCGTCATCACTTGACGAGCTGTCTGAGAGGTGAGCTTCCTTTGATTCTTCAGCAAGCATGGCAGCTCGTTGATCCTTGAGCTTCTTATCGCGCTTTGCACGGAGCTCGTCTCTCTCAGCCTTTGTCAGATCTGGACAATCGGTCTTATAGTGACCCGGCCTGCCACAACCAAAACAGCCACCCTCGGGTGTGTTAGAAGAATTGAAGGTTGAGGGTTTACCTTCTCCCTTTTTGTCAGGGCAGTCGTGGTTGCGGTTTGAGAAATTTCGCTTGTTGTCACGGTAGAATTTCTTGTATTTGACAACCTTTCCTAGGAGCTTCTCATTTCTCCTAGCAGCGAGAGCATAGTCGAGAGTCATCTTCTCGAACTTTTTGACGATGGATTCGTCAATAGAGCTTGGGGTAGCAGCAGAGGCTGAGTCGGCCTTGAAGGCTACCTCCTTGTCGTTCTTTTCATCAGCCTTCTTGCTGGTGGAAGGCTGTGCTGATCCGTGGATGCGGATCATTTCATATTCATTTCCGACAAGAATGTCGAAAAGATCTTCAGTGGAGAGGGAGTTGAAGTCGGGGCGAGCTGGATGCATGGCGGTGTATACGTGCCAGTTTGCGGGTAGGGCACGCATCACTTTAGATTCTTCTCGCGCTGCTTATATTTGTGAGGATTGATTGCAGCAATCTTGAGAATTATTTCGGTGAAGCGAATTTTCATTGCTTCTATGGTTTCACCCGAAACCATCTTGAAGTCATCGAACTTGCTGCACGCCATGGATAGCTTGTTCTCCTTCATTTCTTCTGAACCCAGGCTGATGGACCGGAGGGTGTCCCACATCTCTTTGGCAGTTTCAAGATTTCGAATCTTGGCTAGGTAGACACCCTTTACGGTGCTAGAGATGAGTCCCTTTGCGTAATCATCGAGGCTGGCCTCCTTCCTTTCCTTGGTTGTATAGTCGCGAGGATTTTTGAGGACTTTTTCGTATGTGGCCTCCCCGGGGGACGTTCCATCAACAATAATCTTCGCTGCATAAATGGGAGAGAGGCCTTTTTCGATGATCTCCCACATAAGGACGTGATGTGCCTTGAGACACATCTTGATTCGGAAGCTCCAGTCCTCATAGCCTTGAATGGAGAAATCTTCACAAACCCTGAGAAGAGAAGCCTCCATTGCAAATAGAAATGATATGATATGAATGAAAAGATTTTTCAAAAGGATCGTTTCAAAATGACCAAAAGTTTGATAAAACCTTTAGTATGCAAAGCAGCGGTCAAAAGAACCACTGCTCTGATACCACTTGTTGGTCCCGGAAAAGAGTAATTGGTGTATGGGGGGGGGGGGGGGGGGGGGAATACACCAATGCCAACCGTTTTTGACGTTTTATAAAATCAGGTCGATCAGAAGGTCGATTGTCAAGGTCGATCCTTATCAGAGGCAGATTGATCTATCAAGCTCGTTTGATAACAAGCTTGATTTATCAAACTGTTTATGCGGAAGTTGGTGGAGGTTGATTACTCTTTGAAAAATCTTCCTTAAGCCAATGCAGGTTGTTTCATGAAATGCAGGTTGATGCTCGTCAGTTTGATAAGATATTGAAAGAGCGATAAATAAAGAGAGAGAGAGAGAGAGAGAGAGAGAGAGAGAGAGAGAGAGACACCGCGATTTAGCGTGGTTCGGAGAAACCCTCCTACGTCCACGTCAGGTCGACTCGACCTGAGAATCCCTTTACCTTTGGATTCAACCTCTCTCTTATTTATACTGACTGAGTATCAGTTCTAAATACACTCTAACTTGAATATATCTAGACACGAGTTTTGGGTCGTGACCCTTACAACCTTTCGTACAGAAACGTACAAACAACCTTTCACGAATTACAGAGCTTGACTAACTCTATAATGGCGAAGAACACAAAACAATCTTTCTAACTTCGAACGGGTCGGAGAAGAAGATGTTTGAATCAACGACAAGCAGCAGTGAACGCTTCGTCGTTGTTAGCTTTTTATCGGAGTAGAAAATCTCTCTTTGTCAAGTGTTTGGGAAACTAATGGGATTTCGAACACTTGAATGGATATGAACTTGAGAGAGATTTTGGCAGAGATTTTGCGTTGATAGCTTGAGTTTCCCGTTCTTGAATCCGATAATGGCTGAAGTATATATAGGCAGTTTTGAAAAACTAGCCGTTGGAGTCAGGATGACGTGGCACTAGCCATTGGAGGCTGACTCACTTCTAGCCGTTGGGAAAGTTCGTCCTTGCTGGCACACCACGTGGCAAGGATCAGGTCGTGTTGCTCCATGAAGGCGGAGCATCAACCTTGATATGATAATCCAGCTCTTGAAATCTTCTAAGTCAAAGCAGGCTGGAAGCTTGAGAAGGAAGGTCGATAGACAGGTAGATATGCCAGCTTGATCCGAATGAGGCAGGTCGATAAACGACCTTTCTCTTACAGAGTGGATCAAACTTGCATTTAGAACTAGAGAGCATCGACCTGCACTAACAGGTAGCAGGTCGATCTATCGGCCTTGACCCTAAACAAGTAAAAATGCCTAAGTGTGGTTTCGATAAACATCATCAAAATCAAACTGCAAGGGGTTCCCAACATAAAGCTTACAGAAGCGCTACTTATCAGATTGGGATTATGAAAGTAATATCCTCCTTAGAGGTTAATAAAGGTATTGTCAATTAAATAGAGTTTTGCGAGAATACCATTTATAAGGCGGATTTTAGGTGAGATTTTACCCACCGGAATGCAATGGGTAAAACTTATGGGACTGATACATAAAGATGTCGCTTTTAGAGCAAGACTTAGGGGTGCACTGCCCATTTAATGGGACTTATAAGGAGTTTTGTCTATTACATGGAGCTTGTGAAGATGCTGCCTACTGAGTAGGACTTAGGAAAAGTTCTGCCCATTGCATGGGGCTTACGAAGGAGTTGCCTATTAGATAGGGCTTTGTAGAAGGTTCTGCCCATTGAATGGGGCTTACGAAAGAGGTGCCTATTAGATAGGGCTTATGAAGTGTTCTGCCCATTATATGGGGCTTACGATGATGTTGCCTGTTAAACAGGGCTTTTTGAGAGGGTTGCCTATTAAATAGGGCTTATGAAGGGTTCTGCCCATTGTATGGGGCTTACGATGATGTTGCCTGTTAAACAGGGCTTTTTTAGAGGAAGTTCTGCCCGTTATACGGGGCTTACGAGAGTGTTGCTTACTGTGTAGGGCTTCTGGGGGTTCTGCCCATTATACGGGGCTTATGAGAGAGTTGCCTGTTAGACAGGGCTTCTGAGAGAAGGTTCTGCCCGTTATACGGGGCTTACGAGGGAATTGCCTGTTAGACAGAGCTTCTGGGAGGAGGTTCTGCTTTCAGATGCGGGCTCCCTTCATCAACGTGAATGGGGTAACCTCATCATCTTTCGACTCTCCATTTTTTAATGTTTTTATTATTTTGTGGGTTTTCAAGTCATGGCGATTCAGGGGCATTTGACTAGCTTTAGTAGTGATGCTTCCTCTGTAATCACCAATCCTTTGCAACTCATAGATGGATTTGATATTGAGCAAATAATAGACAGAATTGTATGCTCACCAAGTACACAAGGTGAATCGAATGTGTTTTGAGATTGCTGCAGTTAGTGACCCGGCTTTCCTCCGGATCCTTCACAACCTTAGAATTTTGGCAAAACAACAACAGATTAGCCACCACAATTCATGTCATGAAAGAGATATGGCCTTGAGATCGTTTCTAATCACTGGATTGATTTGTTATGAGCAATGTAGCTAAACAAATTCATGGTATACATACTAAAATTCTCCAGGAATAATATAAATATCGCATTCAATACACGTCCCTTCCATTAGATAACCACCATTCTAGGTGATCATCGCGACAGAGTAAATGACAGGACAAATTTATGCACATATCATCAGAATCAGTTAAAGCTTCAAAGATAAACAGGGGATTAGCCCTCTGAACCCATGGGTTTTGACAGTGCTTACAGATATCAACTCTTAATTCACATTCTAGGAGAGAAAACCATCCTCTCAAACACAAGTTTCCTTTCAATCAAAGTGTTTATCACAGTTTCCATTTCAAAGGGAGCATAATCCTAGAATCACATCACATTCAACAGCTCATAACCGTGGAGAGCTTAGCAAATATCAGACAACAGTATACCCATCTGGGTTTCCACTAGTTAGACCACAAACAGGGCGTTCCCAATCAATGTAACATCAGATCTCCTCATATTCTCCACATAAGGACATAATAAAGGGAAATCGCAAACAGCATTATAACAACGAGCAGGAATTTTACATAAAAACAGGGGAAATCGACATCTAAACTCAAGAGTTTCCCACAGACGGCGCCAGTTGATAGATCCGGGTTGGAGATCCACAACAATTTAGGGTATTTTTCATCATGTTTTGCAATGAGCATGTATGGGTAAAGCGTTAAAGCAGTAAAGAGCAAGGGATTCACGCGTATGGAAAGCCATAACCAAGCATTTTGTACAGAGCATGATGTGCGTAGTAACGACGAACAATAGTTGAGCTATATGCAACTGATAAAAGGCGTATTTAGCCATAAACTAGCAAGATTCATGGAGTTTTGCATTCATACAAGCAGATAACGAAGAAACGAGGTAGGAAAAAGAGAGGAACGAGGAGCGCGGAGCTCCGTTGAGCCTCATTCCCCTTTGGGTGATGAGGGTTTTACCTTAAGCTCAAGGTAGTGTGCGTAAGGGAGAGATTCTTCCCAGCGTCGAGGAAAAAGGATGGAGGTGAAGGGAAACTAGAGCTTCCCGGAAGAAGGCTTTGAACGCCTGGACTGCTCGAGCCCGGAGGAGCTCGTAAGAGAGAAAACGGAATTGAATGGAACAGTACGCTAAGGAGCGTGTTGTTCGTAGAAAGTGATAATGTGACGTTGTGTTCACTTAGTATTTATAGGCATGAGGAGGGTGAAAAGTGAGCATCCGTGTGAAGGAAGGACAAAAAAGGAATTCCAACGAAGGCAAAGTATCCTCCGTCATGAATGCAGTGGTCCTCAATCTATAGTACATAGAGTCACGCGGACCGTATGTTACGCAGAACCTCGAGTTCCTATTACACACTTATGGGATCTGGTCAGATCCTTCTATCTTTGCAGATGCCTGCAGATCCCACATGGCTTATGGGAGAAGGTAGACCCTCACAGCTTCTTGCATGGCCTACGATTCTTGATTGTATTGAGCGTCTGGTGCCCAGTATAATCTCTTTGATATTATGCTACCACACGGAATAGCCTCTGTCGATCATCATATAAAAGTAATACTTATTTCCATTAATGGCGTTGTTGATGCTAGTTCCGTCTAGGATTTATTATTCCTTTCATAGAGGTAAGGTTCCCGCCTCTATTGTGACATCTGACACATCAGTTTCCCTAGGAACTGTAGTCTAAGGTTAAGGCAAGTGTATTCCCCATTATCTTGAGTTATTTAGGGAGTATGGATGATATTAATCCCTATCAACTAGAGGATGTCATTCATCGTGCGTAGGTCATCATTCTTGTACTCATGGTATTTCAAGATAACGCTGGTGCATCCCATTATGTGTAGAGTCACCCCTTGTATTTTAATAAGCCCTAATGCACTATAATATTGATGTGGGTAGAAACAGAGAGAAAATGATGAAACAAGAGAATGCAAAAATTCGACTTCAAGTCGGGAGCAACAAAGAATGAGAACTCAATTCTCAAACTCAAAATATTATCAAAATACTCAAAAATCTACCCTACCATCCCAAAGGCACGGCCATATAAAGGCCTTATTACATAATTAAGTTTAAACATTATTAAAAGTGATTCCTCAGCTGTTGCACTAACTTTAAACGCCTATAACTCTTTGGAAACTTAGAATCTGAAAACCTACGAGATACTACCAGAAAGGTATTTGAAATGTCTTTCCAATGAACTTGACTGTTTTGGATTTGGAGTAATAATGAGAGCGTTGTGACAAAAAAATCAATGAGTGGTCAGTGCTGGCAGTTTCAGAGAGTGCAAGAATTGCACTGCATCAAAGTTGGCTTCACCTAATACTTATAACTGATAGGGATGAAATATCGGCCTCACCACGTGACATTCCCTCGATAGGGAGTAAAAGCATCTTTCGTAACCTTACAAGTGCCCAACCTCGCACAAGGGTAAGCGAGATCTGGCCAGATCCTAGCTAGTGCAGAAGTCGCAAGGTTATATGCCCTTGAGCTAGGCGGGATCTGACAGTTATTATAATTTGGGTTAAAACCCATGTGCAGAAGCTAGTGCTCACAGAAGCCGCCTCGGCCCTAGTATGCTTCTGCTAATACCCAGGGGTCTGCAGGAGCATGTAATCGGCGTGACTCTAGTTTTCCTAGAGTGAGGACCACAGTATTAATGACAAAAGGAATTTGTCATTAAGAAAATTCCTCTTTTATCCCTTCCATAGGAGAAATATCCACTTTTCAACCCTCCTCACACCTATAAATACTAAGTGAACGCACACATCAAGGGGACATCACATTATCATCACTTTCTGACGAACAAACACGCTCCTTAGCGTACTGTTCCATTCAATTCAATACTCTCTCTCATGAGCTCCTCCGAGCTCAGGCCAGCCGAGGCGGACAAGACCTTCTTCCGGGAAGCCGTAGTCCGTTTTACATCCACCTACTCTTCTCAACACCGGGAAGAGTCTCTTTCCTACGTATACTGCCTTGAACCTAAGGTAAAACCCTCATCACTTGAGGAGGAATGAGGTTTGACGGAGTTCCACATTCCTAGCCTCCCTCTCTCCCTTGTCTCTTTTCTGCGCTATTAGCTTGTATAAGTGCAAAACCCCATGAATCTAGCTAGTTTACGGCTAAATACGCCTTTTATCCTTTACCTATAGCTCAACTATTACTTACTCGTCGTTGCTGCACGCCTCTCGCCCTGTACAAAATACCCGGCTATGGCTTTTCTATACACATGAATCTCTTGCTCTTCACTGTTTTAACGCTTTACCCATGAATGCTATTTGCAAAACATGATGAATAATCTCTTAAATTGTTGTGGATCTCTGACCCGGATCTATCAATAACGACTACAGACTCTTTGAGGATGTTTTCTTCTACAAATTAGGAGGGTAAATTTATTGTTATCCACGAGTTCAGTTTTATTTATTTATTTATTTTGTTTCTCATAACAAAACCTTCCTAAGGTACTATGATCGAATTTTTGCACAACTTTCAATTTATCATGAACTATATCAATGATATATCAAAAGAAAAATACATAATACATATATAAAAGAATTGATACACACTATAAATAGAATACTATTTCGTAGATAAGAGTCTTGAAAGATTACATCTTTCTGGTAAATAGACATGCCCTCAAGGGAAACTACTGAATTAAGTAAACCAAGGGGGAAACAAAGATACTAAACCTTTGACTTTGAGCTATATGAGAAGTAGTATATATTTGACTTTAGCTTCCAATAACAAATCAAGCAAAAGCCATGCAGGGTTAGGAAAAGAAACAAGAAGAAGTCCAAGACAAAGGCATGAATAGTGGTACTTGAGCAAGAAAACCTCTAATTTGATTCCCTTGTTCTTTGATGTTGAGCAACCCGTCCCGCCATCTATGGTATAGTTTATTCGGGAACATAGTTAGTAGGGTGTCGACCAAAAAGAACCATCAGTTATTAGAAACCAATGATAGAAATGCAAGAAATGCAAGAAATGAAGAAACATGAGAATATGAGAATGAATGATAACTCACACCTCCATCACCATTGAAAATGATTGAAGAGATTTTTCTCCGAACATTTAAGGAATGTAGATAACCTAGAGATAGTAAACTTTGATTTAATTTATGTGGGCATTTTTATTAAAATCTTATGTTATACCCATAAAAAATGACCTTCCTAAGTTTATATTTAGCTCTCAAGCCCAAATAGAATGAAAGAAGTAAAAAAAAAAAAAAAAAAAAAAAAAAAAAAAAAAAAAAAAAAAAAAAAAAAAACAAAACAAAACAAAACAAAACAAAACAAAAAAAGAAGTATAAATATATAAAGATTTTTTAGCAGATAACAAGGTTCTTGATATGTCCATCATTAGATTGTTTGATAGTTGGACATCTCACTTTTTAGTCTATAGCACATATTTTGATACCTAAGAACTCAAATCATAACTAGTCATGAAATGGAAGGAACTACACGAACATGAGAAATTGTGACTAATGCCCATGTAGTTTTTAACATAGAGTAGATAATATAACAAATAAGATGGCCAAAAAAAAACTGTATGTCAAGTTGCTATTGGATTGACGTAATATTAGGAATGGATGTTGAACTGTCAAGAACTAGCTATGGTCCATTGTAATGAGAGGAAGCTCGTTGTTTTATATATATATATATATATATATATATATATATATATATATATATATATATATATACCCCACAATTTGTATGGAATTAAACTATTAAAGTGACATCACCAATCTTTACTTTATACGCTAAGAAAGTTTTGAAGGCTACGAGTTCCCAAGTCTTCCTTCTTTACGTTGAAATCATATAATTGATAAGGAAAGTTTCCGTAGAGAGAATACTAGGACGTGATTTCCAAAGAATTGCTAGGACTACCACCAAACCCAAAGTAGAATTTACCATCGACTAGGAAAAATGATAAGTCCTACGGTCAAAAGATCCATACAGGATGGCTCATAAAGAGTTACAAGAATTTAAAATCCAACTCCTATAATTCTTAGATATAGGTTTCTTGAGACCTTGTGTATCATTGTGAGGAAAACTTATTTTATTCTTGATAAGAAAAAAAAAAAGAGACGACTCGTTCAGGATGTATATAGATTATCGAAGGACGTAAAAGCTTACACTTGAGATAAATATCATTGTACCAAGATGGATGACGTGCTTGATCAAACACGAGAGAGCACCAATATTTTGGAGGACATACGACTATCATTAACTAAGTGTTTGACTAGAAAATGTATGCAATGAAATTTTCTAAACTTTTTATGGCCAGTTCAATTTAATAGTAATGTCATTCGATTGACCAACACTCTAGTCGTAGTCAAGGATCTCAAGAATTAAGTATATCAACATTTCTAAAGAGCCTAAAATGATCTTACGAACACTTGAATTTTGTTAGAAAAGCTACGAGATAAAATATTATTTGTTAAATTAAACAAGCATGAATTTAGCACAAAAAAAAAGGAAAGAAAGAAAATAATTACTACTTTTGAAGCATATTGTTCCAGTCAAAAGAATTAAACAGGATTGTTTGAAAGTAGATGCAGTACATGATCTCATGTCACCATTTAACTTGATCAGGTGGGGGAGATTCTTTGGCTTGGATGGTCACTGTAGAAGATTTAATGAAATTTGCAAATAGTAAACATAATGATAAAATATTAACGAAACGAATTAGGTATAAACAAACACGGGGATAGAAGTAAGTTATCAAGAGCTCGCGAGAAGAATATTAATTATTGTGCACATTCAATTCATACACTACCCCAAAAGAAATAGCCATAGACAAAAATGATAAGTAGCCTCGTTTCTGAAGATATATTCAGAATACAAACTATGAAGAACTTTTATTAGGCTATAATTTTTCATATTTTGAGATCTGCGAGTCGAAGAAGGACCATTAAGAGATAAATATGTAGTGTGGTTGTTCAACTAAAATCAATACGAGAAAATATAACCATATAGATTATTGTAGACCATTTCACAAAATCCTTTAATTTCTTACCTATCTTGATCATTTATAGATCTGATAAGTTAGCACAAATCTACGTCCGTGAGATTGTACGTCTGCATGGAGTACCTGATCGATTACATCAGATAGGGATTCAAAATTTAACATTAGATTTTGGATTAGTCTACAGAAATAGCTAGGCACGAGATTGAATTTCAGCACAGCGATAATCTGAACGTACCAGTCAAACTTAGAGGATATGTTGGTCGTTCTTGACCAAGGGCGGAGGTTGGGAACATGTTTTGCCTCTGATAGAATTTGCATATTAAAATAGTTATCAGGTTGTCATCGATATGGCGCCGTATGAGACTCTTTATGAAAAAGAGAGGAAAAAAAAAGTCTAGATCACCACTTTATTTGGATGAAGTGGGTGAAAGGAGAGTTCTAGGACTCAACACCGTTCGAAAAATGATTGAAATCGTCAGACAAATCAGATAGAGAATACAAGAGGCCCAGAATCAACAAAAATCCTATGCCGATACACGCCAAACTGAGTTAAATTTTGAAGTAGGAGATAAAGTAGTTCTGAAAGTATCTCCTTCCAAGGGAATAGTTAGATTCGAAGTGAAAGGAAAATTGAGACCTCGATTTATAGGGCCATACGAGATTCAAGAGAGAATGGGCCTGGTCGCTTATAGGTTGTCGTTGCCGCTGAGTGTCGGAAATGTCCATAATGTTTTTCGTGTCTCTAAACTTCAAAAATATGTATTTAATCCTAAACATGTAGTCCAATAAAATGATATTGTCCTAAATGAAGATATAAGTTATGAGGAAAAACCAAAAACAATGATAGACCAGAAATTGCAAGTTTTGAGAACGATATCCTAAGTAAAGATTCGTGGAGAGACCACGGATATGAAGAAGCAACATGGGAACTTGAGGATAAAATGAAAGAAAAATACCCAGAGTTATTCCTAGAAGGTACGTAAATTTCGGGACGAAATTTCTTCTAAGGGGGATATAATGTAATGTCCCGAGTTTTTGAAATATATAAATGAATAAATAAATAATAAATAAAATAAAATGGAAGCCCAAGTTTTTAAAGTGGATGTATTGCAGCCACGTTTCTCCCTACCCTTCACATCTTTTCACCTCTCAAGATTTTTACTATCCTAAAGTAATTCCCTTGCTAGAAGATTAGCGAGAGAGAGAATTTATGAGAAGGGCGAGAAGGAAGGAGAAAGGAAAGAAGAGCAATGGCAGCATCGTCTTCTATGGAAATCATGCCGACGTGAAGTTAGACGAAGGGAATAGGGGAATCGATAAGAGGAGCAGCAGAGCGAGAAGAAGAGATGTTGCGCAAT
Organism: Thymus quinquecostatus; assembly: GCA_024222315.1. Classification (NCBI taxonomy): domain Eukaryota; kingdom Viridiplantae; phylum Streptophyta; class Magnoliopsida; order Lamiales; family Lamiaceae; genus Thymus; species Thymus quinquecostatus. The sequence continues at coordinate 17,934,661 of CM044173.1, read as the reverse complement.
CCACCCATTTAATTCCTGTCCATCTATGACAAATCCTAAATCTCAATTCATAACCAGTAAGATTCTCGTCCATTTTCTCTGTTGCAAATAGTCGGTAATTCAAATATAAGTAATCTTGCTCAAACTTTCTCAATCAATAGACATAGAAACTTGAAAATATTGAATAATTAGTTCTTGAACTAGAAATCCTCTCCACCGAATTTTCGACATAGATCGATGAAGAACCTAGAATACTTAATTAAAACAAGAAATCAAGGATAAGAAGATAGATAGGGAAGGGGGTTAGTGCAGCTGCTGCTGCTATTTTTGTTTGTGCAGCTGTTGCTGCTGTTTTTGTGCAGCTGCTGCTTTTGCATAGCTACTGCAATGGGGGCAGTATCGTTAGAGTGGGAGAGAGAGAGAATCGAAAGGAGGTTGGGGGGGAGTAAGAATTTAGTTTGAATTTAGGAATTTCCCTACCCCTGCAACTGTTCGACAAAATGCGTTGTGACATTTTCCCGAAACCATGTTGTGGAATTGTTGCTGTAGAGAGAGACAGAGGTGCCGGAGGCATTGGCGAAGGGTTACATAAGTCTTAGGTTCATAAAAATCATGATTGATATATAGTTTAGGCCTGAAATTATCTTTTAGTTGGAATTGTGTTTAATAATAGAATAGACTTAGGAGTATTCATAATTTGGTTATGGTATTTAAACGAAAATGGTGTATCCCCAAATTATCAAGTCTTGAATTATGTTTCTAACAGTAAGAAGTTGACTTAAATATCTAGTAGAGTCTTGGATTTTCGAATAAGTAGTTTAAGTAACTTAGTTTGATTTGATTAATTAAACATACGATTTGTGTAGGTAATGTGATAAAATATTTTTAGTTATTTATGAATAATGAATTATTGAGGTGTTATGACTGATATGAAATTGAAGTCTCGTAAATTGATTGTTGATCTATGTGAGGTTGAAGCCTCTTTGGAATTGTTTTAATATAACGGACCTTCTACCGCTTTGTAAAGAGTTTTGACCATAATTGAGTCTTGGGACTAATTCCAATGGAGAAATGGAGTTCTCATTTGGATTAGTCGACCCTTTAGCTGACGCTTGAAGTTTTAGGAATATTCGGAAAGGCTAAGATGCATAGAGGTCATGCCGAATTTTTCCGCCAAAGTTTCCTATCTTTGCTAAATTATTTAATGAGACAAATGAGATAACTCTAAAGTGTGTGAGAGTTAGATATATATATAAAATCCTAAGATCTCTTATTAATAGAAGTAAACAAGATAATTACTTTGATATATGAATAAAATTGTCTCCTAAGGCTCGAATCTCTTCTAAAACGAGACTTTTCCTTAAAGGTCAAGTAAAACAGTGGAGATTGTGCGATGTGGAGACGAACCCAGAATTCACTCGATCACCTTTGCCAAAGGTGGGCGTTCTTTTATGAAAATCTATACTCTTGCTGTAGTGAAGCATGTTTAAAACCAAAACAGAACAATAAAACACATTCATGCATAAAATATTTGGTTATGTATGAGCCTATCTGTATGAAAATAATTCGATTGCCCTGAGCTAGCCGAAGTTCACTAGCCAGGTTATGTGTACACGAAGTCGTGAACTGTGTGCTCCCAAGAAGGGCCGGTTTATGTAAATGGAAACGTTCGGAAGGTGGCCACCTTGCCCGGCGTACTAACAGATATGGTAATACAAGAATGGAAGAAAAGGGGGTGCACTCCAATATTTTATCAATGAAAATGATATTTAGTTTCACAAGTCATTTCGATAAAACCTTGTGGTAACTGTTCTAATCGCATGATTGATGATTATTTTATGAAACTATTTTTGGCATAACCCTACTGAGTATTGATAACCACATATTTAGCATGCTTTAGAGTGCGTCTCGATGCGTGTTTTGGTTGAGATATGTGTTTAAATGAATAGGAAATGATAGGTTTTTACAATTTATTCATTTTCTATATTCTTTGCATTTTCTCTCGGTTTCCGTGCTGATTTCAGGTGCTGTGGCAATTTTCTGGGCAAGTTTGACTTATCCTATGTCGAAGAGGATCGAGAGAGGAAGCCCTAGCACTTTGCGGATTAAATTTTCGATGCCGGACGAGAGAGAACGAGCCAAAACCGTGAGAGCGCGCAAACTGTGAAATGTGGGCGGAAATGCGCAAGTCAACCAAAAATGCACAAGACACACCTTTAGTCAACTTTCCAGAAATTACAGATTTTACCCCACCTTCTCAACTCAAGTTTCTGTTATTTGCGAATTGACCCCAATTTGTGGGAAAACTATAAATAGCAAGTTATTTTCCTTATTTGGCATCTTTGATCACTTGTAATTCACTTTTGCAATTCTACTTTAGAACCCTAGCTATTTCCCTCTTTCCTCTTTGGTATTTTCAAATATTGTTAGATGATCAATCTTGGAGATTGAAGATTATTGGAGCATTTCTATTCCTTTCACTTTCCTTGTTCTTTCCATTATGTTTTCTCTTATTTTTGATGGTTTGATTGCTAGATCTATTGCTAGCTAAGCACCTTTATGGTTCCAAGTAATGGATGATGTGATTTAGATGTTGGGTGCTAGAGTTTAGGATGTTGATTTACCTTCCCTTTGAATAGCCTATGGATTGGGACTTTATTTGAATGCATGACTAATTGATCACTAGGAGTGCATCTAAGGTGTTTGATGGAATGCCTAGGAAGCTTCCGTTCATAGCACTTGGCATCAATTCTTACCCATATCACTTGATTTCATCTCATATAGTTCCTAGAAAGAATTAGATGGGTTGGATGATAGTTGGTAGGTTTTCTTAGACTAAAATGAGCTATTTGGAGTTGGTAGAGCATTTAAAGGCTTAGAAAGCATTTATTGTTCTATTGATCTACTTGTTAATCACCATAGTAAGGTAGGTTAGCATATATGATATAAGAGACCATTCAAGGTGGATTAAAGTGGTTTGAAGCACCTAGATTCGTAAGCCCTCGTCATAATCACATCGGAAGTTACTTGGATCCATACCTTTCATTACTTGAACTTTCATTTGTTTACTTGATAGTTTCATTTACTTATTGCATGTTTAAGTTTGTCATCTACTTATTTCATTGCCTACTTTAAAGAAAAAAACCAAATCAAGTCTATGTGCTCAAATAGGATAACAGAGACAAGACGAACTACTTGATTATCTCTCGACACATTCTCTCCTCGTGTTCGATACTCGGACTTCTCTAGTTCGATATTATTGCTAGGCTAGAAATAGCCTAGTCAAGTATATCAAGTACTCAGCCCTGCTCATATTTTCAAAAACTTGCAAATTGAGCGAGTTGGCTAGGGCGGCTGTGTTGAGAGAAGAATTTGTATATTTTGAATTTGGTTAAGAGGGGATACATATCTTCATATATGTATCCAATTTGTTATAGTCTTCCGCTATTTGCTTCAACATTTGATTTATTAAAAAAATGTGTTACTAACTTCATAAGTTAGTAAATCAGGAATTTCTTCATTCTCATGTTGATTGGTGTTTAGTTGTTAGGTTTTTCGTTGTGTTTTCATGTTCGTTTTCATTGTGTTTTTGTGTCTTTTCGTGTGTCTTTTTCTATGATTCGTTTGTTTGGAGCTTTGGTTATTGTAGGGGCAAAAGGTGAGAAATTGGAAGAAAACGGGACGAAAAGTGCACGACGTGAAGGAAGAATCGTGAGGGACCAGTTCCGAGTTTGGCCGATCGGCCAAGTCCAGCTTCGCATCCGGACGATCGGTCAGAGTGCATATGTTCAAAAGTTCACCCGTACCTGATCTGGCGGCCAGATTCCTTAGGAATTCTGGACGATCGGCCAAAAGTCCGCGTCCAGCTGTTAGTTTCCTTATATAATTAGGTTTTCTTCCTAATAAATATACTAGTACTTTGGGACGAATTTGTATCAACTTTTATCATTATTTAGCTTTAGTTTTCAGCATTCAAATACTCTAGTTTAGTTTTGCTTTGTTCGGATCCGAATTCTTCGTTTTTGCAATTTAATTCAAGACTTCTTTATTTAATTCAAGTTCTTTGTTCTTCGTCTAAATTCTCGTAAGTTCTTTTATTGCTTTAGTTTACTTGCTTTAATTACTTGCTTTCGTTTTAGATTCGTTTTCTTAATTGCTTCGTTTAATTTCCTTAGTTTAATTTCGTTCGTTCAATTTTCAAGTTCTAGTTTAGATTCGTTTTTCTCAAGTTTCAATTCTCTCGTTTTTAAAGCTTTCAAAATTTATTTTCTTTTTAATTTCCAGATTTTATTCATCATGTCTAAGGTAGTTTATGCTTTCTTCGTTGCTTTCTTTATCGCTTTCTTTTCGATTCTTGCCTAGGTAGATTAATCGTTTTACTTTAGTTTAATTCTTAGATTTATTTACTCGTTTTTAGATTATTTATTTATTTGCTTTTATTTATTGCTTTGATTTATTTTATTTGCCTAGGATTTAAAACCAAAAACCCAAAAATCTTATTTACTTGCTTTCCTAGATTAGGCTAGATTAGGATTTACTACATGATTAATTGCCATGTTAAGTTTTCCTTGAGATTCGATACTTAGGTTTTACTTGCTAGTGCTACGATAGGATTTCGTTCTATTGCGAACACTTTTTAGTGTAATAAATTTTGGCGCCGTTGCCGGGGAAAACTTTAGGCGTTTAATTGTGTTGTATTTTTTATTTATTTTATTTTAATTTGTGTTATTTCGATTTCTTGTTTCTCCCACTCGGTGCGTTTAACCCTTTTGTTGAGTGTTGTGTATGCATGGTCGCCGAAGTCTTCAAAGGAATTTAGCGCCCTACTTCGACAACATCCATCAAAGGAAAGCGATTTTAGCCGCTAAGGAGAAGGAGGAGATTGATTCCCAAGACTTTTCCTTGGTCTTGTTATTTGCAGAGCCCGAAGCCATGGCAGCTAGAGTCATGGGCAATTTTGCTCGCCCCACATTCACAGCCACCACTTCGGCGATTGTCCTGACGGAAGCGGTTAGGAATCATGAACTTAAACCTCACCATATGGCGTTGCTCCCATCCTACCACGGGCTGCCCAACGAGGATGCATTGACGTTCATTTGAGAGTATTGCAGGGTGGTGCAATCTTTCCCACTCACGGGACTCACGGAGGACAACTTGAAGATGAAGTGCTTCCCGTACACCCTCAAGGATCGAGCAAAGTCATGGTACTTGGCGCTCCCGGCCAACTCTCTCGCCACATGGAATGCGGTGTGTGAGAAGTTCATGCTCAAGTACTACCCGAACCGCAAGACTCAAGAGGTGCGGTCGAAGATTATGAATTTTTCCCAAGACAACGATGAGCCGTTACACGAAGCATGGGAGAGGTTCCAAGAGCTACTTCAACAATGCCTCCATCATCAAATGGCATCGGAGTTGCTTTGACAATATTTCTACGACGCCCTCAACCAAACTTGTCAGTTCATGGTGGATAGTTCGGCCGGAGGCAACATAGCGGACAAGACAACTGATGAGATGAGGACCATTTTCGAGACGCTCGCTGCGAGTTCTCAACAAAAATCAGCTCGGCCAAGGAAAGTAGAGGCGAGTGCAATCTCGATGAGCCCCGACTTGAAGAAGCAAATTGCCGACATGTATAGGGATCTCGAGAACTTGAAGATGAAGCAAAGTGCACCGGCACCGAAGGAGGAAGAGAGGAAGCCGGACCAATGCGAGATTTGTGGAGAGCTTGGACACATCAAGGAGGTGTGCCACAACATGGGGGAGTTTCCATACGAAGGAGGAGCCGAGGTGTACGCCGCTCAAGGATACCCGCCTCAAGTGCCTCCACCTCAAGGATATCAAGGGGGATACAATGGACGTTTCCAAAATCCAAGGCCGACACAAGGGCAAGGTAATCCTCCTACCTATCCTAATAGGCGTCCTCCACCATATAATAACCCCTATCCTCCTCCACAAAATTCATACTACTCTCAACCTCCACCATATTACCCACCTCCACAATATCTTCCCAATCCATATTATCCACCACCTCCATACTACCCCCCTCAACCCACTCCTACACCACCACCCCCATACCCAAATTCTCGTCCTCAAGGACCTCCACAAAAGCCTCCCGTCGATGAGAGTCTCTCTACATTCCTACGTGAGGCTAAATTGGCTCGAGAGGCTCAAGATGCTAACATAAAGCGACTCGAGATGGCCATTGGCCAAATTTTTGGTTCCATGCACCTGATGCAACAACCTGGGTGAATTCCGAGCCAAGGGATTCAACCACAACAAGCCAACGAGGTGCAAGCCCCATATCCTCCATATGTTCCTCCCGTTCCACCTCATCAAGCTCATGCAATCACGGTGTTACAACGCAATGGAGTGACGATGCCGCCTCAAGGACGCATGGGAGATGGATGGGGACCGAGCTCGCGTTGGAATGGACCGAAAACGCCGACGGCGCCTCATGGCCAACACTTCCGTCCAGTAGGTGATCTGGACGGTCGGCCAGAATCTGGCCGCTCGGCCAAAACCCTAAACTCGCACAAGGACCCAGTACCCAATCTGGACGATCGGCCAAGTCACCTCGACTCTGGCCGATCAGCCACATCGGGCGAGCAGCACGCGGAGTCCGAGGAGCCCGAGAAGGAAGCCCAACCTCTTCACAAGACGCTCAACCCTTATGTTCCGCCAGTTCGGAGTATTGCGAGGAAGGAGACAAAGGATCCCGATCCTATCAACTCATTTCCTAAAAGAGGAGATCCGAGAGGTTTCAACTTGAATATTATTTTGTATAGCGGAGACACCGTCTCGGGATTGATGGATTTAGGAGCTGCTGTGAATTTAATGTCGTACTCTATCTTCGAGAAGATGAACTCAAGAATCCTTCAAGCCACCGACATTCGCATTGAGCTAGCAGATAGCACCGTGAGTAGCCCGTTGGGAGTTGTGGAAGATGTCACTATCCTCGTTGGTGGGATTCGAGTCGTTACAGATTTTGTTGTGCTTCATGAAGGCAAGGGAGCTAAGAGTGCAACCGGACATCTACTCTTGTTGGGACGACCATTCATGGCCACTACTCGAGCTCGGATTGATGTAGGTACCGGCACATTGAGCATGGCCGGTGAAGGAGGCTCGGTAACCTTTTCGGTTTTTGGAAATTCAACTTCTATTCCTACTTCCTCTCTTCATTCATTCTCTTTTGTTAAGCTTGTTAACCCTCTTGTTGAGGAAAATGTTTGTGAGATTTCTGACAGGGTAGCAGCTCTTGAAGAATTCATTGACGAAGAAGAGTTCATTGAAGATGACGAATTCTTTAGTTGTGTGGATGAAGAAGAGGACATAATCGAAGAATTTCTACGGAATTTGGAGGACTCGACACATGCATCGACTGAGGAAGTGGTCATTAACTCTTTTCTTTCTAACCTCACCATTTGTGAAACATCTTTTCTTGCAGAGTTTAACTCGAAGATGTTTGAGAAGGGATTCGAACTAAGTGTGGGGGAGTCGAGAGTTGATGATGACCACGTTCTGGACCTTCGAAATTGTTCGAGAAGGGAGTGTGAGTGTATCGCAAGGAGCATCAAAACGTCGCTTGGTGCTACGGGCTTGGGTTGATCGTATCCTTTGTCAAGCTAATGACGTTAAACAAGCGCTTGGTGGGAGGCAACCCACGTAAAAAAAAAAGATTTTTATTTTTCGTAGTATTTCTTGTTAATATTTGATTTTTCGTGTTAGTTTGTGTGTTTTTGCAGGAATTGGCGTCGGACAGTCAGTCTCTGATCTAGCCGATCGGCCAGATTTCCTTAGGGATTTTGGACGATCGGCCGAACCTGTGTAAACGATTCCTGGCCAGTAGCTATTCTGGCCGATCGGCCAGATTCCTTAAGGAATTCTGGACGATCGGCCAAACCCGTGGGCCCCACTCCCTTGCCGAGTCAAACTCGGATTTTGGGCCCATCAATTTTTGATTTAACCTACCTTCCCCTCCCCCCCCCCCCCCCCCCTCCCCATCTCTCCTCTCTTATCTCTTGTTCGATGATTTGTCGACCCAAGTGACGGGTTTGGATAGGAGGGTGTCACACATTGAGAGTCACTTGATGCGTTACACTGACTTCTCGGTTGGCTCTACCTCCGCTCCACCGAGCCCAAACGATCCTCGCTATTGGTCCCCGAATGATCCTCGTTGGCAAGACCCAAGGTTCCGAGGTCCATTCGATTCATAGCTTTATTTGTGTCCTTTTCTTTTTATTTGAGTCTTTTATTGCTTTCTCTATATTTTGTTCGATTTTACGCTTTGGTATTTGTGTTTTGTGTTTATTTTGTAGGTGATACTTGGAGTCTCTCGAGATTTTGAGTATTTGGTCGTCATATTGCGATAAGTTCTCTCTATCCCTTTCCTTTTTATTTTCTCGCAATGGGGACATTGCTTGATTTTATGTGTGTGTGTGTGTGTGTGTGTGGGGGGGGGGGGGGGTCTTTGAACTTTTGGCATGCAGTTTTTGTTTTTATGTCTTGTTGATCGAGTTTGTTTTATGTTGATCGAGTCTTGTTGATTGAGTTCTATTTGGTTTGATTGAGTCTAGTTATGACCGAGTCTTCATGTTCCCTCACTTAGGAATTTGTTTGATTTTGAGCCCTATAAGGATGTAACTTAGGATCAATGTGAATGATTCAAAGATGGAATCTTTAGTTGTTGGAATTGATTTGAGCATAAATTAGGTTGGTTTAATCTTGAGTTGTGATTGATTATGATTCGGTGAATTGTGGGGCATGAATTGATTTGAGTTTTGAGGAAAATGATTTATGATTTTTGGTTGAGTGATAAGTCTAGGTTGTTGCAATTTTGGATTGCTAGTTTACTTTCCCCTTAAAAAGAGAAAAAAGAGTTGTGTTTATGTGAATAAAAGAGTTGATAGGATTCTGCTCCTCTTACTTGTAATGTATGAAAATACTAGAGTAATGAGCATGGGAAACCACATGAAAAGGCTTCGAGAGACCCTCGAATGAATAAATTTCATGAACTATGTCTTAGATGATACTCGTGTATATTAGAATAAAAGTGTCGTAGGCATTCTACCCCTCTTGACAATGGGTACGGGAAACCGCACTAGGTGGCTCGATGTGACCCATCGATGATTAAACCTAATGAATTATGTGTCATAAACGTTCACATGTTTAAAAAAAAAAAAGAGAGAGAGAGAGAGAGTTGTTTATTTGTTGAATAAAAAGGGGAAGTAGGTTAGTCGTCTAAGTTGTGGTGATTTAGATATTTGTGAGATGTGTGTTATCATTGTTTTTCCTCTTACTTGGATTGATTTATAAGCCGCATAGTTTGTTGATGATGATTGTTCATAACTTGGGATTAAAGGGACCTAGTTTGAGTTTGTCGATTCCGGTGATTAAATGTTCTATGTTTTGAATTGTTTGGATTGAGTCTAAGTTGTATGTTTATATTGCTTGAGGACAAGCAAAGTTCTAAGTGTGGGGGATTTTGATTGATGTTTAGTTGTTAGGTTTTTCGTTGTGTTTTCGTGTTCGTTTTTATTGTGTTTTTATGTCTTTTCGTGTGTCTTTTGCTATGATTCGTTTGTTTGGATCTTTGGTTATTGTAGGGGCAAAAGGTGAGAAATTGGAAGAAAACGAGACGAAAAGTGCACGGCGTGAAGGAAGAATCGTGAGGGACCAGTTCCGAGTTTGGCCGATCGGCCAAGTCCAGCTTCGCATCTAGACGATCGGCCAGAGTGCATATGTTCGAAAGTTCACCAGTACCTGATCTGGCCGATCGGCCAGATTCCTTAGGAATTATGGACGATCGGCCAAAAGTCCGCGTCCAGCTGTTAGTTTCCTTATATAATTAGGTTTTCTTCCTAATATATATACTAGTACTTTGGGACGAATTTGTATCAACTTTTATCATTATTTAGCTTTAGTTTTCAGCATTCAAATACTCTAGTTTAGTTTTGCTTTGTTCGGATCCGAATTCTTCGTTTTGCAATTTAATTCAAGACTTCTTTATTTAATTCAAGTTCTTCGTTCTTCGTCTAAATTCTCGTAAGTTCTTTTATTGCTTTAGTTTACTTGCTTTAATTACTTGCTTTCGTTTTAGATTCGTTTTCTTAATTGCTTCGTTTAATTTCCTTAGTTTAATTTCGTTCGTTCAATTTTCAAGTTCTAGTTTAGATTCGTTTTTCTCAAGTTTCAATTCTCTCGTTTTTAAAGCTTTCAAAGTTAGATTTATTATCCTTTTAATTTCCAGATTTTATTCATCATGTCTAAGGCAGTTTATGTTTTCTTTGTTGCTTTCTTTATCGCTTTCTTTTCGATTCTTGCCTAGGTAGATTTATCGTTTTACTTTAGTTTAATTCTTAGATTTATTTACTCGTTTTTAGATTAGTTATTTATTTGCTTTTATTTATTGCTTTGATTTATTTTATTTGCCTAGGATTTAAAACCAAAAACCCAAAAATCTTATTTACTTGCTTTCATAGATTAGGCTAGATTAGGATTTACTACATGATTAATTGCCCTGTTAAGTTTTCCTTGAGATTCGATACTTAGGTTTTACTTGCTAGTGCTACGATAGGATTTCGTTCTATTGCGAACACTTTTTAGTGAAACAAATTTTGGCGTCGTTGCCGGGGAAAACTTTAGGCGTTTAATTGTGTTGTATTTTTTATTTATTTTATTTTAATTTGTGTTATTTCGATTTCTTGTTTCTCCCACTCGGTGCGTTTAACCCTTTTGTTGAGTGTTGTGTATGCATGGTCGCCGAAGTCTTCAAAGGAATTTAGCGCCCTACTTCGACAACATCCATCATAGGAAAGCGATTTTAGCCGCTAAGGAGAAGGAGGAGATTGATTACCAAGACTTTTCCTTGGTCTTGTTATTTGCAGAGCCCGAAGCCATGGCAGCTAGAGTCATGGACAATTTTGCTCGCCCCACATTCACAGCCACCACTTCGGCGATTGTGGGAAAACTATAAATAGCATGTTATTTTCCTTATTTGGCATCTTTGATCACTTGTAATTCACTTTTGCAATTCTACTTTAGAACCCTAGCTATTTCCCACTTTCCTCTTTGGTATTTTCAAATATTGTTAAATGATCAATCTTGGAGATTGAAGATTATTGGAGCATTTCTATTCCTTTCACTTTCCTTGTTCTTTCCATTATGTTTTCTCTTATTTTTGATGGTTTGATTGCTAGATCTATTGCTAGCTAAGCACCTTTATGGTTCCAAGTAATGGATGATGTGATTTAGATATTGTGTGCTAGAGTTTAGGATGTTGATTTACCTTCCCCTTGAATTGCCTATGGATTGGGACTTTATTTGAATGCATGACTAATTGATCACTAGGAGTGCATCTAAGGTGTTTGATGGAATGCCTAGGAAGCTTCCGTTCATAGCACTTGGCATCAATTCATACCCATATCACTTGATTTCATCTCATATAGTTCCTAGAAAGAATTAGATGGGTTGGATGATAGTTGGTAGGTTTTCTTAAACTAAAATGAGCTATTTGGAGTTGGTAGAGCATTTAAAGGCTTAGAAAGCATTTATTGTTCTATTGATCTACTTGTTAATCACCCTAGTAAGGTAGGTTAGCATATATGATATAAGAGACCATTCAAGGTGGATTAAAGTGGTTTGAAGCACCTAGATTCGTAAGCCCTCATCATAATCAAATCGGAAGTTACTTGGATCCATACCTTTTATTACTTGAACTTTCATTTGTTTACTTGCTAGTTTCATTTACTTATTGCATGTTTAAGTTTGTCATCTACTTATTTCATTGCCTACTTTAAAGAAAAAAACCAAACCAAGTCTATGTGCTCTAATAGGATAACAGAGACAAGACGAACTACTTGATTATCTCTCGACACATTCACTCCTCGTGTTCGATACTCGGACTTCTCTAGTTCGATATTATTGCTAGGCTAGAAATAGCCTAGTCAAGTATATCAAGTACTCAGCCCTGCTCATATTTTCAAAAACTTGCAGATTGAGAGAGTTGGCTAGGGCGGCTGTGTTGAGAGAAGAATTTGTATATTTTGAATTTGGTTAAGAGGGGATACATATCTTCATATATGTATCCAGTTTGTTATAGTCTTCCGCTATTTGCTTCAACATTTGATTTATTAAAAAAATGTGTTACTAACTTCATAAGTTAGTAAATCAGGAATTTCTTCATTCTCATGTTGATTAGTGTTTAGTTGTTAGGTTTTTCGTTGTGTTTTCGTGTTCGTTTTCATTGTGTTTTTGTGTCTTTTCGTGTGTCTTTTTCTATGATTCGTTTGTTTGGAGCTTTGGTTATTGTAGGGGCAAAAGGTGAGAAATTGGAAGAAAACGGGACGAAAAGTGCACGACGTGAAGGAAGAATCGTGAGGGACCAGTTCCGAGTTTGGCCGATCGGCCAAGTCCAGCTTCGCATCCGGACGATCGGTCAGAGTGCATATGTTCGAAAGTTCACCCGTACCTGATCTGGCGGCCAGATTCCTTAGGAATTCTGGACGATCGGCCAAAAGTCCGCGTCCAGCTGTTAGTTTCCTTATATAATTAGGTTTTCTTCCTAATATATATACTAGTACTTTGGGACGAATTTGTATCAACTTTTATCATTATTTAGCTTTAGTTTTCAGCATTCAAATACTCTAGTTTAGTTTTGCTTTGTTGGGATCCGAATTCTTCGTTTTTGCAATTTAATTCAAGACTTCTTTATTTAATTCAAGTTCTTCGTTCTTCGTCTAAATTCTCGTAAGTTCTTTTATTGCTTTAGTTTACTTGCTTTAATTACTTGCTTTCGTTTTAGATTCGTTTTCTTAATTGCTTCATTTAATTTCCTTAGTTTAATTTCGTTCGTTCAATTTTCAAGTTCTAGTTTAGATTCGTTTTTCTCAAGTTTAAATTCTCTCGTTTTTAAAGCTTTCAAAGTTAGATTTATTTTCTTTTTAATTTCCAGATTTTATTCATCATGTCTAAGGTAGTTTATGCTTTCTTCGTTGCTTTCTTTATCGCTTTCTTTTCGATTCTTGCCTAGGTAGATTAATCGTTTTACTTTAGTTTAATTCTTAGATTTATTTACTCGTTTTTAGATTAGTTATTTATTTGCTTTTATTTATTGCTTTGATTTATTTTATTTACCTAGGATTTAAAACCAAAAACCCAAAAATCTTATTTACTTGCTTTCCTAGATTAGGCTAGATTAGGATTTACTACATGATTAATTGCCCTGTTAAGTTTTCCTTGAGATTCGATACTTAGGTTTTACTTGCTAGTGCTACGATAGGATTTCATTCTATTGCGAATACTTTTTAGTGAAACACATATCTTTAGTAAATTTGGATTATAATCTACGTGTATAGAGTTTCTTCTTTAAACACTTATATAATATTGGAGCCTGGAGTTGCCTGTATCATATCCTATCCTCTTATGAGTTTCTATTGATTTAGTCTATTCGGTTATTCATTTTTGTTAATTACAGAGTTATAGGTATTTTCCCCTTTCTTCCCCTATTCTCTTATCCAACCCCTTGTCACGCTCCGGCTGAGCCGTCCTTAGGGATAAGGGGCCGTGACACTCCCTCTATAAATAGTGAAGGTCGAAGACGGAGAAGAGTAGAACACTTCTTGAGATTTCAGCGCATACTGCAAACAAGCACTCACAGCCTTCGAGCAAATTCTTCGTGTTCTTGTCCAGTGTTCTCCAAGTTTCAGCTACATCGAAACTTGTCTTCGCAACCTTCACTCTCCTAGATTCTAAGCCTACTTCAAATATCCGAGCTTAGAGAAGAACTCTAACCCTCTTTGCACTCACTGTAAAGAGTTCTTCATTTAGAGAGTCGTCAAAACCAAAACCCTAAATTCTTGTTCTGTCAAGTAAGGTTTTTGTGTTAGAAAGGTTGTTGCGTCAAAGATCTAAGACTCTACTTTCCTCGATAGTAGAAGTCTCGATCGTAGAGTGTAGATCCAAGCTAGCACTGTCCTCGACTGTGTAAAGCTCAATCTTAGCTAGGTTTTATGTGGAGAACCCGTAATCTCCCAGTTGTCGTAGTTTCGGATCTAAGCGAGTGAAGCTCGATCCAGTTCAGGTTTTTGGGGAACCCGTAATCCTCAAGATTATTAGTGAAAAGAATCTGTTGCAGCGAGCAACGAAGTGGACGTAGGTGTTTTATCACCGAACCACTATAAACTCTGGTGTCGTATCTCTTTACTCAAGCTTTCCATACTTTACTTTGCTTATTTATTCATATTGCACGTGCATCGTAAACAAACCTAAATCGACGCTTTAAATACTTAGGAAATAATAGCTCACCTAATTCCGCATTTCGCAAGTAAGTCACTCTTTGATCAAGCACCAGCTTAGGGTCAAGAGTCAAGCTTCCACTGTAGATCTAGCTTGCAGCTAGGTCTTAAGTTTCTGAAGCAACCTACATACTTGCTACTCTGAGTTAAGGGAAAAAGAAGTTGAAAAACTTCTTACACACGTATTTCCCCCCCCCCCCCCCCCCCCCCCCCCCCCCCCCACGTGTGTACCGCTTAACAAAACCGGGACCAACAAGTTGTCTAGATATTGTGTTTTTTTATGTTTCTAGTAGAAATTGATATTCACTAAGCTATATAGGTACATTAATTTTTGCCTCATAGTTTTTTCCTCCTATTTGAATCCAACCTTACATTCTTTAAAATGTATATCACCTATACGTAATTCAAACAAATAAAGAGTGACTTAATCATGTCATTCACATATAAAACAAAATTTATCACTTACCTGAGCACTATCTTTAGCTATTAAAGTAACAATAACAAACATACAAATTAAATGTCACATAAACGGGCCAAATCTAAAGTGTTCATAAAAAAAAATCAAGATCCAAGAAAACAAATCATGGTGCTTGCTAATGCTAACATTTTCGTTATTATTCATTCTTCAATCCATCAATTGCATTATTTTAAATTAAATAAAATTGTGGGCATGAGCATTACGCATGAGTTCTACTCAATATATGATCGAATCTTGACCAATCAATTGTAGTAAGGAGGATTTTCACCTATTTAATTGATTCGTCATTTGGTATGGGAAAAATCAATCAAAGCAGGTCGATAATAGCATCAATTTTAGGGGGTGTTTGGCTAAGCTTATAAGCTACTTAAAGTAACTTATAAGCTGTTGAAGAGCTTATAAGTTTCTCTAAAGTGTCTGGCAAAATAAGCTCTTTTACATCTTATAAGCTGCAAAAATAAGTTGTTTCACTTATAAGAACTAGGAAAAATAAGCTCCTCCCCACCAACTTATTTTTGCTTATTTTTAGGAATATTGAACATTTACGAAATTAGCCTTGTTATAAATTATTATTTTCACATAATTATAGGACAATTAAAATTAAAATGTCATTTTTTTAAATTTTTTATTTAAATTTTTTTGTTCAGATTTTTTTTGGATCACGATTTCTTCCTTTTTTGCATTGACCAGTAATGACTAAAATTTTTGTTTAAATATTTTTTTTATAAATAGAATAATGCATCCAATAAATAGCTAAAGAAGTAAAAAATAAAATGATGTACATTTTGGTCATTGCACGATAATAATAATTTATAAAATAAAATAATTTATCATCTTATAAGCACAATTATCCAAACACTCTAACATCTTATAAGTTCTTAAAACTTAGAGCTTATAAGCTCTTTTAACATCTTATAAGCTCTTATAGCTTATAAGCATTTCAAAATAAGCTTAGCCAAACGGGTCCTTAATCTTATATTCAAACACACACATACATATATACTTACCAACAATTGAAGAGAGAGATAGAGGAAGAGAGACGACAGACACTACAAAAAAACAGGCAGAATAGTTACGGATTTAAATACGGATTTTCCGTAATTATTTTTTAATTACGGAATGGTCCGTCATTAAAGTAATAATTTTTTCTTTTAATATTTATTTATATAATACTTACGGATTTAATTACGAAATGTCCGTAATTATTACTCCGATCGTAGTATCCCGTAAAAGAAATAATATTTCAAAATTATATCATAAAACCCATACTACGCCTCGGTGGAAACCCGTGCCGGAAAAGTAAAAAAGTTAAATGGGACATCAATAAGGGGACGGAGAGAGTATTTAATTACGGAATCGTCCGTAAGTAAATTAATAATATTTTATTTTTTTAAGAATGAAAAGGTTCCCCCTTTCTTTTCCCCCCTTTTCTTCAATCGAATAACCCTAAGAAAACTCTTCAGCGAATTGCCGCCGTACCACCGCCGTCTTCGCCGTGGTACCACCGCCTTCTTCGCCGTGCGGTACCACCGCCGTGTCCGCCACCTCTCTCTCTCTCGATCTCTCTCTCTCGACCTCTCTCTCTCTCGATCTCTCTCTCACCAATCCGCCGTACGTATCCTGCCGCCGAATTTGCTGGTCTTCCGCCGCCGGATAACTTGCTAATGGTGAAGAAATTTCTACTTTTGTTCTCCAAATAACTAATTGTAAGCTTCCATCCTCACTATATAGTCTATACATGTGTTTACAGCTCGTGTTTGAGTCTCTATTCCATTGAAGAGCTCTTCCTTCCCTCTCGATCAGGTCTCTCTCTCTCTCTCTCTCTCTCTCTCTCTCTCTCTATGTCTGTATATGTGTGTTGTGCTTTTCTTCACCATTTACTCTGCTAATGGCAGATTCTTCAGTTATCTGTGAGGATTCTAAATTCTGATGGAGTAGTGTTCTTCTGCAATTGAAAACGTAGGTTTGCATTTCAGCATAATTTAGGATCAACATAAGACAGTAGTTCTGCCTTATATGTGAATGTGGAGAAATCATTAGGTTTCATTATATTAATTGTGCAGGTTACTGAGATATTATCGCACTACCCGACAAATTATAAGCAATCTGCAGTCATTCCATCCAAAAGCATGCTTAGGTTCTGATTTGAAACATCTAGATGAGGTGAGAATGCTCTTTTTTCGTTGCTCTCTTCTCTTATTTGCTGGATATTTGCTGGATAAGGTGGGATTTCCTTCCCTCTCCATTCTGTTGGCTTTCCTTCCTTCTTTGTTTGTGTGGAGTGTGTGGAACTGATAAGGTGGGGTTTCCATATACAGTGGAAGTCCATATCTTGGGTTTTGGTTCTTGGTTAT
The DNA here is from genome assembly GCA_024222315.1 of Thymus quinquecostatus. Classification (NCBI taxonomy): domain Eukaryota; kingdom Viridiplantae; phylum Streptophyta; class Magnoliopsida; order Lamiales; family Lamiaceae; genus Thymus; species Thymus quinquecostatus. The sequence continues at coordinate 17,917,559 of CM044173.1, read as the reverse complement.
GGACTGCCATGGGAGTTGGGAGTTGGGAGTGGTGGTGACGCTTTCAAAACTACTATTCTTATGCTATGTTTGTCACCTTCAACAGCTTCTTGCAGATTTACTTCTATTTTCTTGTAGCGGGAATGTAGAGATTTGTTGGTTTCATGATCTTTAAACAGCTTAAGACGAGTCTTACTATGATAGCTAAAGTTCATATTCTGTGTTGAAAACCTAAACTAATATAGATAGTGGTACAGTTGAATTGATATTGTATTAGTTAGTGATTTTGATGTGAAATCAAAGAATTGGTCTTTTCAAAGTATATGATGAAGTAGTTAAATTAAAATTATTATATAGTTAGCACATTCTCTACATACATAATCATTTAGACATAGCAAAGATGATTAAAATATTGATATATAATTTAACCTAAGTTGACAATACATAATTGTGACACAATTCACTAATTAGAATAATTAAGGCATATAGTAATTCATCCAGTTGAGCCATAGTAATTAAGGTCCCTTCTGCAATATACAAAATTTTCAAGAAAACTAAAAATCCTACTGGCTATACTTGGAAACTGACACCTGATTCAATTAAGGAAACATATTGGGAGGAGTTCAAGTTACCAAATTTAATATATGTTGATATTAATTACTTACTTTTCAGATTTAGTTGGTAAATTTCTAATGATGACTAAACATATTATGCAGAGAGTGTTTAGTTGGGATCCTTCCTTGAATGATGTTGTGTATGAGGCATGGCACATGAAGGCAGCAGCAAGGTATAGAGGTTTTGCTTACGGGCTAAAGAGGTCAAAAAATTGGAGACCGGAATACATTAGTGAGTTAGAGTGGGAAGGATGGAAAAATTATTGGAATTCAGAGGACGTGAAAGCATTTCAAAGCAAAATCTGAAATAGCACGAAGATGTAGGATGTCGGAGCCCCAGGTACGGGACAAGTGCGACATAGAGGCGGATCAAAATCATGTCTCAAGTATGCTGCTGAAATGGTACGTTTATTTATGCAAGTTATTAAAATTTATTGGTGATGCTATTTCATTGATTTTCCTAGTTTATGTTTGGGTGAAGAGAGAATTTGTGTGTTCAATTATTGGCTGATTAGGTGTAATGAGGGGTTCAAAACGAGTAGTGATCAAATCGAAATGCAATACATTTCATCATGTATATATTTAAAAAAAAAAAAAAAAAAAAAAAAAAAAAAAAAAAAAAAAACAGAGAGCATTATTGGCAGTAGATAATTCCATGGGAGCATCTAGGTTGGATTTATATAAATGCTAATCGATTTCTTTTCTCTCTTTCTTTCTTTTGTTTCTGGGAATTTGCCTATTTATTTTATTTTATATACTTAAGATTTATCACCATCATCCCTCGCCTACTGCTCTATACTCGCTGGTCTATACCGCTGCTAATTCATGCTTGAATCTTGAGAAATTATGCTAGTACATTCATTGATGGCATAAAGTACATAATATATAGGTAGATTCAGTAATCTTGATATACTATTGGAGGTAGGATTCCTCTTAAACTGATTATACATTGAATTATTGATAAGGGACAAATTCAGCAATTATGAATCTTGTTATTTTTCTTTGTCAAACATGCATGCTTTTGTTGTGTGTCTGTGTGTTTTAATTAAGAGGGATATTGATTTATTTAGTAGAAGTTTTTCATCTTTGAACTCCGAGTTTTGAAAATATAAAGGTTGTTGATTTCATCAAGTGTTGTTTTATAGCTGCTATATAGTGTATTTACTCGGATGAAATCCTTTGGTCTACAATCAATTTCACTGGAGCTCGAAATTTCGAAAGATTTGATCCTAAGTATTGACAAGTTTAATTCTACAGGCTGCCGAGAAAGGGGTCCAAACAAAGGATTGTCTTCATGATGCATTTGAGCATAATCACAGGAACAAAGATGGAAGTTACACTGATGCAAAATCTGAAAGGATTGCAGTAAGTTTCTTGTTTAATAAAGTATCGTAATTTTATAGACTTAAAATTTTGTTACGTCTATATACGTATGTATATACATTGATTAAAAATCTTACTTTCTTGTAGAACCAGATAAAGGACTTGGCTGAGGTTATGGTGCAGCCTTTACCCGGAACTACTGAGCCACGACCGGTTGATTGGAACAAGTTTTACCTAGAGGTAACCGGCGGCCTGGAACAAGTGTTACCCTTCAATCTAATTTAATGTAATCGACACCATTTTATCTTTCTCTATGCTGACTGCCGCGCATTTTATGTTTGTTCGTTTAGAAATCAAAAAAATATTGTTGTTTCTTAGAACTTGTTTTTTCTGATTTCTATAGCTTGCCCAACTGGAATGTTATTTGCCTTGTTGGATCTGATTTTGATTTTGATGTTATTCGCGGGAATAACCAAATGCTTCTGCATCTTTATTCAACCTCCACTTCGTTTTTCCTTATGCTAAATCTTGATGTTTCATATTCCAAGAAGCTATATCTTCAGCACTTTTGATGATGAGATCCCTCTTTTTCTTTAAACACAATGATTGCCTGAAATATTTGAGCTTGTTCGACTTTGCTGTGGTTACTCACCCCCTTTATTTTTCAGGGCCTAAACTTCTCTACTAATGGAGGATGACAAGAAAAGGAGGAAGAAGAACAAGGAGAAAGAGAATAATAACATTCCAGTGCCAGAGATCACAGATGGACCAACTGATGATACAGGGCACATAACTGCCAATGGCACTGAAATTGTGGGTTTATGTCCATCTCTGCTTTTGATGTTTCATTAATGCACGATTTGATGCTGTGTTAATCTTTTCCCCTTTTCTCTTTCTCCGCTTATCTTTACAGATTAATCTGGCTGAAGCAGAAAGACAGTGTTGGCTGGATAGAGAGGTAAGGACATGGTTGCTTAATCTGTTGATTCGAGTCGTATAGTATGTGACTTGTAAGATTTTCGAGGAAAAACTGCTAATATGAAGGATTATCCAGGCCACCCTTGAAGTCAACATTAAAGAACTTCAGGCTGAAAAGGATGCTCAATTACATAAAGAGGTGGTCTAATAGTTGATATTTTTGCATTTCTGTACTTTTAAATTTCTATTTTCCTTCTCTATCTCTTCATCGTTCTGTTTACTTTCTTCCATTTATGTACAAGTATGATGCAAAAATGTCTATTTTATGTACTTTTACAGGCTTACCTTCAGGAAAGTATCAAGCAGTTGATGAAGGATAAAGATGGAACTTTAGAAAAGGAAGTAATTTGCATTAGGATTACCAGTGAATGTATGTGCTTTGAGTTATTGATGGCTCTTTGAGTAACATCACAATTGCTCTTTCTTTCCTGAATGACATTATGACTATATTTTTACAGGCTAGTCAAAGTGAACATATTAAGGAGTTGCTTGACGAAAATAATGCATTTTTGGAGGAGGTAGTGGAATGTTTTTACAGAAGCAGCTACCATTTTGAATTTTACTGGATGCATTGAGAGTCGTCCTAGTTTTATTTAGACTGCAACTTAGAAGGGTAGCAGTATGTGATCTGGTTGGCTTGTACAGGCTAGGTTAAAGGAGAGACTGGCGGAATTGGAAAAGGAAAAGGATGTGTAGAACCAGATAAAGGACTTTCTTTTGAAATTGGATGCTATTTTACTTTGCACATGGTTCGAATGGAGGGATGAAAACTGAAATTAGGATATCGCATTAGGCGAATGTTGGATTGTTGTGGACCTAGTTGATGTTTGATTGTTCTTGAATATTTGAGTGTTCTTGAATTTTCAGCTTTTGGTATAATGAATATTAGATTATTTTGCTTTCGTTTTTGAGTTCAATATATATTTCGCTTATTATTTTGTTGTGGATGTAAAAATGTATAGGATTCAATGTATTTTTGCGTAAAAAAAAGAGGGGAAAAAAATTGGATTTAGTGACGGAATGTTCCGTAATTAAAACTGTAATATTGAGTTTTGAAAATAGTGACGGACAAGTTCCATCTCTAGAATTCTGCCAACGTCATTAAAAATTGGTGACGGATGTCATCCGTAACCAAATTTAGTTACGGACGTTTTCCGTAATCATTCCGTCACTAGATCACAATGACACTAAAAACGTCATCAATTCAGTAATGACGGACCATCCGTGAATACTCCGTCACTAAACTTTGGTTACGGACTATTTTCCGTCACTAACAATCTAGCTACGCCCATTCTAGAGACCGATTTAATCCGTAATCAGTCCGTCACTAAACCCTTTACTTACGTAATTTTCCCTTCTAGTGACGGAAATATGCGTCACTAAATCTGAAATTTCTTGTTGTGAGAGAGCGTTGAGACAGGAGAGAGACGTACTGTATGAGAGAAGAGGCGCAGAGCGTCGAGAGAGAAGAGGACGAAATTAAAATCCCCGTATTAGGAAAAAGGATAACTAGGTTAGAGCAGGGAATAAGAATCCAATAATTTTGGCCCTACTTTCCTTAGTTTTACGATTCATATTACTTCCTCAAATTTATTAAAATTGAAACAAACAAAGGAATTTAAATTTTCGGATGCTACTTACTTTCCTTGCCGCACAAACACAATAATTTAATAATTCGGATTCATAATACTTTCCTAGGGCAATTTGTGCCAACCAAACCCGCTCTAAATGTTTTATCATTACGAATTTTATGAAATGTGCCATTTTCTAGTAATTATAAAGAGATCGAAGCAAATTCTTGACCTTCACCAAAACCTACTGGATGCACGGATACGTTTGTTGACATTATAATCAACTGGAATATTTTCCCGTGCATTGCACAGATTTTACTTCAATTCTTTTCATTTATTTAAACTTTTAAATAATGTTGTGTTCTCTTTGATGCGAAAGAAAATTGATAGTTATCCCTTAAATCTTCCTTATTTCTTACATTTGCTATTTTTTTCCCTTCATTTGCACTATAATGGAGAGAAAATATTAACACACCAATATGGTATTGTAAATATTTTATTTAATGTAAGGAGTAAAATTCTTCCTCTCATTGATAAAAGGTGAGAAAAGGGTGAGATGTAAAGAGTGATTTTCTCTTTTTTTTTTCTTTTTTTTTTTTTCTTTTTTTTTTTTTTTTTCTTTTTCTTTAGCATCAAACATGTTGTGACAAACAGCACGTCCCACATCTGAAATATAAGGTGGACGGGCCTTATATATAAAGCGGAATACAACTACATTAGTATGAGGCCTTTTGGGTAGGAGCCCAATAGCAAAATCGTGCGGGCTTAGGCCCAAAGCGGACAATATCATACTAATGTGGTTCGGTAGCTCGTCTGTCGGTCCACAACAAGTGGTATCAGAGCCGATGGTTCGATCGGGCCAGCGTGCAGCGAACCTCAGTGTAGTGGACCGAGTCTGTAACGTGGGAGAATCAGGAGGCCCCTCAATATAACCTCAACGAATCGGTGGTCTGAGTTGGAGGGGAGGACATAATGTGGTCCTCGTCTGTTTGAGGGGAGGGTTTGTTGTGACAAACAGCACGTCCCATATCTGAAATATAAGGTGGGCGGACCATATATATAAAAAAGGAGAATACCACTACATTAGTATGAGGCCTTTTGGGTAGAGCCCAATAGCAAAACCGTGCGGGCTTAGGCCCAAAGCGGACAATATCATACTAATGTGGTTCGGTAGCTCGTCTGTCGGTCCACAACAAGTGGTATCAGAGCCGATGGTTCGATCGGGCCAGCGTGCAGCGAACCTCAGTGTAGTGGACCGAGTCTGTAACGTGGGAGAATCAGGAGGCCCCTCAATATAACCTCAACGAATCGGTGGTCTGAGTTGGAGGGGAGGACATAATGTGGTCCTCGTCTGTTTGAGGGGAGGGTTTGTTGTGACAAACAGCACGTCCCACATCTGAAATATAAGGTGGGCGGACCTTATATATAAAAAAGGAGAATACCACTACATTAGTATGAGGCCTTTTGGGTAGAGCCCAATAGCAAAACCGTGCGGGCTTAGGCCCAAAGCGGACAATATCATACTAATGTGGTTCGGTAGCTCGTCTGTCGGTCCACAACAAGTGGTATCAGAGCATATGGATCGATCGGGCCAGCGTGTGGCGAACCTCAGTGTAGTGGACCGAGTCTGTAACGTGGGAGAATCAGGAGGCCCCTCAATATAACCTCAACGAATCGGTGGTCTGAGTTGGAGGGGAGGACGTAATGTGGTCCTCGTCTGTTTGAGGGGAGGGTTTGTTGTGACAAACAGCACGTCCCACATCTGAAATATAAGGTGGACGGACCTTATATATAAAGCGGAATACAACTACATTAGTATGAGGCCTTTTGGGTAGGAGCCCAATAGCAAAACCGTGCGGGCTTAGGCCCAAAGCGGACAATATCATACTAATGTGGTTCGGTAGCTCGTCTGTCGGTCCACAACAAAAGAGAACACAACTTAACATAGTACTCCATTGTTATACCACAGCTGTATGGAAGTTGTAATATTTAGTTGTAATTTTTTATCCAAACTTTGTAGAAACCTATATTTTGTTATAATTAAAGTACACGCAGTTATATTTCGTTATAAAGCATGGATAATAACAAAAATTTTATGCAAAATATAATTAATTGACTAAGCATCTCTATTGGGAATTGTTAAGAACGAATATGTTAAGGGGGAACCTATAAGGGATATTTTAGTGTTTTGATTTGATCCCAAAACCCCAAAGCGTTCTGTTCCCAAGTGACCCATTTTGATGTAGTTAATAAGTTAAAATTTTTCTAAAAGCCTACTCTGTTAGGATGGCTCTTTTATTTTGCTTAGATTAGGCTCAAAAGTTCAAGTGAAGGCCACTCACTTGAGTGTGTTTTCCAAAGCGAAGCGGGTCAAGCAAATCGAAGTGAAGCGTGCCAAAGAATAGCGAAGCGAAGCGATCGCTACAGTAGATTCAAAGTGAGTCTGCCAAAGCGAAGCGAAGCGAGCGCTACAGTTCAAAGCGAAGCAAAGCGAAGCGAGCGCTACAGTGGAATCAAGTGAACCCACTAAAGCGAAGCGAAGCGTGCGCTACAAAGAAAAGCCGAAGCGAGTCAACGCGAGTCAACACTTAATTTAGTAGCGTCACGGGAAATTTATTTCCCAAGTGACTCACTACAAATATGACTGTGAAGCGACTCACTTCAGAGCGGCCGCTACAACTTCAAAGCGAAGCGAGCCACTACCTACCAGAAAGCGACAGCACAAATTCCCGCTCCGAATTTGAACTCCAGTCAACTGGAGATCTTCGCATTTATTACGAGATCTCCACGTGTCGACTCAAGAGAGGAGCAGAGGAGTTGACTGCCAGGCCGACAAGGCGCCGTAACAGTACTGGGTCGCTCCAGTTACTGTTAAAATTGGAACTTAGCCATTTCCGGCAAAAATCCAAAACTGCGCATCTGAAAAGTAGCCAGCCTGTGCAAGTACTGTCGAGAGGAGGAGGGACAAGGCCACCACCCAAGCAACGGATCTCAACCAACCCTCCGCCTATAAACAGTGAAGGATCACAACGTGAAGAAGTAGAACACTACTTGAGCATTCGAGCGCCTACTGCAAACAAACACTCCCAGCTTTCATAGCAATCTTCGAGTCTTTATTTTCCAGTGTTCTCCGAGTTTCCAGTTCATCGGAACTCGTCTTCACAACCTTCACACTTAGAGTCTAAGCCCATTCCATATCCAAGCTTAGAAGAAGAGCTCTAGCCATCTTTGCACTTATTGTAAAGAGCTCTTCATAGTGTGTTTCGTCAACCAAAAACCCTAAACTCTGTCTGTTAGGTTTTTGAGTGTCGCCGTTAGGTTGTTCAGATCTAAGGCCCTTCTTTCATCGATTGAAGAAGCCTCGATCGTAGAGTTGCGATCCAAGCTTACACTTACATCGTTTGTGTAAAGCTCGATCGAAGCTAGGCTGTAAGGAGAGCCCGTAATCTCCCTGTCTGTCTGACTGAAGCGAGTGAAGCTTCTAGTCTAGTTAGGTTTTTGGTATGAACCCGGAATCACCCAGCGTCTGTCAGATCCAAGCGAGTGAAGCTCGATCTTGACCAGGCTTTTGAAGAGCCCGAAATCTTCAAGTTCTTGAGTGAAAAGAACGGTTGCCGTCGTGCAACAAAGTGGACGTAGGAGCATTATCTCCGAACCACTATAAATCTTCGTGTCGTATCTCTCTAACCCTAAACTCTTATTTATATGATTATTCATTGCATACTGCATCTAAACAAACTTAATCTGGAAATTTCAAATACATAGGAAAGATTTAGCTCACCAAATTCCGCACAAAGAGTAAAGTCTCACTCTTGATCAAGCTCTAAGTTTAGGTCAAGAGATTCGTGATTGCTTTAGAGCTAGCCCTCGGCTAGGTCTTAGTATTTCCAAAGAGCACTTTACTTTATACTCTGAGTTAAGGAATTGAAGTTGAAAAACTTCAAAATACGTATTCACCCCCCCCCCCCCCCCTCTACGTATTTTTCCTATAGCAAACCGGGACCAACAAGTGGTATCAGAGCAGCGGTTCTTTCGAGCCTCTGCTTTGCATATCCGAAGCGAGTCCCCACTCGCTTCACGTTGTCTCACTGAACCGGATCCTATTTTCCTAAGTGCATCAAAACCTCACCCACGCATATTGCATTTACTGCTGATAGTTTGCTATGTCTACATACAGTGCATCAAATCTTCCACAGTTCTCGATCGAAGGATACGAGATATGGAGTTTCCGTGTCGAGAGCTTCCTATGCTCAATCCATGACCGGATGTGGGAAGTCATTGAGGACGGACCAATCGAAATTAAGAAAGCCATATCTGTGGATGTTCCAGCCGCTGAAGGTCGTCCAGCCCATGTTCGACAACAGTACGTGGAGAAGGATAAAGATGAGTATACTCCAAATGACTTCAAAGTTGCCAACCTCGACAAGATTGCTCGCCACACGATGCAGAGCACCGTGTCGGACACCTATCTACCACGAATAAGGAAATGTGCAACGGCAAAGGAAATGTGGGAAACCCTAGCCCTCATTTCTCAAGGCACAGACAAAATCAAGGAAAACAAGCTCGCCGTTCAGATGCGGGAGTTTGAAAATCTGGTGATGAAGTCAGGGGAGTCCATCGACGCCTTCGAGCTGAGAGTTACCAACATTACTGCAACTCTCAACTCGCTTGGGAAGGAACTCACAGACAAGGAAGTAAACCTGAAAATAGTCCGTGCTCTCACAAGGAAGTGGCAGACCATGAAGGAGCTATATCTAGCTACCAAGGATCTAACGAAGCTCACGCCAGAAGTGCTGTTCTCCGAGCTCAAAGCTCACGAGTTTGATCTGAATCGAATGAGCCTCGACGACGAGGATGAAGCACCCACTACGTCAAAGGAGTAGCATTCAAAGCTGCCGAAGGGCCAAGCGAGCAGTCGCTAGCCAAGATGACGAGAGAAGAATTGGAAGAACACATTGCATTCTTATCCAAGAACTTCAACAAGATGAACTCTCGAGTGGGCAAGTACAAAAGATTCTACAAGCAGTACAAAGGGAGGAGCACTGATGCTCGAGAAGGAAAAGGAAAGAGAGAAGAGACGACCAAGACGATCCCGCGCGACATGATGGAAGTGGAGTGTTACCACTGCCACAAGATGGGCCACTACAAATCCGATTGCCCAAAGCTAAGTGCCAAAGAGCGCGAAGAATTGAAGGCCAAGAGGGACGCTCCAAGGCGAGCGCTCGTAGCGAGTGAAGTGCCGGTCGCTACAACTGAAGATCCACCAAGCGACTCAGATGCATTCACAGATCCAAACTCTAGTGATGGTGAGGATCTTGGATTTATGGCGCTCACCGATGAAGAAACAGGAGAGGTATTCTTTTATCCTTCAATCACTTCAATTACACTAGCACACACTGTCAATGAGGAAGAACAATCCTCTACATGGAGTGAGTTGTTTGACAAGCACCAAAAATTGTCAAGCGACCACGAAGTGGTAAAACAAGCTCTGTCTCAAAGCGAGAAGGAGAACCGAAAGCTAGCCCGTGAGCTTGACGAAGTCAAACTTAATTTAAGGGCTATGACTAGTAAGTTCGAGGATCTCTTCGCTAGACATCAAAGCTTGGAAGGAAGGTATGAAACCCAGTCCACTCTAGTTGCCAACTTGAACAAAGCATCATATGCTAGGCAGGCACTAGAGGGCTCGCTTCTGCCTTTTGGTAGGAAAGCTGGCCTTGGATATGAGGGTGGACCTCCCAAGCCGACTGTCTTTGTTGGTGCATCACACACTACACCATTAGTCACTTTGGAATTGCCCACTGCATCCAAAGCGACCACCAACAAGGATAAAGGCAAAGTGGCTGAGAACCCTAAAAGGAAGCCAATGAAGATGTCTATATCTTTAAGGGCAGATCCTAAGGGCAAGCAAAGTTCAACAATCCCTAGCACTCAACATGCTAAGTCTTACCAATCCAAGGGTAAAGGGAGAACTGTTGAAGCTTCTAAGTCTCAAGCCAAGACACGAGAGACAAAGGATCTACCTCCTAAAAAGAGGAGTAATGTCTATGTGTCACGTTATCCGGACTGGAGATGGTCCAACCGGACTAACATTGAGGGGGAAGATTTTGAAGCTTCCACTGGGTCGCTTCAAATTCCCAAGGTTTCTCAAGCGAGTCAGGGTCAAAACCCTAGTTGGACCGCTTCGAGGAAACCAAGCGAGCCGCTTCGACAGACTAGAAATCCTAAGTCAGTCTCTAAACCCAGAGCTAATCCGAAGCGAGTCGCTTCAGGATATAAGCAAAGTGGGAAGAGCATAGGTAGGACTGAAGCGAGCCACTACCCCTCTTGCACACACTGTTGCACGTGTGAAGCTGCTTCTAGGCAGCACACCAAGTTTTCGAAGGTCGAGAAGCCCAAGACACAAGCTTCATCTCAAAAGAGAATGAAGCAAGTGTGGGTACCTAAGGGAACTAACCTGCAAGGACCCAAACTGATTTGGGTACCAAAATCTGTCTAATTGTAGGTGAGCGCCGTGGATCCTATGCCAAGTGAGGGTCAACAAGTATGGTACTTGGACAGTGGATGTTCAAGACATATGACCGGCATGAAAGCTCTACTTCACAACTATATAGAGAAGAAGGGTCCACACGTAACCTTTGGTGACAACTCCCGAGGAAGCACCAGGGGATATGGCGCACTGAAAGTTGGAAAGCTCACAATTGAAGAAGTCTCCTATGTGGAAGGACTCAGGCACAACCTGTTGTCCATTTCACAATTTTGTGATAAAGGGTACAGGGTGGAGTTCATCTCCAACAAGTGCATTGTGATGAGAAAACTCACGTCTCAGATTGTGCTCACTGGAATTAGGCAAAGGAACGTCTACATAGCACAATGGGACAGCTGCAAAGAGGAAACTTGTCTAGTTGCAAGAAGTGCTACAGAAATTGGATGGCTATGGCACAGACGCTTGAACCACCTCAATTTCAAAGCTATCAATCGCTTAGCTCGAAAAGGTTTGGTGCAAGGCATACCGAATGAAGTCTTCATCAAAGACCATCCATGCTCACCATGCTAATGAGGGAAGCAGACGAAGAAGCACTTCGCCAGTCTCGAAGAAGCCTCATCAAAGCGAGTGCTCGAGCTGCTTCACATGGATCTGTTTGGTCCAGTTACTCCAGTTAGTGTAAATGGAAGGAAGTACACTCTAGTTGTAGTCGACGATTTCTCTCGCTACACTTGGGTTGTATTTCTATTCAGCAAGAAGGAGACACTGACCAAACTGCCACAACTACTCAAGCGATTGGCGGTGGAAAAGAATCAAGCTATCGTGACCATTCGCTCCGACAAAGGCACAGAGTTCCTGAACTCTACAATTGAAGCGTACTGCACGGAGCATGGCATAGCACATCAAACTTCTTCAGCACGCACTCCTCAGCAGAATGGAGTTGCTGAAAGAAGAAATCGAATCATCAAAGAAGCCGTTCGCACCATGATTGCTGACTCGAAGCTTCCGATGAAGTATTGGGCTGAAGCTGCCAACACGGCGTGCTACACACAGAATCGGACGCTTCTCAACAAACGGCACGACAAAACTCCATATGAAATATGGACAGGGAGAATTCCTAACATATCTTATTTCCATATTTTTTGTTGTAGGGTCTTCATTCACAACAATGGGAAGTCGCAGTTGAAAGCCTTTGAAAGCAAAGCTGATGAAGGAGTATTCTTAGGATACTCTACATCTAGCAAAGCCTACAGAGTGTTCAACTGTAAAACCCTAATTGTGGAGGAATCACCCCATGTCGTATTTGATGAATCTTCTTTAAGTCTTCCACAGGAACAGGCTCAAGCAAATGAAAAGGATCAAAGCAAGGAACCCTCAAATCAACTCACTTGGGACGTGCTTGATGAAGATGATGAGATCAAGGACTCAAGCGAGCAGGATCCCAAAGGAGAAGTCGAAGCTGCCCCCAAGATTCATGAAGCTAGTACAGGCCAAGCACCCAATCCAGTCGCTTCAGCTGGTGAAGCGAGCGACAAGGAAGCAGATGAAGATGAAGCTGGCGGATGCAAGCGTGCATGGCTCAAAGATCATTCACCTAGCCAAATCATTGGAGATCCATCCAAGGGTGTAGTGACCAGAAGTCAAGTATTTGGAGAAAGTGCCACGTTCAGTTGCTTTCTCTCAAACATTGAGCCATCAAGCGTGGAGGAAGCCCTAGCCGACTCTAATTGGGTGATCGCCATGCAAGAAGAGCTGAACCAGTTCACTAGAAATGACGTATGGTACCTCGTGGATCGTCCCAAGTTTCAGCATGTTATCGGCACCAAGTGGGTGTTCAAGAACAAGACGGACGAGGACCACAACGTAGTGAGGAACAAGGCGCGACTCGTTGCCAAAGGCTACTGCCAAGAGGAAGGAATCGACTTTGACGAGACCTTCGCTCCAGTGGCACGGCTTGAAGCTATCAGATTGTTTCTAGCCTATGCAGCAGCCAAGAAGTTCAAGGTCTATCAAATGGATGTGAAGATCGCATTCCTCAACGGTGAACTCAAGGAAGAAGTGTATGTGGAGCAGCCACCGGGTTTCGAGCAGGGAGATAAAGTGTATCGCTTGAAGAAATCCCTGTATGGGTTGAAGCAAGCTCCCAGAGCTTGGTACGATACACTATCTCAATTCCTAGTGGATAATGGATTTCAAAAGGGAAAGATAGATCGAACTCTCTTCACCATCAATCATGGAAATGATATGCTATGGTTTCAGATCTATGTGGATGACATCATATTTGGATCGCCAAACCAGTCGCTTAGCGAGAAGTTTGGAGAGTTGATGAAGACCAAGTATGAGATGTCGATGATTGGCCTGATGAGCTGCTTTCTAGGTCTTCAAGTGAAGCAGCCGGATAATGGAATTTTCATCAACCAAGCGAAGTACACTAGAGATATGCTTGCCAAGTTTGGTGTTCAACATGCTAAAGCTGTGAAGATTCCTATGAATACCAACTGGAAGATGGAGCCAGATGAAGGAGGAAAATCTGTAGATCCTACAGATTATCGTGCCCTAATTGGGTCACTACTCTATCTCACTGGAAGCCGGCCAGATATCGCCTTTGCAGTCGGAGTCTGCGCTCGCTTCCAAAGCAATCCCAAACACAGCCATCTTGAAGCTGCCAAAAGGATTCTTCGATATTTGAAGGGCACTATCAACATGGGTCTGTGGTATCCAGCGGAGGACAATTTGGAGCTCACTGGATATTCCGATGCTGACTATGGTGGGTGCCGAGTTGACAGGAAGTCAACTTCTGGCACGTGTCAGTTCTTGGGAAGCAAGCTAATCCCGTGGTTCTCAAAGAAGCAAACAAGCGTAGCCACTTCAACAACTGAAGCTGAATATATGGCCGCAGGAAGCTGCTGTTCTCAAATCCTATGGCTTCGTCAACAGTTGAAGGACTACAAAGTTGAAGCGAATGAAATTCCGATCTTCTGCGACAACAACAGTGCTATATGTATCTCGCAGAATCCAGTGCTTCACACCAGGTGCAAGCATGTGGAAATTCGACATCATTTCATTCGTGATCATGTCGAGAAAAGGATATCAAGCTCGAGAAAATCCATACCGATCTCCAGCGAGCAGATATCCTCACCAAGCCTCTAGCTGAGTCTCGATTCAATCAGCTATGCATGGAATTAGGGTTGTTAGACCCTGGTGAAGAATGCTAGTTCCAGGATGCACAAAGGAGTGTTCGCTTGTTCTCTTGTGCGTCACTCGCTTCGGATCTTCACCAACTCAAGCGAGCCACTTCAAATCTCACTCGCTTGAAGAAAATGAAGTTAGGTGGAGATAGGTGGAGTATTGGAAGAAGTTCCCTACCAACTTATTGGAATTGTTAAGTATATGGTTAAGGGGGAACTAATGCTTCTCTCGGAGCAAGCTACTTCCAAAGCGAGCTAAGAATGCTGCTATCTTGAATCCTGCATCGCTTCAATTTGCCCTAGCTTGGGTCAAAGCGAGCCGACTGCAGATTCATTCTCTAGAATGTAGGAAAGCTTGAAGGTTTACCTTTTTATACAAAAGGTTGCAGGGCTGGTGACATGCTTCTGCGTAAAATACGAGATTGTCTTGTCAGAGCATTCTCATTGTCATCCTGTCCATTTCTGCTCTGAGATAAGGGCTTGTACTCATCCCCCATTCGTCGTGAATAAGTACACTTACGTGATACTCCCTTCGGGTTGTAGTAAGCTTGTGTACTATATTCATTTTCTCCCCCATTCACTTCGATGGAGGACTCTCTAATTCGTAGAGGAAGATGAATGCCATGAAGATGAATGCCATGAAGATCTAACTCAACGTGTAGCATTCAACGAGTGGTATCTAATTCAACATGAAGTCTACAATTTGTGGTATCAATCTCCTACGAAGTGAGATTGACTGGTAAGCGTTTCAATTTTAAGTACACTAAGTGAGCCGAAGCGTGCTAGAAACCTTCACTCACTACGTGGAAAATATAAAGTGAATCTGACACAAATACAAAGAGGAAAACATTCTTGTTTGTCCTCGAAGTATGTAAGTCAGAAACATTTTATTTAAGCAAAGAAATTCAATTTCCTATTGCAGTCGCTTCAGATGGCCAAGCGAGTGCTTCGTCACTCAAAGCTAGCCATCGCAAGCGAGTGCGGAACAGTCACTCAAGCGAATGCCTCTCAAGCGAGTCAAGGCGTAGCAGCCCAACTCGAAGCGAGCGGGCATGAAGCGAGTATGAGCTGTCTGCACTCGAGTGCAATTTTACTTTCTGCTGTGCATTTAATGCAGGTGCAGGAACGACGAAAATAACGGGCGCGTGTTCACACGTTTGAATTTGAAGCGGGAGAAGGCGGAGAAGATCCAGCCGTCGAATCAACAGCCCCCAATCTGGAGCCGTTCGATTAACGCCGTATACGACAAGCCAACCATAGAAGGCCACGTGGCGACGCCGAGCAAGTGGCAGTTCACTTTTACTGTGATGACACCGGACACGTCAGATCCATCACCGCACGTCCGCCGCCTACCTACAGGATTTTCGGCGTTATTACCGTCCTACCCCTGCCACGTCAGCCATAACCTAACTCTATATATATGGACGAGGCAGAACTGCAGAAACTTTCACAGCCTTCTAAAATTGCCATTCTCGTGCTAGATCTGCAATTATTCTGCAACTCACGAGTCTCAACCCTTTCTTTTTAAAACTCTGCTCAAATCTCTTTCATAATCCACCATGGGCAAGAAAAAGAATACAGAGACGATGGAGCAGTTCATGACAAATGTTGGCGAGCACATCAACGTCGAGCCCCATCTCGACCCTATAGTCATCGAAAGACATGGTTTCTTCCGTAGAGCCGTGACCACGACCGGTCTATGGAAGTTTATAACGTTGATGCCGACGAAGATTCTGGCGAAAGCAGTGGCAGAAATCTTACTGAACTTGAAGAAGGAACAAAATACTTCATCATTTACAGATCCTAAGTCCAAGAAGCCAGTGGAGGTGGATTTGAACGATTTAATCAGTGTGTTCGATCTGCCGAGAGAAGGAGGAGACTCACTGTTAGATTTGGGTCTTTCAGCCGGGGTGCAGTATGGTCGATTTGCAGCCGCCGGAGCAGATCCGAATTTCAAGGAAGCCAACATTCGCAAAAGTTTGAAGGAACCCTTCAATCTCATCTGCGAACTCTTTACGAAGAGTATCGCATGCTATGTCGGATCCCTCGATACGCTGTCGGAGACGAAACTGATCGGCACCACCATGATCGTCGACAGCCTCGCCGGAACGAAGTTTAACTGGCACGGGTGGTTCCTCAAGCAAATCTACGAGGCTGCTGAAGATTTCGCGTTCGTTCCAGGAACTGCGAATAAGATTCTTCGCAAGGGAAAATTGAAATTCTTTTCAAGACTGTCTGTCGCACTGGAGATGAAGTTTCCAGAGAAAATATGGCCGGATTCCGACACGACCATATACAACAAGCAGACAATCTTCTACGATTCGTGGAGGAAAACCAAGATTTTGATGGATCTGGGACTTCTGGAAGTTGAAGTGCCCATTGCAAGACCAGTTGCCGAAAGGCAAGCTGAAGAAGGCCAAGTGAGGCCGGTCGCTTCACCCGGGAAGCGAGCCGCACCGAAGCGAGGCAAGAAGACGAAGCGAGTCGCTTTGCTTGTCCAAGAAAGCGAGGCGGTGGAGAAGCCGCTTGAGGACATTGAAGCGACTCAAACCCAATCTCAAAACCAACCTTTAACCCAATCACCCCCACTTCAAATCCAAGACCAGTCCACCCAAATACCAGAACCTCAATCTTCATCAACCCAACAACCACTAAAACAGATAACCCCCCTCTCTTCCCATGAAGAAGAGTCAGCATCTTCTTTTCACATTCCCACTGTTCCATTCCTCAGCATAGATGAAGCTGCTGCCTACACTTCATTCACCCCACTTCAATCCCAGCCGATACAACCACCACCCACCGAAACTATTCAAATTTCAGAAATCCAAGAAACCTCATCACCTACCCAATCCCTCTCGACATCGGCAGCTACAGCCGATACCGCCCAAACTGTAGGAGAACGACCCATCATTCCTCAATTCATAACCCCTGCCCTCACCGTACACAAGCGGGCTCTCGAACGCTATGTCCTAGACAGAGAGCAAGCCGCTGAGACAATTAATCTTCGCTACAATCTTCACTCCGCGAACGTTGCATGGAGCGACGTGTTCTACACCAATGTAGTCGACTTTCTGACGTACATCACGTACCGAGGAACGGAGTACTACAAAATTTTCAGACTCCTCAAAGCCTTCACAGAAGAGGAACTGATTCAAATGGAGGCCAAGACACTCAACTTCATTGGCGAAAATGGCTTCCATGCCTTCCTTGAAGGGACCAGCTTCTGGGAGAAGCTGGATGCTAAGGTGAAAGAATCATATCCACTCGCTACAGTTCTGAAGCGAGTGCCCTCTTCCCATGAAAGGAAGCTCATCAGGGAGTATAAGGAGGAGGTGGAGTTGAAGGATGCAGAAATCGCTAGTCTTCAAAGCGAAATTACGAAGAAGAGTGAGGAAATGGAGAGGAAGGCGGGGGAGGTCATCAGTCTTAGAGAAGACTTTGACAAAAAGAAGAAGGAATTGGAGGGAAAGGTGGAGGAAAAGGAGAGGCTTCTAGAGGAGAAAGAGAAGGCGCTGGAGGCGCAGGTGAAGCTAGTGGATGACAACACCAAAACCATCACCGAACTCAAGGGCTTACTTGAGGTAGAAAGAAGCCGCTTGAGGGAGGTTAACGCCAAATTAATCGCTCTAGTCAAAGAGAAGAAGGTGTTAGAGAAGGAAGTGAAGGAGCTGAAGGAGAAGGTGGAGAATAGGGAAGGAGAGTTGGTGATGAAGGGAAGCGAGCTCCTCAATACCAAAAAGGCTCTTGACTCACTTCGAACTGAGTTGAAGGAAGTTAAAGAAGACAGTGCTATTGACAAGAGAGAACTTGAGAGTCTAAGAAGAGGTGCGCAGGCACTTGACTTGAAAAATGCTGAATTATCCACTCTACTGCAGAAAGTCAAAAGACTGAAAGAGACTCTTACTGTAAGGATCACCGCAGATGCCGAATTTCACAATTCTCTCAATCGGAGGGAGAGGAGACTTGCCGTGATGAAGGCAGAACTTGAAGCTTCCAAGGAACACTTGGAACTCACACTTCAAGAAGAAACAAAGAAAATCACCAAAGCCGTCGAAGCGGAGCTGGAGGCTCGCTTCAGAGAGGTAGAGCCATTAGAAAGTATGATGGCGTCAGTTGTTGAGAGAGAAAGGCAGTGCAAATATCTGCTTGAAGAGATAAGCATCAAGACTGCTGAACTAGTGGCGCCCTCCATGGATAAAACCCAGCAGATGCTTCAAGCTATCTTCAATACAGTCAACTCTCTTCAACAATCCTTTTCTGGAAAGTCTATCATCCTAACCCCTGGCAGTGATGATGCCAAAAAGGGGGAAGGACAAATGAGGGAAGAACAAATGAAGCTAGGAGGGGAAGGACAGCTTCAAGAAGGAGGAGTTGGAGGTTTAGGGGGAAGTAGAATTGGTGTGGAATCGATGCTGGAGGGAGGCAATGATGTTGGAAGTACGGAGGATGTAAATGAAGAGAGGGCTCTGGGCAAGACGAAACTCACGGAGGAGGAGTTAATGAAAAAGCCCGAAGAGCCTAGGAGGCCGCTTCAAGAGAAAGTGCTGAGTGCTTCTATTGCATGGCATCCTCCGGTGACCGTGCTAACGAAGGAGGAAAAGCGGAAGCAGGTGGAGAAGGATGCTGCCATGGCGTGGGAAATGGAGCAACTAACAAAACTTTCTGTTGGTGCAGGTGCTTCATCAAGCTCCCAAGTGGCCGCTACACCCATAGCGCCCACTTTAGACGCCGCGCCAGCTTCAACAGCTGCACTCACTTCATCTGCAGCTGTCCCTTCTAGTGAAGCTATGAAGAAGGATATGCCACCGCCCCCACCATCGAAACTGCCAGTGAAGCGAACTGCTCCAGAAACGAAAGGAGATGACCACGAGGCCAAGCGCCAAAAGGTCAAGCAAGCAGTTGCTTCTCGGGTAGAGAAGGAGGGAAGAAAGAAAAAGGAAAGAGAAGAAGGGAGGAGCGAAGGCGAGAGGAAGAGGAGGTCAAATGACAGGCGACTCCAAGTGATTGACGCACGGATTGAGGAGCAATTCAGTGAGGTGATACTCATCCAGTCTTCATTGGTGCGGAGTGCCTTCATTCCATTTATGCCAGATGAGTCCGAAGCATGCGAAGCACAAGCCATATCTGATGCATGCGACGTGACTACAAAAGAGATGGTTGAGTCGGGTCGCTACCCCAAAAAGGAAGAACAGAACTACATTCGGAAGCGTCTCAATGAGAAGCGTCCTTTGTGGAGCAGCGACTCAGGAAAGAAGTTCAAAGCGACCATGGCTGAACTGTCAAAGAGGTCAGAAGAGGAGTTGGCCAAGCGAAGGGACGAGCACCCTGATGCAAGGGAAATTGAGGCTTTTATTCCTAGAGATCTGCTTGATCTGTGGTTATACTACAAGGACTTATTCATCAAGGCCTATTATTACTGGGAGGTAGTGCCGCTGCAGGATCAATGCTCTAGGATAAGTGCCCTCAACAATTTTCTCGCCGCCTATGATGACAAACTGCGACGAAAAATCTTCACCTTGGCTGAACAAACTCAACCCATGCCAATTGTTGTCAAGGTTCCTGCTCTAAAGGAATTCCCCATGCCATATCATCGAGGCACGAACATTCCAGACAGAGGGATAATAGATGAGGAGGTGACTGAAGCTTTCAGGCTGGAGAGTGCATGGAGAAGACCTAGTATCCACACAGTTGACTCTATGGAATCAAAAGTTTTATCAGCGTATGTGGACACTGCTGCTGAAGAAGAGATGAAGGAGGAAGAAGAAGGAAAGGAGAAGGAGAAGGAGGATGAAGCTGCAGGAAACCTTTGAGTTTCAAGCTTCTTAACATATCTCTTTTTGTGAACTGCTTGTTCATCTATCTAATTTCAATTTCTGTCTCCTCTGTGTCATTTACTCGCTTTGTGAATGACTTTACATTTTTGCTACAAACTCATTAATTTAACCGAAAAAAAAAGGAGGAAGGAACTTAAAAGAAAATTACAAACGAAACTGCAAAGGAAGCAGTCGCTTGGAGTTCCCTTCACGGTTAGATAGACTAGATTTATTTTTATCTAAGTCGTATGGGTTTTGGCATCATCAAAAAGGGGGAAATTGTTGGGAATTGTTAAGAACGAATATGTTAAGGGGGAACCTATAAGGGATATTTTAGTGTTTTGATTTGATCCCAAAACCCCAAAGCGTTCTGTTCCCAAGTGACCCATTTTGATGTAGTTAATAAGTTAGAATTTTTCTAAAAGCCTACTCTGTTAGGATGGCTCTTTTATTTTGCTTAGATTAGGCCTCAAAAGTTCAAGTGAAGGCCACTCACTTGAGTGTGTTTTCCAAAGCGAAGCGGGTCAAGCAAATCGAAGTGAAGCTTGCCAAAGAATAGCGAAGCGAAGCGATCGCTACAGTAGATTCAAAGTGAGTCTGCCAAAGCGAAGCGAAGCGAGCGCTACAGTTCAAAGCGAAGCAAAGCGAAGCGAGCGCTACAGTGGAATCAAGTGAACCCACTAAAGCGAAGCGAAGCGTGCGCTACAAAGAAAAGCCGAAGCGAGTCAACGCGAGTCAACACTTAATTTAGTAGCGTCACGGGAAATTTATTTCCCAAGTGACTCACTACAAATATGACTGTGAAGCGACTCACTTCAGAGCGGCCGCTACAACTTCAAAGCGAAGCGAGCCACTACCTACCAGAAAGCGACAGCACAAATTCCCGCTCCGAATTTGAACTCCAGTCAACTGGAGATCTTCGCATTTATTACGAGATCTCCACGTGTCGACTCAAGAGAGGAGCAGAGGAGTTGACTGCCAGGCCGACAAGGCGCCGTAACAGTACTGGGTCGCTCCAGTTACTGTTAAAATTGGAACTTAGCCATTTCCGGCAAAAATCCAAAACTGCGCATCTGAAAAGTAGCCAGCCTGTGCAAGTACTATCGAGAGGAGGAGGGACAAGGCCACCAACCAAGCAACGGATCTCAGCCAACCCTCCGCCTATAAATAGTGAAGGATCACAACGTGAAGAAGTAGAACACTACTTGAGCATTCGAGCGCCTACTGCAAACAAACACTCCCAGCTTTCATAGCAATCTTCGAGTCTTTGTTTTCCAGTGTTCTCCGAGTTTCCAGTTCATCGGAACTCGTCTTCACAACCTTCACACTTAGAGTCTAAGCCCATTCCATATCCAAGCTTAGAAGAAGAGCTCTAGCCATCTTTGCACTTATTGTAAAGAGCTCTTCATAGTGTGTTTCGTCAACCAAAAACCCTAAACTCTGTCTGTTAGGTTTTTGAGTGTCGTCGTTAGGTTGTTCAGATCTAAGGCCCTTCTTTCATCGATTGAAGAAGCCTCGATCGTAGAGTTGCGATCCAAGCTTACACTTACATCGTTTGTGTAAAGCTCGATCGAAGCTAGGCTGTAAGGAGAGCCCGTAATCTCCCTGTCTGTCTGACTGAAGCGAGTGAAGCTTCTAGTCTAGTTAGGTTTTTGGTGTGAACCCGGAATCACCAGCGTCTGTCAGATCCAAGCGAGTGAAGCTCGATCTTGACCAGGCTTTTGAAGAGCCCGAAATCTTCAAGTTCTTGAGTGAAAAGAACGGTTGCCGTCGTGCAACAAAGTGGACGTAGGAGCATTATCTCCGAACCACTATAAATCTTCGTGTCGTATCTCTCTAACCCTAAACTCTTATTTATTTGATTATTCATTGCATACTGCATCTAAACAAACTTAATCTGGAAATTTCAAATACTTAGGAAAGATTTAGCTCACCAAATTCCGCACAAAGAGTAAAGTCTCACTCTTGATCAAGCTCTAAGTTTAGGTCAAGAGATTCGTGATTGCTTTAGAGCTAGCCCTCGGCTAGGTCTTAGTATTTCCAAAGAGCACTTTACTTTATGCTCTGAGTTAAGGAATTGAAGTTGAAAAACTTCAAAATACGTATTCACCCCCCCCCCCCCCCCCCCCCCCCCCCCCTCTACGTATTTTTCCTATAGCAAACCGGGACCAACAATCTTATTAAAAAATTATATTTGATTTAATTAATAAATTAATAATAGAAAATCGACTGTTCGTCAAATGATCCAAATTTCATCCATATTTTACTAATCAATGTCTAATTATTTAGATTTAAACCTTCTAATTTGGTGCTAATTTATGCTCCATCCGTCCCTCTATTTGACTGGCGTTTCTTTAATACTTGCATGATGTAAATTGCAAATCTTTTTTTTTTTTTTCCGTTTCTTATCCAGTTCGATCTACTTCACTTCACATGGTTTTATTATAATAACGATATGAGACGGTTAGTCTGTGTGATGTAAGGAGTATTTACTAAATTTATTTTGAATTTATGTTTATTAATTTACAATTTTATCATCATATTTCAAAATCTCTAATGCAATCGCTGCAATGTCAAGCGAATTTTATTTATTTATTTTATTTATTACCATGTCCTATTTATCTAGTGATAACCTTTTTTCGACATATAAACTAAGATGAGAGCAATAATATTCCATATGAATTATTTTCTGGAGTATTTTTCAATTACTATTTTAGCATGATGAGTAAATCAACATGAACTTTACCAATAATGCCAGTAGCAAGCATGCCAAAAATTCAAAGCAAACACAAAATGAATCAAAACAATGTCTAAAGCAGTTAAAAGGGAGAATTGTATTAACAGTAAAAGCTACAAATTCAAAAGGCATAATCAAATCAAATTTCCATAGAAACTAAGCCCAATTCTGAAAAATTCTCAAGAAAATACACGAAAAGAGATTCAAATGATAGCCACAAATCAGCACATTCATTTTCAATTGGGCCAGTAATATATAGCCGAACCTCTTGGTTTCTCCCTTGGGGTTCACAATCACACAAGCATTATCTTCGAAGTATATGAAAACGTTGTCCTTACGTCCCAAGGGCTTCCTTTGCCTCACGATGACGGTAGGCATCACCCTTCTTCCTCAGCTCAGGACTCCCTTTCTTCACCGTGGCCATAACCATATCTCCAACACAAGACGATGTGCAATATATAGTCGCAGTTTTTTTTAGTGAGTAATAAAAACTTCGACATTATCTTTAAGTATTAAGAGTATTATTATGAATTAGGATAATAAAATTCAAGAACTATGAATAATAGTAAGTTGTCGTATAAGAAATTAAAGTATTAAGAAAAGCCCAATAAAACAAAACGAGTAATTAAAGTAATCAAGGGGCCGAAGCCCACTTAAGAAACGAAGGCCCATTACACGATTTAATCCACGAATTGTTTTGGCCCAATACGAAAAGCCCATGTGTTGTGCCAATATTATTAATTAAGAAAAGAAGCCCAATACTCATGATATTACTACAAGTACAACAATTACATGTGATGATCCAAAAATACATACTAATTACAACTATATACAAAGAAAGGAAAGAAAATAAGGAAATAAAAGAAAAGGGAGGAATCGGCAGACAGCCCCTCCAACGTCTCTCTCTATCTATAACAATTAGGGAGCTCAGATTAGTCCTTAATCCAAAGAATTAGAGGTTTAAACACCCCCATAAACGAGATTAAGGTAGGGAACCAACATCATCATTGCCCCTTTGCATTGGAACTTTACCGAGAACACATGCACACCAAACCTCCCTCTCTTTTCCCCTTTTCTCTCCCAAGAAATCAGCTCAAATCCCTTGAAGGAAATCCCACCAATCACCAATCATCTCTCTCTCCCTCCAAGGCGGACACACGCCAAAACCTGCACCAAATACTTACATAACAAGTCAACTTTCCTCACATACACACACCTCAATCATCCATATACTTAGAGCACAAGAAAGAGAGGTAGAGAGTGAGAACCGAGAGAAGGAGGAGGAGAGCATAGATTTCCAGCACCTTGAGCATCAAAGAAGCTCACGGTAAGCATCCCCATTCATCTCCATTCAAATTTTCACACATGCAAGAGCTAACATAGAACTCCTACTACCATGGAAGCAAGAACGAGGAAGGGAAGGCAAGAGAACCGAAGCTAGCTAGGATTTCCAGCCTCAAGACCGCAAGTAAAAACCTCTCCATTTTATTTTGATAGATGAGAAATGATTTTAGGACTCATAGGTATTAAACCCACAATTTTTAGGTCACCAACAATCGGTTTTGAGAGAGGGAAACCGAGAAGGCAGCAGCCAAGGAAAGATCCAAGAAGGCAGTCCCCAAATAAGGCCAAGAACACCATTTCCAAACCCATATTCAAACAAGTAAGTGAAGCCTTCCATATTTCTCTAGGAACTAGGTTAAACCAAGCATGCATATACCTTAGGATGACCAAGATGAATGCTAGAGGCTGCCCCAAATAAAAGAACCCATTGCATGCTCATTTAGGACCAAAATCACCAACAAATTCGAACATGCAAGCATGAAAAACTGACATAGGATGTATACCGAATCACATAGGTCCCAAGATAGTAGTTTTGCCTTCATTCAAAGCATAAGATTATAATCAAGCTATGTTTAAATCATAAGGCATAAGGAACACCACAAATCATCATCAATTCAACCATGAACCGAACACCAACATTGCCCCAAAACTGGAGCATCTCCAGCAGCAACAACAATCAACATAGCCAACAATATAGCATAGCAATAAACTGCCCAATCCCCAAATCAATCAACAAACGAATCCATCAAGTGTAGTAAATATAACCGAGAGCCAGGGAGGAAGAAGAAGCTTATCAGTAGCTAACAGTGGCAGTAGGAGATTGCCGGAGTAAGGGAAACTGCCGGAAGGGTGTCGGCAGAAAACAGGGAAGTACCCCGATGGCATCAAACGCCACCAGCACAAAGCTACCACACCTGCAGAGAAGGAGAAGAGAAGGTCAGAGGAGAGAAGAACGGAGGAGAGAATACCAGAGAAGAGAGAGGGCGGACGGCGGCAACAACGACGGCAACGAATGACGCCTATGCCCGAGGAGGCATATCCCCAAGCGATAGAGGCTAGGGTGTTGATTTAGGCCTAATGGCCGGCAGACGGAGCCACCGTGGGAGTTGCCCCGGCAGCAGCAGAGGACCAACGGAGCTCGAGCCACCGGAGGAGAAGCAATCGAGAACGGAGGAGAACCGCGCCGGCGCCATCTCACCACGGCAACCGAGGACAACGAAGGAGCCACACTCAACAGCTATTCGTCGGAGAATCGCGTCGGAGGGAATTACCCCCAATTCCCGAAGCCAATTAGGGCATCCCCAAATTGGGAGAAATCGGAAATTAAAGGACGAGGGGACAGTAATCAACGACAAGGGGAGGCCACCGATAAGCAATCGCCGGCGAAGGCGGGGGAACACCGGCGACAGACTGCCGAGGAAGAGGGAAAATGTCGCGAGGAAGAAGAAGGAGGAATGAAGGTCGTGAGTGAAGAAACAGAAGAGAGAGGAGAAATAGGGTTTAAGCAGCTTAATCGAAACGGGCCGGGTTCCGGGCCGGGCTTCGGGTCGGGCTGGACTCGGGCCGATTAACGAACTAAAACTCGCAACGGGCCAACGACTAATTAAGACACGCTGGGCCGATAAAATATATATATATATATATATATATATATATATATATATATATTAATTTATTTAACGGGCTAATATTATACTTAATGAATCGGGCCAACCAATTGGGCCGATTAATTTATTTAACGGGCTAATATTATACTTAATGAATCGGGTCAACCAATTGGGCCGATTAATTTATTTAACAGGCCTGTAATGACCATTAATGGTTGGATAATCGACCAAGTCTGAATATAACAACCTTATAAGTGTAGACCACTTATAATATGTAATGAAATCACAAAGTCACGTTGCTGGCTAAAGTCAAGCATCCTCCGATTTCTGTCGGAAATAAAGGAACTAAAAGACACAACGATTAATCAAGTAAACGATTACAGAATACGTTAATCAGGAAATCTCTAAGTAAGAGATCATAACCTCGATAGGGCATGAACCTTCGCATAGATCGATAAATTATCGATTTTATACAAGATTCTCATATTACGTTCTTTGAACGCGGTTAGGCGAAGGGAAGGGCCGAGATTAAGGCGACGCCCAGGATTGCTAAGTGGATCAGGAGCAGCTATCGAGGTGGGCTTTCATACAACGAAAATGCTTTCTTATGCTTAAAATTCTTTTATCAAAAGAATTGTCATGCCATAAAAGTTTTGCTTTGTATGATGTCTATCTGTGAATGGGCTTCGGCCAAATACTACCAGGACGAATTCGGGCCTATCGGGGTCGCTCCTCGATGGGTTAAGTGCACTAGATAACCGTGAGCCGACGAAAGCCGGCCGGTTAGGTATTCGGGAGGGTGGCCAACCTCTCCGAGTACACCTACATGAATCAGATATGACGGATTACACCACGAAAATAGCTTGCAAGCGCTTTCTTTTACGAAAATGTTTTTAGTGAACATAGGACTTTTCCGTAAACCCCCTATGATTCACTCGTATGGCTGGCAATAAAATGTTTTGGCATGTGTCCACTGAGTACTTTGTACTCAGCCCTGTACATATTTCCCATGTTCAGGTTGAACAGGATGAAATGGAGCAGTCGGGAAGGCTTTTGTCGAGCATTGGAAAGAGTCGAAGTCTCTTGGTGGTGCATGTCTCCATACATGCATCTCACGTCCTTCCGCTGTGTATTCTTAAGTCATAAACAATGTCTGTTTTGTATTCTTAAGCTATTGAACAATGTCCGCTTTTGTGTATTGTTGCAACCTTCTTTTGCTTTCGTGTGTCGTTGCAATGTAATGACTTCTCGAGACAATGTCTCTTTCTTTTGAACAACGCTTCCGCTTTTGTTATGTCATGAATTCGCTTCCGCTAATGATTAAGCGTATCTTTCTCTTAATCTCGTTAAATGATGTACCTTTCAATGTAATGAAATGTTACGCTTCCGCTTTGTCACACCTCAAGTGTTGTTTACCTTCTTTATTTTCCCTTTCTTTTACGTCGCGACCTCGCCTGACCAATCTAAGCGGGGTGGGGTCGTGACACGATGGCAGTCTGTTCAGCCTTCCCTATCCCCTTCACCCCTTCACAGAAATGATAGAGGTTATATTGCGCCAGTGTTGTCGGCGCAGTTCAACGTCGCCGCCACAGCAAGACCCAGCAACATCCGGAACTTGTTCCTGGCTTGGCCTCCGTGCCCTCGCTTCGACATCTTTGGTTGTTTTTGAGCGCCTACTATATCAGACAATTGTGAGTATATAGTTTCAAATACTATATACTGATATGAAAAGACTGGTCGTGGTAGAGTTTGGCGGGATTCAGTGATCCGCTACTATATCAGGCGATTGTGATGATATAAATCTCATTCTCTTCTGAAAAGAAAAAAAGATCGTAGTAGACTTTGGCAAAATCCTCTGCTGGATCCTGTGGTCGGTCGATTTCAATTTGTGTTTGCTCGAAAATGTTTGGATCTCTGAGGAATCACATCTTCTTCTTTTGAACCATTATTGACGGCAAAGTCAAAAACTTCATAACAGAATATCTTCTTCGACAACATCGCCTATTGATTCAGCGGTTAAATATTTATGCTTCTCTTCCACTGGTTGCCTTCCCCGCAATAGGTCGCGCCTGTTCAGAATATATTTGGGAAGAAAAGTATATGGGGGTGGTTGAAAACATAGTGACCGTTGGCAGGAATGTTGTAACGATGGTTTAGTTATAACGTCTGTTCGTTGGAAAATAGCATAAGCAGCATCACCAATTAATTATAAAATTTTAAAACTGAAAATTAGCAATTTACAAAAATGCCTTTCGTACTTCGCTTTTATATAATAAAATATATAGATGGGAAATTGTATTAGTACCCCTTCCCGTTCGTATAATTTGGAGAAAGTGCCGTCTTCAATCTTACCCCTAATACCCCTTATACGAAGACCATTCAAAATCATTCCTCAAGAGCTTCAAGAGAATAAATACATATTATAATCACTATTTGCAATCACACCCAAAATACATTAAACCTGTACAGTTTTTGGCTATCAAAAAAAAAAAAAAAAACTGTATAGCTTTCAGATTTATTGATTATTTTTTTCAAAAAAAGTATTTTGTCAAAGAACATTTTAATAAAAGACGTTTAGATGTGAATTATTTGTGAAGTAATTTACTAAGAAAAATTGCTCTTCACCTCTTATAACAATTTCATTTTTGGTACACTAGTTACCTGCGCAGCAGTTTGAAAATGTCATTTCAGCTTCTAGTTAATAAGTCCATACCCCAAATACAGGGAGTAATTAGAACAACTGTAGCATTTGATTGAATGCATCAAAAGAAAAACGCTAGTTTCCACAAGAAGCAGTGCATACTTCAGAAAGCTCCAGCGATACCGGGCAATGGTCACTCCCATAGAAACCTGTTTAATCACACATAGCTGATGAAAGTAAATATATACTCCTATAAAAAAAAAAAAGTAAGAGGAAAAAACCTATACCTCATGAAAATGTAAACATAAAGCACAAATACAGTATACATGCAGCAAATTTAGTTAACATGATGTGGATAGATTATCCGTGTGTTCGCGTTGCCTCTGGGCCTTGTGTTATGATAGTTCTCTTGATGGATAGATGATTTAAAGACTTGTTACATTTCCTAATGGTTATGGTGAAACAACTTATGGCAATACAAAATTGGCTCTATATTAATATAAGTGCTGATAAGGGAATCAGATATGCAGTTCAACTTAGTTACCTTCTAGTTCAATACCGTGTCCATGTGATTCACAAGTGACAATCCTCTGCTTCCATTTCTCTGATACGAGGAAGTAATCGATTCTCATTCTCTTCCCACGATATCTGCAAGGATTGTTAGCTAGAACACTTGAGCTCCAATACAAACTGAAAATCTATGAATAGTGCCACCCATAGTTCTTTATAAATCTGGTAGTCCCGAGCAGATTTTGCAAAGAGATGCAAGTCTTATAGATACCAGCAGTTACAAAAAATAATAAATAAATTAAAAGGTAAGAACAAAAAAGAATGCAGTTTCTTACTTCCCGATAGGGTTCCCCGACCACGAGAATCCACGCTCCATATCTTTATCCTTGTGTAGATATCTATATGCATCCACAAGAGTACCCCTGGGTATACATATAATCAACGGGTTTGTGATATCCAAAATAAACACATATACTCCCACACAAAAAATAAAGCAATATGTTTTTTAGGAGAACAGATAGCATATCTTAACAGGATTCATATATTGTTGAATAAATAATACTGAATACAAATACTGCAAGCTTTCTGATGCTTCCGCTGTATTTTCTAAGGCGGGTAATTACTTTCTTATCCAATGTCTTTCATATCTATACTCTTTCGGCAAGATACCAAATGCATAGCACTCACTATCCATCGATTTGTATCATCGAAAAGTATTAGTACTTTTTTAATTCTATCAAGACACAGAGAATACAATGTTCTGGATTATATTAGTTGCATACATGAAAATCAAACAGATCAACAAACACATTAATTACAGCGAAATATTGAAATAAAATAAAAATAATAATAATAATAATTAAAAAAAAAAAAAAAAAAAAAAAAAAAAAAAAAAGCGGACAAATACAGAAAAAAGTCTTAAGAAGTAGAATCAACATAAGCATGGCAGAGGCTAACTGATGATCAAGAAATTTGATGCTATGAGGATTAGAAAAAATCCCAGAAATTTGAAAAGGCAAGTGATGTAATCGGAAAAGAAACAAGCCAGTGTTTCAAGACAGCTATAATTTATGTTACATTCAACAATGTAAGAAAGTTCTTGAGAAAAATGAAGAAACTATTTTTCAAATACTAGATACATACTCTTTTAGAATGGAAGCAAAACGCATCCTCTCTGACAATGTGAATCCAGGCTGGCCACAATCCTGCATTGTATTGCTAGATTGATGTCAGTTGCTCAAGCTGATACAAAGAGAGAAATTATTTTGTCGATAGATGTTTTACTTTATGCTTTACTCATAACTTTATACCTTATTGTATTTGAGAAAAGAATTCAACAAAGAAATATATATCGATTCAGTTTATGCTTACAGAGTTTCACAACATGGTTAGTTCTTCACGAGTCAAACTGACTCTTGTTTTAATATCAGACTTTAGAGTGAACACGAACACAACAGGCACCAACGATTATGTCTTGCTGCAATTTATGCTTACTGAGTTATGCAACATGATAGCGCTATTATTTCCATCACAAGACTTTCTGACTCTTGTTTTACTGTTAGACTTTAGAGGAGATATGAAACACAGTAGGCACCAAGTAGCTGCTGCTATTAAGCATCACCTCTTTGTTCGGTGGAACATAACCATTGAGCTTTGCAGCACTAAAGAATTCTGGATGGCTTACATCAATATCTTCATGACTGCACAACAGATTATTAATAAAATATTTATAAAAAAAAAACGGTATTCAAATTATTGAATGTATGACCTGAACAAATCAATTGAACTTCATGCACAATGTGGGATCATAAAGTTACTTAGATTGCAGTCATGATTTTGCGCATGGAAGAGCATTCATTTACAGTGTGTTTAAGGTTAGTTGCCAAAAAGTAAACCATGTTTGACCTCATTTTGGCTTTTGAAACACTTTATGAAATGTTTTAGTAATGTCCTCACTTAATCTGTAACAACACACAGGCCCCAAGTTTTATGATGACTGGAATACTCATTTATTACTATAGGGGAGGGATGCATGAAATAAGCAACTAAGGAATATTCATTTATTGCATAGAGGTAAATCATTTAGTGATTAACTTATAGCAGAGGGATTCTTTTTTTTTTAAATGTATGTTCGGGTTCTAAAAAATTACTAAATAACAAGAAATCCAGGGACAGATACAACCAAACAAAATCTAGAAGTGCAGATGGAAATTAAAAAAAAAAAAAAAAAAAAGAAAAGAAAAGAAACTAATAGATTACTAAATACAGATGCCCCAAGTATTCTGCAATTGAAACATGCCGTGACATTACATTCATTTTCCATATAATGGTAAACTATTTATAGATTAACTTATCGACTTTGATTGATATCATGATATCAAAACAGCAGTATACCATAAGACACATTTCATAAGATATATGACTATGAACAAAGTACCATATTATCAAGAGAGCTATCTGAAGAAAGCATCCTAGTTTCACAATTGTAAGGTAGATGGATAACTTCTAAAACTTAGAACTGAAGAAAAGGATATTAACAAGCAGAGATATCACAGCAGGATAAGTTGAATAATAGCACTCTATTACAGAACAGTGGTTATTATTGATTTTTTCATGAATTCGGTGACATGTGTGCATGCTTGGGCTTGCTTAGCATAAATAGGTTCTCTATTGTTGGGGTTGGTATTGGAGAATTATTATTTTTCTAGACTTCTGCTGTAGGGCCTCTTCAAGGTGTTTTCTTCGATTATACATCAAGTTTTCAGTTCACTTTCTTCTACCATCACCTTCACTCAATCATTGGAAAGTTGATCAATTTAGTCAAAGGGTAAGATGATGTCAAATAAATGTTGAAAATAGGACAATTACCTCACATTTAGATCGCCGCACCAAATAAGAGGCTTATCAGATGTTCTGCGAACAAAATCTAACATCCTTTTATCCCACTTCCTTCTCCTTTGGAATGAGGATTCCTCCTCCTTCCATCCATTGTTAGGAACATATGTATTCAATAAACGGAATGAATCAAATTCAGCCAAAATAACCCTGCCATCAGGTTCATGCTTTGAACCTAATAAGAATTTCGTTGTAAATATCATCAAAATATATAGGGACATCGCAAGAAAGTACATACTAACTAACACTTAAAGGGACTGCGTATTCCTTGATGTTGCACTTTAGAGATAGATTACTTCAGAACCGCGTACTCAAAATTAATTATGTCTGTAATGCTCCTTTGATTTTCTTAATTAGCATCAAGTATCAGTTTGCCTAATTCAACGGCATCAATATATTGGATTTATATGAAATCCATAACAGTTCAAGCATGCGCAGTAAAGACAACAGCAACAGACTGAGAAAGAAATCTCAAAAAGTGAACAAACCTGTTTGATCAAGTGAGAACGACACTTTTATAGGGTCGAAACATTTTTTTATAAGTAATGCAGTACCGGCATATTTCGAATCTGAAAGAGACCACCATACATTATAGCATTTGAATGGTCCATTGGATAATGCACGCATCACAACCTGCAGAGCCAAAGAAATATTATTGGCCCATAGACAACATTGTATGGCTTGAAATTTCAAGACTCAAATTGTAATTTGCAGAGGCAAAGTAAATAATTATGCCAAAGCTAAGTCACTGTTCTAGTTGAACTTATAAATTCATAAAGTGTGCTAACAATGTCCAATGCAAGATCATAAAAGTCGTTTTCCGTTTGTTTCAATTCTCTAAATGACCTGCATTGAGAACAATAGATAAGAAGTGGGGAAACAGAATATGCAGCTTACCAGCTTCTCATCACGTGATGAGCTAGTATCATCTTTTATCTCGCTCGGGTTTCTCGGCATACCTTTAGAACCTGCTGCAGGCATCCTAACTTCCTATCAACATTGAACACGGGACAAGTCAGATAAAACCTGTCTAAAGTTCACATCAATTCTATGCAAGAGCCATTAGAAGAAAACTGAGGGTACATGATGCATCCGATAAATGAAAGAAGATAACTAGGATGAAAAGAAAGAAAGCATTCATTGAGCTCAGGCAAAGAGGAACGGATGATCAAAAATGTCATACATGGAAACTTTAAAGCCTGCACAGCGTCAACAGACATCAACTGGCATCAACATAAAATTGGCCTGCATTTTGTATAAACTAGTTCGCAATCCTGATGCTACAATCAGAAATTGGGAGATGGAATGTTAGTGCAAGCTAGCTGCAGTCCCCACATCTAAGCAAGTGACACACATCAAACATACTCGTGTCTCAAAACAGAAGTTAAACATATACTTCTTCCCACCGCCATTATGTGTCCAGAATCTTTCAGCACACATTTCAATATGCGAAAGTGAATTTTCAGATAATGTTATTGTTTTACTTGATATAAACTTTATCTTAACACCTACTTTTCGGCACATTAAAATGTGTTTCAAGCACATAGATGGCAGACAGAGGTAGTTACACTGATGCATAATACACGATAGAATCTGCGTTTCAAGAACAAACCCCAAAAATCCCACCCTTCAATTAAATGATCTGTTAAACGGTCTGCATCGTACAATAACAAAATTATCAAACACAGAGAAAAGGAAAGAAAAAAAATCAGAATCTGACAAGTATAACATGTATTTACACAATAAAACAAGGTTTTTTTTTTTCAAAGTGATGCAAAAATCTCTATCAAATGCACACAACAAAGCATTCTCCAAAGAGCCCAAAAATCACATTGCGTAGAAAAATCCAGTTTTAGGGGTTACTTGTATAGCAATGACATCCGGGTCAAGATTCTCTACGAATTTGGAGAACTCTGTCCAATTGTTCTTCATTCTTAGCAGAAGGCTGTTTGCGTTCCATGTTAAGAATTTTGAGGGTTCTTTCGTAGTGTTGTTGTTCTCCTCATTTACAGCAGCAGCAGCAGCAGCAGAATTATTTTGTGCTGGGTTTTCAGAGACTTTTGCTGGTGAAGAGGAAGAGGGAGAGGAGAGAGCTGGTTTCTTGAAAGAGCCATCTTTCTCTACCGGTTTGAAAAACCTCTTCATTTTTCTCTCCTGTCAGCCGAACGCATGCCCAAACTATTCAACCCCCACCTGACGAAAGAATTAAAGTACAAATTGGAACAAACTACATTTTATATCCAATTAGTATTCAGGGGTGAGTTCATGTGTAAAATTCCCTTTAGTGTAAAACAACAATTATAATTAAACAACAATATCCAAATCAAAGATGTGAAGTGAGTAATTAATCTAGACAATTTACATTCAGAATATCGTTGTGTGCATTATAATTTTATATTTGAATATTAAATGCAAAAGATCAAAGGGTGAAAATTTAAAATACCCATTTTGAAAACCCCAACCCTAAATCTACCCATTTTATTTACCATGCCATTTAAAATACCCATTCCATTTTTTTTATTTAAAATTTTAAAACAAGATTCTCTTGTTTTTCTCCCAAAATCTGACACCACACTCACCATTGTTTTCAGCAAAAGTTTGATTCTTGTTTTTGTTATTTTCCCATACCCATACCCGTGATTTTTCTTCTCCCCCCCTCCCCAAAGCCGGTCGGCAACACACCTCCACCACCCAAGCGGTTTCAAACTCTCTCCCCCACCTCCGCCGGTCGAAATTCTCCGACATCACAGCCGTCCCCCGACGTCGTCTCCGTCCCCGGCCGTTTCCTCACAAGAATTGGTATAGTAGCCGTCGATCGATTTCAACGCGTACTCGGATGAAATGAGCTATTCAGACGAAGAAATTCCGGCCGAAATTATGGTAAAGCACTGAATTTGTCACTCGAAGCCGGAAAATGAAGAAACCGGTCGACAAAGTCGCTGGAAAATTGAAACCGGTTGACCGGTTTCAATTTTCCGGCGACTTTGTCGACCGATTTATACAATTTTGTGAATAAAAGTCGACGATAAAGCCGGATCCGTTGAAACCGGTCGAGAATCTCGCCGGAAAGTTGAAACCGGCGCCGGCTTTCTCGTCGACCGGTTTCATCGGTTCCGGCTTCCTCGTCGACCGGTTTCATGAAATATGGCTCTAATTTGTTGATTTTAGTTGACTTACGTATAATTTAATATGATATTGTTTAATTGTTGATTTTAGGTGATTTTAGTTGATTGAATTACGTATGATTTTAGTTGAATTACGAATGATTTCTTAATTAATTTGTTGATTTTAGTTGAATTACGTATGATTTTAGTTGAATTACGTATGATTTCCTAATTAATTTGTTGATTTTAGTTGAATTACGTATGATTTTAGTTGAATTACGTATGATTTCCTAAATAATTTGTTGATTTTAGTTGAATTACGTATGATTTTATAAATAATTTGTTGATTTTAGTTGAATTACGTATGATTTCATAATTATTATTTTTTTAGTTGAATTACGTATGATTTTAGTTGAATTACGTATGATTTCCGAATTAATTTGTTGATTTTAGTTGAATTACGTATGATTTTAGTTTAATTACGTATGATTTCATAATTAATTTGTTGATTTTAGTATAAATTCATTTCGAATTCGAATTGGTTATTAAATTCATATGTTTGTTTATATTTGTTTTTTTAGGCACTGTCTCCTCCACGTTATCGGAGACCCAAATATAGGCTAGCAGATGCAAAACCGAACACTTACTACAGAGTAGGCGTACTAGCAGAGATTGAGAAGGTGTTACATGCTGTAGGGCGTGAGAATTTGGTACATAGATTTATCAATGGACCATTTGGACACTTTCTTTATTGGAGCCCGGGTTGCATAAGTTCTGGGGCTATGCATGGGATTTTGTCGAGGGCAATATTTTCGACCCGAGGCATTTGGTTCCATTTTAGGGGACAAGATATTGAATACACTATTCGAGATCATGCATTGGTGACCGGACTTAGATTTGGAAATTCAAATTTTGATTGCACAATGCCCGTCGATCCTACTACATCTCAGCTTTATAGGATAGTATGCAATGACGTTAATGATCCACCAACATCTGGGCAATTGATTGACGTGTTTAAGTCCTTGAGAAGCCGGATTGATGATGTGGATGGGCGTATGCACTTGCAACTGGCCCAAGTGTTGGTTGCAGATATATTTATTCTCGGCCACGATTCGCAAAGGCCTCCATTCCCGTGGTTGTGGGTGATGGTCGAGAATGATGATGTTTGGCAGAATTTTCCCTGGGGTGCATATAGCTACAAGACCCTTCGATACTACGTTCAGAAAGCCCAGGACAAACCAACAAAGTATCATTTCTATGGTCCTGCATGGGCATTAGTGACGTGGGCCTTT
Source organism: Thymus quinquecostatus (assembly GCA_024222315.1). Taxonomy (NCBI): domain Eukaryota; kingdom Viridiplantae; phylum Streptophyta; class Magnoliopsida; order Lamiales; family Lamiaceae; genus Thymus; species Thymus quinquecostatus. The sequence goes on along the minus strand of CM044173.1, from coordinate 17,881,479 downwards.
GAAATTATAGAGGGGTTAGGGAATGCAGCGGGGATATATTCACCGAATTTATATCCAAGGTGTTTGAGATGGGCTTTCCGGAAGAAGCTGCGACTCGAGACTGGTGAAAGTTTGATCGACTTATTCGAGGGCGAGGTACAAATTTAGAATTTATTTTAATATATATTTGACATCTTGTGAAATATTTGTTTTGATTGAATAATTGTTTGGTGTCTAATGAATCACTACAAACGGTTTTTTTGCAGGGCTATGAAATTGCGAATATCCAACTTGAGGAAGGTGAGGATCGTCAACCGTATTGGATTTCACTCCACTATGGCATGCCGATGGAGGTCCAATTCGTCACCCCAACTAATCCTCTAACCGTTGGTGAGCAATTTCCCGCCCAGCAGCGGTTGCGTCGCAGTAGAAGACCACCACAAGCTACATCTTCCGATGTCGGTGGACCGAGGAGAGATGCAGCTGCTTCTCGACGTTTGGAGAGTTCCCCAGACGAGGCTGGGACATCCAGGCCAAACCGACGTAGTTGTGATACGGGAAAGCGTACGAGAAGCCAAGCTATTCAGACATCGTCAAGTAGTAGCGGAGCGCAGGGGGGGAGTGAAGATGTTGTCACACCTAGTTTTGTTCGGAAGGAGATTGCTAAAGCCGAGAAGAGGATTGTTAAAGGCTTTAGGGCTGACCTCGCGGCGTTTGAGACTCGTATGAAGAAACTTATTCAGAATGCTGTAGAAGTCATGCAGTGCGGGGGTTCACGAAGTACACGTGATGTCACACTGCCCCGCCGCCGAAGTCCTCCGATCACATCATCGGCTCGCGAATCCGATGTTCGAGCTACACATGTTCACAGTGACGACATCCCACAAGAGCAAGCCAGAGGCTATGTTGGTGAGGTAGGAGGTCGTCGGGATACTACCTTGCCAATTTATACCGCTTCCACATCGACTCCTTTTACCGGATTCGAAGGAAACCATCAAGTATCTCAGGCTTACATAGAGATCTTTGGTCAGGTAATATTTTACCTATCTATTTAGTATGATTTGTATTATTTTATTTGATAATTTCAACTTCTAATAGTTTTATATTTGATATTACAGACTATGGGCCTTAGTACTGGTCATTTTCACACTCCTTCGAGCAGCACACTTGATCAGGTAATATAAGTTTCGTCAAATGAAATGATTGTTTCCATACTATTGTTTTTCATCCTTTCACAAAATGTATATTTATTAGATGACGGTTGAGCGTATTGAAATTATTATTAGTTGAATTAAACTTGATGGAGTTGTTATAATATTGTAGACAACTGGAGTTAGTACGTCTCAACTGTTAGACAATCTTTCCGCCAACTTATTTGGTCAGGTAATATACATACATACATACATATGTATTTGATCATTTTATTTCTTATATTACGTATTTTGTGAAAGTTGTGAATATGTTCAACATTTTATTTTGCAGACAATGGGTTTTAGTAGTGGACAGTTCCAGACTCCCTCGAGTACTACATTTCTCGAACCACGTTTTTCGATGCCGGAAATAGGGATGTCAAGAGCCCCCTTCGTCACACAGCGGGACCCGCAACGTTTTTCGACCTCAAACATGGGAGAGGTATGTTATTATAATTATTTATTTATTTAGTTAGTATTGGATTATTTTTTGATTGTGTATTTATTATATCAATTACTGCACAGTCTTCTTCGAGAATGCCGGTAGGTTCTCTACCTCTTGCTGATGGTTCTGATGACTGTGAGGATATACTAGCAACAAATATACCCCACACACGAGTTCAGAACACATATATACCCAAGTCGGAGCCAACACCCCTTCCAGGCCCGGACTTGATTGCCTTCTCAAAATTTATGAAGTTGGGTCCCACAAAAAAAGTAAGGATACGTGAGGCCTTTGAGGATACAACTGTGTCCGAGTTTCGTCAATTTATTGGGGGAAAGGCTGATTGGTCAGTACAGGTAAGTAATACAATGGTATTGTCGTTTTGTCTTTTAATATTATTGAAATTTGTTATTAATTAATTTTTTATATAAAGATGATGGATTTGTACATGCTTGCAATGCGTCAAAGACTATGGAAAAATGAAGAAGTCTATCCCGAGCAAGCAAATGGTCCCACTGCTATATGTAATTGCAATTTCATGGTAAGAATATTTATTTTCATTCCGTATCCAAGTTCTTAATCGTATATGATTATTCACAGTTTTGTGTTTTAAAACTAGGCTGAAATGGATATAGAGCACGAGCGCCTTAGAAACTTGAATAATGATCTAGTGATGGGAAATCATGAAGAATATCACACAATGCTCAGGGAGAAATTCACTCCAACAGCGGAGATGTGTAGAACTGTTCAAGGGAGTGGCACCTTGTATGTCACTCAATCCTGGTTCACCGCGACAACAGTAAGTAATACTACTTAACACCATAGTTTTTCATTGTCGCAATAATACATAATATTTCACTTCTATTTTCCCAGATCATATTACCTCATTGCGTGCAAGAGCGGTTTTTTGTTTTGAGGATTGAAATGCTCACGAGCACTATTCATTTGCATTGCCCTCATTACTCTAAACTCGATGATCAAGGCAAGGGTTTAATTAGGAAGTCAGTTACGGTCTTGAAACATTTCCTGCCAACTCTATTCAAACTCAGCTATTACTGGAAACATTCAAGAATTGGTGTTGATGCAAACACGTTTCCGGAGTTCAGAGTCATCATACAACCAAGTGATAGCCTTTTCAAGCCGTTGGTTAAGAATACAGTGGAACGTACGCGGCGATGACGGTTGAGCAACTTATCAGTGGATGCCCGGACCTTGCATGGGGTAACAACAAAAAAAATGTGTCCACGTATCGACAGTTGTGTGCAGGGAGAATATATATGCTTAGGCTGTAAGATCCACAAGATCATACTATTATTTTTATTTATTCCACAAGACCATACTATTATTTTTAGCAAATTGATCATGCATATGTCGAATCTGCATCTCAAGTGATTTGTCATGTTGAACCAACTTTGCAGTTTGCCTATTTAGACGACCTTGTTGCTGCTCTAGTAATTTGATTTAGAACATTTGAAATCTAATATTATTATGTATGTTTTTATTAGTGTGCAACTACATCTATCTACTCAAATGTGTACTTACTAATCATAGTTATGCGGAAATGAGAAGAAAATGATAAGAAATAAGCATTATATCGAAGAGGGGTTCGATAGGAGCATGTAGGCGAAAACGGAGGTCAATTTGGAGTTCGGACGAGGAAGTTACGGCCAAAACAAGAAGGACGCGCGCAGTCCCAGCGAACCAGCATTGGAGCGCTCGCTCCAAGGTGTTGGAGCGCTCGCTCCAACTCAAATCAAGAAGGAAAAAGCACAGCTATCCTGGAGCGCTCACTCCAACCCTCTGGACGGTCGTCCAATGTAGCACGATTGCGCGCCTTTCTTGTTTCGGTCGTATCTTACTCGTCCGAACTCCAAATTGACCTCCGTTTTCGCCTACATGCTCCTATCGAACCCCTCTTCGATATAATGCTTATTTCTTATCATTTTCTTCTCGTGGCCGCATAACTATATGATTAGTAAGTACACATTTGAGTAGATAGATGTAGTTGCAGACTAATAAAAACATACATAATAATATATTTCAAATGTTCTAAATCGAAAAATTTATGCCTCATCAAAGTCAGGGCATTGAGGGCCGGTGTGACCATTCAAACCACAGTGGGGACACTTTCGAGACCTATTACCATCACTCGGCTCACCACTTCGTCGCAGTCTTCTAACTTTTGGTCTACCGGGCATTCGAACCCACAAGTTGGGCAAAACGTTCATGTTTGCAATTGCAACCGGTACTCTCCATAATTTTTTTTGGGAACCTGATATATGCGCGGCCTGTAAGCTTCAACATACGTGGCCCGCGAGTAGTAAGAGGATACGTAGTTCAACATTGATTCTCCCCTCATGCTGAAAATTATATCATTCAAAAAACCTATTAATTATGCACAAATACTAATTGATAAATATTTGCTAATGTAATACTTACTTGAAGACAGCAATCGCATGTGCACAAGGCAGTAAGTCACACTGCCATTGCATGCATCCGCAAGTCCCATTCGTTAAATTGACATCCACCGTGCCCCCTTTTGTTTCAACTGAGTATGTGCCTTCATCAACGCAAGTCACACTGTATGTCCGTGCTCTAGCCAACGATGCAACAAGTTTTCTCCTAGCTTCTTCCGCCACTGGATGATTGTCACTTTGGGCTTTAAGACGTTTTTCTTGGAACCATTCTTCTATGACAATCCTAACTGCATCGAGACATGCAGTAATTGGTAGACGTCTTGCCCACAACAATGAATGATTGAACGACTCAACAGAATTAGAAGTGAGGAAGCTGAATCTTCGAACAGGGCACTGCGAACGAGCCCACTTAGCAGGTCCTACATCCATCAAATGTTCGTATGCTGCGGGGCTTCTACGCGCAATCATTGCCATCCTCCTCATGTATTCCCCATTATCATACGTATATGCAGCTCTTTGGTACAACCCAACAATGAGCTTTCCATACGTTCTCATATGGTTACTAAGATGATAGTAACAAAGACCATGTGTTGCGTCGGGGAATACAACACTCATAGCATGGGCAATTGATGGGTGTTGATCCGAGACAATCAACGTCGAATCTGCACATCCGTATGACCTTCGAAGTCTTGTCAAGAACCAAACCCACGATTCATTGCTCTCAGCAGGTCCCGCACCGTAAGCAAAAGGGTATATTTGCTCGTTTGTGTCCTTCATCACAGCAGCATATAATATACCACAATTTTTACCCTTTAGGTGTGTACCATCGACTACTATCACCGGCCTCATACAAAGCGGGTAAGCAACTCGAGTTGCTCCAAGAGCGACAAAAACATATTTGAAGCGCCCATTATGATCAAGCTCAAGATCAGTCATAGTACCTTCATTGGTTTGCTTCAACATGTGTAGATAACTGGGCAGTAACTTGAAGGAATCCTCAAATTTTCCGTATATCACCTCGATAGCCTTGTTTCGCCCCCTCAAAGCGAGATCGTATTTGACGTGCACGCCATACTCAGCTCGCAGCTCGTTCATGATCATTCTTGGTGTCATAATTTTGCAATCACGTTGAATTCTTTTCGCGAAGAAAGCTCCAATAACATTGGAGTGCACATTGATAGTATGAACATTTTCTAGTTCATTCTTGCACGTGTGACGCCCATTATACCTATGGACATGCCAAGATGTCTCATCGCCCTGGGCACGTAGAAGGAAGGGGCATTTCTTGGAATGTTTGCATGCCAAGTACAGTCTATCAGGTTCCGATCTTCGTGTAACACATTCGGCACCGGCTTCCAAATTCCATAAACCGGCTGCAATGTGGACCTCCTCCTTGGTATCATACATCGCGCCTTCCACCAACCCCTCAACATTCGGGTTTTCTTCAATGCATACAGCTGAAATATTGGGGCGGATAGGGACCATCGGCACTATCCAATTCACCATGGGGCCTTCGTCGACTGCATTGTTAGCTTCATTTTCATTTGGATCAGGATAAAACAACTGTAACAGTTTCTGCATCCCACCTTCTTCTTGAATCCATGTTGTGTATTCAGTAAACAACGCCCTATTCATATTCCTCCTCCTAGATTTGGCTCTAGGTTCGTCATCACTCTCCAATTCAACTTCTCCTTCTCTTACTACTTCTTCTACTTCTTCTTCTTCATCATCTTCATCTTCATCTACTACCGATTCTTCTTCCGATTCTTCTTCTGATTCTTCTTCATATTCTTTATCGTTTGCATCTTCATGGTCCTCATACAATGGTTGTTCTCCATGCTCTACATGCGAACCTGTTTCCTGATTTAGGTCTGGGATAGTATTTCCTCGTTCAGTCGACTCACGATTAAATGAACCAAGAAAAGAGTCCTCGAACCAAGTTGACGAAGCAGTTGTCCTCTGAAGCGCATCCACCTCCACCTCAGCATCCCAATTTCTACTTGCGTTGTACGAATTGGACGCTGACATCCCATAATAATCGTAAGAAGGTACGTACGGTACTTGAGGCTCATAAGTAGGGACATATGAATGTACTGGATCCTCTCTAGCGCCGCCATGCGAGGAGGATCCGCCGCCATGCGAGGAGGATACTTCACTGTTTCCACACACATAAACAGTTGGTTCACGTTCTTTTCTACACAACTTGGCAAAATCCTCATTCTCCGTCAAAAGATACTTGATACTTCGGCCTTTCCGTGATGTCTTCAAATAGAAAACATCAAAATCTAGTTCGCAAGAGCTAATGACATCCCTTATTTTGTATTTCAAATTGGAAACCGTCAATGCATATGCTTCAATAGCTAGAGTACGTTGTTGGCCACCATTGTAGACACAATCTACCCAATCGCCTCCGTAACGTAGATTCACGTACACAAACGACATCTACAACAAAATTTTACACAAAATTAATTACAAAATTTAACCAAAAGATAATTATATAATTAAAAAACATAAACCGCTCAACAAAACCAATAAACCGGAAAATGCTAATGTGATATATATACGAATTCTACGACTATAAACACGAAATCAATCCAAGAAATTAATCAAATTCAACAATACAAGTGTTTCATTCCAAACCGTATGAAATTCAATTAGAATAAATCCTGAGAACAGTTAAGATGACCAATTCTCGACCACATTTGAATTTTGGCATTCTAGTCACAAAATAATAGGTATTTAACCTTAAAACGTGATTTTAAGCCGGAAAAAGCTTGAACCGGTCGACAAAGTCGCCGGAAAATTTGAAACCGGTCGACCGGTTTCAACTTTCCGGCGACTTTGTCGACCGGTTCAAGCTTTTTCCGGCTTAAAATCACGTTTTAAGTCGAACTACCTACGAACCGGTCGGAAAAGTTGAAACCGGTCGACCGATTTCAACCTTTCATCGACCGGTTAGACAATATTCACCGTTTAAACAACATATAAAACGTAATTACCTGTATTTCGGTCTTCAAAAAAGCTCTTTAAGAAATATTTTGCCGATTATCCTCTCACAGAGCTGATAAAATACAAATTTTTTTCTTGTGAAAATTTTGAGGGTGTATGACAAATTGAAAATAATGCACACTCTATTATCAGTATCAGTGGATCGTACACTAGAACAGTACACTCTATTATTTCACTGTATTATTTCACGAGTGTGTTAAATGAATCACGAAAATAAAATGATTTGACATGTGAAATGTCAAATCATCAACTTGATCGAATTTGATCCAATTATCAAAAAAAATTAAAATGGGTAGATTTAAAAGGGTAGTTTTAGGGTTGGGGGTTTGAAAATGGGTAGTTTTCAATATTTTCACAAGATCAAAATAATCGAATATTTTCTTTAACTTTAATACATTGATATTTATTTATTCATGGTGCTTTAAAAATTTTGCTGCATCGGAAGTAGATAATATGTTGCATTTTGAAGACTACTACCGTAATGCATAAAGTAGAAACTACGGACTAATAGCAAACCAAAGCAAATTAATACCCGGTAGTTCGTCATTCAATCTCATTAGAGTATATGAAAGATTTATAGTAGTATATAAATTTAAGTGACTCTTTTGGGATCAGTGCAAAACCCTACACAAATAGTTCATGATCATTAAGGGTGAAAACGGATCGGATATTTTCCGACCGATCCGGAGCTGTATCCGGTCGGTATCGAATTCGGTATAAAGAATTAGTATTCGAACGGATACGGATAGCTGAATTCGGATATCGGATCGGATTCGAATTATATAGTATCCGACCATATCTGAGTTTTACCATATTTTATCGTATATTATCCGGATAGCAAATCCGGATACCCGGATATCTGTATATTATGAAATTATTTTTTATTATTTCTTAAAAAAAAAAATTAAAATTTTAAAAAATTTTTAAAATTTTAATTCTTTAATTCTTTAATTATTTATTTTTTTAATTAAAATTAAAATTTTAATTTTACAATATTACTAATATCTATTTTTTTAAAAATCACAAACTAGTACGAAAAAAACATAAATTATTTATTTAGATGTCATTTTTGTCTTGAGTTCCTTTTCTTCAAGTTCTTTTTTTTTTTTTTTTTTTTTTTTTTTTTTCTTTTTTTTTTTTAGTTTTCCTTCACCCTTGCAAATGGAAGAAGACCCACCAACGTCGTAAACTCTGAATCTACTATCCGATTATAATTAATCGAATTCGACATAGATTCGTCCCGTATCCATCCCGTGTTCGTATACCGCATTTTTCGAATTCGTATTTGAATCCGGCTTTTCCGTATTTGACTCTGAATTCGAGAAAAAAAATATGATATAGGATACGGTATGAGCACTATCCATCCGTATCCGATCTGTTTTCATCCCTAGCTGTTGCTGCTCTTCTTTATTTGGCGGCAGGTGGTAGGAGTCTACCTTTAAACTTTTCCAAAACTATATAACTAATTCATAACATATAATATTTAATTAATTAGTTAGTGATTTAAAGAAAAGGAGAATATGAATAACTAATTCATAAGAAAAAGAATAGCTAATTAATTAAATATTCCATGTCCACACTTTTTCTTTTCTAGTAAAGATTACGTGCGTTGTTGCACGTATAATCCTGTTACAATTATACAGTAAGTAATATTTTATTTGCTGAGGAACACTCTCTTACTCACTGTTGACACTCTTAATGTGTTCACTGCTGATGTGACAGATGTAGGGTTTACTTTTTTAGATTGATTAGGGTATATACTATTTTTTTTTTCCATTAATAGTTCATTACGTCATCCGTGAGCATATTAATAATGCCTACAACAGATAGAGGATCACTCCTCTTATTTGATATGATCAATTTATTATATGTATTAATATACTTGGAGATAAAAGGGAAAAAAAAAAGTTAAAATGTTACTATAAATAGTTATTATCAACTTTAACAAAATGATAGAAAATAATTGTTAAAAAGTATACCTTAAAATAAGCAAATTTATGTATAGCCATATAAATAATACTTATATTATATCTCGTGTATGATTTTCTTTACTATATGATATAGATGATGAGTTTCATGAGAATCAAATCACCTCTTCATATGGATTGTACATTAATTTTATTGAATTGTATTCATTTGAGATTTTACGTGTCAAGAAATTTGGCTCCAACTTATTCCTTTTGTACTTGTAAAAACAAGCATTATATATATTCCGAAAATTCTCTTAAATCAATAGAATTAAAAGTTGTTCTAAGAAAATACTAAAAATAATTTATCCATCTAAACTACTACCGAAGCTAGTTATCATTTTTAAATAACACAATTTTAAAATTTAATTTTGAACATGACAACATATAGTAATTTAAAATTTGACACATTTATTATGTGTTCCTTCAGGTCCATACTAATGGTCCATAAAGAAAATGACGCAGGTGTCATGTATGCAGTTGTTGGAGTTAATTTTAACTCTAATATATTTTTGTTCTTTCTTAACTAGTTTTTTCTTGAAGGTTGAAATGTGAAGTTACAGTGAAACCGCTAGATTGTGCAATGAAGGTTGAAACCGCATAATTGGAAATTAATTCTTGAAACTGCCACATGATGGAGCAACATTCACTACAGCATTTACTACATTTACTACCACATCATGAGGAACATTGACTACAACATGGTGGAGAGAGATCATGGAGATCGTGGACTATGTGGAGATCATGGAGATCGTGGAGTGGAGTTGGATCTATGGCTTATAAAAGCTTGTAGAATCATCCGACAAGGCGCATACAGAGAGAAAAAGCATAGATAAATTTGAGAGTTTTACTAAGAGTGTTGTTTAAGCATTACTCACAAGATCTGGTGAGGAATAGCTTTTTGTTTCTTTTGCTGTAACTCTTAGTTTGCATATCTTCAGTATCGATTATGCTGAAGATAGTTTTTTTTTTTTTTTTTTTTTTTTTTTTTTTTTTTTTTTTTTTTCACATATCATAGTGGAGTGTTTTCGCCCTGCGGCATCCGCAAGTTATTGTAAATAACTTGTGGAAAATTGTTATTCTGAGTTGTTTAAAATTCCGCTGTGCATTTCTGTGTTGTTGGCTGTGTTGCGTCGACATTGTCAATATATTGCTGATTATCCAGGCGAGCAACTCTAACAAGTGGTATCAAGAGCCTCCACTTGATGTACTAAGTGTGATCCTGCGGAGTCGCTCACTTTGGATCCGATGAATCCAAGCTTCAACCGTCCACCGGTGTTGGTGATCGCACTATTTTCTACCACACAAAATAGGTGTAATATAAAGAAGCACGAGTATCGTATCCACAGGGATTGACAAGTCGAAAACGCACACAATACCTCTACTAAAGAACTAATGTGATGTTTAAGCTTTTAAGAATTTAGGATGTGGTATTTATAGACTAGGCAAATAATAAAAAGACTCAATTAATCATATAAGGAAACAAATAAATAAGGAAAGTAACTAGTCAAGTAAAATAACTTAGGACTCAAGCAATAAAACAAATAAGAGAAGTAAACAATTAAGGAAAAGTGTTGACTTTAGGGAAGCCTACCTAATCAAACATATGAAAGCAATTAATGTATACAATTAACCAATTTAATCCAATCTAAATGTGATACATAAAATATAACCTACACCCCGATGAAAGCAATGCAAGTCGTCACTTAATATGATCCTAATATCCTTTCGGACGCATAGATATCAAACTAAGTGCAAAAGAGAACAAGTATCAATGATATAATCAACTAGGTTCAATTAAGACACCCAAATCAATTACATGCAAACATATGATAATTCAAACTCAACTAAGACAAATCAAATTATCATACCATGTATTCATGAGATCTATTATGCAATATCCTATCAAGACATATAAACAAAACTATGCATACATAATTAGTGGCCAATTAATCATGCATGAGAATAAGCACCATGAAAACATGCATCTAGATTGGAAGGCTAATTGTAAACAAAAACACTTACATAGATTCAATTAGGCATTCAATCCCTAAAATCAACTAAGAAATTTAGCTAGACATAATTAAAGCAAACATAAACATAAAGAATTGAAAGAACATAATTAAAGAGTAAGAGTAAGAAAAACTTGAACACAAACGAAGAACTTCGAATCTTGAATCTTGCATAAACTTGAAAAGCTCCAATGTTGAATACAAGAATAAAACTCTAAAATAATGTGCTAGGAAAATATGAAAAGGTATTTGCTAGATTGGTAGATTAGGTTTACAATGCTAGACTAGGAGTATATATAGGAGAAATTTACATAAGGAAAACCTAAACCAAAAAGGAGTCTAATTAAGTAAAGAAGGAAATCTCGGCTGGAACCCCCTCTCGACAGACCTCTCGATCGAGAGAGGTATCGAGAGGGTGTGAAAATGGGCTCTCGATCGAAAGCTGCGGCAGAAGGCACCTCTCGACATACCTCTCGATCGAGAGAGGTATCAAGAGGCCTTCTCTCGAACTCAAATCGTGGACTTTGCTCTTCGATCTTCACGCCTTGGCTCGTCTCGGGGTTTTAGCACCAAAATATGCCTAAAAACTCAAGAAAACACCCACAAGCATAATATTGCCCAATATAATGAAAATCATATAAACCAAAGACAATACTACACAAACGAGACACAAAATCGACTCTTTTTGGTTAATAAAACAAGGTAAATTTCACCTATATCAAATCCCCCAAACTTAAACATTGTTCGTCCCGAACAATACCAACACATAAACAATAGACTCTAGCATTGTGAACTATATAGGCCTCAAAACTTTTCAAAAACCATTTCTCATGATCATGATCAAAACTATGCACACACCCTTAGCATCAATAACACAATTCATTCAATAAATTCAACTCATGTCAATCCATCAAGAACACTCTCCAACATGTGAGATATTTATATGTGTATAAGTGAACACTCAACTCTCTCAAAGAAAAAGATGTATGAACTAATGCACATCATAAGGTTTCACTCAACATCAATGTAATGCAACATGTTTACCATAGGCTTGCCCCTAATCTCAACATCTCCACCTAATGTAATACCTACAAACTAGAATCAAAAGGTCTTTTTATAAGCTTGTAATGTAGGGACATTGGTTTAAGGTAGGGAATATATAGGCTAAGTGACTCAAAATACATTAAAACCATCAACCTCTTTTCACATCCAACCCAAGTATGGTTTTTCAACTCCATCTTCTACCATCCAACACCACTACACAACATCAATATCATAGATGCATATAATACAATTCAAGCTAACCATCCCATTATGCTTTTATTCTCATTCTCATTCTCTTCTCTTCTCTTTCTTTTTTTTTTTTTTTTTTTTCTTAGAGCACATCTAATGAATGTTCTTTCTAATATTTGAACAAAGGCTCTATTTTTTTTTCTTTTCCTTTTTTTTTTCACAACTAATTTTTTCAAGCTTATAGGGATAGCTAACTATCTAATCAAGCATCTAGAATTCTTTTCTTTTTCTTCTCCATACCACAACAAGTATTCTTTCCAACACCTCCCACACTACCAACTAAATCCACTAAAGATACCCTTATCCATCCAAACCACCTATCATCCAAGCTTAAGAAAGAAAGACTCATAACAAGGCTCAAAGGGGGTAAACAAAGATAATGATCAAGGTTAGTGTATGGGAATCATGTGGCTAAAGAAAAATGGCCTAAGATCATTTCCTAGTTCATAAATATACTAAGGTCTTGATGGAGAAATAGGGCAAGTTCTAGAAACAATGAAGCATACATGATCACTCAATCAAAGAAATAGGCATCAACATGCACAAACAGCTCAATTCTCACGGGCTCATACTAACTAGTTCCCGACATCAAGACATGCTTCAATTTCATCAAATAAAATGCGTCGCTTCGCCAAGGGTCTATGCATAATAAAGATCATGAAAATTTCTCCAAAAAATCAAACAAAATATTTTTCTATCATTGGCCAAATTCACAATACTATCATCACATGCTTATTCGACTCAATTTAACCTAAGACTCAAAACAATAAAAGACTCAAACATACCCCAAAATAAACTAACTACTAAAGCAATTAAAGAAAATACTCAAAAAGATTGTTAACTTTAGTTACTCTTCCCCCTCCCCCAAACTTATTTCGAAATCAAAGATTAAGGAATAAGTTTGCAAAAAGAAGAAGGAACTAAGTTAACAAACTTACCTCATTGAAATGGCGGCGGGAAGGGAGGGTTGTCGGGGTTATTGGGGTCGAATCGTTGATGAGTATCCGGGTAGTGAGGATAGAAATAGTGCATTTCATGTACCATCCTATTGTAATTCTCCAAGTAAGCTCTTTCATCCTCACGCCTCTTCGCCTCATCTTCTCTCCTTTTCGCCTCGTTCTCAAAGTAAGCATTGAAAGAATCGAAACGACCTCCAATGTATGTACGAAGGTCCCCTACCTCAGTTCTCAAAGTTTGCACCTCTTCACGAACTCCTCTCACTTGAGACTCAACAAACTCCCTACCATCCCAATGGTAGTTGTCCATCGCCTCCAATGTCTCCGTATGCCAATCTTGCATTGTAGAGAATTCCGGAGCTCTCATATAGAAACCGGGCTGTGGAACACCTTCGTATCCTTGCGCATACGCATCCTCCTCTCGATCAAATCCTTGCTCATATTGCTCGGCCTCCTCTTCATCATCTTCCTCCTCATCATCGTTGCCTCCTTCATCGGGCCTTGGACCTCCCTCAGCCCACATAAGCTCCTTGTGTTGAGGAGAGTTCATCATCCCGTTTCCTCTCCTTAGCTTCTCGTTCCCTATCACCTCGGTCAAGTAGTTGTTCGGCAGCGGGAAAAGGTGAACTCCACTCCTCCCATGTAGCTTAAAGAACCACCCGGACGTGTCGAAAGAGATCATCCTTGCAAGCTCCAACATGCGTCTATCCACAAAGATGGACGTAGACACGGGCTGCTCTCCAATCGGGATGTGGAAGTGTTGAGCAATGGGAGTGACGAATGCTCCTATCCCAATCTTTTGCCCCCCAAACAAGTATGTTTGGTTCTCCATATGATCAACAAGGTAAAGGGCTGCACATTGAGAGTGGCCTCGATATGAGGTCCAAATGAGATGAGCGTCGGTGGCAAGGAAGGTGCCGGAGTCGTGGCGGGAATGGATGGTGGACGAAATCAGCCTATGGAAGTAGCGAATCGTGGGATTCCGGATTGAGGTGGCCTTCGGAGTAGCCGGGTTGTAAGATCTCCTGCTTTCCTCCTCAAAATCCACGAATTGTGCCCACAAATCTTGAAGATTCGGATGATTGTTGCCAATGTACTCGCCATTCTTGTTTCCTCCGATAATATCACTAAGTTGATCCATATCAAGCTCCCTTGGTTGACCACCCAGTTGGAAACGAATGACGTGGGGCACTTGATTGACTCGCTCCACCACCAAAGTTGAGAGAAACTCCACCGTGAGAATGTGGTAGGTTAAGTGATTCCCTTGGAAGATGTTAGTGAAGCCTCCTCTTTGCATCATTTGGGTGATCTCGTTGGCTATCCCCATCGCCGCTATCGTCTCTTGATGGAGGAAACGACAATGCTTGTGCTTGAGTTGCACAAGATGCGACCATCTCCTCTTTGACTCCGCTGTGGTAAGCTTAAGCTTTAACGCCTTGGGCTCCAAACTCGAGGGCATCGACCTCGCCGGCGGTATCCGATTCTCCGGGATGGTCTTGTCGTTTTTCCACGTCTCCTTACTCTTGCTTGAAGAGGTGACCTTTTCCTTCCCCTTGCCTTTGCTTGAAGAGGTCGAAGCAACGTTCTTTCCCTTGTCTCTTGCCATGTTAGTACCTAAAAATTTTACAAATTAATACAAGAGATGCAAGAATAAAGCATTATGTATCACCTTCCCCCAAACTTCAACCAAATTCAATTCTCCCCAATTATCTTCTCAATTAATCACCACCAATCCATACATTACTCCTCCAAAAACATGTTCTTATCATCACACAATTGCAACCTCATGCATATAGATACCAATGAATCTTCATCAACTCTTAGACAAATTCAAAGACCCATTCACATGTCAATACATAATCCTCTTCACATTCATCAAAGAATTCAATTCATACAAATTATTCAATAAATCCATGAATTCAATCTAATACCCAATCTATCAATCATCAAATTTAACCATCAAAAACGAGTTTCAATCGGTCAAAACATGCGAATTCATGTAGAGACTCAAGAATTGATAAGAGAAAGGCAAGAAATCGAGTACCTTTTGACGAATTGAAGAGAGAAATTGAGAGTTCTTGTGTGTTCTTGAGAGAATTTGTGAGTTGTGTGTGTATGGTATGTGAATTGGGTGTATATGGTATATTTAAAGAGAAGATAGAACCTGGTCAAACTTAGAATTTCCGCCGTCAACACCCCTCTCGACAGGCCTCTCGATCGAGAGAGGTGTCGAGAGGTAGCTACTGGACACGAACATTTGACCTCTCGACAGGCCTCTCGATCGAGAGAGGTGTCGAGAGGTTCTGCTTTTCACGTACTGTCCTCCCCTCTCGATCGAAAACACGGGGGTCTCGATCGAGAGACTTCGCGTGACAAAAACCTGGGCACATATTTCATAACATCTCGATACCCCTCTCGATCGAGAGGGGTGTCGAGAGACCCCTACTGCATAGCACGTTTTCACCTCTCGACAGACCTCTCGATCGAGAGAGGTGTCGAGAGGTCCTGCCCGAGAATTTTTTTTCTACACAACACTTTAGTATTCGTTAGTATATTAAGGGGTTTCGACTCTAAAATACAAAAAATAAATTACCTACGACTCTAAAAATAAAATAAAAACGGGATACGAATATTGGGTTACCTCCCAACAAGTGCTACGTTTACGTCTTTAGCCCGACGATACCTCCTCTCTAACTCGGATCATCAAGATAAGTTGCCGCTTTCTTGGGGAATAGAGGCATCAGCTTGAAGTAGTGCTTGAGTCGATGTCCGTTCACCACGAATTTTCACCGTCTTTCTTCATCACTTCGAATGCACCATTCTTCAAGTCCTTGTAAATAACATACGGCCCCGACCACTTGCTTTGCAATTTTCCTGGAAATAAACGAAGTCGAGAATTAAAAACAAGAACATCATCGCCAATTTCGAACTTACGCTTCTTGATGCTCAAGTCGTGAAATCTTGCAGCTCGTTCTTTGTAGATCCTCGAATTCTCGAATGCTTCATTCCCCCGTTCATCAAGCTCCAACAAGTCGTCGCACCTTTGACCCATGGCTTCCTTGAACTCGAAATTGATTCTTCTAGTCGCCCAATAAGCTTTGTGCTCCAATTCCATAGGTAAATGGCATGACATGCCAAATAACAATTGGTATGGCGACCTTCCGATTGGTGTCTTGAAAGTCGTCCTATAGGCCCAAAGCGCGTCGTCCAAGTATTTTGCCCACTCCTTCTTGTTGGTGACGGTCTTCTCCAAAATTTGCTTGATCTCTCGATTAGCTAGCTCGGCTTGACCGTTTGCTTGAGGGTGGTAGGGCGATGTAACCTTGTGCTTGACTCTGTATTTTGCAAGAAGCGATCCTAACCAACGATTGTTGAAGTGGCTCCCCCCATCACTAAGCAAAGCTCTCGGAGTTCCAAACCGAGTCAAAATATTTCGCTGGAGGAACTTGATCACCACCTTCGAATCGTTGGTTGTGGTAGGAATGGCCTCGACCCATCTAGACACGTACTCCACCGCAAGTAAGATGTAAGAGAACCCTTGAGACTTGGGGAAAGGTCCCATGAAATCAATCCCCCAAACATCAAAGAGTTCCACCTCCATGATAGTTCGCTGCGGCATCTCGTCCCTCTTGGTGATGTTCCCCATCCTTTGGCATCGATCACAAGACTTGATGAACTCGTGGCAATCCTTGTAGATCGAAGGCCAATAGAAACCACTATGAAATATCTTGAGGGCAGTCCGATTTGCTGCAAAGTGTCCCCCATTCGGAGCGCTATGGCAATCCTCGATGATCTTTTTCCACTCCGATTGTCGAACACATCGCCTTATGACTCCGTCGGCACACCTCCGATACAAGTAAGGATCATCCCAATAGTAGAACTTGCAATCGTGGAGGAACTTCTTCTTTTGATGAGACGATAGATCCTTGGGCACGTGATGAATCACCAAGTAGTTGACGATGTCGGCGAACCAAGGTATCAAATCGTCCACCTCGAAAATCTGCTCATCGGGGAAGCTTTCCTTGATAGCAATCTTCGAATCCTCTCCGTCCACGGGCTGCTCAAGTATCGAAAGATGGTCGGCCACCACATTCTTGCATCCCTTCCTATCCTTAATCTCCATGTCGAACTCTTGAAGAAGCAAAATCCAGCGAACTAACCTTGGCTTCGAGTCCTTCTTGTTGAATAGGTAGCGAATGGCGGCATGGTCGGTGTGCACTATCGTGTGAGATCCCACCAAATAAGGTCTAAACTTGTCGAAAGCGTAGACCACAGCGAGTAATTCCTTCTCCGTGGTGGTGTAGTTCCTTTGAGCCGAGTCCAACGTCTTGCTAGCATAGTAGATCACTCGGAATAGCTTCTCCCTTTTCTGCCCCAAGACTGCTCCTACCGCCCAATCGCTTGCATCACACATGAGCTCGAACGGGGCACTCCAATCCGGTGACACCAAGACGGGAGTAGAGATAAGCGCCTTTTTCAATGTCTCGAAAGCTTCCAAGCAATCTCCATCAAAAACGAACTTGACATCCTTCTCGAGCAATCCACACAACGGCTTTGTGATCTTCGAAAAATCCTTGATGAACCTTCGATAGAAGCCGGCATGTCCTAAGAAACTCCTCACCGATTTAACGTTGGTTGGTGGTGGCAACTTCTCGATGGCTACGACTTTGGCTCGATCCACCTCCAATCCTTGCGAAGACACCTTGTGACCTAGTACCACTCCTTCTTGCACCATGAAGTGACACTTCTCCCAATTGAGGACGAGGTTCGTCTCTTCACACCTTTGAAGCACCGTGGCAAGATTCTCCAAACATTGGTCAAAAGAAGAACCAAAGACTGAAAAATCATCCATAAATACCTCCATAATATTCTCGATCAACCCATGGAAGATGGCCATCATACACCTTTGGAAAGTGGCCGGTGCATTGCATAACCCAAACGGCATCCTCCGATATGCAAAGACTCCATAGGGGCATGTGAATGCCGTCTTGTGTTGGTCCTCCGGAGCAATGGCGATTTGGTTGTAGCCGGAGTATCCGTCGAGGAAGCAATAGTACTCATGGCCGGCCAATCGATCCAGCATTTGATCTACGAACGGGAGGGGGAAGTGATCCTTCCTAGTTGCTGCATTGAGGAGCCTATAATCGATACAAACTCGCCATCCCGTGACAAGCCTCGTTGCAATTAGCTCCCCATTCTCATCGTTGATGACCGTCATGCCTCCTTTCTTTGACACCACTTGAGTAGGGCTCACCCACTCACTATCCGAAATAGCGTAGATCATGCCGGCATCGAGCAACTTTAATACCTCCTTCCTCACCACTTCTGGCATCGCTGGATTCAAACGCCTTTGAGGTTGTACTCTTGGGCGATGGCCTTCCTCGAGCAATATCCTATGCATGCAAAGCGAAGGACTAATACCTTTGATGTCGGCAATCGTCCATCCAATTGCAGATTTGTGCTCCCTTAGAACCCTCAATAGCTTGTCCGTATTCGCCTCCATGAGTTGGGAAGACACAATCACCGGATACTTCTCTCCTTCTCCTAAGAATTGATACTTGAGGTGCTCGGGCAATGGCTTCAATTCCACCTTCGGGGCTGCATCCTTCTTCTCTTCCTCCTCAAGAACTCCATCATCCACCTTCTTGTTGATGTCGAGGTAAGGAACTTCCTCATGTCGAAGTTGTGGCGGGTTTGCCTCCATTTGATGTAGATACTCGAGAATCTCATCGCAAGCTTCATCTAACTCCTTGTAGGCATATAACGAACTCGAGATGCAATGGTTGAGTGCCTCCTCCGATGTAGGTGGTGTCAATGTCTCGATGGAGAAGATATCCTCGCGATGATCGTCGGGTCTCTTCATGGCTTCATAGATAGAAATTTTCAGCTCCTCGCCATTGACTCGAAAGGTGAGGTCTCCATCTTGAACATCGATCAAAGCTCTTCCCGTGGCTAAGAATGGCCGTCCTAAAATCAAAGGTTGATTGGCGTCCTCGGGCATGTCCAAAACGACGAAATTTGCCGGGAAAACAAGGTTGTGTACTTGAACTAGCACATCCTCCACTATCCCTCGTGGATAAGAAAATGATCGGTCCGCCATAAGTAAAGAGATGGTGGTTGGCTTCATCCTCCCGATCTTGAGCCGGTTGAAAATAGAGAGGGGCATCAAATTGATGCTAGCACCAAGATCGCATAGAACGTTTTGAAAGACTTGATCTTCAATCTTGCATGCTAATGTGAACCTCCCGGGATCCTTTCGCTTCATTGGTAACTTCTTTTGGATCACCGCGCTGTACTCCTCCGTGAGGTTAATTGTCTCGAACTTCTCCCACTTCTTCTTCCCCGATACCGCGTCTTTGATGAACTTCATATGATTGGGCATGTCTCAAAGAGCATCAAGAAGTGGTATGTTGATGTTGACCTTTTGTAGTATCTCCATGAAGCGTTGATACTTCTCATCGTGCTTCTTCTTGGTCAATCTTTGCGGGAAAGGGGCCTTCGGGGTGTAAGTCGGCAATTGGGGCGGCTGCTTGGCCTCTCGACCCACCTCTCGATCGAGAGAGGTGTCGAGAGGCACCTTCTGACTTTGGGATTTGACCTCTCGATCACCCTTTCGATCGAGAGAGGTGTCGAGAGGGTCACATTGGATCTCCTCGTCGTAAACCTCTCGATCCTCCTCTCGATCGATAGAGGTATCGAGAGGTGGATTCTGACTTCCAGTATGGACCTCTCGATCGACCTCTCGATCGAGAGAGGTGTCGAGAGGCCCTTGCCTCGGCACTTGGATCCTCGTTTCCTCGTGCTTCGCATTCTCGAAGCTCCCGTCTCCTTTCTCCTCTATTTCCAAGGATGGATTTGTGTATTTTGTGCCACTCCGAAGCTCAATAGCATGGACATGATGGTTGTTCTTCGGGTTTTGCTCCGTGTTACTTGGGAATTGGCCGGGCTTATGGACTCCTCCTTGAGTGTTGGCTATTTGACTCATTTGCGTCTCCAACATTTGCATTTGCTTGGTCAACGCATTTATGCTACTCGCCAAGTTGTTGGTTGAGGTGCTTTGAGTAAGCTCCAATGTCCTCAACTTCGCATCTTGTTGTGTCATCCTCATCTCCAATTGAGCCATATATTGACGAATTAAATCATCGGTGGACATCTCCTTCTTTGGCTCTTGGATGACTCCGTTCTCAACATTGAAGCCGGGAGGTGGTTGCAAGGCATTGTTTGGATTGGCATAAGAGAAGTTCGGATGATTTCGGTTGTTGGGAACATAAGGTTTCTTGTATCCTCCTTGATAGTTTGAACCTCCTTGTCCTCCTTGTCCTCCTTGCCACTTGTTTCCTTGATTGGGTTGCCACTTCTCCTTGTTGCACAAAATTGGCATCTTCTTCTCCGGTTGGGTTTGCTTGTTCGTCTGTGACCGCATCGCACCGAAGTACCCCTTTCTTGATAGAATCCAACTCACTTGCTGTTTTTGTATACTTCTCCATCAAGTCCTCGTAAGCATCGATTCCAATGTTGGCAACTCTCCTTCTGCCAAGTCGTCGATCGGTAGCCTCTTCATAGCTCGAATTCACGGTCAGCTCAATGATCTCCATAGCCACTTCATACTCATTGTTCAAGAATCCTCCCTTCGAAGCGTAATCGAGCTCCTTCCTATACAACTTGTTCAAACCACGATAGAAGCACGTGATTTGATCCTCCTTGCTAATTCCATGATTCGGGCATGCTCTCAATAGCTTCTTAAATCTCCCCTACGCCTCATAAAAGTGCTCATCCTCATATTGTTGAAATTGGTTGATCTCATTGAAAAGCTTTTGAGCCCTCGAAGGTGGGAAGAACTTGTTGAGAAACTTCGTGCACATCTCAGCCCAAGTAGTGACCTCCTTCTTGTCCAATCCATCTAGCCACTCTCTTGCATCGTCCTTGAGAGACCACACGAAGAGGCTGAGCTTGAGGTAGTCCGAAGACATTCCATTGGCCTTGTATGTAGCACATATGTCCAGAAATTGCTTCAAGTGTGCGTTGGGATCCTCCGCCGGCGATCCTCCGTATTGATTGTTTTGCACCATATTGATGAGGGACGTCTTGAACTCATAGTTGTTAGCTTCCGTGGTCCCCCATCCTCCTTGCTGAAATTGGTCCATGACCGGTTTGAACCGATCGTTCAAAGTCCTCCTCACTTGATCCGCCATTGATTCGAAACTCCTTGGTGAATCGGGTGGTGAAGATTGTGGTGTATCGATCTTGCTTGCCTCCTTCTCTCGCCTCAAAGCCCTTAGAGAGCGCTCTAACTCCAAGTCCAACGAAATAGGATTTATCCCCTTAGACCTTGTGGTCATGCACTACCTAAAATCAAAGAGAAGAAAAGGAAACCGTTAGATCAATAAGCCGAAAACAGAAAATTAAAGCGCCTAAATCACCTATTAATTCTATTTCAAAATATGTATGTGAAATCTAATCAATCCCCGGCAACGGCGCCAAAATTTGATCGCACTATTTTCTACCACACAAAATAGGTGTAATATAAAGAAGCACGAGTATCGTATCCACAGGGATTGACAAGTCAAAAACGCACACAATACCTCTACTAAAGAACTAATGTGATGTTTAAGCTTTTAAGAATTTAGGATGTGGTATTTATAGACTAGGCAAATAATAAAAAAACTCAATTAATCATATAAGGAAACAAATAAATAAGGAAAGTAACTAGTCAAGTAAAATAACTTAGGACTCAAGCAATAAAACAAATAAGAGAAGTAAACAATTAAGGAAAAGTGTTGACTTTAGGGAAGCCTACCTAATCAAACATATGAAAGCAATTAATGTATACAATTAACCAATTTAATCCAATCTAAATGTGATACATAAAATATAACCTACACCCCGATGAAAGCAATGCAAGTCGTCACTTAATATGATCCTAATATCCTTTCGGACGCATAGATATCAAACTAAGTGCAAAAGAGAACAAGTATCAATGATATAATCAACTAGGTTCAATTAAGACACCCAAATCAATTACATGCAAACATATGATAATTCAAACTCAACTAAGACAAATCAAATTATCATACCATGTATTCATGAGATCTATTATGCAATATCCTATCAAGACATATAAACATAACTATGCATACATAATTAGTGGCCAATTAATCATGCATGAGAATAAGCACCATGAAAACATGCATCTAGATTGGAAGGCTAATTGTAAACAAAAACACTTACATAGATTCAATTAGGCATTCAATCCCTAAAATTAACTAAGAAATTTAGCTAGACATAATTAAAGCAAACATAAACATAAAGAATTGAAAGAACATAATTAAAGAGTAAGAGTAAGAAAAACTTGAACACAAACGAAGAACTTCGAATCTTTCATCTTGCATAAACTTGAAAAGCTCCAATGTTGAATACAAGAATAAAACTCTAAAATAATGTGCTAGGAAAATATGAAAAGGTATTTGCCAGATTGGTAGATTAGGTTTACAATGCTAGACTAGGAGTATATATAGGAGAAATTTACATAAGGAAAACCTAAACCAAAAAGGAGTCTAATTAAGTAAAGAAGGAAATCTCGGCTGGAACTCCCTCTCAACAGACCTCTCGATCGAGAGAGGTATCAAGAGGGTGTGAAAATGGCTTCTCGATCGAAAGCTGCGGCAGAAGGCACCTCTCGACATACCTCTCGATCGAGAGAGGTATCGAGAGGCCTTCTCTCGAACTCAAATCGTGGACTTTGCTCTTCGATCTTCACGCCTTGGCTCGTCTCGGGGTTTTAGCACCAAAATATGCCTAAAAACTCAAGAAAACACCCACAAGCATAATATTGCCCAATATAATGAAAATCATATAAACCAAAGACAATACTACACAAACGAGACACAAAATCGACTCTTTTTGGTTATTAAAACAAGGTAAATTTCACCTATATCAGTTGGTTGGTTCTAACTATTCGTATTGGAAAAGTTTAGAACCATATCCTACATCAAGGCTATTGACGTTAGAGCTTGGGAGGCTGTTCTAAATGGTTGGACACCACCAAGTACAACTGATGAAGATGGAGATATCATTCGAACACCTCAAGCCCAATGGACAAGAGCTGAGATCGATCTGGCGAACTACAACGAAAAAGCTCTCAATGCGATTTTGGCTGCAATGGATACTATTATGTTCAAACTCATCAAGAATTGCGAAGTAGCGAAGGACGCGTGGGAGATTTTTCAACGACATTGTGAAGGAGATTCCAGCATAAAGGAGTCAAGGGTTCAAATTCTGACTACAAAATTCGAAAACTTGAAGATGCGAGAAGACGAAAAAAATCTCTAACTACATGAAGAGGATATTGGATATCGCCAACGAGTGTTATATGACCTAGGGAGTCCGATTAGCAACAAGCTTCTCGTCTCCAAAGCCCTACGTACTCTTCCAAAATGTTTCAAGATGAAGGTTCGACGATCAAAACTACAAACACTGTTGCAACTTTGGAGTTTACTGATCTCATGAACACTCTCAAAGTTCATGAGATGAATTTGGAAGAAGATGATGACGTTCCACCAAAGCAGAAGTCATTAGCATTCTCAGCATCATCCAGTGATGTCTATGAAGATGAAGAGGAGATGGAAGAGATTCAAGTTGGAGATGACGTGGCACTCATTACTAGGAAGGTGAACTCAATGGTGCGTAGGTTGAACAAAGGAAAGGTGCCAAAAAAGCCAAGAGATTCCGGGTTGAAGATGTTGGAGTATCACCACGACCAACAACCTGGAGCCTCATCCACAGTGAAACACCCATCCGGAAATTCACCACCAAAGCCAATCAGAAGATCTCAATCTGATCTTTTCAAGTACAAATCTACTGATATTGAAAAGGTTCAATATCACGAGTGCAAAGGGTGGGGACACTATGCAAATCAGTGTGCAAATACTCTTCGAAAGAGAGGAAAATCCGATTGGGTGTCCTGGAGTGATGATGATTGTTTCACTAAAAAGTGTTCGTAATAGAACGAAATCTATCGTAGCACTAACAAGTAAAACCCTAAGTCGAATCTCAAGGAAAACTTAACAGGGCAAATAATCATGTAGCAAAAACAACCTAATGTAGCCTAATACTAAGAAAGCAAGTAAAGAGAATTTTTGGGTTTTTGTTTTAAATCCTAGGCAATAAAATAAATCAAAGCAATTAAATCAAAACAAGTAAATTATCTAATCTAGAAAGCAAAGAAATAATCTAAACTAATTAATCTAAGGAATTAAACTAGAAGAAAGCAATTAAACTACCTAGGCAAAAATCGTAGAGAAAGCAATAATGAAAGCAACAAAGAAAACGAATCTAGACATAATAATAAAATCTGGAAATTAAGCAAATAAATCTAACTATGAGAACTTGAAAAACGAAGAAATAAAAAACTAAGAAAAACGAATTTAATCTAAGAACTTTGAAAACAAACAACGGAATTAAGCAAACGAAATTAAACGAAGCAATTACGAAAGTACATCTAGAACTAAGGAAAGCAATAAAATCAAATAAATGAAAGCAATAAATAAGTTACAAAATTAAACGAAGAACGGAGAACTCGAACTAAAGAAGTAGCCTTGAATTAAAACTAAAAGAAACGAAGATCCGGATCCGAACAAAAGGAAATCTAAACTAGAGTATTTGGTGCTGAAAATAAAAACTAAACAAAGGTAAAAGATGTCTCTAATTCGTCCACAAGGAGTATTATTTATACTAGGTATAAAAACTGTTGGTCCCGGTTTGTTATAGGAAAAATACGTAGAGGGGGGGGGGGGGGGAATACGTATTTTGAAGTTTTTCAACTTCTTTTCCTTAACTCAGAGTATGAAGTAAAGTTCTCGTTTGAAATACTAAGACCTAGCCGAGAGCTAGATCTAAAGCAATCACAATTCTCTTGACCTAAGCTTAGAGCTTGATCAAGAGTGAGATTTTACTCTTAGTGCGGAAATTCGGTGAGCTAAATCTTTCCTAAGTAATTAAAAGTTCCAAGTTATGTTTGTTTAGATGCAAGTGTAATGTATAATCAAACAAGGAAATAAGAGTTTAGGGTTTAGAGAGATACGACACAAGATTTATAGTGGTTCGGAGATGAAGCTCCTACGTCCACTTTGTTGCACTCGGCAACTGTTCTCTTCACTTAAGAACTTGAAGGTTATGGGTCCTTCAAAAACCTAGTCGAGATCGAGCTTCACTCGCTTGGATCTGACGAACGACGCAGTGATTACGGGTTCACTACAAAGACCTAACTGGACTGGAAGCTTCACTCGCTTCAGTCCGACAACAGGGAGATTGCGGGCTCTCCTTACAGCCTAGCTTCGATAGAGCTTTACACAAACGATGTAAGTGCAAGCTTGGATCTAGACTCTATGATCGAGGCTTCTACAATCAATGAAAGTAGGGCCTTGGATCGAAACAACCTAACGACGAACACAAAAACCTAACGAACAAAACTTAGGGTTAGGGTTTTTGGTTTACGACGAACACACTATGAAGAGCTCTTTACAGTAAGTGTAAAGTTGGCTAGAGCTCTTCTTCTAAGCTTGGGTTTGGAATGTGCTTAGAATTCTCTGTGTGAAGGTTGCGAAGACGAGTTCCGATGAGACTGGAACTCGGAGAACACTTGGAAACAAAGACTCGAAGATTGCTCTAAGGCTGGGAGTATTTGTTTGCAGTAGGCGCTCGAATGCTCAAGTAGTGTTCTACTTCTTTTCGTCTTCATACTTCACTATTTATAGGCTGAGGGTTGGCCGAGATCCGTTGCTTGGTTGGTGGCCTTGTCCTTCCTCCTCTCGACAGTACTTGCACAGGCTGGCTGCTTTTCAGATGCGCAGTTTTGGCTCTTTGCCGGAAATGGCTAAGTTCCAAGTTTAACAGTAACTGGAGCGAGCCAGTACTGTTGCGGCGTCCTTGTCGGCCTGGCAGTCAACTCCTCTGCTCCTCTCCGCGTTCGACACGTGGAGATCTCGCAATTAATGCGGCGATCTTCAGTTGACTGGAGTTCAAAATCAGAGCGGGAATTGGGTTGTCGCTTTCTGGTAGGTAGTGGCTCGCTTTGCTTTGAAGTTGTAGCATCCGCTTTGATCGAGTCGCTTCGGGTCATACTTGAAGCGTCTACTTTGGAAAATAAAATTTCCGAATATTGTTTAAGTAAATTTTAACTCGCTTTGACTTTCGCTGTAGCGCTCGCTTCGCTTCGCTTTGGTGGACTCGCTTTGATTCCACTGTAGCGCTCGCTTCGCTACGCTATTCTTCGGCACGCTTCACTTCGGCTCGGTAGACTCGCTTCGCTTGGAAAACACACTCAAGCGAGTGGCCTTCACTTGAATTTTCTGCAGTCTACAATCTAAGCAAAATAAAGCCATCCTAACAGAGCAGGCTTAGAAAAATTTCTAATCCTATTATCTACATCAAAATGGGTCGCTTGGGAACAGAACGCTTGGGGGTTTTGGGATCAAATCAAAACAACTATTTGACTCACTTCGAAGTGTCCCATAGGAGTTCCCCCTTAACATTTTGTTCTTAACAATTCCCAACAATTTCCCCCTTTTTGATGATGCCAAAACCCAAAACAAACTTTTAGACTAAGAGATTTAGCCTACCTAACCGTGGAAGGAACTTCAAGCGACTGCTTCCTTTGCATGTCGTTTGAAATTTGTTCTTTTAAGTTCCTTTCCCCTTTTTTTTTTCGGTTAAGTTATTTGAGTTTTGTAGCATAAGGATAAAGCATTCACAAAGCTTGTAAATGACACAAGAGAGACAAATATTAAAATGAGATAGATGAACAATCAGTTCACAAAATATGAAGCTTGAAATTCAAGGATTTCCTGCAGCTTCATCCTTCTCTTTCTCTGTTACCTCCTCTTCCTTCTTCTTCTCCTCTGTCTCCACCTCCTTCTCTATCATCTCCTCTGGAACAACATATGCATTTAGAACTTTCACTTCCAACGTTCCGACGTTGTATATGCTAGGTCTCCTCCAAGTTTGCTCCAGTTTGAAAGCTTCATCAATCTCTGCATCTATGATTCTTCGATCTGGAACGCTTGTGCCGGGCAGGAAGGGCATGGGGAAGTCCTTCGAGGCAGGCACTTTGATGATTAGAGGCATAGGCTTAGCAAGCTCTGCAAGAGTGAAGACCTTCCGCCTGAATTTCTCGTCGTAGGCACTCAGGAAGTTGTTGAGCGCATTGATCCTTGAGCATTCATTCTGAAGTGGCACTACTTCCCAGTAGTAGTACGCTTTGATGAATTTCTCCTTGTAATACAGCCATCGCTCAAGTAGATCATCGGGGATGAACTGCTCGATTTCTTGGGCATCAGGATGTTCATTCCTATGCACAATCAACTCCTCTTCTGATCGGCTTAACATCTCAGTCATGATGGCGTTGAACTTCGCACTTAGCTCAGTGTTCAATTTCGGGAGCATCTCAATCAGTCGCCTGCGGATGTATTGTTGCTCTTCTCTGCGCGGGTAGCGACCAAAATCAATCATCTCCTTTGTAGTCATGTAGCAAGCGTCCATCCAAGCTTGAGACACACATGCTTCCGACTCCTCAGGCAAAAATGGGATGAAGGCGCTTCGGGTGAGGGCGGACTGGATGAGTCTCACTTCATTGAAGTGTTCCTCGATCCGACCTTCAATGATCTCAATACGCCTTGCCTGGATGCTTCTCTCCTTCTCCTCTATCTCCTTTCTCTCTTCTCCTCTCTTCCTTCTCCTCTCCAACTGCCCAGCTCGTGAAGCGACCGTTTGTTTGATCTTTTGGCGCTTGGTCTCTGGATCATCTTCTCTAGCTTCGGGTGTGGTCCGCTTCAGTGTTTGTTTGGGTGCTGGCGGTGGAGGCATCTCTTTCTTCTTCTTCTTCTCTGCTTCACTAGGAGGGATGACTGCTGAGGCACTTGGAATAATGGCTCGACTGGATGAAGTGACTCCAGCAGTTGATGAAGTGGCTCCAGTAATATCTGAAATTAGTGTAAGGGTTGAAGCGGCTAGAGGTGAAGCGGGCGCTTGGAATTCGGCAAGCGCTTGGAATTTGGCATGAGTCTTCAGCTCAAACTGCTTCTCTAGATCGCGGGCTAGGGCCTCGTCTGCACGAATTTGCTCCTCCTTTTGTTCCCTGGTTAACAAAGAAACAGGAGGGTGAGTAGCAATTGAAGAGCCAAGCAGCTTTCCCTCAACCGGCTTGCGGGGCTCTTCGGTGAGTTTATCCTTCCCCTTTTTCCTCGCAAGCTCAGCCCGAGCTTCATCCTCCAACTCCATCTCCTTATCAGCTCCACTTCCTTCAACTCCACTACTTCCTTCGATCATCTTCTCCACTTCAACTCCACCTTGTAGCTCCAGAGTCTCAACTCTTTTCTGCACACTACCTTCCCCCTTTTTGGCATCATCATTGCCGGGGGTTGGGGTGATCAGCTTTCCAGTAATAAAATGGTGAAGGTTGTTGACTGCATTGAACACAGCATGCAGCATCCGCTCAGTCTTTCCTGCAAATGTATGCTCCTGGGAGAGCACTAGTTCGGTAGTTTTGATACTTATCTCCTCGAGCAGATACTCACACTGCTTCTCTCTCTCCTTGACAGAGGCCATCAGCCTCTCAAGCGACTCAACAGATTTGAAGCGAGCCTCCAGCTCCGCTTTGATTTCCGCGCGTATTTGCTTGCGCTCTTCCTCGATAGCAAAATTGAGGAAGTCCTGAGAAGCTTCAAGTTCTGCCTTTGCAGTAGCTATGGCGCTTTCTTGGTTGTTGAGAGTCACGCGAAGTTGGGCAGCTTCAGCAATTCTAACCGCAAATTCACTGGCCCTCTCCTATGCTTGGTTAACTTGGATAGCTAACTCTGCATGTTTTAGGTTCATGGCTTGAGCACTTCTTCGCCGGCTCTCAAACTCCTTCGTCTCTATCTCACGCTCTAGCTTTAGAACCTTCATCTCCTTTTCTAGCTTATCAAGAGCCTTCTTGGTTCTGGTCAGATCACTACCCTTCATGACCAGATCAGCCTCCTTATTCTCCACGTTCTCCATCAATGCTCTCACCTCCTCCTCCAACTTCTTCTTCTCTTCGCCAACTGTCACTAGCTTGGCGTTGATGTCCCTCAAGCGACTCCTTTCTGCGTCAAGCGAGTCCTTGAGTTCACCAATTTTCTTTTCCTGGTCTCCGACCACCTTCACCTGTTCCTCCAGCACCCTCTCCTTCTCCTCCACTAACTTCGCCTTCACCTCAACCTTTCCCTCCAATTCTCCCTTCTTTCTGTCAAAATCTTCTCTAAGATTCTTGACCTCCTCAATCTTCTTCTCCATCTGTTGGTCCCGGTTTATTATAGGAAAAATACGTAGAGGAGGGGGGGGGGGGGGGGGGGTGAATACGTATTTTGAAGTTTTTCAACTTCAAATTCCTTAACTCAGAGTATAAAGTAAAGTGCTCGTAAGAAATACTAAGACCTAGCCGAGAGCTAGATTTAAAGCAATCAAGATTCTCTTGACCTAAGCTTAGAGCTTGATCAAGAGTGAGACTTTACTCTTAGTGCGAAATTCGGTGAGCTAACTCTTTCCTAAGTAATTAAAAATTCCAAGTTATGTTTGTTTAAGTGCAAGTGCAATGAATAATCAAACACAGTAAAGAGTTTAGGGTTAGAGAGATACGACACAAGATTTATAATGGTTCGGAGATATAGCTCCTACGTCCACTTTGTTTCACTCGGCAACGCGTTCTCTTCACTCAAGAACTTGAAGATTACGGGCTCTTCAAAAGCCTGGTCGAGATCGAGCTTCACTCGCTTGGATCTGACGACAGACGCAGTGATTACGGGTTCACTACAAAACCTAAACAGGACTGGAAGCTTCACTCGCTTCAGTCCGACGACAGGGAGATTGCGGGCTCTCCTTACAGCCTAGCTTCAATCGAGCTTTACACAAACGATGTAAGTGCAAGCTTGGATCTAGACTCTATGATCGAGGCTTCTACAATCGATGAAAGTAGGGCCTTGGATCGAAACAACCTAACGACGATGAACACAAAAACCCTAACAACAGAACTTAGGGTTAGGGTTTTTGGTATACGACGAACACACTATGAAGAACTCTTTACAGTAGATGCAAAGATGGCTAGAGTTCTTCTTCTAATCTTGGATATGGAATGGGCTTAGACTCTAAGTGTGAAGGTTGTGAAGACGAGTTCCGATGATACTGGAACTCGGAGAACACTTGGAATAAAGACTCGAAGAATGCACTAAGGCTGGGATTGTTTGTTTGCAGTAGGCGCTCGAATGCTCAGGAAGTGTTCTTCTTCTCTTCGTCTTCATCCTTCACTATTTATAGGCGGAGGGATGCCGAGATCCGTTGCTTGGTTGGTGGCTTTGTCCCTCCTCCTCTCGACAGTACTTGCACAGGCTGGATGCTTTTCAGATGCGCAGTTTTGGCTCTTTGCCGGAAATGGCTAAGATCCAAATTCAACAGTAACTGGAGCGAGCCAGTACTGTTGCGGCGTCCTTGTCGGCCTGGCAGTCAACTCCTCTGCTCCTCTCCGCGTTCGACACGTGGAGATCTCGCAATTAATGCGAAGATCTCTAGTTGACTGGAGTTCAAAATCGGAGCGGGAATTGGGCTGTCGCTTTCTGGTAGGTAGTGGCTCGCTTTGCTTTGAAGTTTTAGCGTCCGCTTTGAGTTGAGTCACTTCGTAGTCTTTCTGTAGCGAGTCGCTTGGGAAGTAAAGTTCCCTAGTGACCGCCTTGGAAAATGTTGACCGAAGTTGACTCGCTTTGACTTTACACTGTAGCGCTCGCTTCGCTTCGCTTCGCTTCGGCAGACTAGCTTTGAATCTACTGTAGCGCTCGCTTTGCTACGCTATTCTTCGGCACGCTTCACTTCAGCTCGCTAGACTCGCTTCGCTTGGAAAACGCACTCAAGCGAGTGGCCTTCACTTGAATTTTCTGCGATCTAAAATCTAGGCAAATTAAAGCCATCCTAACAGAGTAGGCTTAGAAAAATTTCTAATCCTATTATCTACATCAAAAATGGGTCACTTGGGAACAGAACGCTTTGGGGGTTTTGGGATCAAATCAAAACAACTATTTGACTCACTTCGAAGTGTCCCATAGGAGTTCCCCCTTAACACTTTGTTCTTAACAATTCCTAACAATTTCCCCCTTTTTGATGATGCCAAAACCCAATACATATTTTAGACTAAGAGATTTAGCCGACCTAACCGTGGAAGGAACTTCAAGCGACTGCTTCCTTTGCATGTTCATTGAATTTTTTTTTTTTTTTTAAAGTTCCTTTCCCCCTTTTTTTTTTCGGCCAAGTTGTTTGAGTTTTGTAGCATAAGGATAAAGTATTCACAAAGCTAGTAAATGACACAGGAGAGATAGAAATTAAAATGAGATAGATGAATAAAAAATTCACATAACATGAAGCTTGAAACTCAAGGGTTTCCTGCAGCTTCATCCTTCTCTTCCTTCTCCTTTTCTGTCACCTCCTCTACCTTCTCCTTCTCCTCTGTCTCCAAATCCTCCTTTATCATCTCTTCTGGAACAACATATGCGTTGAGCACTCTTACTTCCAGCGTTCCAACGTTGTAGATGCTTGGCCTCCTCCAAGTTTCTTCTAGCTTGAAAGCTTCATTAATCTCTGAATCAATGATGCGTCGATCTGGAACACTTGTGCCGGGCAGGAAGGGCATGGGGAAGTCCTTCGAGGCTACACTACTACAAAAAAGGTCTTCGACAACAGTTAATACCCGTTGTCTTTCTCAATTTCGAACCGTTGTCGTAGGCTGTGTTGTCGTAGATACGCGCTCATAGACAACAGTATGGTGAACCGTTGTTGTTATATATTAAGACAACAGTGTTTCAACCGTTGTTGTAGACGTGTTGTTGTTTTGAGTTACCATTACAGTTGTTCGAGTGTTGTCGTAGACGCGTTGTTGTTTTGAGTTACCATTACAGTTGTTCGAGTGTTGTCTGAGTGTTGTCGTTTGTTAGAACGACAACACCATTTCACATCAGTTGTAAACCTGTTGTCATATACTCCAGAATCGACTACAGTTTAGAACCTGTTGTCGTATATGTGAAATTTAACGTTGTCGTTTTATTTAATTATTACACATATTTTTATATATATAATTCAGTAAAGCAATTAAATTAAAGACAAGATAAAATCAGATTATATTAATTTGAAATATTATAGATAAAAAAAGTAATGCGAATACAATCATTCATTACAATGTCTCCAAATTCTAGTAATTCAAAAAAATCACCATAACAAAAAAATAGCCAAAATGAGGAGTTCAAGCTAAAGAGATCCAATAGTACCCCAAATGTAGGAACAAGGATAGTCGTCCTTGACTTTCTTCTATCAATTCCCTTCTCCAAATCATACCCTACAAAATCCAAATAATAATAATAAGGGAAAGAAAGCCACATATAAAACCATCAAAAATGTTACTCCCTTGTGGAGCCACAAAATCAATTACAAGTTCCTCTTAAAGGATAAGGCATAAAGTTACCTTAGTCATCATATATATATATATTCTTGAACACATTCTGCCCATTCCCTACGCACTTCGTCAATTTCCGCCACCGGATAAGATTTTTTACTACCAAACTGTCAAAGATAAACATTTAGATTATATATTTCACTTTCTAAGCTAAAAATGAACTTCAACCAATCAACATGATCAAATAAAGTAAACTAAGCACCTAACAGGATGCATGAGTAGCTTAAGGTACTAATGGTGTAGCTCTACGCAAAAAGCTGTAAAGAGGGTCTAAATGTGTTCCTCACTTAAATATTATGCAGATAGATCAAAAATCATAAAGATACGGGAAAAAGCCACGACTATAGCGGGCAAACTCGATGTGCCAGTCTGAACCAACTAATAAATCAATGAAAAGCCATGAAGCAATCCAATTTACAAAACAATACAGTACAGTATAGGGCCAGTCCCTATCAATTTTTCATTCATAAACTTGCAATCTGAGTTCGTAATAGTGTCGATGACTATAGCGGGCAAACTCGATGTACCTACACTTTATCTAGAAGAGCTCATAAAAGTCTGGTAGCAGTTGAGCTTTAGCACTACAATCTACTTAGTCCATCCTCTCCTAGCCTTCATCATGAACAAACTCACCCTATAGCTCACATTCGACTAAAACCCTATTCAAATCGGGCAGATGGAATCCAACAAACTTGACACCATTTTACCACAGCAACAACAAAGTTACACATACATGTAGCTCCCTGTTTAACACTTGTAAAATGATACTATTGGCTCAAAGCCTAACAAGCGTATTAAAGAAAGCTTTCACGCTGTTATTACTTCTTCACACAAGCACTCCACTCAGTGTAATACTAATATGAACTGTAAAGGGCACCTCAATAGCATCATATTATGAATCTATAACAGCTCATAATAATGTGGAAAGATGAGTAAGATTCAGGAACTTTACCCAGGTTTAGAAGCTGCTGAGGCAGAATTTAGTAGCCTGTGTCTGAAATTTTTCAAAAGAGAAACAAAATATATATCATATAGCTGTAATGAAAAGCCATGAAGCAAGGGAAAATAGTATGATATCTGACTCTTGAGCAATTTAGTATAAGATCACAAAACATACGAGAGCAAACACAAGGCAGATTTAGTGACTTGTTGACTGCCAGAAGATAGTAAGAAGCAGAAAAACTTAGGGGAAGTGATACACAAAGATAACTAAAGTACCTTCAAATTTCGAACTACACTGAGATCGATAATCTTTAAAATAAGCCATAGAAATCTATAAATGCGTCCCAAACGAAGGGAAACACGCAGAATTACCTAAATTCTAATAAAAGACTTCACTAAATTCCATAACCTAACATTCTTTTCTACATCCGTAAAAAGTCGAGAAAAGGAGGAAAAAGGAATTATCATATATACCTGAATTATCCCGTGAAATCTCAACGGTTTGATCTGCAAACAAATTTTGTTCAAATTAAAACAGGATCAGATTCAACTTCAAATTCTCTACTCAAGAAGTGCCTTTTTTTGTGTCTTCTGTATTCATACGAGTAAGTTAAAACATATTTTTGGATGGCAGGTGGAAAAGAAAGAGACATTTTGGGCTAGAAATCTTGACTAATTGGGTTCCACATCAATGTATTTAAGTTTAAGTAGGGTTTCAAGTTTTGAGCTTATCGAAAACGATTCAGTTTAATGGTTATAATGTGACTCTTACCTTAAGTTTTCTCGACTAGTCATCGTTCAGGCTACAATGCCACAAACAACATCATATTAGGGGGGGATAAGCAAGTGAAAACAGAGTGAAAGACAGGCATGTTCTATGTCAAATATCCCTTTAACCAATTTTACAGCATAGATGAAATGTCCACGATCAGTTTCTTAGTTAGAACTTAGGAATAAACAATTTCGCTGCGAAAATCATTACATTCCAAAGACTTATCTCTAGATTATAACTTATAGATAGGACTCAGAGAATTGGTGGGATTGTAAAATCACATGAATGGCAGTATGAGAAGTGATAATAAACATGTTAGCAAGAGCGGAGAATACGGTCGGAGGATGAAACTTAACTAAAAAAATTATCTTAAGCACCTACCTTCCCCAGTCACCCAAAACAGGTCCAGCACCTGCAGCCCTAGCTTCTCTTCCATCTTCCGTAAATCCGTAAGCAATGGTGCCTGTACCAGCTATGAGGACACATCCATGAAGCTTTCCCATTGTCCCACTTGACAAAGCAGCTACAGCATCATTCTCAACAAATAACCGAACATGGCTGGGGAATATCTCTCTACAGAGATAAAAAGAGCAAATCAGATGCGATGAAGTATTTAAAAAACTTATGACAAAGAAAATGCATATGCATGAACATGTGATAGCATGACGTTAGGCTACTATGCTTTAAACTGGGCTAGAATGATCTGAGTTTGTCAGAACACATTGTGCGCTGAAGTTATGAAATTGAAAATATAAGATTAAAAACTTAGTATGTTCAGATGAGGTGGTCATTCGATTAGATATCAATCCTCTCCACTGCCTTCATCGATCATGTTGTGAGGTGTGTATGCTGGACACAACATAAATAAATTGTATACATGAAGTTCACGGCAGAATAGCCCTTAAGTAATCAAACCTGAGAAAACTAAGTATGCGAAGCTGGTCCTTTGGGTGGTCAACACCAGAAGCTGAAAGGCAAACAGCTTGAACATAAGAACGAGTCGATCCTGATGCTGCAAGAGCATTTGCCATAACTTTCTCTAAAGTCTCTCTAGCCGCAGATTCTGTAAGCAAAATCAAAATGAAGATTCATTTGCAGTAAGAAGATGTGAATCTGAATCTCCAGTGACATTCTTTTTCTAAAGGTTAAAGCACACGCCTCTTGATCTCGGTCTTTCCTTTATGTTTTTTGGATGCATGATTTTTAATGAGACTATATGAACAATATAAAATTCAAGATTATCACCGAAAACAAAAAATAGCTACAAAGGACTAAAAAAGAAACTGGCCAAAAGAGCTGGTTGTCATTAGTTTGACTCAAGGGGGATCTGCTCCTTGATATAAATGTTACAGTCAATGAGCGCCAGTTCCCAAACACAATTGCATTTAAAATTTCTAATACTCCATGTATATGTCAGAGGCAATAGTACAAAAGGCAACGAATCTAGGTTTCTCTATTATCATATTGGGGCTAAGAATTTAGTAGCTTAGCCTCCGCTTGGTTATAGCCGCAACCGAAAGCACTAATTTACTACGTTGAGGGACTCATTTCGCTCATAACTAGCTCACTTCAGCCGATGACGGGAATGGTTAATGAAACATAAGAAGCAAACATCCACACAGCGGTGACACACGATCATGAGCTTAGTATCCTTAACCAACATTTATCCCAAGAAGTTAGGCATAAACAAATAATTCAGACACAAAAGCCATACTTCCATCACACTTATCATATGCAAGATTATCTCCAACAAGAAATCATTGCAACCAACCAACGAACAGACCTTTAAAAACTCATACATGTTCAAAATCCAAAAGCATAGCAATCCAACAAAATCAACCAAAACACAAAGCAGAAAGCAGTGTAAACAATCCTTACAACAACGAATACCTCCAACACTGTTGTGGTTAGAGCAACCGGCGACGGAGCGAGCAAGAACAGGCAGAGGATCAGGTAGCGGCTCATCAAACGGCGTCACTGATATGCATATGCAAACAGTCGACGCCGTCCCGCCGTCAATTCCCAGTATCACTTTCCTCCCATTAACTCCACCGCTGGCAATCCTACCTCCATCCCTATCGCCATCGCCATTGCTATAAGCAGCTGCAGCAGCCATCATATTCAGCTCATGCTCAAACTCCCAGATTGCTCTGTTCCTATACCTCTTCATAGCTCAAAAGGGGGCGAAAAAGAAAAGAAAAAAAAGGGTCCAATCCAAGAAAGGAGAAAGATTGAAGCTGGGCGCTATTCTTCTTTCCTGAATTATCCTGTGAAATCTCAACGGTTTGATCTGCAAACAAATTTTGATCTGCTTGTAATAGTGTTAGGGGTTGGTAGAACGACTTAGCTCTAGCTATGATGATGCTGCTACGCCTGTACGCCATTGCTCTTCAATCTCACCTCCTACAACAAAAAGTAAACGGATGAAAATATAATTTCCAAATTTGATCATCACTCCTCTCCAAACATGATGTAGCGAAATCATGTGTACTGAAAAATTGCTCGAGGCGAAACCAGAAAAAAAATTAAACCCTACATCCTCAATTTACACACCAGTGACGAAGAAACAGAGCAAATTTTCACAGGCGACAAGAGTTTCTGCAAATACCTAGATTTCACTTCA
This sequence comes from Thymus quinquecostatus, assembly GCA_024222315.1. NCBI lineage: Eukaryota > Viridiplantae > Streptophyta > Magnoliopsida > Lamiales > Lamiaceae > Thymus > Thymus quinquecostatus. Next base: position 17,844,373 of record CM044173.1, on the reverse strand, counting down.
CGAACAAAAACTAATCTACTAAGCAAGAATTTCTGCAAACATTCAACTCATTCTTTCAAAACACAAAAGCAACTCATCATTCTTCGACATTTCCAACTAAATTAAAAGGCAAAACGCGAATATTGAAGGCGAGTTTTCAGTTTTCAAGCATTTTCTGGTAAAATAACGTACCTCGCTAGGTTTTGGGGGAGTGGAGAGGGGTAAGAGAGAAGGGCAATCGGACTGTGATTTGGTGCGACTGAATTCAGCAATTCTGTTTCACTCGTGCAAAGGATTTCTAGGGCTCGATCTGTTAGAGATAAAGCCAGTTTACGAAATGGAGAGAGAGAGAGCTATAGAGATCAATTGTAAACGCGTGTGCGAAGTGAGAGGCAGTACCATCCATGGTTGTCGTCAAAGGAGTCTCGAGCCTTCTGAAATCGAGTAGAATTGAAGAACACGACCGCGAACAACGAGCGCAGAGAGAGAGAGAGATAGGAGAATGGTGAAAGAAAGAGTAAAGTGGTCGCGGGGGGGGGGGGGTTCGAATCATATTGTACTCATTTTTTATATTTTTTTTGCTATTTTTTTTGATAAATAACAACAAAGCATACAACAACGGTTAAAAGAAAATGTTGTTATAAATTACGACAACAATAAACGACAACACTTTTATACACTGTTGTGAAATTTATATACAACAACAATGTACAACAACGGTTCATAAAACACTGTTGTCTATGAGCGTACTCTGTCGTTCAATAGACAACAGTTTTTAAAACGACAACACTTTTTAGGGATATAACAACAGCAAAAACACGGAACCGTTGTCGTAGATGTGTTGTCTATGTGCATTTTTGTAGTAGTGCTAGCACTTTGATGATTAGAGGCATGGGCTTTGCAAGCTCTGCAAGGGTGAAGACCTTCCGCCTGAATTTTTCGTCATAAGCACTTAGGAAGTTGCTGAGCGCGTTGATCCTTGAGCATTCGTTCTGAAGTGGCACTACTTCCCAGTAGTAGTACGCTTTGATGAACTTCTCTTTGTAGTATAGCCACCGCTCAAGCAGATCGTCGGGAATGAACTGCTCGATTTCTCGGGCATCAGGATGCTCATTCCTGCGCACAATCAATTCCTCTTCTGATCGGCTGGACATCTCAGTCATGATTGCATTGAATTTCGCGCTTATCTCAGAGTTCCACTTCGGGAGCATATCAGTCAGTCGCCTCCGGATATATTGTTGCTCTTCTCTGCGCGGGTAGCGACCGGAATCAATCATCTCCCTTGTGGTCTCGTAGCAAGCGTCCATCCAGGCTTGCTTCACACATGCATCAGACTCTTCAGGCAGGAATGGAATGAAGGCGCTTCGAGTAAGGGCAGACTGGATGAGTCTCACTTCATTGAAGTGTTCCTCGATCCGACCCTCGATGATCTCAAGACGCCTTGCCTTGATCTTCCTCTCCTTTTCCACTTCCTCCTTTTTCTCCTCTATTCTCTTCCTTCTCCTCTCCACCTGACCAGCTCGTGAAGTGACTGCCTGCTTGATCTTTCGGCGCTTGGCCTCAGGATCATCATCTCTCGCTTCGGGGGCAGTCCGCTTCAAAGCTTGTTTTGGTGCTGGCGGTGGAGGCATTTCTTCCTTCTTCTTCTCTGCTCCTTTAGAAGGGATGACTACTGGTGCACTTTGTGGGATGATAGTTTGGCTGGACGAAGTGGCTCCACCGGTCGATGAAGTGGCTCCTGCAAAATCAGAAATAAGTGCAAGAGTTGAAGCGGCCAGAGGTGAAGCGGGCGCTTGGAAAGCAGTAAGAGCCTTCAGAGTTTTCAGCTCAAAATCCTTCTCCATCTGTCGTGCCAGGGCTTCATCTGCCGCGATTTGCTGTTCCCTTTGCTCCTTGGTAAGCACAACGACAGGAGGATGAACACCAATCGAAGAGCCAAGTATTTTCTCTTCAGTTGGCCTGCGGGGTTCTTCGGGCTTCTTAGCGAGTTCTTCTTCTGTGAGCTTTTCCTTGCCCTTCTTTGCACGCTTTGCCCTTGCTTCATCATCCAACTCCTCCTCTTCAGCACCTCCGATTCCACTGCTTCCCCCTTCAATCATTCTTTCTACTCCAACACCACTACTTCCTACTCCTCCATCTCCACCTTGTAGCTCCAGAGTCTCAACTCTTTTCTGTACACTACCTTCCCCCTTTTTGGCATCATCACTTCCGGGGGTTGGGATGATTGATTTTCCAGTGATTGTTTTGTGCATGTTATTCACAGCATCGAAGACGGCATGCAGCATCCGTTCAGTTTTGTCTGCGAAGGTATGCTCCTGGGCGAGCACCAACTGTGCAGTTTTGATACTGATTTCCTCGAGTAAATAACTGCACTGTTTCTCCCTCTCCTTTACTGAGAGCATCAAACTCTCCAGTGTCTCCACCTCTTTGAAGCGAGCGTCCAGCTCCGCTTCAATCTCCTTCCTGATTTTCTTTGCCTCTTCTTGCACCGTGAAGTCCAAGTGAGTCTTGGAAGCTTCAAGTTCTGCTTTCATGGATGCAAGCCTCTGTTCTCTCCTATTCAGTGAGACATGGAATTGGGCATCAACAGTTATCCTTACGGCAAAGGTTTCTGCTAGTTTTTGCACTTCTGCGAGAGTGATGCTCAACTCGGTCTGTTTCAGATCAACAGCCTGTGCACTCCTCCGTCGGCTCTCAAGCTCGCCCTTCTCCTCCTCTCTCTCAAGTTTGAGGATTTTCATTTCCTTTTGGAGAGTGTCTAAGGCCTTCTTAGTGCTGAGCAACTCACTACCCTTCATCACCATATCTCTATCCTTCTTCTCAATTTCCTCCTTCAACTCCTTTACCTTCTTTTCTAATTTCTCCTTTTCCTTGCCAACTGTCACAAGCTTGGCATTTACCCCCCTCAAGTGATTCCTTTCGGCGTCAAGCGAGCCCTTGAGTTCGGCGTCAAGCTTGGCATTTACCCCCCTCAAGTGATTCCTTTCGGCGTCAAACGAGCCCTTGAGGGGTTCGAATCATATTGTACTCATTTTTTATATTTTTTTTGCTATTTTTTTTGATAAATAACAACAAAGCATACAACAACGGTTAAAAGAAAATGTTGTTATAAATTACGACAACAATAAACGACAACACTTTTATACACTGTTGTGAAATTTATATACAACAACAATGTACAACAACGGTTCATAAAACACTGTTGTCTATGAGCGTACTCTGTCGTTCAATAGACAACAGTTTTTAAAACGACAACACTTTTTAGGGATATAACAACAGCAAAAACACGGAACCGTTGTCGTAGATGTGTTGTCTATGTGCATTTTTGTAGTAGTGCTAGCACTTTGATGATAAGAGGCATGGGCTTTGCAAGCTCTGCAAGGGTGAAGACCTTCCGCCTGAATTTTTCGTCATAAGCACTTAGGAAGTTGCTGAGCGCGTTGATCCTTGAGCATTCGTTCTGAAGTGGCACTACTTCCCAGTAGTAGTACGCTTTGATGAACTTCTCTTTGTAGTATAGCCACCGCTCAAGCAGATCGTCGGGAATGAACTGCTCGATTTCTCGGGCATCAGGATGCTCATTCCTGCGCACAATCAATTCCTCTTCTGATCGGCTGGACATCTCAGTCATGATTGCATTGAATTTCGCGCTTATCTCAGAGTTCCACTTCGGGAGCATATCAGTCAGTCGCCTCCGGATATATTGTTGCTCTTCTCTGCGCGGGTAGCGACCGGAATCAATCATCTCCCTTGTGGTCTCGTAGCAAGCGTCCATCCAGGCTTGCTTCACACATGCATCAGACTCTTCAGGCAGGAATGGAATGAAGGCGCTTCGAGTAAGGGCAGACTGGATGAGTCTCACTTCATTGAAGTGTTCCTCGATCCGACCCTCGATGATCTCAAGACGCCTTGCCTTGATCTTCCTCTCCTTTTCCACTTCCTCCTTTTTCTCCTCTATTCTCTTCCTTCTCCTCTCCACCTGACCAGCTCGTGAAGTGACTGCCTGCTTGATCTTTCGGCGCTTGGCCTCAGGATCATCATCTCTCGCTTCGGGGGCAGTCCGCTTCAAAGCTTGTTTTGGTGCTGGCGGTGGAGGCATTTCTTCCTTCTTCTTCTCTGCTCCTTTAGAAGGGATGACTACTGGTGCACTTTGTGGGATGATAGTTTGGCTGGACGAAGTGGCTCCACCGGTCGATGAAGTGGCTCCTGCAAAATCAGAAATAAGTGCAAGAGTTGAAGCGGCCAGAGGTGAAGCGGGCGCTTGGAAAGCAGTAAGAGCCTTCAGAGTTTTCAGCTCAAAATCCTTCTCCATCTGTCGTGCCAGGGCTTCATCTGCCGCGATTTGCTGTTCCCTTTGCTCCTTGGTAAGCACAACGACAGGAGGATGAACACCAATCGAAGAGCCAAGTATTTTCTCTTCAGTTGGCCTGCGGGGTTCTTCGGGCTTCTTAGCGAGTTCTTCTTCTGTGAGCTTTTCCTTGCCCTTCTTTGCACGCTTTGCCCTTGCTTCATCATCCAACTCCTCCTCTTCAGCACCTCCGATTCCACTGCTTCCCCCTTCAATCATTCTTTCTACTCCAACACCACTACTTCCTACTCCTCCATCTCCACCTTGTAGCTCCAGAGTCTCAACTCTTTTCTGTACACTACCTTCCCCCTTTTTGGCATCATCACTTCCGGGGGTTGGGATGATTGATTTTCCAGTGATTGTTTTGTGCATGTTATTCACAGCATCGAAGACGGCATGCAGCATCCGTTCAGTTTTGTCTGCGAAGGTATGCTCCTGGGCGAGCACCAACTGTGCAGTTTTGATACTGATTTCCTCGAGTAAATAACTGCACTGTTTCTCCCTCTCCTTTACTGAGAGCATCAAACTCTCCAGTGTCTCCACCTCTTTGAAGCGAGCGTCCAGCTCCGCTTCAATCTCCTTCCTGATTTTCTTTGCCTCTTCTTGCACCGTGAAGTCCAAGTGAGTCTTGGAAGCTTCAAGTTCTGCTTTCATGGATGCAAGCCTCTGTTCTCTCCTATTCAGTGAGACATGGAATTGGGCATCAACAGTTATCCTTACGGCAAAGGTTTCTGCTAGTTTTTGCACTTCTGCGAGAGTGATGCTCAACTCGGTCTGTTTCAGATCAACAGCCTGTGCACTCCTCCGTCGGCTCTCAAGCTCGCCCTTCTCCTCCTCTCTCTCAAGTTTGAGGATTTTCATTTCCTTTTGGAGAGTGTCTAAGGCCTTCTTAGTGCTGAGCAACTCACTACCCTTCATCACCATATCTCTATCCTTCTTCTCAATTTCCTCCTTCAACTCCTTTACCTTCTTTTCTAATTTCTCCTTTTCCTTGCCAACTGTCACAAGCTTGGCATTTACCCCCCTCAAGTGATTCCTTTCGGCGTCAAGCGAGCCCTTGAGTTCGGTGATATTTTTCGCCTGGTCTCCCACCAGCTTAGCTTGCTCCTCCAACGCCTTCTCCTTTTCTTCCAACAACTTCGCTTTCTCCTCAACCCTTCCCTCCAATTCTCCCTTCTTTCTGTCAAAATCTTCTCTAAGATTCTTGACCTCCTCTATCTTCTTCTCCATCTCTACATTCCTCCTGGTGATCTCACTCTGCAAGCTTGAGATCTCCGCATCCTTCACCTCCACCTCCTCCGCATGCTCTCTCATCAACCGCCTCTCATGAATGGTTGGCACATGCTCGGGGACTGAAGCATCTGGGTAGGCATGCTTCACCTTAGCGTCCAATTTGTCTCAGAAGCTGGTCCCGATGAGAAATGCGTGGAAGCCATTCTCACCGATGAAGTCGAGTAGCTTCCCTTCCATTTGAATGAGATCTTCCTCTGAGAAGGCCTCTAGGAGTCTAAAGAGCTTGTAGTACTCAGTACCGCGGTAGGTGATATATGTGAGAAAATCGACGGTTCTGAGTGAAGAACTCGTCGGACATTGGCACGGAGGAGTATCGGTCCTTGATGGTCTCTGCAGCCTGCTCTCTGTCTCTCGCATATCTTTCGAGAGCTTCTATTTCTGCAGGGGCCTTGGAGAGTTGGAATCAGGGAATGATGGTTGTTTGGGCGGTATCGGCTGTAGCTGCCGATGAGGTGGGTGATTGGGATGATGAAGAGGTTTGGGAGGTTTCTGTTATTTCGATGGGTTCGGGTTGCGGTGGATTTTGCTGGGTTTGGGTAGGTTGGAATGTAGAGAATGCGGCTGTTGGGTCGGTGCTGAGAAGTGGGATCTTGGGTAGGTGGAATGAAGAACTTGATTCTTCTTCGTGTGGAGAGAGCGGGGACTTCTGGGTATGTGGTTGGGCTGATGATGAGGCTTGAGGTTCTGGTGGTTGGGTTGTTTGTGTTTGTGTTTGTGGTGGGGGAGTTTGGACTTTGATGGGTGATGGCTGGGGTTGGGCAACACTTGATGAATCCACTAGATGACATTGCTTGGAGCTTTTTGATACCACCTATGTTGAATATCACTCCACTTGTTGGATACTTCATCTTCTTGGCATTCATCTTCATGGCATTCATCTTCCTCTACGAAATAGAGAGTCCTCCATCGAAGTGAATGGGGGAGAGAATGAATATAGTACACAAGCTTACTACAACCTAGAGGGGAGCTTCACGTAAGTGTAAATATTCACGACGAATGGGGGATGAGTACAAGTCCTTATCTCAGAGCAGAATAGGACAGGATGACAATGAGAATGCTCTGACAAGACAATCTCGTATTTTATGCAGAAGCATGTCACCAGCCCTGCAACCTTTTGAAGAAAAAGGTAACCCTTCAAGCTTCCTCCTACAAGCTACAGAATGAACTTGCAATCGACTCGCTTGACCCAGAATAGGGTTAATTGAAGCGATGCAAAATTCAAAGTGGGGGAGGAATGAATAGACATCCGGCAGCTCAACCCAATAAAGAGTGAGTAAGGAATGGATGTTTATCCACGATGAAGGAGATGAGAAGGCTTGCTCCTCTTCGGCAGAAAGATGGGAAGAGGACACAAGGTCTAGGTGCCAGCTCTGCCTAAGCTTTCACCATTTTTACGTGGGAAGGCCCGATACAAGACCCCACAACCATTACTAGAAACGACACTTGCGAGTGTTTATACCCACTCGCTAGGAATCCTAGGCTAGGTAGCAGCTTTCCTTGCTCGCTTTGGAAGTAGCTTGCTCCGAGAGCAAACAATAGTTCCCCCTTAACCAATGGCTTAACAATTCCTATAAGCGGGTAGGGAACGTCTTCCAACACTCCACCTTTCTCCACCTTATTTCTCCTTCTTCAAGCGAGTGGAATTTTGAAGTGACTCGCTTGAGTTGGTGAAGATCCTAAGCGAGTGACGCTCAAAGAACAAGCGACCACTCCTTCGTGCATCCTGGATCTAGCATTCTTCACCAGGGTCTAACAACCCTAATTCCATGCATAGCTGATTGAAACGAGACTCAGCTAGAGGCTTGGTGAGGATATCTGCTCGCTGGAGATCGGTATGAATTTTCTCAAGCTTGATATCCTTCTTTTCGACATGATCACGAATGAAGTGATGTCGGATTTCCACGTGCTTGCATCTGGTGTGAAGCACTGGATTTTGCGAGATGCAGATCGCACTGTTGTTGTCGCAGAATATAGGAATTTCATTTGCTTCAACTCTGTAGTCCTTCAACTACTGACGAAGCCATAGAATTTGAGAACAGCAGCTTCCAGCAGCCATATATTCGGCTTTAGTCGTTGAAGTAGCTACACTCGTCTGGTTCTTTGAAAACCATGAGATCATCTTGCTTCCCAAGAACTGACAAGTGCCCGAAGTTGATTTCCTATCAATTCGGCACCCTCCATAGTCAGCATCTGAATATCCAGTGAGCTCCAAATTGTCCTCCGTTGGATACCACAGCCCCATGTTGACAATGCCCTTCAAATATCGAAGAATTCTTTTGGCAGCTTCAAGATGGTTGTGCTTGGGATTGCTTTGGAAGCGAGCACATACTCCAACAGCAAAAGCTATATCCGGCCTACTTGCAGTGAGATATAGAAGGGATCCGATCAAAGCTCGGTAGTCTGTAGCATCCACAGACTTCCCATCTAGGTCTGGCTCCATCTTCCAGTTCGTGTTCATTGGAATCTTCACAGCTTTGGCATGCTGAACACCGAACTTGGCAAGCATATCTCGAGTATACTTAGCTTGATTGATGAAGATTCCATCATCCTGCTGCTTCACTTGAAGACCTAGAAAGCAGCTCATCAAGTCAATCATCGACATCTCATATTTGGTCTTCATAAGCTCTCCAAACTTCTCGCTAAGCGACTGGTTTGGCGATCCAAATATGATGTCATCAACATAGATCTGGACCCATAGCATGTCTTCTCCATGATTGATGGTGAATAAGGTTCGATCTATCTTTCCTTTGTGGAATCCATTATCCACTAGGAATTGGGATAGGGTATCATACCAAGCTCTGGGAGCTTGCTTCAACCCATATAGGGCTTTCTTCAAGCGATACACCTTATCTCCTTGCTCGAAACCCGGTGGCTGCTCCACAACACTTCTTCCTTCAATTCACCATTGAGGAACGCGCTCTTCACATCCATCTGATAGACTTTGAATTTCTTGGCCACAGCATATGCTAGAAATAGTCTGATCGCTTCGAGCCGTGCCACTGGAGCGAAGGTCTCATCAAAATCGATTCCTTCCTATTGGCAGTAGCCCTTAGCGACGAGTCGCGCCTTGTTCCTCACAACGTTGTGGTCCTCGTCTGTCTTGTTCTTGAACACCCACTTGGTGCCAATAACATGCTGGAATTTGGGACGATCCACGAGGTACCATACGTCGTTCCTAGTGAACTGATTCAGCTCTTCTTGCATGGCGATCACCCAATTGGAATCAGCTAGGGCTTCCTCCACGCTTGATGGCTCAATGTCTGAGAGAAGCAACTGAACATTGCACTTTCTCCAAACACTTGACTTCTGGTCACTACACCCTTGGATGGATCTCCAATGATTCGACTTGGTGAGTGATCCTTAAGCCATGCACGCTTGGATCCGCCAGCTTCATCTTCATCTTCTTCCTGGCCGCTCGCTTCACCATCTGAAACGACTGGATTGGGTGCTTGGCCAGCACTCACTTCGTGGATCTTGGGGGCAGCTTCATCTTTTCCTTGGACAATCGGCTCGCTTGAGTCCTTGACTTCTTCATCATCCTCAAGCATGTCCCAAGTTAATGAATTGATGGGTTCCTCGCTTGTCTTTCTTTCCTTGGATTGAACGTGTTCCTGTGGAAGACTCAAGGAAGATTCATCAAATACGACATGGGGTGATTCCTCCACAATTAGGATTTTACAATTGAACACCCTGTAAGCTTTGCTTGATGTAGAATATCCTAAGAATATTCCTTCATCAGCTTTGCTTTCAAAGGCTTTCAACTGTGACTTCCCATTATCATGGATGAAGATCCTACAACCAAAAATATGGAAATAAGATATGTTAGGAATTCTTCCTGTCCATATTTCATATGGTGTTTTGTCGTGCCATTGGCAGAGAAGCGTTCGATTCTGTGTGTAGCATGCTGTATTGGCAGCTTTAGCCCAATACTTCATTGGAAGCTTCGAGTCTGCAATCATGGTTCGAACGGCTTCTTTGATAATTTGATTCCTTCTTTCAGCAACTCCATTCTGCTGAGGTGTACGTGCTGAGGAAGTCTGATGTGCTATGCCATGCTCCGTGCAGTAAGCTTCAATGGTAGAGTTCAGGAACTCTGTGCCTTTGTCGGAGCGGATGGTGACAATCGCTTGATTCTTTTCCACAGCTAGTCGTTTGAGCAGTTGTGGTAGCTTGGTCAGTGTCTCCTTCTTGCTGAAGAGAAATTCAACCCAAGTGTAGCGAGAGAAGTCGTCGACTACAACTAGAGTGTACTTCCTTCCATTCACACTAACTGGAGTGACTGGACCAAACAGATCCATATGAAGCAGCTCGAGCACTCGCTTGGATGAAGCTTCTTCAAGACTGGCGAAGTGCTTCTTCGCCTGCTTCCCTCGTTGGCATGGTGAGCATGGATGGTCTTTGACAAAGACTTCTGATTGGTGTGTAAATGTTAGGATTTTCGTAGTGTTTTCGAGTCCGTTTCATTATGTTTTGCGTCTCTTTCGTTTGTATTTTGCTATGATTTGGTTGTTTGGAGTTTGGTTCGTGTAGGATCGTTAGGTGGAAGAAACGGAAGGAAACGGCTTGAAAAAGGCGAAGAATTGAGGAAATATCAAGTTTGGAACGAGCACGACGCTGGACGATCGTCCAAGGCTCTGGACGACCGTCCAGAGTACTCTGGACGAGCGCGCTGATGCTGTGGACGAGCGTCCAGAGTAGAAATTGAAGAAGCGAGCGAGTGCGACGTTGGACGAGCGTCCAACGTACGTTGGACGACCGTCCAACGCTCCGGCCAGCTATCCTTTCCTTATTTATCTAGGTTTTTACCTAGTATATATATATCATCCTTGTACACGAATTGGTAACCCTTTTACATTAGTTTTAGCTTAGTTTACAGCATTCAAATACTCTAGATTAGCTTTCTATTGTTCGGATCCGGATTCGTAGTTCGTTTAATTCAAGACTTCGTTTATTTAATTCAAGTTCTTCGTCTTCGTTTAATTCGCGTAAGTTCTTTTATTGCTTTCGTTTATTTGCTTTAATTGCTTTGCTTTAGTTTTAGATTCGTTCTTTTAATTGCTTCGTTTAATTTGCTTAGTTTTAATTTCGTTCTTTCGATTTCTAGTTTAAAGTTTAGATTCGTTTTTCTAGATTCGATTCTCTCGTTTTTCAAAGCTTTCATAGTTAGATTAATTAGCCTTTTAATTTCCAGATTTTATTCATCATGTCTAGAGTAGTTTATGCTTTCTTTATTGCTTTCTTTTCGATTATTGCCTAGGTAGATTTATTGCTTTCTTTTAGTTTAATTCATAGATTTATTTCTTGAGTTCTAGATTAGATTTATTTGCTTTGATTTAATTGCTTTGATTTATTTTATTTGCCTAGGATTTAAAACAAAAACCCCAAAATATTCTTTACTTGCTTTCTTAGATTAGGTTTTACTACATAATTAATTGCCCTGTTAAGTTTTCCTTGAGATTCGATACTTAGGTTTTACTTGCTAGTGCTACGATAGATTTCGTCTATTGCGAACACTTTTTGGTGAAACAAATTTTGGCGCCGTTGCCGGGGAACACTTTAGGCGATTTATTGTGTAGTATTTTTATTTGTTTTATTTTTATTTGTGTTTCTTCGATTTTCTTGTTTCTTCCACTCGGTGCGTTTAACCCGTTTGTTGAGTGTTGTTTATGCATGGTCGCCGAAGTCTTCAAAGGAATTTAGCGCCCTACTTCGACAACATCCATCAAAGGAAAGCGATCTTAGCCGCGAAGGAGAAGGAGGAGATCGATTCTCAAGACTTTGGTTTAGTCTTGTTGTTTGCAGAGCCCGAAGCCATGGCAGCTAGAGTCATGGGCGATTTTGCTCGCCCCACATTCACAGCCACCACTTCGGCGATTGTCCTGACGGAAGCGGTCAGGAATCATGAGCTTAAACCTCACCACATGGCGTTGCTCCCATCCTACCACAGGCTGCCCAACGAGGACGCTTTGACATTCATCCGAGAGTTTTGCACGGTGGTGCAAACTTTCCCACACGCGGGACTCACGGAGGACAACTTGAAGATGAAGTGCTTCCCGTACACCCTCAAGGATCGAGCAAAGTCATGGTATTTTTCTCTCCCGGCCAACTCTCTCACCACATGGAATGCGGTGTGTGAGAAATTCATGCTCAAGTACTACCCAAACCGCAAGACGCAAGAGGTGCGGTCAAAGATTATGAATTTCTCTCAAGACAACGATGAGCCGTTTCACGAAGCATGGGAGAGGTTCCAAGAGCTACTGCAACAATGCCCTCATCATCAAATGGCACCGGAGTTGCTTTGGCAATATTTCTACGACGCCCTCAACCAAACTTGCCAATTCATGGTGGATAGTTCGGCCGGAGGCAACATAGCGGTCAAGACGGCTGAAGAGTTGAAGGATATATTCGAGACGCTTGCTGCGAGTTCTCAACAAAAATCAGCTAGACCGAGGAAAGTGGAGGCAAGTGCAATTTCGATGAGCCCCGACTTGAAGAAGCAAATTGCCGACATGTATAGGGATCTCGAGAATTTGAAGGTTAAGCAAAATGCACCGGCCCCGAAGGAGGAAGAGAGGAAGCCCGATCAATGCGAGATTTGTGGAGAGCTTGGACACATCAAGGAGGTGTGGTCACAACATGGGGGAGTTTCAATACGAAGGAGGAGCCGAGGTCTACGCCGCTCAAGGATACCCACCTCAAGTACCACATCAAGGATACCAAGGGGGATACAATGGACGCTACCAAAATCCGAGGCCGACACAAGGGCAATGTAACCCCCCTACCTATCTGAATAGGCGTCCTCCACCATATAATAACACCTATCCTCCTCCACCAAATCCCTACTACCCTTCTCCACCATATTATCCACCTCCTCAATACCCTCCAAATCCATATTATCCACCACCTCCATACTACCCACCTCAACCTACTCCTAACCCACCACCACCATACTCAAATTCTCGTCCTCAAGGACCTCCACAAAAGCCTCCCGCTGATGAGGATCGTTTCCATGCACTTGATGCAAACATAAAGCGGCTCGAGACGGCAATTGGCCAAATTTCCAGTTCCATGCACTTGATGCAACAACCGGGGCGAATTCCGAGCCAAGGGATTCAACCACAACAAGCCAACGAGGTGCAATATCCTCCATATGTTCCTCCCGTTCCACCTCACCAAGCTCATGCAATCACGGTGTTACAACGCAATGGTGTCACAAGGTCGCCCCAAAGGTGTTCAAGTGATAGGAGGAGCCCGAGCGAGCAGTGGAGCAACGGCAAAAATGACGCAGCACAGCACTCTGGACGGGCGTCCAGCGTCTCTGGATGACCGTCCAACGTTGGACGATCGCCCACAGTCACGCCAGCCCCTGGACGAGCGCCATAAATTGTCCCAGCGAAGCCCGCGCTGGACGGGCGTCCAACGTACGTTGGACGACCGTCCAACGCTGAAAAGGAGCCAAACGCGAAGCCTACCTTGGGCGAGCGTCCAGCCAACATTGGACGACCGTCCAACGCCCAGAACGCACGCACGGAGCCCGAGGAAGCTGAGAAAGAGTCCCGACTTTTCCACAAGACGTCCAACCCTTATGTTCCCCCTATTCCTTTTCCAAGTCGTGTGAAGAACAAGACGCTCAACCTGTATGTTCCACCTATTCGGAGTGTCGTGAAGAAGGAGAAGAAGGATATCGAGCCTATCAACTCGTTTCCAAAAAGAGGAGATCCGGGAGGTTTCGATTTGAGCATTGTTTTGGATGGTGGAGAGACCGTCTCGGGATTGATGGATTTAGGAGCTGCGGTAAATTTAATGCCGCATTCTATTTTCGAGAAGATTAACTCAAGAGTCCTTCAACCTACTGACATGCGCATTGAGCTAGCAGACGGCACCGTGAGAAATCCATTGGGAGTTGTGGAAGATGTTACTGTCCTTGTTGGTGGACTTCGAGTCGTTACCGACTTTGTTGTGCTTCACGAGGGCCAAGGAGCGAAGAGCGCAACCGGTCATCTACTCTTGTTGGGACAACCGTTTATGGCCACCACTCGAGCTCGGATTGATGTAGGTACCGGTACATTGAGCATGGCCAGCGAAGGAGGTTCGGTAACGTTTTCGGTTTTTGGAAATTCACATTCTATTCCTAGTTCCTCTCTTCATTCTTGCTCTTTTGTTAAGTTTGCTAACCCTCTTGTTGAGGTAAATGGTTGTGAGATTTCTGACAGGGTAGCAACTCTTGAAGAATTCCTTGACGAAGAAGAGGATGACGAGTTCTTTAGTTGTGTGGATGAAGATGAGGACATTATCGAGGAATTTCTACAGAATTTGGAGGAGGTTGATGAGGTGGAAGAGGAAAGATCGACACTTGCGCCGAATGAAGAAGAGGACATAATCGAAGAATTTCTACGGAATTTGGAGGAGGTCGATGAAGTGGAAGAGAAAAGCTCGACGCATGCATCGAATGAGGAAGTGATCATTAACTCTTTTCTTTCTAACCTCACCATTTGTGAAACATCTTTCCTTGTAGAGTTTAACTCGAAGATGCTTGAGGAGAAGTTCGAGCTAAGTGTGGGGGAGTCGAGAGTTGATGATGACCACGCTTTGGATCGTCGAGATTGTTCGAGAAGGGAGTATGAGTGTATCGCAAGGAGCATCAAGACGTCGCTTGGTGCTACGGGCTTAGGTTGATCATATCCTTCGTCAAGCTAATGACGTTAAATAAGCGCTTGGTGGGAGGCAACCCACTTTGTTTATTTTATTTTTTTTTTAGAGTAGGATCTATTTTCTTTATTTTTGTAGTTTTTCGTTTGTTTTTCTTTTAGATGTTTGTGCAGGGAATGGTTCTTAAGGATTGCAATGGCACAGAAGGCTTCGAGAGGGAGAAAAATGGAGAATTTGAGCACAATTCCGCGAGGGCCGCTTTGGACGGGCGTCCAGCGCACGCTGGGCGACCGTCCAGCGCATTTTATACGAGTTTTCAAAATCTCAGCGAGGGTCGTGTTGGACGAGCGTCCAACGTAATTCAGCCCTTCAATTTTCTGCGAACGCCGCGCTGGACGGGCGTCCAACGTACGTTGGACGAGCGTCCAGCGCAAGACGGGCCCCAATTCGATTTTGAATCTGATTTTTCCCTAGGTTTTACTTAACCCTTTTTCCTCTCCCTCTCTTTCTCACGAATTCTCTCTAAGTTTGCAGATAAACCTATCCTAGCAGCCGTCGTCGTTCGCAATTTCGCCGCCGCCGTCGATTCCGTCACCGCCGCCGCTGTGAGTCGCCGTCGCTGCCGCCGTTCTGCCGCCGTTTTCCAGTCGCCATTCCGAACGCCAGCACAGCCGCCCGCCGTCGCAGCCGCTTGTCCTCCCCTTCGTTCGCCGTCGGCTGTCGACGAGCCCTCGCCCAGCGCCCAAATTCACCTTGGACGAGCGTCCAAGGAGTTGTGGAAGAGCGTCCAACCCGGCTGCTGTCCAAATTTGTTTTCGGCCCGTTCCGGTCCATTTTCGCCGTCAATTTACCCCGTCTCATTCCCGTTTCATCCCATTCACTACCATGGTTCGTGGAGAGCTCGGAGAAGCCCGCCCTCTCACCGATGCACGCATTCCCTTGCATCGCCGCCCCGACTACCACCCGTTCGGAGTTTCTCCAGAGCTCTATGGCCGTCAACAGCACGTTCCCTTCCCGATTGAGAGATTTGAGACCACAAATTTTTATGGCCGTCTACGAGGTAAGGATATTCGACCTCCTAGGCACTACAATATGGATTTTCTTCGTCGTTTACCTATGTGGGATACACTTAGAGGATACATAGATTGTTTAGGGCTTATGCGCTTAATAACCCATGCTTGGGAAGGTCATGAGAGTCTTTGCATTGAAATGTGTTCTAGTTTTCGGTTAGAACGTAATGCGGAAAATGAGCTTTGCATGTATGCTACTTTTCGGGGTGAGTTGTGGGAAATTCCTAGGCGAGTGATGCATGAAGCATTTGGTTTTCATTTGGGTGATGGTTTGTCTGAGTTCATGCCGTCTGATTTCAATGTGTCTAATGCTTGGTTTGCGATGGCGGGTGTTACTAATTATAAAGCTTCTGGGGTGCCGAGTGCTTTTATCAAAGATCATGCTTTATTAATTCTTCATCGTTTTCTGTCTTGCATGATTACTGGTAAGAAAGAGCATAATAAGGTGAATGCGTTAGAAATTTATTTGCTCCATTGTGCTTCTAACAATATTAGGGTGTGTATGGCTCCATTTATATGGTCCCAACTTACTAATGTGCAAACCAAGAGTGGAG
Organism: Thymus quinquecostatus; assembly: GCA_024222315.1. Lineage (NCBI taxonomy): Eukaryota > Viridiplantae > Streptophyta > Magnoliopsida > Lamiales > Lamiaceae > Thymus > Thymus quinquecostatus. The sequence goes on along the minus strand of CM044173.1, from coordinate 17,828,480 downwards.
CACACCCTACTTTGAGTTATGTGGCTATAGGTTTGGCACGCCATTTGCGAGTGGATATTTCTCAAAGCGCCGGCTTAACTCGAAGCAAGGAGATTACCCTCAACGAGCTTATCAACGCTCATCTCATGCGAGGGGCGACCGAGTTCGTTCCCGTTCGGGAGAGAGCGTCTGTTATTGCCTATCATGCAGCTCGTCGTCACCATGGTCTCCCAAGTCAAGAGTCGGGGGATGAGGAGGAGGAATATGAGGACGGAGACGATGATGAGGAACAAGAAGATGATGAGGAACACAACGAGGACGAAGAAGAGGATGGAGACGAGGAGGAGCAGCAGCATGTCCCGGACGACAACGAGCGTTTGATTCACTACTACACTAGGAGAGATCGTGTCCGGGCTCGTCAGAATATGGAGGCCGAGGTTCCCCCTTATTGGGCCGACTTTAGGACCGATTTTACACAATTCCAAGAGAATGTGTTTAATCGGTTCGATGATTTGTCGACCCAAGTGACGGGGTTGAATAGTCGGGTGTCCCACATGGAGAGTCACTTGACTCTTTTTACCGACTTCTCGGTGGCCTCTACCTCTACCTCTACTCCACCGGACCCGAACGACCCTCGTTGGTGGTCTCCTTACGATCCCCGATGGAATGATCCACGTTTCCGTGGTTTCTTCAACCCATAGCATGTTTGTGTCTTATATTTCTGTTTGAGTCTTTTATTGTTTTCTTTTTATTTTGTTCGATTTTACGCTTTGGTATTTGTGTTTTTTTGTTTTGTAGGTGATACTTGGAGTCTCTCGAGATTTTGAGTATTTGTGTTCGTCATATTGCGATAAGTTCTCTTTATCCCTTTCCTTTTTATTTTCTCGCAATGGGGACATTGCTTAATTTTAAGTGTGGGGGGGGGGGGGGGGGGGGGGGGGGGGGGGTCTTTGAACTTTTGGCATGTAGTTTTTAATTTTGTTGAGTCATTAGGTGTTAATTGAGTCAAGTAAGCATGTGATGATAGTATTGTGGACTTGGCCAATGATAGAGAATTGTTGATTTTTGGGAAAATTCATGATCTTTATTATGCATGGAACCTTGGCGAAGCGACGCATTTTATTTGATGAATTTGATGTATGCTATGATGTCGGGAACTAGTTAGTTTGAACCCGTGAGATTTGAGCTATTTGTGCATATTTATGCCTATTCTTTGATTGAGTGATCGTGCATGCTTCATTGTTTCTAGAACTTGCCTTGTTTCTCCATCAAGACCTTAGTATATTTACGAACTAGGAGATGATCTTAGGCCATTCTTTCGTAGCCACATGATTCCTATACACTAACCTTGTTCATAATCCTTTGTTTACCCCTTTTGAGCCTTTATTAGCCGTTCTTTGTGAAACCGGATGATAGGAGGTTTGGATTATTATGGGTATCCTTAGTTGTAGTTGGTGATATGGAAGGAGATAATTGAAAAGTATTTGTTGTGGTGTAGAAGGAGAGAAAGAAAAGAAATTTTAGATGCTTTTTTAAGTGTAGTTAGCTATCCCTATAAGCTTAGAAAAAAAAAAAAAAAGAAAAAAAAAAAAAAGAGATAAGAAAAAAAAAATAGAGCCTTTGTTCAAATTAGAAAGAACATGTATTAGTTGAGCTCTAGAGAAAAAAAAGAAAAAAAAAAAAAAAAAAAAAAAAAGAAAAAGAAAAAAATAAGCATAAGGGGATAGTTAGCTTTGATTTGTATAGTTTAGCATCTTTGAGTTTGTAATTGGTGTGTTGGAGGGTAGAAGATGGAGATTAAAATCCATACTTTGGTTGGAGTTGAAAAAGAGGTTGATGATTTAGAGCATTTTGAGTCACTTAGCCTATATATTCCCTACCTTAACCAATGTCCCTACATTACAAGCTTATACAAAGACCTTTTTGATCTTAGTTTGTAAGTATTACATTAGGTGGAGATGTTGAGATTGAAGGCAAGCTTATGGTAAACATGTTGCATTGCATTGATGTTGAGTGAACCTTCTTGATGTGCATTATATTACATCTTTTCTTTGAGAGAGTTGAGTGTTCACTTTCATATACAAAATTTCACATGTTTGGGAGTGTTCTTTGATGGATTATCATACTTTGAATTAGTTGAGTAGATTGTGTTGATTGATGCTAAGGTTGTGTGCATAGTTTTGATCATGAACATGAGAGTTGTTTTTGAAAAGCATTGAGGCCAATATAGTTCACGATACTTGAGTCTATTGTTTGTGTTGTTTTGCTTGAGGACAAGCAAAGGCCTAAGTGTGGGGGAGTTTGATTGGTGTGTAAATGTTAGGATTTTCGTAGTGTTTTCGAGTCCGTTTCATTATGTTTTGCGTCTCTTTCGTTTGTATTTTGCTATGATTTGGTTGTTTGGAGTTTGGTTCGTGTAGGATCGTTAGGTGGAAGAAACGGAAGGAAACGGCTCGAAAAAGGCGAAGAATTGAGGAAATATCAAGTTTGGAACGAGCACGACGCTGGACGATCGTCCAAGGCTCTGGACGACCGTCCAGAGTACTCTGGACGAGCGCGCTGATGCTGTGGACGAGCGTCCAGAGTAGAAATTGAAGAAGCGAGCGAGTGCGACGTTGGACGAGCGTCCAACGTACGTTGGACGACCGTCCAACGCTCCGGCCAGCTATCCTTTCCTTATTTATCTAGGTTTTTACCTAGTATATATATATCATCCTTGTACACGAATTGGTAACCCTTTTACATTAGTTTTAGCTTAGTTTACAGCATTCAAATACTCTAGATTAGCTTTCTATTGTTCGGATCCGGATTCGTAGTTCGTTTAATTCTATTTAATTCAAGTTCTTCGTCTTCGTTTAATTCGCGTAAGTTCTTTTATTGCTTTCGTTTATTTGCTTTAATTGCTTTGCTTTAGTTTTAGATTCGTTCTTTTAATTGCTTCGTTTAATTTGCTTAGTTTTAATTTCGTTCTTTCGATTTCTAGTTTAAAGTTTAGATTCGTTTTTCTAGATTCGATTCTCTCGTTTTTCAAAGCTTTCATAGTTAGATTAATTAGCCTTTTAATTTCCAGATTTTATTCATCATGTCTAGAGTAGTTTATGCTTTCTTTATTGCTTTCTTTTCGATTATTGCCTAGGTAGATTTATTGCTTTCTTTTAGTTTAATTCATAGATTTATTTCTTGAGTTCTAGATTAGATTTATTTGCTTTGATTTAATTGCTTTGATTTATTTTATTTGCCTAGGATTTAAAACAAAAACCCCAAAATATTCTTTACTTGCTTTCTTAGATTAGGTTTTACTACATAATTAATTGCCCTGTTAAGTTTTGAGATTCGATACTTAGGTTTTACTTGCTAGTGCTACGATAGATTTCGTCTATTGCGAACACTTTTTGGTGAAACAACTTCATTTGGTATGCCTTGCACCAAACCTTTTCGAGCTAAGAGATTTATAGCTTTGAAGTTGAGATGGTTCAAGCGACAGTGCCATAGCCATCCTATCTCTGTAGCGCTCCTTGCGACTAAGCACGTCTCCTCTTTGCAGCTGTCCCACTGTGCTATGTAGACGTTCCTTTGTCTAATTCCAGTGAGCACAATTTGGGACGTGAGCTTGCTTTTCACAATGCACTTATTGGAAATAAATTCCACCTTGTATCCTTTATAACAGAATTGTGAAATGGATAGCAAGTTGTGCTTAAGTCCTTCCACATAGGAGACTTCTTCTATTGTGAGCTTTCCAATCTTCAGTGCGCCATATCCTTTGGTGCTTCCTCGAGAGTTGTCACCAAAAGTAACGTGTGGACCCTTCGTCTCTATGTAGTCATGAAGTAGAGCTCTCATGCCGGTCATGTGTCTTGAACAGCCACTGTCCAAGTACCAGATTTGTTGACCCTCACTTGGCATGGGATCCACGGCGCTCACCTGCATTTAGACAGATTGGTACCCAAATCAGTTTGGGTCGTTGCATGTTAGTTCCCTTAGGTACCCACACTTGCTTCACTCTCTTTTGAGAGGTAGCTTGTGTCTTGAGTTTCTCGACCTTTGAAAACTGTGAGTTCTGCCTTAAAGCAGCTTCACACGTGCAGCAGTGTGTGCAAGAGGGGTAGCGGCTCGCTTGAGGCATACCTATGCTCTTACCATTTTACTTGTATCCTGAAGCGACTCGCTTCGGATTAGCTACAGGCTTAGAGACTGACTTAGGTTTTACAGTCTGTCGAAGCGGCTCGCTTGGTTTCCTCGAAGCGGTCAAACTAGGGTTTTGACCCCGACTCGCTTGAGAAACCTTGGAAGTTTGAAGCGACCTCCTTGGTGCTTTGAATTCTTCCCCCTCGACGTTAGTCCGGTTGGACCATCTCCAGTCCGGATAACGTGACACATAGACATTACTCCTTTTCTTGAAAGGGAGATCCTTTGTCTCCGGTGTCTTGGTTTGAGACTTACAAGCTACAACTGGTTTCCCTTTACCTTTAGATTGGTAAGATTTAGCATTGTTAGTGCTAGGGACAGTTGGTCTTTGCTTCCCCTTAGATTCTTCCTTTGAAGATATATACATCTTCATTGGCTTCTTCTTAGGGTTCTCAGCCATTTGGCCTTTATCCTTATTGGTGGTCGCTTTGGAGGCAGTGGGCACATCCAAAGTGACTGATGGTGTCGTGGTTGAAGCACCAACAAAGACAGTCGACTTGGAAGGTCCACCCTCATATCCGAGTCCTCCCTTTCTACCAAAAGGTAGAAACGAGCTCTCTAGTGCCTGCCTAGCATAAGAAGCTTTGTTCAAGTTGGCGACTAGAGCGGACTGGGTTTCATACCTTCCTTCCAAGCTTTGATGTGTAGCGAAGAGATCCTCGAACTTACTAGTCATAGCCCTTAAGTTAAGTTTGACTTGGTCAAGCTCAGTGGCTAGCTTTCGGTTCTCCTTCTCGCTTTGAGACAAAGCTTGTTGCAACACTTCGTAGTCACTTGACAATTTCTTGTGTTTGTCAAGTGACTCACTCCATGTCGAGGAATGAATTTCCTCTTGATTGGTGTGTGCCAGTGTAATTGAAGTGATTGAAGGTTAGAAGAATACCTCCCCAGTTTCTTCGTCGGTGAGCGCCATGAGTCCCAGATCCTCTCCCTCACTTGAGTTAGGATCTGTAAATGCATCGGAGTCGCTTGATAGATCTTCAGTTGAAGCGACCGGCATTTCACTCGCTACGAGCGCTCACCTGGGAGCATCTCTCTTGGCCTTCAGTTCCTCACGTTCTTTGGCACTTAACTTTGGGCAGTCGGATTTGTAGTGGCCCATCTTGTGGCAGTGGTAGCACTCCACATCCATCATGTCGCGTGGAATCGGCTTTGTCGTCTCTTCTCTTTTCCCTTTTCCTTCTTGAGCATCAGTGCTCCTCCCTTTGTACTGCTTGTAGAATCTTTTGTACTTGCCCACTCGAGAGTTCATTTTGTTGAAGTTCTTGGATAAGAACGCAACATGTTCTTCCAGCTCTTCCCTCGTCATCTTGGCTAGCGACTGGTCGCTTGGCCCTTCAGCAGCTTTGAAAGCTACGCCCTTTGATGTCGTGGGAGCTTCATCCTCTTCGTCGAGGTTCATTCGATTTAGATCGAATTCATGAGCTTTGAGTTCAGAGAACAGAATCTCCGGTGTGAGCTTTGATAGATCCTTGGTAGCTAGGTACGGCTCCTTCATTGTCTGCCACTTCTTGTGAGAGCACGAACAATCTTCAGATTCACCTCCTTGTCAGTGAGCTCCTTCCCAAGTGAGTTGAGAGTTGCAGTGATGTTGGTAACTCTCAGCTCGAAGGCGTCGATGGACTCTCCTAGCTTCATTATCAGACTTTCAAACTCCTGCATTTGTACGGCGAGCTTGTTCTCTTTGATCTTGTCCCATCCTTGAGAAATGAGGGCTAGGGTTTCCCACATTTCTTTTGCCGTCGCACACTTCCTGATCCTTGGAAGGTAGGCATCCGACACAGTGCTCTGCATCGTGTGGCGTGCGATCTTATCAAGGTTGGCGATCTTGAAGTCGTTGGCATTGTAGTCGTCCTTTTCTTTTTCGACATACTCTTTCCTAACATGAGCTTCGCGGCCTTCGGCGGCTGGAACGTTCACAGAGATGGCTTTCTTGATTTTGATTGGTCCATCTTCAATGACCTCCCACATCCGGTCATGGATGGAGCACAGGAAGCTCTCAACGCGAAAGCTCCAGATCTCATAGCCTTCAATGGAGAACTGTGGAAGACTAGAAGCATTGTATGTAGACATAGCAAACCTTCAGTAGAGATGCAGTATGCGTGGGTGAGGTTTTGATGCACTTAGGAAAATAGGTTCCGGTTCAGTGAGACAACGTGAAGCGAGTGGGGACTCGCTTCGGATATGCAAAGCAGAGGCTCGAAAGAACCGCTGCTCTGATACCACTTGTTGGTCCCGGTTTGTTATAGGAAAAATACGTAGAGGGGGGGGGGGGGGGGGGTGAATACGTATTTTGAAGTTTTTCAACTTCAAATTCCTTAACTCAGAGTATAAAGTAAAGTGCTCGTAAGAAATACTAAGACCTAGCCGAGAGCCAGATTTAAAGCAATCAAGATTCTCTTGACCTAAGCTTAGAGCTTGATCAAGAGTGAGACTTTACTCTTCGTGCGGAATTCGGTGAGCTAACTCTTTCCTAAGTAATTAAAAATTCCAAGTTATGTTTGTTTAAGTGCAAGTGCAATGAATAATCAAACACACTAAAGAGTTTAGGGTTAGAGAGATACGACACAAGATTTATAGTGGTTCGGAGATATAGCTCCTATGTCCACTTTGTTGCACTCGGCAACGCGTTCTCTTCACTCAAGAACTTGAAGATTACAGGCTCTTCAAAAGCCTGGTCGAGATCTAGCTTCACTCGCTTGGATCTGACGACAGACGCAGTGATTAAGGGTTCACTACAAAACCTAAACAGGACTGGAAGCTTCACTCGCTTCAGTCCGACGACAGGGAGATTGCGGGCTCTCCTTACAGCCTAGCTTCGATCGAGCTTTACACAAACGATGTAAGTGCAAGCTTGGATCTAGACTCTATGATCGAGGCTTCTACAATCGATGAAAGTAGGGCCTTGGATCGAAACAACCTAACGACGACGAACACAAAAACCTAACAACAGAACTTAGGGTTAGGTTTTTGGTATACGACGAACACACTATGAAGAACTCTTTACGGTAGATGCAAAGATGGCTAGAGTTCTTCTTCTAAGCTTGGATATGGAATGGGCTTAGACTCTAAGTGTGAAGGTTGTGAAGACGAGTTTCGATGAGACTGGAACTCGGAGAACACTTGGAACAAAGACTCGAAGAATGCACTAAGGCTGGGAGTGTTTGTTTGCAGTAGGCGCTCGAATGCTCAGGAAGTGTTCTTCTTCTCTTCGTCTTCATCATTCACTATTTATAGGTGGAGGGATGCCGAGATCCATTGCTTGGTTGGTGGCTTTGTCCCTCCTCCTCTCGACAGTACTTGCACAGGCTGGATGCTTTTCAGACGCGCAGTTTTGGCTCTTTTCCGGAAATGGCTAAGATCCAAATTCAACAGTAACTGGAGCGAGCCAGTACTGTTGCGGCGTCCTTGTCGGCCTGGCAGTCAACTCCTCTGCTCCTCTCCGCGTTCGACACATGGAGATCTCGCAATTAATGCGAAGATCTCTAGTTGACTGGAGTTCAAAATCGGAGCGGGAATTGGGCTGTCGCTTTCTGGTAGGTAGTGGCTCGCTTTGCTTTGAAGTTGTAGCGTCCGCTTTGAGTTGAGTCACTTCGTAGTCTTTCTGTAGTGATTCGCTTGGGAAGTAAAGTTCCCTAGTGACCGCCTTGGAAAATGTTGACCGAAGTTGACTCGCTTTGACTTTACACTATAGCGCTCGCTTCGCTTCGCTTTGGCAGACTAGCTTTGAATCTACTGTAGCGCTCGCTTTGCTACGCTATTCTTCGGCACGCTTCACTTCAGCTCGCTAGACTCGCTTCGCTTGGAAAACACACTCAAGCGAGTGGCCTTCACTTGAATTTTCTGCGATCTAAAATCTAAGCAAATTAAAGCCATCCTAACGGAGTAGGCTTAGAAAAATTTCTAATCCTATTATCTACATCAAAAATGGGTCGCTTGGGAACAGAACGCTTTGGGGGTTTTGGGATCAAATAAAAACAACTATTTGACTCACTTCGAAGTGTCCCATCGGAGTTCCCCCTTAACACTTTGTTCTTAACAATTCCCAACACCATCTCTACATTCCTCCTGGTGATCTCACTCTGCAAGCTTGAGATCTCCGCATCCTTCACCTCTATCTCCTCCGCATGCTCTCTCATCAGCCTCCGCTCGAAAATGGTTGGCACATGCTCGGGGACTGAAGCGTCTGGATAGGTTCGCTTCACCTTTGCATCCTGCTTGTCCCAGAAGCTGGTTCCATCGAGAAATGCGTGAAAACCATTCTCGCCGATGATGTCCAGCAGCTTTCCCTCCATCTGAATGAGCTCTTCCTCTTTGAAGGCTTTCAAGAGTCTGAAGACTTTGTAATATTCAGTGCCGCGGTAGGTGATGTAGGTGAGAAAATCGACGGTCTTTGTGAAAAACTCGTCGGACATCGGCACAGAGGAGTAGTGGGTCCTGATTGTCTCTGCAGCCAGCTCTCTATCTCTCGCATATCTTTCGAGAGCTTCCACCTCTGTAGGGACCTTGGAGATTTGAAATTGAGGGATGATAATGGTTTGGGTGGTATCGGCTGTAGCTGCCGATGAGGAAGGGGACTGGGATGATGAGGTTTGGGTTTCAGAGACTTGGATGGGTTCAGTGGGTGGTTGCTGGGATTGGATGGGTTCAAATAGGGTGAATGCAGCAGATGGATCTGTGCTTAGAAGTGGGATAGGGGGTAGTTGAAAAGAAGATGTTGATTCTTCTTCGTGTGGAGAGAGAGGGGATTTCTGGGTATGTGGTTGGGCGGATGATGACGCTTGGGGTTCTGGTGGTTGGGTATGGGTTTGGACAGGGGGTGTCTGTGTTTGAGTTTGTGGTGGGGGAGTTTGGATTTTGATGGGTGAAGGCTGGGGTTGAGTTTCTTCGGCCTCCTCAAGCGGCTGCTCCTCAGCCTCGCTTGACTTGGCCAGCGAAGCGACTAGCTTCAACTTTTTCTTGGGCCGCTTCGGCGCAGCTCGCTTCCCAGATGAAGCGGCTCGCTTGGATTGACTCGCTTCAGCTTGCCTTTCGGCAACTGGTACTCTGCGGGCACTTCAACAATAAGAAGTCCCAAATCGATTGGTATTTTGTTTGACCTCCACAGGTCATGGAACACAGTGTTCTTCTTGTAATCAGCGATATCAGATTCTGCCCACACCTTGTTCGGATAACTTTCCTCTAGTGCGACAGAGAGTCTGGAGAAAAACTTAAGCTTCCCCTTGCGGAGAATCTTATCTGTGCTTCCCTTCACGAACTTGAAATCATCAGCAGCTTCGTGAATCTGGTTGAGAAACCAACCATGCCAGTTAAATTTTGTTCCGGTGAGGCTGTCGACTATGACGGTGGTGGCAAATAGCTTTGTCTCTGAAAGCTGGCCCAAAGTCCCAAGGGTTATTGGATTATTCATACACGAACTTTTTACGAAATTTGCTTTTTCACATGAACAAAAAAAGGATCTTAATTATACATGAACTTTGCTTGTGTTAAAATGTTCACATCCGTTTCAATTTCCCCCAATTTGAAGCTGACATGGCATCCCGGAATTGTCTATGTGGCTTGCTCGGCGGCAAGCAATACGATTTCGTTCGTAATTAATGAAAACTGCGTCGTTTTCACCTAAAACGACGTCGTTTTAGCTTAAAAACATAATTAAAAGGGGGTCGTCAATCAAAATCACAATCCCTAAATGTCACTCTTTATTTTCGGAAGAAACCTTAAATGGTTGCTGCCTCGAAGTAGTGGACAAACTCAACCGGGATGCCATGTCAGCTTCAAATTGGGGGAAATTGAAACGGATGTGAACATTTTAACACAAGCAAAGTTCATGTATAATTAAGATCCTTTTATTGTTCATGTGAAAAAGCAAATTTCGTAAAAAGTTTGTGTATGAATAATCCAATAACCCAAGTCCCAACGTAGCTTGCGACGCACTTGGAGAAGAGCTCGCAGACGTGGTTGAAGGGAGCCTCCAGGTCTGATCGGATGCTGGCTTCCTTGTAGTTGGGTACTGCCTTTTCGGTGGCAAACCGAGCATACTCGACTCCGGCTGAAAATCACAACTCCAACAGGGAGTTTCCTCCTTCCCTCGACAAGTCGAACACCTCGATGAGATGGCTCAAGTCCACCTCTGTTGGGAATTGTTAAGAACGAAAATGTTAAGGGGGAACTACATGGGACACTTTAAAAATGTAGTGTTTTGATTTGATCCCAAAACCCCAAAGCGTTCTTGATGCGATCACGCTATGCGGAAGCTACGGAAACGAAAACACACGCCAACTAGCAACTGATTCAACCCAATCCACGAATGTGACAAACTCCCCGACTACGACTCTAGAATACACGAAATAGGTAAAAACAGAAACCTAAGCAGAACAACTCGGATTACGCTCATATTTGGACACGAAGTACAACCTAGGGTTAGGAACAAAATATCCAAAATTCAGCAAAATCGCACGGGTGGATTTCAGTTTGGCTCGGTGGTCAGTTTCAGGTCGTTTTAGGGTTCCAAAAACGGATCTGAAAGTAAATAAACGGGATTCAGGCTTAAGGGATGGGTAAGGGACGGTGGGAACGATTTTTGATGATGTTTAGACGGTTTATGATGGCTGGAAACAAAAGAAACGAAATAAGGTTGTGAAAATTACTAGAAACGAACCTCGAATCTACAAGGATTCGAAACGCGCCTGTGCAGCAATCTTCGTGGCTCGATTAACCCGGATACTACGAGATATCACGAACGAATCGATTGAATTCAAGTTTGAGGTCGCCAAACAACAAACTCTACTAAGAACTTTCAGTTTGTGAGACAAGAGAATTAGCGTAAAAGCTGCTTTCATTCAATCAAGTCTGTCTAATGTTAATTTCGAAAATCACATAAATACTACCCTAATTCTGAAGAAGCTAGGGCCGAAATTACTAAGTAATTGGGCCTGAAAATCTCGAAAAATCATAATAAATAAAATATAAAGTTTAAGCCCAAACAAATATAATAAATCTGAAATAACGGGCTTGTCTTCCTTTCATCCTTGATGGGCCTCCGAATCTCCGTCTTCAACGCTTGATAAGTTCACCAACTTGTATTGACAAAATCCGACTCCATCATCCTCCAATTTCTGTTGAAGGTAGCACTGCAAATATCCTTGAAGTTTTTGAGCTCTCGATCTTGTCATTGGTCCATTTAAGCTGCAAATCCGGATTCAACTCTCCAATGCTAGCTTCAGTCTCATCATTCCCCCCCTGCTGAAAAGAATTCGTCCTCGAATTCAAGTCCTCCTCACCATCTCGATCATCTACAGGAAATGGAGACAAATCAGAAACATTGAAAGTTGACGAACATTTATACTCAGCTGGAAGGTCAATTCGGTATGCATTATCATTGACACGTGCAACAACAGTAAATGGTCCATCTCCACGAGGCATTAGCTTCGACTTCCTCAAGTTAGGAAAACGGCCCGGGCTGAAGTGAATCCAAACCTTATCACCTGGTTTGAACAACACTTGCTTGCGATGGGTGTTCGCCTTTCTTGCGTTCTTGACACCTTGAAGCTCAATCCTCGCCTTGACTTTCTCATGCATCTCCCGAACCTGTTCAGCCCTACGAGAACCTTGCAAACTCGAAAGATGATCAGTAGGCAAAGGTAAAAGGTCCGTGGGAGTTAACGGATTAAATCCATAAACTACCTCAAATGGAGACATATGGGTAGAAGAATGCACAACCCTGTTATAAGCAAACTCAGCAAATGGAAGGCATTCTTCCCATGATTTCAAATTATTCTTAACAAGAGCACGTAGTAGAGTGCCTACTGTCCTATTAACTACCTCAGTTTGTCCATCTGTTTGTGGATGACAAGCAGTAGAAAATAACAGTTTGGTACCCAACTTTCCCCACAAAACACGCCAAAAATGTCCCAAAAATTTGACATCCCTATCAGACACAATGGTTCTAGGAACACCATGCAGACGGACTACTTCACGAAAGAACAAATTGGCAATGTTAACAGCATCATCAGTTTTTCTACAAGCAATGAAATGTGACATCTTGGAAAAACGATCAACTACCACGAAAATAGAGTCTTTCCCAGACTTAGATCTAGGCAAACCAAATCCATGGAAATATCAACCCAAGGGGACGACGGTGCCGGCAAAGGCGTATACAACCCAAAAGGACTAGACGTAGACTTGGCTTTCCTACAAGTAATACAACGAGAACAGACTCTTTCCACATCACGTTTCATGCGAGGCCAATAAAAATGCTCATGCAAAAGACTCAATGTTTTGGACACACCAAAATGACCCATCAAACCTCCTGCATGTGATTCTACAACCAACAACTCTCGCATGGAACAATCAGGCACACACAACTTCAATTCTTTGAACAAGAACCCATTAGACACATAGAATGAATCAATAGCCCTAGACTTAGCCATACAAGATGTAAATATAGGACCAAAGAACGAATCTGATTCATAGAATGTCTTAATATGCTCGAATCCTAAGGAATGGGCATGCACAACAGACAGTAAAGTGTACCTGCGCGATAAAGCATCAGCAAAAACATTCTCTTCACCTTTCTTGTACTTTATCACGTAGGGGAACGACTCGATGAACTCTACCCACCTGGCATGGCGTGAATTCAGATTCTGCTGCCCTTTCAGGTGCTTCAAGGACTCATGATCAGTGTGTATCACGAACTCCTTTGGCCTCAGGTAGTGCTGCCAAGTCTCCAAAGGCCTCTTTAACGCGTACAGCTCCTTGTCGTATGTGGAATACCGAAGGGCTGCACCGTTCAACTTCTCACTGAAGAATGCAACTGGTTTTCTTTCCTGCATCAAAACAGCACCAATGCCTATACCAGAGGCATCACACTCAATCTCGAACATTTTGTTAAAATCAGGCAAAACCAACACAGGAGCATTACATAATTTCGACTTCAGCAAGTTAAAAGCATGCTCTTGGGCTTTGCCCCACTCAAACTTCCTATCTTTCCTAGTCAATTCAGTCAAAGGGGCTGCTATAGTGGAAAAATCACGCACAAAACGACGATAAAAGCCCGCTAAACCATGAAAAGACCGAACATCAGCACACGACTTAGGCGTTGGCCACTCCTCTATGGCTTTCACCTTAGTCCTATCAACTTCAACCCCACGACTACTAACAACAAAGCCAAGAAATATAACCTCATCCATGCAAAAGGAACACTTAGACAAATTAGCATATAATTTCGCATCACGCAGCAACACAAACACATGCCTAAGGTGCCTAACATGCTCTTCAACACTCATGCTATAGACAAGGATATCATCAAAATAGACCACTACATATTTCCCTATGACTTCACGCAGAACATGGTTCATTAGACGCATAAACGTACTAGGAGCATTTGTAAGGCCAAAAGGCATCACAAGCCATTCATACAATCCATGCTTCGTTTTGAACGCAGTTTTCCACTCATCTCCCTCATTCATTCTCACTTGAAAATAACCAGAACGTAAATCAATTTTTGAAAAGACAGACGCTCCAGATAATTCATCTAACATATCATCTAATCGAGGGATAGGGAAACGATACTTCACCGTTATCTTGTTGATAGCTCGGCAATCCATGCACATGCGCCACTCATTGTTCTTCTTTGGGACGAGGATTACGGGCACTGCACACGGTGATAAGCTCTCTCTAATCTGCTTCTTCTCCAGTAACTCCCTGACCTGACGGTCAATCTCCTTTGTCTCCTCGGGACTGGTGCGGTAAGCTGGTCTGTTCGGAAGAACTGCTCCCGGCTGAAAATCGATCTGGTGCTCAATTCCCCGAATTGGTGGTAGACCACTTGGTATCTCATCTGGGAAGACATCTGTGAACTCCTCCATTAATGGCTGCAAAACAGAAGGAATAACAACGTCAGAAGTATCATCAACCTTAAAATTAACCAAAACGACAGCATTACCTGCTTTGACAATTTTCTGAGCTCCCTTTATACTGATGAACAGGTTTCGGTTCACCGCTTCAGAAATGTTCTCACTTGAAGTGGAAGAAGTGGTAACGTGGGCAGCTTTAGCCTTAGAAAGGCCCTTGGTGCCCTTAGTACTCTGAGATTCCACAGTGGCCTGTCCCGATGGAATGGGTCGCTTGCCCTCTGCACGTTTCTCCTTCTCTTCTTTGAACTTCTCTTGCATCCGTTTCTGATCTTCAATCACATCTTTAGGCGCTAAAGGCCACAATCTGGTGGTGCGTCCCTCTCGAGTCACGACATAAGTGTTGGCGAATCCATCATGTATCGCCTTCCTATCGAACTGCCAAGGACGACCAAGCAAAATATGTGCCGCCTCCATAGGGATGACGTCACACAAAACAGTGTCAGTAAAACGACCAATTGAAAAGGTGACAGGTACCTGATATCCGACACGAATCTCGCCTCTGTCTGTCAACCATTGCAATCGGTACGGTTTCGGATGCTTCTGTGGGACCAACTCCAACTTTCCAACTGCATACTGACTGATGGCGTTTACAACGCTGCCACTATCAATGATGAGCGAACACACCTTATCCTGAATCGAACAGCGTGAGTAAAAGATGTTCTCCCGCTGATCATTCTGCTCTTCGTCTCTAATAATGCTCAACGCTCGGATCGAAACAAGGCTGACGTTAGCTGGCTTTGGCTGCTCATCCTCAACATCAATTGCACCAAAGAGAGTGCTGACTAGGGGCTGCTCTAAGGACTGATCGGCAACCCTTGCGTCTTCTCCTTCATCAACTTCCTCTTCACTAGCTGATTCTAACTCATTCTGCTCAGTGATGAATAAAACTCTGCGATTGGGACACTGAGCTTGAAAGTGTCCCCATCCTTTGCACTTGTGACACTGAACGTCACGTGCTCTTCCTGGAGTGCTGCCACTCGAAGGCTGACCTGAGGGTGCAGGACGAGTCGGAGCATTCCGGTTCGGTGCCGGTGGAGTATTCTGCTCAGAACGGCGAACGGGCTGCGTGGACTGACCTTGAGGACGTGTAGTGGCTGACCTCGACGCAGATGCACTCGGTGCAGGCGCATCACCCCCTCGGACCCAAGAATTTCGTGCTGGGGTCGAAAAGGCAGATCGCCTACGTCCTTCTCTAAGCTGCCGTTCTACAATTGAGGCATAGCTTATCATAGCCTCAATACTGGCGAAGTCCCTCAACTCTACTTCGCAAGCTATGTCTGGGTTCATCCCCTCAACATACCGATTGATTGTGGCAATCAATGTCTCTTCCTTGCCAACCCTGTTCATAGCTGTCTCAAGCTCCTTATGGTACTCCTCAATCGAACGAGTTCCCTGCTTGATTCTGTTCAATTTCTTCTCAAGCTCTCGTTCATAGTGTACCGGGATGAAACGTCCTCTCATAACGTCCTTCATCTCTTGCCAAGTGTCTATAGGTGGGTATCTGTCACGGCGTCTCCTCTCTTGCTGATTCTCCCACCATGAGGCTGCATATCCTCTAAACTCCAACGATGCAAGCTGAACCTTTTTCAACTCCGGAAAGTCATAGCACTCAAAGATCTTGTCGACTTTCCTCTCCCAATCGAGGTACACGTCAGGCTCATGTAACCCCTCAAATTCAGGAATGCTTGTCTTGATATTATTCAACAAGCTATCTGCCCCTCCATGTCGGTTGTGATTGGCACGAAAAGTACGCCTCGGAGGTGGACGTGGCCGATCACGTCTCCATGGATGCTCAATTTCAGCCACTGATCTCTCACTATAATCATCAAATTCATCCTCGTACTCATCAGCACCATTCTCTTGCACTAACTCAGGCTGGCGACGTAGAGGTTGACGACGTACTGGCTCACGGCGTACCGGCTCTGGTTGTTGCTCAGGCTGCCGACCGACTATTTCAAGGCGTTCGAACTGTTGCATCAACTTGCCAAATGTGTCGTCCATCTTCTGCTCAAGTAATCGGTTCCTCCTCTCAAAGTGGGCAGCCATGGCATCAAAGTGAAACTTAGCATCCCAAGGCGTCTTAGGAGGATCACCGCCGGAATCGTCTCCTCCGTTTGACATTGTACCTGCAAAACGAGCAAACGTAAAAGAAAAACAAGTAACCTCACAAACCTCACTATCACTCGTGTATATCACTCAATACTCTCGTGTATGTCGCTCAATACCCTCGTGTATATCACTCAATACTCTCGTGTATATCACTCAATACTCTCGTGTATATCACTCAATACTCTCGGAATTGTAACATATATCTCTAAACCTCAAATCCACGGCAGAACTGATGATGACTCCTCTACCTTGAATCAAAGACTCGAACTTGAATTCCCAGAAATCACAGGTACGTATAAGACACAAAGTTACTGGATATTTGTGGGTATGGTTCACGGTTATGGGAAAAAGGCACAAGGAATTTTGGATGGCGGTATAAGCTGTACTTCGTTATGAGCACTAATCCTACTTGAACTGACTTAGAACTGACCCTACACTACCCAATGAACCCAAATATCATAGAAGAGGAGCTGCCTAAACGGTATGTGGAAAAACTCCAAAACTGAAAAACTGGAAAAATCCCTAAAAACTTCAGGGGGCGATTTGACCCTTTAAACGGCCTTTTTTTGACAAAATAATGAACCGATTCCAACGAGGTCGGAACCACCGTATAGATCTTTTCGAGAGCTTTCCGAAAAGGTATTATAGAGCCAAATCGGAGTTAGTATGCAAAAGTTATGGCCGTTTTAGTGCTGGCCGACGAAAAACTCAAGAAACGAAGATACAATGACTACCCCACGCAAGAAACACCCAAGAAACAATATAGGAACACACTGTGACACACTAGGGCCTTCGATTTATCTATCTCTTTTTTTTTTTTTTTTTTTCGAAACTGTTGCCCCCTAATATGTCACGACACCTAATTGGATTGAACCACGATAAACAAAAGTCGACGTGGCTCTGGTACCAAAATTTATGATGCGATCACGCTATGCGGAAGCTACGGAAACGAAAACACACGCCAAGTAGCAACTGATTCAACCCAATCCACGAATGTGACAAACTCCCCGACTACGACTCTAGAATACACGAAATAGGTAAAAACAGAAACCAAAGCAGAACAACTCGGATTACGCTCAAATTTGGACACGAAGTACAACCTAGGGTTAGGAACAAAATATCCAAAATTCAGAAAAATCGCACGGGTGGATTTCAGTTTGGCTCGGTGGTCAGTTTCAGGTCGTTTTAGGGTTCCAAAAACGGATCTGAAAGTAAATAAACGGGATTCAGGCTTAAGGGATGGGTAAGGGACGGTGGGAACGATTTTTGATGATGTTTAGACGGTTTATGATGGCTGGAAACAAAAGAAACGAAATAAGGTTGTGAAAATTACCAGAACGAACCTCGAATCTACAAGGATTCGAAACGCGCCTGTGCAGCAATCTTCGTGGCTCGATTAACCCGGATACTACGAGATATCACGAACGAATTGATTGAATTCAAGTTTGAGGTCGCCAAACAACAAACTCTACCAAGAACTTTCAGTTTGTGAGACAAGAGAATTAGCGTAAAAGCTGCTTTCATTCAATCAAGTCTGTCTAATGTTAATTTCGAAAATCACATAAATACTACCCTAATTCTGAAGAAGCTAGGGCCGAAATTACTAAGTAATTGGGCCTGAAAATCTCGAAAATTCATAATAAATAAAATATAAAGTTTAAGCCCAAACAAATATAATAAATCTGAAATAACGGGCTTGTCTTCCTTTCATCCTTGATGGGCCTCCGAATCTCCATCTTCAACGCTTGATAAGTTCACCAACTTGTATTGACAAAATCCGACTCCATCATCCTCCAATTTGTGTTGAAGGTAGCACTGCAAATATCCTTGAAGTTTTTGAGCTCTCGATCTTGTCATTGGTCCATTAAGCTGCAAATCCGGATTCAACTCTCCAATGCTAGCTTCAGTCTCATCATTCCCCCCCTGCTGAAAAGAATTCGTCCTCGAATTCAAGTCCTCCTCACCATCTCGATCATCTACAGGAAATGGAGACAAATCAGAAACATTGAAAGTTGACGAACATTTATACTCACCTGGAAGGTCAATTCGGTATGCATTATCATTGACAAGTGCAACCACAGTAAATGGTCCATCTCCACGAGGCATTAGCTTCGACTTCCTCAAGTTAGGAAAACGGCCCGGGCTGAAGTGAATCCAAACCTTATCACCTGGTTTGAACAACACTTGCTTGCGATGGGTGTTCGCCTTTCTTGCGTTCTTGACACCTTGAAGCTCAATCCTCGCCTTGACTTTCTCATGCATCTCCCGAACCTGTTCAGCCCTACGAGAACCTTGCAAACTCGAAAGATGATCAGTAGGCAAAGGTAAAAGGTCCCTGGGAGTTAACGGATTAAATCCATAAACTACCTCAAATGGAGACATATGGGTAGAAGAATGCACAACCCTGTTATAAGCAAACTCAGCAAATGGAAGGCATTCTTCCCATGATTTCAAATTATTCTTAACAAGAGCACGTAGTAGAGTGCCTACTGTCCTATTAACTACCTCAGTTTGTCCATCTGTTTGTGGATGACAAGCAGTAGAAAATAACAGTTTGGTACCCAACTTTCCCCACAAAACACGCCAAAAATGTCCCAAAAATTTGACATCCCTATCAGACACAATGGTTCTAGGAACACCATGCAGACGGACTACTTCACGAAAGAACAAATTGGCAATGTTAACAGCATCATCAGTTTTTCTACAAGCAATGAAATGTGACATCTTGGAAAAACGATCAACTACCACGAAAATAGAGTCTTTCCCAGACTTAGATCTAGGCAAACCAAGTATGAAATCCATGGAAATATCAACCCAAGGGGACGACGGTGCCGGCAAAGGCGTATACAACCCAAAAGGACTAGACGTAGACTTGGCTTTCCTACAAGTAATACAACGAGAACAGACTCTTTCCACATCACGTTTCATGCGAGGCCAATAAAAATGCTCATGCAAAAGACTCAATGTTTTGGACACACCAAAATGACCCATCAAACCTCCTGCATGTGATTCTACAACCAACAACTCTCGCATGGAACAATCAGGCACACACAACTTCAATTCTTTGAACAAGAACCCATTAGACACATAGAATGAATCAATAGCCCTAGACTTAGCCATACAAGATGTAAATATAGGACCAAAGAACGAATCTGATTCATAGAATGTCTTAATATGCTCGAATCCTAAGGAATGGGCATGCACAACAGACAGTAAAGTGTACCTGCGCGATAAAGCATCAGCAACAACATTCTCTTCACCTTTCTTGTACTTTATCACGTAGGGGAACGACTCGATGAACTCTACCCACCTGGCATGGCGTGAATTCAGATTCTGCTGCCCTTTCAGGTGCTTCAAGGACTCATGATCAGTGTGTATCACGAACTCCTTTGGCCTCAGGTAGTGCTGCCAAGTCTCCAAAGACCTCTTCAACGCGTACAGCTCCTTGTCGTATGTGGAATACCGAAGGGCTGCACCGTTCAACTTCTCACTGAAGAATGCAACTGGTTTTCTTTCCTGCATCAAAACAGCACCAATGCCTATACCAGAGGCATCACACTCAATCTCGAACATTTTGTTAAAATCAGGCAAAACCAACACAGGAGCATTACATAATTTCGACTTCAGCAAGTTAAAAGCATGCTCTTGGGCTTTGCCCCACTCAAACTTCCTATCTTTCATAGTCAATTCAGTCAAAGGGGCTGCTATAGTGGAAAAATCACGCACAAAACGACGATAAAAGCCCGCTAAACCATGAAAAGACCGAACATCAGCACACGACTTAGGCGTTGGCCACTCCTCTATGGCTTTCACCTTAGTCCTATCAACTTCAACCCCACGACTACTAACAACAAAGCCAAGAAATATAACCTCATCCATGCAAAAGGAACACTTAGACAAATTAGCATATAATTTCGCATCACGCAGCAACACAAACACATGCCTAAGGTGCCTAACATGCTCTTCAACACTCATGCTATAGACAAGGATATCATCAAAATAGACCACTACATATTTCCCTATGACTTCACGCAGAACATGGTTCATTAGACGCATAAACGTACTAGGAGCATTTGTAAGGCCAAAAGGCATCACAAGCCATTCATACAATCCATGCTTCGTTTTGAACGCAGTTTTCCACTCATCTCCCTCATTCATTCTCACTTGAAAATAACCAGAACGTAAATCAATTTTTGAAAAGACAGACGCTCCAGATAATTCATCTAACATATCATCTAATCGAGGGATAGGGAAACGATACTTCACCGTTATCTTGTTGATAGCTCGGCAATCCATGCACATGCGCCACTCATTGTTCTTCTTTGGGACGAGGATTACGGGCACTGCACACGGTGATAAGCTCTCTCTAATCTGCTTCTTCTCCAGTAACTCCCTGACCTGACGGTCAATCTCCTTTGTCTCCTCGGGACTGGTGCGGTAAGCTGGTCTGTTCGGAAGAACTGCTCCCGGCTGAAAATCGATCTGGTGCTCAATTCCCCGAATTGGTGGTAGACCACTTGGTATCTCATCTGGGAAGACATCTGTGAACTCCTCCATTAATGGCTGCAAAACAGAAGGAATAACAACGTCAGAAGTATCATCAACCTTAAAATTAACCAGAACGACAGCATTACCTGCTTTGACAATTTTCTGAGCTCCCTTTATACTGATGAACAGGTTTCGGTTCACCGCTTCAGAACTGTTCTCACTTGAAGTGGAAGAAGTGGTAACGTGGGCAGCTTTAGCCTTAGAAAGGCCCTTGGTGCCCTTAGTACTCTGAGATTCCACAGTGGCCTGTCCCGATGGAATGGGTCGCTTGCCCTCTGCACGTTTCTACTTCTCTTCTTTGAACTTCTCTTGCATCCGTTTCTGATCTTCAATCACATCTTTAGGCGCTAAAGGCCACAATCTGGTGGTGCGTCTCTCTCGAGTCACGACATAAGTGTTGGCGAATCCATCATGTATCGCCTTCCTATCGAACTGCCAAGGACGACCAAGCAAAATATGTGCCGCCTCCATAGGGATGACGTCACACAAAACAGTGTCAGTAAAACGACCAATTGAAAAGGTGACAGGTACCTGATATCCGACACGAATCTCGCCTCTGTCTGTCAACCATTGCAATCGGTACGGTTTCGGATGCTTCTGTGGGACCAACTCCAACTTTCCAACTGCATACTGACTGATGGCGTTTACAACGCTGCCACTATCAATGATGAGCGAACACACCTTATCCTGAATCGAACAGCGTGAGTAAAAGATGTTCTCCGGCTGATCATTCTGCTCTTCGTCTCTAATAATGCTCAACGCTCGGATCGAAACAAGGCTGACGTTAGCTGGCTTTGGCTGCTCATCCTCAACATCAATTGCACCGAAGAGAGTGCTGACTAGGGGCTGCTCTAAGGACTGATCGGCAACCCTTGCGTCTTCTCCTTCATCAACTTCCTCTTCACTAGCTGATTCTAACTCATTCTGCTCAGTGATGAATAAAACTCTGCGATTGGGACACTGAGCTTGAAACTGTCCCCATCCTTTGCACTTGTGACACTGAACGTCACGTGCTCTTCCTGGAGTGCTGCCACTCGAAGGCTGACCTGAGGGTGCAGGACGAGTCGGAGCATTCCGGTTCGGTGCCGGTGGAGTATTCTGCTCAGAACGGCGAACGGGCTGCGTGGACTGACCTTGAGGACGTGTAGTGGCTGACCTCGACGCAGATGCACTCGGTGCAGGCGCATCACCCCCTCGGACCCAAGAATTTCGTGCTGGGGTCGAAAAGGCAGATCGCCTACGTCCTTCTCTAAGCTGCCGTTCCACAATTGAGGCATAGCTTATCATAGCCTCAATACTGGCGAAGTCCCTCAACTCTACTTCGCAAGCTATGTCTGGGTTCATCCCCTCAATATACCGATTGATTGTGGCAATCAATGTCTCTTCCTTGCCAACCCTGTTCATAGCTGTCTCAAGCTCCTTATGGTACTCCTCAATCGAACGAGTTCCCTGCTTGATTCTGTTCAATTTCTTCTCAAGCTCTCGTTCATAGTGTACCGGGATGAAACGTCCTCTCATAACGTCCTTCATCTCTTACCAAGTGTCTATAGGTGGGTATCTGTCAAGGCGTCTCCTCTCTTGCTGATTCTCCCACCATGAGGCTGCATATCCTCTAAACTCCAACGATGCAAGCTGAACCTTTTTCAACTCCGGAAAGTCATAGCACTCAAAGATCTTGTCGACTTTCCTCTCCCAATCGAGGTACACGTCAGGCTCATGTAACCCCTCAAATTCAGGAATGCTTGTCTTGATATTATTCAACAAGCTATCTGCCCCTCCATGTCGGTTGTGATTGGCACAAAAAGTACGCCTCGGAGGTGGACGTGGCCGATCACGTCTCCATGGATGCTCAATTTCAGCCACTGATCTCTCACTATAATCATCAAATTCATCCTCGTACTCATCAGCACCATTCTCTTGCACTAACTCAGGCTGGCGACGTAGAGGTTGACGACGTACTGGCTCACGGCGTACCGGCTCTGGTTGTTGCTCAGGCTGCCGACCGACTATTTCAAGGCGTTCGAACTGTTGCATCAACTTGCCAAATGTGTCGTCCATCTTCTGCTCAAGTAATCGGTTCCTCCTCTCAAAGTGGGCAGCCATGGCATCAAAGTGAAACTTAGCATCCCAAGGCGTCTTAGGAGGATCACCGCCGGAATCGTCTCCTCCGTTTGACATTGTACCTGCAAAACGAGCAAACGTAAAAGAAAAACAAGTAACCTCACAAACCTCACTATCACTCGTGTATATCACTCAATACTCTCGTGTTTGTCGCTCAATACCCTCGTGTATATCACTCAATACTCTCGTGTATATCACTCAATACTCTCGTGTATATCACTCAATACTCTCGGAATTGTAACATATATCTCTAAACCTCAAATCCACGGCAGAACTGATGATGACTCCTCTACCTTGAATCAAAGACTCGAACTTGAATTCCCAGAAATCACAGGTACGTATAAGACACAAAGTTACTGGATATTTGTGGGTATGGTTCACGGTTATGGGAAAAAGGCACAAGGAATTTTGGATGGGGGTATAAGCTGTACTTCGTTATGAGCACTAATCCTACTTGAACTGACTTAGAACTGACCCTACACTACCCAATGCACCCAAATATCATAGAAGAGGAGCTGCCTAAACGGTATGTGGAAAAACTCCAAAACTGAAAAACTGGAAAAATCCCTAAAAACTTCAGGGGGCGATTTGACCCTTTAAACGGCCTTTTTTTGACAAAATAATGAACCGATTCCGACAATGTCGGAACCACCGTATATATCTTTTCGAGAGCTTTCCGAAAAGGTATTATAGAGCCAAATCGGAGTTCGTATGCAAAAGTTATGGCCGTTTTTGTGCTGGCCGACGAAAAACTCAAGAAACGAAGATACAATGACTACCCCACGCAAGAAACACCCAAGAAACAATATAGGAACACACTGTGACACACTAGGGCCTTCGATTTATCTATCTCTTTTTTTTTTTTTTTTTTTTCGAAACTGTTGCCCCCTAATATGTCACGACACCTAATTGGATTGAACCACGATAAACAAAAGTCGACGTGGCTCTGGTACCAAAATTTATGATGCGATCACGCTATGTGGAAGCTACGGAAACGAAAACACACGCCAACTAGCAACTGATTCAACCCAATCCACGAATGTGACAAACTCCCCGACTACGACTCTAGAATACACGAAATAGGTAAAAACAGAAACCTAAGCAGAACAACTCGGATTACGCTCATATTTGGACACGAAGTACAACCTAGGGTTAGGAACAAAATATTTAAAATTCAGCAAAATCGCACGGGTGGATTTCAGTTTGGCTCGGTGGTCAGTTTCAGGTCGTTTTAGGGTTCCAAAAACGGATCTGAAAGTAAATAAACGGGATTCAGGCTTAAGGGATGGGTAAGGGACGGTGGGAACGATTTTTGATGATGTTTAGACGGTTTATGATGGCTGGAAACAAAAGAAACGAAATAAGGTTGTGAAAATTACCAGAAACGAACCTCGAATCTACAAGGATTCGAAACGCGCCTGTGCAGCAATCTTCGTGGCTCGATTAACCCGGATACTACGAGATATCACGAACGAATCGATTGAATTCAAGTTTGAGGTCGCCAAACAACAAACTCTACCAAGAACTTTCAGTTTGTGAGACAAGAGAATTAGCGTAAAAGCTGCTTTCATTCAATCAAGTCTGTCTAATGTTAATTTCGAAAATCACATAAATACTACCCTAATTCTGAAGAAGCTCATCCTCCAATTTGTGTTGAAGGTAGCACTGCAAATATCCTTGAAGTTTTTGAGCTCTCGATCTTGTCATTGGTCCATTAAGCTGCAAATCCGGATTCAACTCTCCAATGCTAGCTTCAGTCTCATCATTCCCCCCCTGCTGAAAAGAATTCGTCCTCGAATTCAAGTCCTCCTCACCATCTCGATCATCTACAGGAAATGGAGACAAATCAGAAACATTGAAAGTTGACGAACATTTATACTCACCTGGAAGGTCAATTCGGTATGCATTATCATTGACACGTGCAACCACAGTAAATGGTCCATCTCCACGAGGCATTAGCTTCGACTTCCTCAAGTTAGGAAAACGGCCCGGGCTGAAGTGAATCCAAACCTTATCACCTGGTTTGAACAACACTTGCTTGCGATGGGTGTTCGCCTTTCTTGCGTTCTTGACACCTTGAAGCTCAATCCTCGCCTTGACTTTCTCATGCATCTCCCGAACCTGTTCAGCCCTACGAGAACCTTGCAAACTCGAAAGATGATCAGTAGGCAAAGGTAAAAGGTCCGTGGGAGTTAACGGATTAAATCCATAAACTACCTCAAATGGAGACATATGGGTAGAAGAATGCACAACCCTGTTATAAGCAAACTCAGCAAATGGAAGGCATTCTTCCCATGATTTCAAATTATTCTTAACAAGAGCACGTAGTAGAGTGCCTACTGTCCTATTAACTACCTCAGTTTGTCCATCTGTTTGTGGATGACAAGCAGTAGAAAATAACAGTTTGGTACCCAACTTTCCCCACAAAACACGCCAAAAATGTCCCAAAAATTTGACATCCCTATCAGACACAATGGTTCTAGGAACACCATGCAGACGGACTACTTCACGAAAGAACAAATTGGCAATGTTAACAGCATCATCAGTTTTTCTACAAGCAATGAAATGTGACATCTTGGAAAAACGATCAACTACCACGAAAATAGAGTCTTTCCCAGACTTAGATCTAGGCAAACCAAGTATGAAATCCATGGAAATATCAACCCAAGGGGACGACGGTGCCGGCAAAGGCGTATACAACCCAAAAGGACTAGACGTAGACTTGGCTTTCCTACAAGTAATACAACGAGAACAGACTCTTTCCACATCACGTTTCATGCGAGGCCAATAAAAATGCTCATGCAAAAGACTCAATGTTTTGGACACACCAAAATGACCCATCAAACCTCCTGCATGTGATTCTACAACCAACAACTCTCGCATGGAACAATCAGGCACACACAACTTCAATTCTTTGAACAAGAACCCATTAGACACATAGAATGAATCAATAGCCCTAGACTTAGCCATACAAGATGTAAATATAGGACCAAAGAACGAATCTGATTCATAGAATGTCTTAATATGCTCGAATCCTAAGGAATGGGCATGCACAACAGACAGTAAAGTGTACCTGCGCGATAAAGCATCAGCAACAACATTCTCTTCACCTTTCTTGTACTTTATCACGTAGGGGAACGACTCGATGAACTCTACCCACCTGGCATGGCGTGAATTCAGATTCTGCTGCCCTTTCAGGTGCTTCAAGGACTCATGATCAGTGTGTATCACGAACTCCTTTGGCCTCAGGTAGTGCTGCCAAGTCTCCAAAGACCTCTTCAACGCGTACAGCTCCTTGTCGTATGTGGAATACCGAAGGGCTGCACCGTTCAACTTCTCACTGAAGAATGCAACTGGTTTTCTTTCCTGCATCAAAACAGCACCAATGCCTATACCAGAGGCATCACACTCAATCTCGAACATTTTGTTAAAATCAGGCAAAACCAACACAGGAGCATTACATAATTTCGACTTCAGCAAGTTAAAAGCATGCTCTTGGGCTTTGCCCCACTCAAACTTCCTATCTTTCCTAGTCAATTCAGTCAAAGGGGCTGCTATAGTGGAAAAATCACGCACAAAACGACGATAAAAGCCCGCTAAACCATGAAAAGACCGAACATCAGCACACGACTTAGGCGTTGGCCACTCCTCTATGGCTTTCACCTTAGTCCTATCAACTTCAACCCCACGACTACTAACAACAAAGCCAAGAAATATAACCTCATCCATGCAAAAGGAACACTTAGACAAATTAGCATATAATTTCGCATCACGCAGCAACACAAACACATGCCTAAGGTGCCTAACATGCTCTTCAACACTCATGCTATAGACAAGGATATCATCAAAATAGACCACTACATATTTCCCTATGACTTCACGCAGAACATGGTTCATTAGACGCATAAACGTACTAGGAGCATTTGTAAGGCCAAAAGGCATCACAAGCCATTCATACAATCCATGCTTCGTTTTGAACGCAGTTTTCCACTCATCTCCCTCATTCATTCTCACTTGAAAATAACCAGAACGTAAATCAATTTTTGAAAAGACAGACGCTCCAGATAATTAATCTAACATATCATCTAATCGAGGGATAGGGAAACGATACTTCACCGTTATCTTGTTGATAGCTCGGCAATCCATGCACATGCGCCACTCATTGTTCTTCTTTGGGACGAGGATTACGGGCACTGCACACGGTGATAAGCTCTCTCTAATCTGCTTCTTCTCCAGTAACTCCCTGACCTGACGGTCAATCTCCTTTGTCTCCTCGGGACTGGTGCGGTAAGCTGGTCTGTTCGGAAGAACTGCTCCCGGCTGAAAATCGATCTGGTGCTCAATTCCCCGAATTGGTGGTAGACCACTTGGTATCTCATCTGGGAAGACATCTGTGAACTCCTCCATTAATGGCTGCAAAACAGAAGGAATAACAACGTCAGAAGTATCATCAACCTTAAAATTAACCAGAACGACAGCATTACCTGCTTTGACAATTTTCTGAGCTCCCTTTATACTGATGAACAGGTTTCGGTTCACCGCTTCAGAACTGTTCTCACTTGAAGTGGAAGAAGTGGTAACGTGGGCAGCTTTAGCCTTAGAAAGGCCCTTGGTGCCCTTAGTACTCTGAGATTCCACAGTGGCCTGTCCCGATGGA
Source organism: Thymus quinquecostatus (assembly GCA_024222315.1). Lineage (NCBI taxonomy): Eukaryota > Viridiplantae > Streptophyta > Magnoliopsida > Lamiales > Lamiaceae > Thymus > Thymus quinquecostatus. The sequence goes on along the minus strand of CM044173.1, from coordinate 17,800,967 downwards.
ATGGGTCGCTTGCCCTCTGCACGTTTCTCCTTCTCTTCTTTGAACTTCTCTTGCATCCGTTTCTGATCTTCAATCACATCTTTAGGCGCTAAAGGCCACAATCTGGTGGTGCGTCCCTCTCGAGTCACGACATAAGTGTTGGCGAATCCATCATGTATCGCCTTCCTATCGAACTGCCAAGGACGACCAAGCAAAATATGTGCCGCCTCCATAGGGATGACGTCACACAAAACAGTGTCAGTAAAATGACCAATTGAAAAGGTGACAGGTACCTGATATCCGACACGAATCTCGCCTCTGTCTGTCAACCATTGCAATCGGTACGGTTTCGGATGCTTCTGTGGGACCAACTCCAACTTTCCAACTGCATACTGACTGATGGCGTTTACAACGCTGCCACTATCAATGATGAGCGAACACACCTTATCCTGAATCGAACAGCGTGAGTAAAAGATGTTCTCCCGCTGATCATTCTGCTCTTCGTCTCTAATAATGCTCAACGCTCGGATCGAAACAAGGCTGACGTTAGCTGGCTTTGGCTGCTCATCCTCAACATCAATTGCACCAAAGAGAGTGCTGACTAGGGGCTGCTCTAAGGACTGATCGGCAACCCTTGCGTCTTCTCCTTCATCAACTTCCTCTTCACTAGCTGATTCTAACTCATTCTGCTCAGTGATGAATAAAACTCTGCGATTGGGACACTGAGCTTGAAAGTGTCCCCATCCTTTGCACTTGTGACACTGAACGTCACGTGCTCTTCCTGGAGTGCTGCCACTCGAAGGCTGACCTGAGGGTGCAGGACGAGTCGGAGCATTCCGGTTCGGTGCCGGTGGAGTATTCTGCTCAGAACGGCGAACGGGCTGCGTGGACTGACCTTGAGGACGTGTAGTGGCTGACCTCGACGCAGATGCACTCGGTGCAGGCGCATCACCCCCTCGGACCCAAGAATTTCGTGCTGGGGTCGAAAAGGCAGATCGCCTACGTCCTTCTCTAAGCTGCCGTTCCACAATTGAGGCATAGCTTATCATAGCCTCAATACTGGCGAAGTCCCTCAACTCTACTTCGCAAGCTATGTCTGGGTTCATCCCCTCAACATACCGATTGATTGTGGCAATCAATGTCTCTTCCTTGCCAACCCTGTTCATAGCTGTCTCAAGCTCCTTATGGTACTCCTCAATCGAACGAGTTCCCTGCTTGATTCTGTTCAATTTCTTCTCAAGCTCTCGTTCATAGTGTACCGGGATGAAACGTCCTCTCATAACGTCCTTCATCTCTTGCCAAGTGTCTATAGGTGGGTATCTGTCACGGCGTCTCCTCTCTTGCTGATTCTCCCACCATGAGGCTGCATATCCTCTAAACTCCAACGATGCAAACTGAACCTTTTTCAACTCCGGAAAGTCATAGCACTCAAAGATCTTGTCGACTTTCCTCTCCCAATCGAGGTACACGTCAGGCTCATGTAACCCCTCAAATTCAGGAATGCTTGTCTTGATATTATTCAACAAGCTATCTGCCCCTCCATGTCGGTTGTGATTGGCACGAAAAGTACGCCTCGGAGCTGGACGTGGCCGATCACGTCTCCATGGATGCTCAATTTCAGCAACTGATCTCTCACTATAATCATCAAATTCATCCTCGTACTCATCAGCACCATTCTCTTGCACTAACTCAGGCTGGCGACGTAGAGGTTGACGACGTACTGGCTCACGGCGTACCGGCTCTGGTTGTTGCTCAGGCTGCCGACCGACTATTTCAAGGCGTTCAAACTGTTGCATCAACTTGCCAAATGTGTCGTCCATCTTCTGCTCAAGTAATCGGTTCCTCCTCTCAAAGTGGGCAGCCATGGCATCAAAGTGAAACTTAGCATCCCAAGGCGTCTTAGGAGGATCACCGCCGGAATCGTCTCCTCCGTTTGACATTGTACCTGCAAAACGAGCAAACGTAAAAGAAAAACAAGTAACCTCACAAACCTCACTATCACTCGTGTATATCACTCAATACTCTCGTGTATGTCGCTCAATACCCTCGTGTATATCACTCAATACTCTCGTGTATATCACTCAATACTCTCGTGTATATCACTCAATACTCTCGGAATTGTAACATATATCTCTAAACCTCAAATCCACGGCAGAACTGATGATGACTCCTCTACCTTGAATCAAAGACTCGAACTTGAATTCCCAGAAATCACAGGTACGTATAAGACACAAAGTTACTGGATATTTGTGGGTATGGTTCACGGTTATGGGAAAAAGGCACAAGGAATTTTGGATGGGGGTATAAGCTGTACTTCGTTATGAGCACTAATCCTACTTGAACTGACTTAGAACTGACCCTACACTACCCAATGCACCCAAATATCATAGAAGAGGAGCTGCCTAAACGGTATGTGGAAAAACTCCAAAACTGAAAAACTGGAAAAATCCCTAAAAACTTCAGGGGGCGATTTGACCCTTTAAACGGCCTTTTTTTGACAAAATAATGAACCGTTTCCGACAATGTCGGAACCACTGTATAGATCTTTTCGAGAGCTTTCCGAAAAGGTATTATAGAGCCAAATCGGAGTTCGTATGCAAAAGTTATGGCCGTTTTAGTGCTGGCTGACGAAAAACTCAAGAAACGAAGATACAATGACTACCCCACGCAAGAAACACCCAAGAAACAATATAGGAACACACTGTGACACACTAGGGCCTTCGATTTATCTATCTCTTTTTTTTTTTTTTTTTTTTCGAAACTGTTGCCCCCTAATATGTCACGACACCTAATTGGATTGAACCACGATAAACAAAAGTCGACGTGGCTCTGGTACCAAAATTTATGATGCGATCACGCTATGCGGAAGCTACGGAAACGAAAACACACGCCAACTAGCAACTGATTCAACCCAATCCACGAATGTGACAAACTCCCCGACTACGACTCTAGAATACACGAAATAGGTAAAAACAGAAACCTAAGCAGAACAACTCGGATTATGCTCAAATTTGGACACGAAGTACAACCTAGGGTTAGGAACAAAATATCCAAAATTCAGCAAAATCGCACGGGTGGATTTCAGTTTGGCTCGGTGGTCAGTTTCAGCTCGTTTTAGGGTTCCAAAAACGGATCTGAAAGTAAATAAACGGGATTCAGGCTTAAGGGATAGGTAAGGGACGGTGGGAATGATTTTTGATGATGTGTAGACGGTTTATGATGGCTGGAAACAAAAGAAACGAAATAAGGTTGTGAAAATTACCAGAAACGAACCTCGAATCTACAAGGATTCGAAACGCGCCTGTGCAGCAATCTTCGTGGCTCGATTAACCCGGATACTACGAGATATCACGAACGAATTGATTGAATTCAAGTTTGAGGTCGCCAAACAACAAACTCTACCAAGAACTTTCAGTTTGTGAGACAAGAGAATTAGCGTAAAAGCTGCTTTCATTCAATCAAGTCTGTCTAATGTTAATTTCGAAAATCACATAAATACTACCCTAATTCTGAAGAAGCTAGGGCCGAAATTACTAAGTAATTGGGCCTGAAAATCTCGAAAATTCATAATAAATAAAATATAAAGTTTAAGCCCAAACAAATATAATAAATCTGAAATAACGGGCTTGTCTTCCTTTCATCCTTGTTGGGCCTCCGAATCTCCGTCTTCAACGCTTGATAAGTTCACCAACTTGTATTGAAAAAAATCCGACTCCATCATCCTGCAATTTGTGTTGAAGGTAGCACTGCAAATATCCTTGAAGTTTTTGAGCTCTCGATCTTGTCATTGGTCCATTAAGCTGCAAATCCGGATTCAACTCTCCAATGCTAGCTTCAGTCTCATCATTCCCCCCCTGCTGAAAAGAATTCGTCCTCGAATTCAAGTCCTCCTCACCATCTCGATCATCTACAGGAAATGGAGACAAATCAGAAACATTGAAAGTTGACGAACATTTATACTCACCTGGAAGGTCAATTCGGTATGCATTATCATTGACACGTGCAACCACAGTAAATGGTCCATCTCCACGAGGCATTAGCTTCGACTTCCTCAAGTTAGGAAAACGGCCCGGGCTGAAGTGAATCCAAACCTTATCACCTGGTTTGAACAACACTTGCTTGCGATGGGTGTTCGCCTTTCTTGCGTTCTTGACACCTTGAAGCTCAATCCTCGCCTTGACTTTCTCATGCATCTCCCGAACCTGTTCAGCCCTACGAGAACCTTGCAAACTCGAATGATGATCAGTAGGCAAAGGTAAAAGGTCCGTGGGAGTTAACGGATTAAATCCATAAACTACCTCAAATGGAGACATATGGGTAGAAGAATGCACAACCCTGTTATAAGCAAACTCAGCAAATGGAAGGCATTCTTCCCATGATTTCAAATTATTCTTAACAAGAGCACGTAGTAGAGTGCCTACTGTCCTATTAACTACCTCAGTTTGTCCATCTGTTTGTGGATGACAAGCAGTAGAAAATAACAGTTTGGTACCCAACTTTCCCCACAGAACACGCCAAAAATGTCCCAAAATTTTGACATCCCTATCAGACACAATGGTTCTAGGAACACCATGCAGACGGACTACTTCACGAAAGAACAAATTGGCAATGTTAACAGCATCATCAGTTTTTCTACAAGCAATGAAATGTGACATCTTGGAAAAACGATCAACTACCACGAAAATAGAGTCTTTCCCAGACTTAGATCTAGGCAAACCAAGTATGAAATCCATGGAAATATCAACCCAAGGGGACGACGGTGCCGGCAAAGGCGTATACAACCCAAAAGGACTAGACGTAGACTTGGCTTTCCTACAAGTAATACAACGAGAACAGACTCTTTCCACATCACGTTTCATGCGAGGCCAATAAAAATGCTCATGCAAAAGACTCAATGTTTTGGACACACCAAAATGACCCATCAAAACTTCCTGCATGTGATTCTACAACCAACAACTCTCGCATGGAACAATCAGGCACACACAACTTCAATTCTTTGAACAAGAACCCATTAGACACATAGAATGAATCAATAGCCCTAGACTTAGCCATACAAGATGTAAATATAGGACCAAAGAACGAATCTGATTCATAGAATGTCTTAATATGCTCGAATCCTAAGGAATGGGCATGCACAACAGACAGTAAAGTGTACCTGCGCGATAAAGCATCAGCAACAACATTCTCTTCACCTTTCTTGTACTTTATCACGTAGGGGAACGACTCGATGAACTCTACCCACCTGGCATGGCGTGAATTCAGATTCTGCTGCCCTTTCAGGTGCATCAAGGACTCATGATCAGTGTGTATCACGAACTCCTTTGGCCTCAGGTAGTGCTGCCAAGTCTCCAAAGACCTCTTCAACGCGTACAGCTCCTTGTCGTATGTGGAATACCGAAGGGCTGCACCGTTCAACTTCTCACTGAAGAATGCAACTGGTTTTCTTTCCTGCATCAAAACAGCACCAATGCCTATACCAGAGGCATCACACTCAATCTCGAACATTTTGTTAAAATCAGGCAAAACCAACACAGGAGCATTACATAATTTCGACTTCAGCAAGTTAAAAGCATGCTCTTGGGCTTTGCCCCACTCAAACTTCCTATCTTTCCTAGTCAATTCAGTCAAAGGGGCTGCTATAGTGGAAAAATCACGCACAAAACGACGATAAAAGCCCGCTAAACCATGAAAAGACCGAACATCAGCACACGACTTAGGCGTTGGCCACTCCTCTATGGCTTTCACCTTAGTCCTATCAACTTCAACCCCACGACTACTAACAACAAAGCCAAGAAATATAACCTCATCCATGCAAAAGGAACACTTAGACAAATTAGCATATAATTTCGCATCACGCAGCAACACAAACACATGCCTAAGGTGCCTAACATGCTCTTCAACACTCATGCTATAGACAAGGATATCATCAAAATAGACCACTACATATTTCCCTATGACTTCACGCAGAACATGGTTCATTAGACGCATAAACGTACTAGGAGCATTTGTAAGGCCAAAAGGCATCACAAGCCATTCATACAATCCATGCTTCGTTTTGAACGCAGTTTTCCACTCATCTCCCTCATTCATTCTCACTTGAAAATAACCAGAACGTAAATCAATTTTTGAAAAGACAGACGCTCCAGATAATTCATCTAACATATCATCTAATCGAGGGATAGGGAAACGATACTTCACCGTTATCTTGTTGATAGCTCGGCAATCCATGCACATGCGCCACTCATTGTTCTTCTTTGGGACGAGGATTACGGGCACTGCACACGGTGATAAGCTCTCTCTAATCTGCTTCTTCTCCAGTAACTCCCTGACCTGACGGTCAATCTCCTTTGTCTCCTCGGGACTGGTGCGGTAAGCTGGTCTGTTCGGAAGAACTGCTCCCGGCTGAAAATCGATCTGGTGCTCAATTCCCCGAATTGGTGGTAGACCACTTGGTATCTCATCTGGGAAGACATCTGTGAACTCCTCCATTAATGGCTGCAAAACAGAAGGAATAACAACGTCAGAAGTATCATCAACCTTAAAATTATCCAGAACGACAGCATTACCTGCTTTGACAATTTTCTGAGCTCCCTTTATACTGATGAACAGGTTTCGGTTCACCGCTTCAGAACTGTTCTCACTTGAAGTGGAAGAAGTGGTAACGTGGGCAGCTTTAGCCTTAGAAAGGCCCTTGGTGCCCTTAGTACTCTGAGATTCCACAGTGGCCTGTCCCGATGGAATGGGTCGCTTGCCCCCTGCACGTTTCTCCTTCTCTTCTTTGAACTTCTCTTGCATCCGTTTCTGATCTTCAATCACATCTTTAGGCGCTAAAGGCCACAATCTGGTGGTGCGAACCTCTCGAGTCACGACATAAGTGTTGGCGAATCCATCATGTATCGCCTTCCTATCGAACTGCCAAGGACGACCAAGCAAAATATGTGCCGCCTCCATAGGGATGACGTCACACAAAACAGTGTCAGTAAAACGACCAATTGAAAAGGTGACAGGTACCTGATATCCGACACGAATCTCGCCTCTGTCTGTCAACCATTGCAATCGGTACGGTTTCGGATGCTTCTGTGGGACCAACTCCAACTTTCCAACTGCATACTGACTGATGGCGTTTACAACGCTGCCACTATCAATGATGAGCGAACACACCTTATCCTGAATCGAACAGCGTGAGTAAAAGATGTTCTCCCGCTGATCATTCTGCTCTTCGTCTCTAATAATGCTCAACGCTCGGATCGAAACAAGGCTGACGTTAGCTGGCTTTGGCTGCTCATCCTCAACATCAATTGCACCAAAGAGAGTGCTGACTAGGGGCTGCTCTAAGGACTGATCGGCAACCCTTGCGTCTTCTCCTTCATCAACTTCCTCTTCACTAGCTGATTCTAACTCATTCTGCTCAGTGATGAATAAAACTCTGCGATTGGGACACTGAGCTTGAAAGTGTCCCCATCCTTTGCACTTGTGACACTGAACGTCACGTGCTCTTCCTGGAGTGCTGCCACTCGAAGGCTGACCTGAGGGTGCAGGACGAGTCGGAGCATTCCGGTTCGGTGCCGGTGGAGTATTCTGCTCAGAACGGCGAACGGGCTGCGTGGACTGACCTTGAGGACGTGTAGTGGCTGACCTCGACGCAGATGCACTCGGTGCAGGCGCATCACCCCCTCGGACCCAAGAATTTCGTGCTGGGGTCGAAAAGGCAGATCGCCTACGTCCTTCTCTAAGCTGCCGTTCCACAATTGAGGCATAGCTTATCATAGCCTCAATACTGGCGAAGTCCCTCAACTCTACTTCGCAAGCTATGTCTGGGTTCATCCCCTCAACATACCGATTGATTGTGGCAATCAATGTCTCTTCCTTGCCAACCCTGTTCATAGCTGTCTCAAGCTCCTTATGGTACTCCTCAATCGAACGAGTTCCCTGCTTGATTCTGTTCAATTTCTTCTCAAGCTCTCGTTCATAGTGTACCGGGATGAAACGTCCTCTCATAACGTCCTTCATCTCTTGCCAAGTGTCTATAGGTGGGTATCTGTCACGGCGTCTCCTCTCTTGCTGATTCTCCCACCATGAGGCTGCATATCCTCTAAACTCCAACGATGCAAGCTGAACCTTTTTCAACTCCGGAAAGTCATAGCACTCAAAGATCTTGTCGACTTTCCTCTCCCAATCGAGGTACACGTCAGGCTCATGTAACCCCTCAAATTCAGGAATGCTTGTCTTGATATTATTCAACAAGCTATCTGCCCCTCCATGTCGGTTGTGATTGGCACGAAAAGTACGCCTCGGAGGTGGACGTGGCCGATCACGTCTCCATGGATGCTCAATTTCAGCCACTGATCTCTCACTATAATCATCAAATTCATCCTCGTACTCATCAGCACCATTCTCTTGCACTAACTCAGGCTGGCGACGTAGAGGTTGACGACGTACTGGCTCACGGCGTACCGGCTCTGGTTGTTGCTCAGGCTGCCGACCGACTATTTCAAGGCGTTCGAACTGTTGCATCAACTTGCCAAATGTGTCGTCCATCTTCTGCTCAAGTAATCGGTTCCTCCTCTCAAAGTGGGCAGCCATGGCATCAAAGTGAAACTTAGCATCCCAAGGCGTCTTAGGAGGATCACCGCCGGAATCGTCTCCTCCGTTTGACATTGTACCTGCAAAACGAGCAAACGTAAAAGAAAAAAAAGTAACCTCACAAACCTCACTATCACTCGTGTATATCACTCAATACTCTCGTGTATGTCGCTCAATACCCTCGTGTATATCACTCAATACTCTCGTGTATATCACTCAATACTCTCGTGTATATCACTCAATACTCTCGGAATTGTAACATATATCTCTAAACCTCAAATCCACGGCAGAACTGATGATGACTCCTCTACCTTGAATCAAAGACTCGAACTTGAATTCCCAGAAATCACAGGTACGTATAAGACACAAAGGTACTGGATATTTGTGGGTATGGTTCACGGTTATGGGAAAAAAGCACAAGGAATTTTGGATGGGGGTATAAGCTGTACTTCGTTATGAGCACTAATCCTACTTGAACTGACTTAGAACTGACCCTACACTACCCAATGCACCCAAATATCATAGAAGAGGAGCTGCCTAAACGGTATGTGGAAAAACTCCAAAACTGAAAAACTGGAAAAATCCCTAAAAACTTCAGGGGGCGATTTGACCCTTTAAACGGCCTTTTTTGACAAAATAATGAACCGTTTCCGACAAAGTCGGAACCACTGTATAGATCTTTTCGAGAGCTTTCCGAAAAGGTATTATAGAGCCAAATCGGAGTTCGTATGCAAAAGTTATGGCCGTTTTAGTGCTGGCCGACGAAAAACTCAAGAAACGAAGATACAATGACTACCCCACGCAAGAAACACCCAAGAAACAATATAGGAACACACTGTGACACACTAGGGCCTTCGATTTATCTATCTCTTTTTTTTTTTTTTTTTTTTTTTTTTTTTTTTTTTTTTTTTTTTTTTTTTATTGAAACTGTTGCCCCCTAATATGTCACGACACCTAATTGGATTGAACCACGATAAACAAAAGTCGACGTGGCTCTGGTACCAAAATTTATGATGCGATCACGCTATGCGGAAGCTACGGAAACGAAAACACACGCCAACTAGCAACTGATTCAACCCAATCCACGAATGTGACAAACTCCCCGACTACGACTCTAGAATACACGAAATAGGTAAAAACAGAAACCTAAGCAGAACAACTCGGATTACGCTCAAATTTGGACACGAAGTACAACCTAGGGTTAGGAACAAAATATCCAAAATTCAGAAAAATCGCACGGGTGGATTTCAGTTTGGCTCGGTGGTCAGTTTCAGGTCGTTTTAGGGTTCCAAAAACGGATCTGAAAGTAAATAAACGGGATTCAGGCTTAAGGGATGGGTAAGGGACGGTGGGAACGATTTTTGATGATGTTTAGACGGTTTATGATGGCTGGAAACAAAAGAAACGAAATAAGGTTGTGAAAATTACCAGAAACGAACCTCGAATCTACAAGGATTCGAAACGCGCCTGTGCAGCAATCTTCGTGGCTCGATTAACCCGGATACTACGAGATATCACGAACGAATCGATTGAATTCAAGTTTGAGGTCGCCAAACAACAAACTCTACCAAGAACTTTCAGTTTGTGAGACAAGAGAATTAGCGTAAAAGCTGCTTTCATTCAATCAAGTCTGTCTAATGTTAATTTCGAAAATCACATAAATACTACCCTAATTCTGAAGAAGCTAGGGCCGAAATTACTAAGTAATTGGGCCTGAAAATCTCGAAAATTCATAATAAATAAAATATAAAGTTTAAGCCCAAACAAATATAATAAATCTGAAATAACGGGCTTGTCTTCCTTTCATCCTTGATGGGCCTCCGAATCTCCGGCTTCAACGCTTGATAAGTTCACCAACTTGTATTGACAAAATCCGACTCCATCATCCTCCAATTTGTGTTGAAGGTAGCACTGCAAATATCCTTGAAGTTTTTGAGCTCTCGATCTTGTCATTGGTCCATTAAGCTGCAAATCCGGATTCAACTCTCCAATGCTAGCTTCAGACTCATCATTCCCCCCCTGCTGAAAGAATTCGTCCTCGAATTCAAGTCCTCCTCACCATCTCGATCATCTACAGGAAATGGAGACAAATCAGAAACATTGAAAGTTGACGAACATTTATACTCACCTGGAAGGTCAATTCGGTATGCATTATCATTGACACGTGCAACCACAGTAAATGGTCCATCTCCACGAGGCATTAGCTTCGACTTCCTCAAGTTAGGAAAACGGCCCGGGCTGAAGTGAATCCAAACCTTATCACCTGGTTTGAACAACACTTGCTTGCGATGGGTGTTCGCCTTTCTTGCGTTCTTGACACCTTGAAGCTCAATCCTCGCCTTGACTTTCTCATGCATCTCCCGAACCTGTTCAGCCCTACGAGAACCTTGCAAACTCGAAAGATGATCAGTAGGCAAAGGTAAAAGGTCCGTGGGAGTTAACGGATTAAATCCATAAACTACCTCAAATGGAGACATATGGGTAGAAGAATGCACAACCCTGTTATAAGCAAACTCAGCAAATGGAAGGCATTCTTCCCATGATTTCAAATTATTCTTAACAAGAGCACGTAGTAGAGTGCCTACTGTCCTATTAACTACCTCAGTTTGTCCATCTGTTTGTGGATGACAAGCAGTAGAAAATAACAGTTTGGTACCCAACTTTCCCCACAAAACACGCCAAAAATGTCCCAAAAATTTGACATCCCTATCAGACACAATGGTTCTAGGAACACCATGCAGACGGACTACTTCACGAAAGAACAAATTGGCAATGTTAACAGCATCATCAGTTTTTCTACAAGCAATGAAATGTGACATCTTGGAAAAACGATCAACTACCACGAAAATAGAGTCTTTCCCAGACTTAGATCTAGGCAAACCAAGTATGAAATCCATGGAAATATCAACCCAAGGGGACGACGGTGCCGGCAAAGGCGTATACAACCCAAAAGGACTAGACGTAGACTTGGCTTTCCTACAAGTAATACAACGAGAACAGACTCTTTCCACATCACGTTTCATGCGAGGCCAATAAAAATGCTCATGCAAAAGACTCAATGTTTTGGACACACCAAAATGACCCATCAAACCTCCTGCATGTGATTCTACAACCAACAACTCTCGCATGGAACAATCAGGCACACACAACTTCAATTCTTTGAACAAGAACCCATTAGACACATAGAATGAATCAATAGCCCTAGACTTAGCCATACAAGATGTAAATATAGGACCAAAGAACGAATCTGATTCATAGAATGTCTTAATATGCTCGAATCCTAAGGAATGGGCATGCACAACAGACAGTAAAGTGTACCTGCGCGATAAAGCATCAGCAACAACATTCTCTTCACCTTTCTTGTACTTTATCACGTAGGGGAACGACTCGATGAACTCTACCCACCTGGCATGGCGTGAATTCAGATTCTGCTGCCCTTTCAGGTGCTTCAAGGACTCATGATCAGTGTGTATCACGAACTCCTTTGGCCTCAGGTAGTGCTGCCAAGTCTCCAAAGACCTCTTCAACGCGTACAACTCCTTGTCGTATGTGGAATACCGAAGGGCTGCACCGTTCACCTTCTCACTGAAGAATGCAACTGGTTTTCTTTCCTGCATCAAAACAGCACCAATGCCTATACCAGAGGCATCACACTCAATCTCGAACATTTTGTTAAAATCTGGCAAAACCAACACAGGAGCATTACATAATTTCGACTTCAGCAAGTTAAAAGCATGCTCTTGGGCTTTGCCCCACTCAAACTTCCTATCTTTCCTAGTCAATTCAGTCAAAGGGGCTGCTATAGTGGAAAAATCATGCACAAAACGACGATAAAAGCCCGCTAAACCATGAAAAGACCGAACATCAGCACACGACTTAGGCGTTGGCCACTCCTCTATGGCTTTCACCTTAGTCCTATCAACTTCAACCCCACGACTACTAACAACCAAGCCAAGAAATATAACCTCATCCATGCAAAAGGAACACTTAGACAAATTAGCATATAATTTCGCATCACGCAGCAACACAAACACATGCCTAAGGTGCCTAACATGCTCTTCAACACTCATGCTATAGACAAGGATATCATCAAAATAGACCACTACATATTTCCCTATGACTTCACGCAGAACATGGTTCATTAGACGCATAAACGTACTAGGAGCATTTGTAAGGCCAAAAGGCATCACAAGCCATTCATACAATCCATGCTTCGTTTTGAACGCAGTTTTCCACTCATCTCCCTCATTCATTCTCACTTGAAAATAACCAGAACGTAAATCAATTTTTGAAAAGACAGACGCTCCAGATAATTCATCTAACATATCATCTAATCGAGGGATAGGGAAACGATACTTCACCGTTATCTTGTTGATAGCTCGGCAATCCATGCACATGCGCCACTCATTGTTCTTCTTTGGGACGAGGATTACGGGCACTGCACACGGTGATAAGCTCTCTCTAATCTGCTTCTTCTCCAGTAACTCCCTGACCTGACGGTCAATCTCCTTTGTCTCCTCGGGACTGGTGCGGTAAGCTGGTCTGTTCGGAAGAACTGCTCCCGGCTGAAAATCGATCTGGTGCTCAATTCCCCGAATTGGTGGTAGACCACTTGGTATCTCATCTGGGAAGACATCTGTGAACTCCTCCATTAATGGCTGCAAAACAGAAGGAATAACAACGTCAGAAGTATCATCAACCTTAAAATTAATCAGAACGACAGCATTACCTGCTTTGACAATTTTCTGAGCTCCCTTTATACTGATGAACAGGTTTCGGTTCACCGCTTCAGAACTGTTCTCACTTGAAGTGGAAGAAGTGGTAACGTGGGCAGCTTTAGCCTTAGAAAGGCCCTTGGTGCCCTTAGTACTCTGAGATTCCACAGTGGCCTGTCCCGATGGAATGGGTCGCTTGCCCTCTGCACGTTTCTCCTCTTCTTTGAACTTCTCTTGCATCCGTTTCTGATCTTCAATCACATCTTTAGGCGCTAAAGGCCACAATCTGGTGGTGCGTCCCTCTCGAGTCATGACATAAGTGTTGGCGAATCCATCATGTATCGCCTTCCTATCGAACTGCCAAGGACGACCAAGCAAAATATGTGCCGCCTCCATAGGGATGACGTCACACAAAACAGTGTCAGTAAAACGACCAATTGAAAAGGTGACAGGTACCTGATATCCGACACGAATCTCGCCTCTGTCTGTCAACCATTGCAATCGGTACGGTTTCGGATGCTTCTGTGGGACCAACTCCAACTTTCCAACTGCATACTGACTGATGGCGTTTACAACGCTGCCACTATCAATGATGAGCGAACACACCTTATCCTGAATCGAACAGCGTGAGTAAAAGATGTTCTCCCGCTGATCATTCTGCTCTTCGTCTCTAATAATGCTCAACGCTCGGATCGAAACAAGGCTGACGTTAGCTGGCTTTGGCTGCTCATCCTCAACATCAATTGCACCAAAGAGAGTGCTGACTAGGGGCTGCTCTAAGGACTGATCGGCAACCCTTGCGTCTTCTCCTTCATCAACTTCCTCTTCACTAGCTGATTCTAACTCATTCTGCTCAGTGATGAATAAAACTCTGCGATTGGGACACTGAGCTTGAAAGTGTCCCCATCCTTTGCACTTGTGACACTGAACGTCACGTGCTCTTCCTGGAGTGCTGCCACTCGAAGGCTGACCTGAGGGTGCAGGACGAGTCGGAGCATTCCGGTTCGGTGCCGGTGGAGTATTCTGCTCAGAACGGCGAACGGGCTGCGTGGACTGACCTTGAGGACGTGTAGTGGCTGACCTCGACGCAGATGCACTCGGTGCAGGCGCATCACCCCCTCGGACCCAAGAATTTCGTGCTGGGGTCGAAAAGGCAGATCGCCTACGTCCTTCTCTAAGCTGCCGTTCCACAATTGAGGCATAGCTTATCATAGCCTCAATACTGGCGAAGTCCCTCAACTCTACTTCGCAAGCTATGTCTGGGTTCATCCCCTCAACATACCGATTGATTGTGGCAATCAATGTCTCTTCCTTGCCAACCCTGTTCATAGCTGTCTCAAGCTCCTTATGGTACTCCTCAATCGAACGAGTTCCCTGCTTGATTCTGTTCAATTTCTTCTCAAGCTCTCGTTCATAGTGTACCGGGATGAAACGTCCTCTCATAACGTCCTTCATCTCTTGCCAAGTGTCTATAGGTGGGTATCTGTCACGGCGTCTCCTCTCTTGCTGATTCTCCCACCATGAGGCTGCATATCCTCTAAACTCCAACGATGCAAGCTGAACCTTTTTCAACTCCGGAAAGTCATAGCACTCAAAGATCTTGTCGACTTTCCTCTCCCAATCGAGGTACACGTCAGGCTCATGTAACCCCTCAAATTCAGGAATGCTTGTCTTGATATTATTCAACAAGCTATCTGCCCCTCCATGTCGGTTGTGATTGGCACGAAAAGTACGCCTCGGAGGTGGACGTGGCCGATCACGTCTCCATGGATGCTCAATTTCAGCCACTGATCTCTCACTATAATCATCAAATTCATCCTCGTACTCATCAGCACCATTCTCTTGCACTAACTCAGGCTGGCGACGTAGAGGTTGACGACGTACTGGCTCACGGCGTACCGGCTCTGGTTGTTGCTCAGGCTGCCGACCGACTATTTCAAGGCGTTCGAACTGTTGCATCAACTTGCCAAATGTGTCGTCCATCTTCTGCTCAAGTAATCGGTTCCTCCTCTCAAAGTGGGCAGCCATGGCATCAAAGTGAAACTTAGCATCCCAAGGCGTCTTAGGAGGATCACCGCCGGAATCGTCTCCTCCGTTTGACATTGTACCTGCAAAACGAGCAAACGTAAAAGAAAAACAAGTAACCTCACAAACCTCACTATCACTCGTGTATATCACTCAATACTCTCGTGTATGTCGCTCAATACCCTCGTGTATATCACTCAATACTCTCGTGTATATCACTCAATACTCTCGGAATTGTAACATATATCTCTAAACCTCAAATCCACGGCAGAACTGATGATGACTCCTCTACCTTGAATCAAAGACTCGAACTTGAATTCCCAGAAATCACAGGTACGTATAAGACACAAAGTTACTGGATATTTGTGGGTATGGTTCACGGTTATGGGAAAAAGGCACAAGGAATTTTGGATGGGGGTATAAGCTGTACTTCGTTATGAGCACTAATCCTACTTGAACTGACTTAGAACTGACCCTACACTACCCAATGCACCCAAATATCATAGAAGAGGAGCTGCCTAAACGGTATGTGGAAAAACTCCAAAACTGAAAAACTGGAAAAATCCCTAAAAACTTCAGGGGGCGATTTGACCCTTTAAACGGCCTTTTTTTGACAAAATAATGAACCGTTTCCGACAAGGTCGGAACCACTGTATAGATCTTTTCGAGAGCTTTCCGAAAAGGTATTATAGAGCCAAATCGGAGTTCGTATGCAAAAGTTATGGCCGTTTTAGTGCTGGCCGACGAAAAACTCAAGAAACGAAGATACAATGACTACCCCACGCAAGAAACACCCAAGAAACAATATAGGAACACACTGTGACACACTAGGGCCTTCGATTTATCTATCTCTTTTTTTTTTTTTTTTTTTTTCGAAACTGTTGCCCCCTAATATGTCACGACACCTAATTGGATTGAACCACGATAAACAAAAGTCGACGTGGCTCTGGTACCAAAATTTATGATGCGATCACGCTATGCGGAAGCTACGGAAACGAAAACACACGCCAACTAGCAACTGATTCAACCCAATCCACGAATGTGACAAACTCCCCGACTACGACTCTAGAATACACGAAATATGTAAAAACAGAAACCTAAGCAGAACAACTCGGATTATGCTCAAATTTGGACACGAAGTACAACCTAGGGTTAGGAACAAAATATCCAAAATTCAGCAAAATCGCACGGGTGGATTTCAGTTTGGCTCGGTGGTCAGTTTCAGCTCGTTTTAGGGTTCCAAAAACGGATCTGAAAGTAAATAAACGGGATTCAGGCTTAAGGGATAGGTAAGGGACGGTGGGAATGATTTTTGATGATGTGTAGATGGTTTATGATGGCTGGAAACAAAAGAAACGAAATAAGGTTGTGAAAATTACCAGAAACGAACCTCGAATCTACAAGGATTCGAAACGCGCCTGTGCAGCAATCTTCGTGGCTCGATTAACCCGGATACTACGAGATATCACGAACGAATTGATTGAATTCAAGTTTGAGGTCGCCAAACAACAAACTCTACCAAGAACTTTCAGTTTGTGAGACAAGAGAATTAGCGTAAAAGCTGCTTTCATTCAATCAAGTCTGTCTAATGTTAATTTCGAAAATCACATAAATACTACCCTAATTCTGAAGAAGCTAGGGCCGAAATTACTAAGTAATTGGGCCTGAAAATCTCGAAAATTCATAATAAATAAAATATAAAGTTTAAGCCCAAACAAATATAATAAATCTGAAATAACGGGCTTGTCTTCCTTTCATCCTTGTTGGGCCTCCGAATCTCCGTCTTCAACGCTTGATAAGTTCACCAACTTGTATTGAAAAAATCCGACTCCATCATCCTCCAATTTGTGTTGAAGGTAGCACTGCAAATATCCTTGAAGTTTTTGAGCTCTCGATCTTGTCATTGGTCCATTAAGCTGCAAATCCGGATTCAACTCTCCAATGCTAGCTTCAGTCTCATCATTCCCCCCCTGCTGAAAAGAATTCGTCCTCGAATTCAAGTCCTCCTCACCATCTCGATCATCTACAGGAAATGGAGACAAATCAGAAACATTGAAAGTTGACGAACATTTATACTCACCTGGAAGGTCAATTCGGTATGCATTATCATTGACACGTGCAACCACAGTAAATGGTCCATCTCCACGAGGCATTAGCTTCGACTTCCTCAAGTTAGGGAAACGGCCCGGGCTGAAGTGAATCCAAACCTTATCACCTGGTTTGAACAACACTTGCTTGCGATGGGTGTTCGCCTTTCTTGCGTTCTTGACACCTTGAAGCTCAATCCTCGCCTTGACTTTCTCATGCATCTCCCGAACCTGTTCAGCCCTACGAGAACCTTGCAAACTCGAATGATGATCAGTAGGCAAAGGTAAAAGGTCCGTGGGAGTTAACGGATTAAATCCATAAACTACCTCAAATGGAGACATATGGGTAGAAGAATGCACAACCCTGTTATAAGCAAACTCAGCAAATGGAAGGCATTCTTCCCATGATTTCAAATTATTCTTAACAAGAGCACGTAGTAGAGTGCCTACTGTCCTATTAACTACCTCAGTTTGTCCATCTGTTTGTGGATGACAAGCAGTAGAAAATAACAGTTTGGTACCCAACTTTCCCCACAGAACACGCCAAAAATGTCCCAAAATTTTGACATCCCTATCAGACACAATGGTTCTAGGAACACCATGCAGACGGACTACTTCACGAAAGAACAAATTGGCAATGTTAACAGCATCATCAGTTTTTCTACAAGCAATGAAATGTGACATCTTGGAAAAACGATCAACTACCACGAAAATAGAGTCTTTCCCAGACTTAGATCTAGGCAAACCAAGTATGAAATCCATGGAAATATCAACCCAAGGGGACGACGGTGCCGGCAAAGGCGTATACAACCCAAAAGGACTAGACGTAGACTTGGCTTTCCTACAAGTAATACAACGAGAACAGACTCTTTCCACATCACGTTTCATGCGAGGCCAATAAAAATGCTCATGCAAAAGACTCAATGTTTTGGACACACCAAAATGACCCATCAAAACTTCCTGCATGTGATTCTACAACCAACAACTCTCGCATGGAACAATCAGGCACACACAACTTCAATTCTTTGAACAAGAACCCATTAGACACATAGAATGAATCAATAGCCCTAGACTTAGCCATACAAGATGTAAATATAGGACCAAAGAACGAATCTGATTCATAGAATGTCTTAATATGCTCGAATCCTAAGGAATGGGCATGCACAACAGACAGTAAAGTGTACCTGCGCGATAAAGCATCAGCAACAACATTCTCTTCACCTTTCTTGTACTTTATCACGTAGGGGAACGACTCGATGAACTCTACCCACCTGGCATGGCGTGAATTCAGATTCTGCTGCCCTTTCAGGTGCATCAAGGACTCATGATCAGTGTGTATCACGAACTCCTTTGGCCTCAGGTAGTGCTGCCAAGTCTCCAAAGACCTCTTCAACGCGTACAGCTCCTTGTCGTATGTGGAATACCGAAGGGCTGCACCGTTCAACTTCTCACTGAAGAATGCAACTGGTTTTCTTTCCTGCATCAAAACAGCACCAATGCCTATACCAGAGGCATCACACTCAATCTCGAACATTTTGTTAAAATCAGGCAAAACCAACACAGGAGCATTACATAATTTCGACTTCAGCAAGTTAAAAGCATGCTCTTGGGCTTTGCCCCACTCAAACTTCCTATCTTTCCTAGTCAATTCAGTCAAAGGGGCTGCTATAGTGGAAAAATCACGCACAAAACGACGATAAAAGCCCGCTAAACCATGAAAAGACCGAACATCAGCACACGACTTAGGCGTTGGCCACTCCTCTATGGCTTTCACCTTAGTCCTATCAACTTCAACCCCACGACTACTAACAACAAAGCCAAGAAATATAACCTCATCCATGCAAAAGGAACACTTAGACAAATTAGCATATAATTTCGCATCACGCAGCAACACAAACACATGCCTAAGGTGCCTAACATGCTCTTCAACACTCATGCTATAGACAAGGATATCATCAAAATAGACCACTACATATTTCCCTATGACTTCACGCAGAACATGGTTCATTAGACGCATAAACGTACTAGGAGCATTTGTAAGGCCAAAAGGCATCACAAGCCATTCATACAATCCATGCTTCGTTTTGAACGCAGTTTTCCACTCATCTCCCTCATTCATTCTCACTTGAAAATAACCAGAACGTAAATCAATTTTTGAAAAGACAGACGCTCCAGATAATTCATCTAACATATCATCTAATCGAGGGATAGGGAAACGATACTTCACCGTTATCTTGTTGATAGCTCGGCAATCCATGCACATGCGCCACTCATTGTTCTTCTTTGGGACGAGGATTACGGGCACTGCACACGGTGATAAGCTCTCTCTAATCTGCTTCTTCTCCAGTAACTCCCTGACCTGACGGTCAATCTCCTTTGTCTCCTCGGGACTGGTGCGGTAAGCTGGTCTGTTCGGAAGAACTGCTCCCGGCTGAAAATCGATCTGGTGCTCAATTCCCCGAATTGGTGGTAGACCACTTGGTATCTCATCTGGGAAGACATCTGTGAACTCCTCCATTAATGGCTGCAAAACAGAAGGAATAACAACGTCAGAAGTATCATCAACCTTAAAATTAACCAGAACGACAGCATTACCTGCTTTGACAATTTTCTGAGCTCCCTTTATACTGATGAACAGGTTTCGGTTCACCGCTTCAGAACTGTTCTCACTTGAAGTGGAAGAAGTGGTAACGTGGGCAGCTTTAGCCTTAGAAAGGCCCTTGGTGCCCTTAGTACTCTGAGATTCCACAGTGGCCTGTCCCGATGGAATGGGTCGCTTGCCCTCTGCACGTTTCTCCTTCTCTTCTTTGAACTTCTCTTGCATCCGTTTCTGATCTTCAATCACATCTTTAGGCGCTAAAGGCCACAATCTGGTGGTGCGAACCTCTCGAGTCACGACATAAGTGTTGGCGAATCCATCATGTATCGCCTTCCTATCGAACTGCCAAGGACGACCAAGCAAAATATGTGCCGCCTCCATAGGGATGACGTCACACAAAACAGTGTCAGTAAAACGACCAATTGAAAAGGTGACAGGTACCTGATATCCGACACGAATCTCGCCTCTGTCTGTCAACCATTGCAATCGGTACGGTTTCGGATGCTTCTGTGGGACCAACTCCAACTTTCCAACTGCATACTGACTGATGGCGTTTACAACGCTGCCACTATCAATGATGAGCGAACACACCTTATCCTGAATCGAACAGCGTGAATAAAAGATGTTCTCCCGCTGATCATTCTGCTCTTCGTCTCTAATAATGCTCAACGCTCGGATCGAAACAAGGCTGACGTTAGCTGGCTTTGGCTGCTCATCCTCAACATCAATTGCACCAAAGAGAGTGCTGACTAGGGGCTGCTCTAAGGACTGATCGGCAACCCTTGCGTCTTCTCCTTCATCAACTTCCTCTTCACTAGCTGATTCTAACTCATTCTGCTCAGTGATGAATAAAACTCTGCGATTGGGACACTGAGCTTGAAAGTGTCCCCATCCTTTGCACTTGTGACACTGAACGTCACGTGCTCTTCCTGGAGTGCTGCCACTCGAAGGCTGACCTGAGGGTGCAGGACGAGTCGGAGCATTCCGGTTCGGTGCCGGTGGAGTATTCTGCTCAGAACGGCGAACGGGCTGCGTGGACTGACCTTGAGGACGTGTAGTGGCTGACCTCGACGCAGATGCACTCGGTGCAGGCGCATCACCCCCTCGGACCCAAGAATTTCGTGCTGGGGTCGAAAAGGCAGATCGCCTACGTCCTTCTCTAAGCTGCCGTTCCACAATTGAGGCATAGCTTATCATAGCCTCAATACTGGCGAAGTCCCTCAACTCTACTTCGCAAGCTATGTCTGGGTTCATCCCCTCAACATACCGATTGATTGTGGCAATCAATGTCTCTTCCTTGCCAACCCTGTTCATAGCTGTCTCAAGCTCCTTATGGTACTCCTCAATCGAACGAGTTCCCTGCTTGATTCTGTTCAATTTCTTCTCAAGCTCTCGTTCATAGTGTACCGGGATGAAACGTCCTCTCATAACGTCCTTCATCTCTTGCCAAGTGTCTATAGGTGGGTATCTGTCACGGCGTCTCCTCTCTTGCTGATTCTCCCACCATGAGGCTGCATATCCTCTAAACTCCAACGATGCAAGCTGAACCTTTTTCAACTCCGGAAAGTCATAGCACTCAAAGATCTTGTCGACTTTCCTCTCCCAATCGAGGTACACGTCAGGCTCATGTAACCCCTCAAATTCAGGAATGCTTGTCTTGATATTATTCAACAAGCTATCTGCCCCTCCATGTCGGTTGTGATTGGCACGAAAAGTACGCCTCGGAGGTGGACGTGGCCGATCACGTCTCCATGGATGCTCAATTTCAGCCACTGATCTCTCACTATAATCATCAAATTCATCCTCGTACTCATCAGCACCATTCTCTTGCACTAACTCAGGCTGGCGACGTAGAGGTTGACGACGTACTGGCTCACGGCGTACCGGCTCTGGTTGTTGCTCAGGCTGCCGACCGACTATTTCAAGGCGTTCGAACTGTTGCATCAACTTGCCAAATGTGTCGTCCATCTTCTGCTCAAGTAATCGGTTCCTCCTCTCAAAGTGGGCAGCCATGGCATCAAAGTGAAACTTAGCATCCCAAGGCGTCTTAGGAGGATCACCGCCGGAATCGTCTCCTCCGTTTGACATTGTACCTGCAAAACGAGCAAACGTAAAAGAAAAAAAAGTAACCTCACAAACCTCACTATCACTCGTGTATATCACTCAATACTCTCGTGTATGTCGCTCAATACCCTCGTGTATATCACTCAATACTCTCGTGTATATCACTCAATACTCTCGTGTATATCACTCAATACTCTCGGAATTGTAACATATATCTCTAAACCTCAAATCCACGGCAGAACTGATGATGACTCCTCTACCTTGAATCAAAGACTCGAACTTGAATTCCCAGAAATCACAGGTACGTATAAGACACAAAGGTACTGGATATTTGTGGGTATGGTTCACGGTTATGGGAAAAAAGCACAAGGAATTTTGGATGGGGGTATAAGCTGTACTTCGTTATGAGCACTAATCCTACTTGAACTGACTTAGAACTGACCCTACACTACCCAATGCACCCAAATATCATAGAAGAGGAGCTGCCTAAACGGTATGTGGAAAAACTCCAAAACTGAAAAACTGGAAAAATCCCTAAAAACTTCAGGGGGCGATTTGACCCTTTAAACGGCCTTTTTTGACAAAATAATGAACCGATTCCGACAAAGTCGGAACCACTATATAGATCTTTTCGAGAGCTTTCCGAAAAGGTATTATAGAGCCAAATCGGAGTTCGTATGCAAAAGTTATGGCCGTTTTAGTGCTGGCCGACGAAAAACTCAAGAAACGAAGATACAATGACTACCCCACGCAAGAAACACCCAAGAAACAATATAGGAACACACTGTGACACACTAGGGCCTTCGATTTATCTATCTCTTTTTTTTTTTTTTTTTTTTTTTTTTTTTTTTTTTTATTGAAACTGTTGCCCCCTAATATGTCACGACACCTAATTGGATTGAACCACGATAAACAAAAGTCGACGTGGCTCTGGTACCAAAATTTATGATGCGATCACGCTATGCGGAAGCTACGGAAACGAAAACACACGCCAACTAGCAACTGATTCAACCCAATCCACGAATGTGACAAACTCCCCGACTACGACTCTAGAATACACGAAATAGGTAAAAACAGAAACCTAAGCAGAACAACTCGGATTACGCTCAAATTTGGACACGAAGTACAACCTAGGGTTAGGAACAAAATATCCAAAATTCAGAAAAATCGCACGGGTGGATTTCAGTTTGGCTCGGTGGTCAGTTTCAGGTCGTTTTAGGGTTCCAAAAACGGATCTGAAAGTAAATAAACGGGATTCAGGCTTAAGGGATGGGTAAGGGACGGTGGGAACGATTTTTGATGATGTTTAGACGGTTTATGATGGCTGGAAACAAAAGAAACGAAATAAGGTTGTGAAAATTACCAGAAACGAACCTCGAATCTACAAGGATTCGAAACGCGCCTGTGCAGCAATCTTCGTGGCTCGATTAACCCGGATACTACGAGATATCACGAACGAATCGATTGAATTCAAGTTTGAGGTCGCCAAACAACAAACTCTACCAAGAACTTTCAGTTTGTGAGACAAGAGAATTAGCGTAAAAGCTGCTTTCATTCAATCAAGTCTGTCTAATGTTAATTTCGAAAATCACATAAATACTACCCTAATTCTGAAGAAGCTAGGGCCGAAATTACTAAGTAATTGGGCCTGAAAATCTCGAAAATTCATAATAAATAAAATATAAAGTTTAAGCCCAAACAAATATAATAAATCTGAAATAACGGGCTTGTCTTCCTTTCATCCTTGATGGGCCTCCGAATCTCCGGCTTCAACGCTTGATAAGTTCACCAACTTGTATTGACAAAATCCGACTCCATCATCCTCCAATTGTGTTGAAGGTAGCACTGCAAATATCCTTGAAGTTTTTGAGCTCTCGATCTTGTCATTGGTCCATTAAGCTGCAAATCCGGATTCAACTCTCCAATGCTAGCTTCAGTCTCATCATTCCCCCCCTGCTGAAAAGAATTCGTCCTCGAATTCAAGTCCTCCTCACCATCTCGATCATCTACAGGAAATGGAGACAAATCAGAAACATTGAAAGTTGACGAACATTTATACTCACCTGGAAGGTCAATTCGGTATGCATTATCATTGACACGTGCAACCACAGTAAATGGTCCATCTCCACGAGGCATTAGCTTCGACTTCCTCAAGTTAGGAAAACGGCCCGGGCTGAAGTGAATCCAAACCTTATCACCTGGTTTGAACAACACTTGCTTGCGATGGGTGTTCGCCTTTCTTGCGTTCTTGACACCTTGAAGCTCAATCCTCGCCTTGACTTTCTCATGCATCTCCCGAACCTGTTCAGCCCTACGAGAACCTTGCAAACTCGAAAGATGATCAGTAGGCAAAGGTAAAAGGTCCGTGGGAGTTAACGGATTAAATCCATAAACTACCTCAAATGGAGACATATGGGTAGAAGAATGCACAACCCTGTTATAAGCAAACTCAGCAAATGGAAGGCATTCTTCCCATGATTTCAAATTATTCTTAACAAGAGCACGTAGTAGAGTGCCTACTGTCCTATTAACTACCTCAGTTTGTCCATCTGTTTGTGGATGACAAGCAGTAGAAAATAACAGTTTGGTACCCAACTTTCCCCACAAAACACGCCAAAAATGTCCCAAAAATTTGACATCCCTATCAGACACAATGGTTCTAGGAACACCATGCAGACGGACTACTTCACGAAAGAACAAATTGGCAATGTTAACAGCATCATCAGTTTTTCTACAAGCAATGAAATGTGACATCTTGGAAAAACGATCAACTACCACGAAAATAGAGTCTTTCCCAGACTTAGATCTAGGCAAACCAAGTATGAAATCCATGGAAATATCAACCCAAGGGGACGACGGTGCCGGCAAAGGCGTATACAACCCAAAAGGACTAGACGTAGACTTGGCTTTCCTACAAGTAATACAACGAGAACAGACTCTTTCCACATCACGTTTCATGCGAGGCCAATAAAAATGCTCATGCAAAAGACTCAATGTTTTGGACACACCAAAATGACCCATCAAACCTCCTGCATGTGATTC
The DNA here is from genome assembly GCA_024222315.1 of Thymus quinquecostatus. Lineage (NCBI taxonomy): Eukaryota > Viridiplantae > Streptophyta > Magnoliopsida > Lamiales > Lamiaceae > Thymus > Thymus quinquecostatus. The sequence continues at coordinate 17,775,873 of CM044173.1, read as the reverse complement.
TACAACCAACAACTCTCGCATGGAACAATCAGGCACACACAACTTCAATTCTTTGAACAAGAACCCATTAGACACATAGAATGAATCAATAGCCCTAGACTTAGCCATACAAGATGTAAATATAGGACCAAAGAACGAATCTGATTCATAGAATGTCTTAATATGCTCGAATCCTAAGGAATGGGCATGCACAACAGACAGTAAAGTGTACCTGCGCGATAAAGCATCAGCAACAACATTCTCTTCACCTTTCTTGTACTTTATCACGTAGGGGAACGACTCGATGAACTCTACCCACCTGGCATGGCGTGAATTCAGATTCTGCTGCCCTTTCAGGTGCTTCAAGGACTCATGATCAGTGTGTATCACGAACTCCTTTGGCCTCAGGTAGTGCTGCCAAGTCTCCAAAGACCTCTTCAACGCGTACAACTCCTTGTCGTATGTGGAATACCGAAGGGCTGCACCGTTCACCTTCTCACTGAAGAATGCAACTGGTTTTCTTTCCTGCATCAAAACAGCACCAATGCCTATACCAGAGGCATCACACTCAATCTCGAACATTTTGTTAAAATCTGGCAAAACCAACACAGGAGCATTACATAATTTCGACTTCAGCAAGTTAAAAGCATGCTCTTGGGCTTTGCCCCACTCAAACTTCCTATCTTTCCTAGTCAATTCAGTCAAAGGGGCTGCTATAGTGGAAAAATCATGCACAAAACGACGATAAAAGCCCGCTAAACCATGAAAAGACCGAACATCAGCACACGACTTAGGCGTTGGCCACTCCTCTATGGCTTTCACCTTAGTCCTATCAACTTCAACCCCACGACTACTAACAACCAAGCCAAGAAATATAACCTCATCCATGCAAAAGGAACACTTTGACAAATTAGCATATAATTTCGCATCACGCAGCAACACAAACACATGCCTAAGGTGCCTAACATGCTCTTCAACACTCATGCTATAGACAAGGATATCATCAAAATAGACCACTACATATTTCCCTATGACTTCACGCAGAACATGGTTCATTAGACGCATAAACGTACTAGGAGCATTGGTAAGGCCAAAAGGCATCACAAGCCATTCATACAATCCATGCTTCGTTTTGAACGCAGTTTTCCACTCATCTCCCTCATTCATTCTCACTTGAAAATAACCAGAACGTAAATCAATTTTTGAAAAGACAGACGCTCCAGATAATTCATCTAACATATCATCTAATCGAGGGATAGGGAAACGATACTTCACCGTTATCTTGTTGATAGCTCGGCAATCCATGCACATGCGCCACTCATTGTTCTTCTTTGGGACGAGGATTACGGGCACTGCACACGGTGATAAGCTCTCTCTAATCTGCTTCTTCTCCAGTAACTCCCTGACCTGACGGTCAATCTCCTTTGTCTCCTCGGGACTGGTGCGGTAAGCTGGTCTGTTCGGAAGAACTGCTCCCGGCTGAAAATCGATCTGGTGCTCAATTCCCCGAATTGGTGGTAGACCACTTGGTATCTCATCTGGGAAGACATCTGTGAACTCCTCCATTAATGGCTGCAAAACAGAAGGAATAACAACGTCAGAAGTATCATCAACCTTAAAATTAACCAGAACGACAGCATTACCTGCTTTGACAATTTTCTGAGCTCCCTTTATACTGATGAACAGGTTTCGGTTCACCACTTCAGAACTGTTCTCACTTGAAGTGGAAGAAGTGGTAACGTGGGCAGCTTTAGCCTTAGAAAGGCCCTTGGTGCCCTTAGTACTCTGAGATTCCACAGTGGCCTGTCCCGATGGAATGGGTCGCTTGCCCTCTGCACGTTTCTCCTTCTCTTCTTTGAACTTCTCTTGCATCCGTTTCTGATCTTCAATCACATCATTAGGCGCTAAAGGCCACAATCTGGTGGTGCGTCCCTCTCGAGTCACGACATAAGTGTTGGCGAATCCATCATGTATCGCCTTCCTATCGAACTGCCAAGGACGACCAAGCAAAATATGTGCCGCCTCCATAGGGATGACGTCACACAAAACAGTGTCAGTAAAACGACCAATTGAAAAGGTGACAGGTACCTGATATCCGACACGAATCTCGCCTCTGTCTGTCAACCATTGCAATCGGTACGGTTTCGGATGCTTCTGTGGGACCAACTCCAACTTTCCAACTGCATACTGACTGATGGCGTTTACAACGCTGCCACTATCAATGATGAGCGAACACACCTTATCCTGAATCGAACAGCGTGAGTAAAAGATGTTCTCCCGCTGATCATTCTGCTCTTCGTCTCTAATAATGCTCAACGCTCGGATCGAAACAAGGCTGACGTTAGCTGGCTTTGGCTGCTCATCCTCAACATCAATTGCACCAAAGAGAGTGCTGACTAGGGGCTGCTCTAAGGACTGATCGGCAACCCTTGCGTCTTCTCCTTCATCAACTTCCTCTTCACTAGCTGATTCTAACTCATTCTGCTCAGTGATGAATAAAACTCTGCGATTGGGACACTGAGCTTGAAAGTGTCCCCATCCTTTGCACTTGTGACACTGAACGTCACGTGCTCTTCCTGGAGTGCTGCCACTCGAAGGCTGACCTGAGGGTGCAGGACGAGTCGGAGCATTCCGGTTCGGTGCCGGTGGAGTATTCTGCTCAGAACGGCGAACGGGCTGCGTGGACTGACCTTGAGGACGTGTAGTGGCTGACCTCGACGCAGATGCACTCGGTGCAGGCGCATCACCCCCTCGGACCCAAGAATTTCGTGCTGGGGTCGAAAAGGCAGATCGCCTACGTCCTTCTCTAAGCTGCCGTTCCACAATTGAGGCATAGCTTATCATAGCCTCAATACTGGCGAAGTCCCTCAACTCTACTTCGCAAGCTATGTCTGGGTTCATCCCCTCAAAATACCGATTGATTGTGGCAATCAATGTCTCTTCCTTGCCAACCCTGTTCATAGCTGTCTCAAGCTCCTTATGGTACTCCTCAATCGAACGAGTTCCCTGCTTGATTCTGTTCAATTTCTTCTCAAGCTCTCGTTCATAGTGTACCGGGATGAAATGTCCTCTCATAACGTCCTTCATCTCTTGCCAAGTGTCTATAGGTGGGTATCTGTCACGGCGTCTCCTCTCTTGCTGATTCTCCCACCATGAGGCTGCATATCCTCTAAACTCCAACGATGGAAGCTGAACCTTTTTCAACTCCGGAAAGTCATAGCACTCAAAGATCTTGTCGACTTTCCTCTCCCAATCGAGGTACACGTCAGGCTCATGTAACCCCTCAAATTCAGGAATGCTTGTCTTGATATTATTCAACAAGCTATCTGCCCCTCCATGTCGGTTGTGATTGGCACGAAAAGTACGCCTCGGAGGTGGACATGGCCGATCACGTCTCCATGGATGCTCAATTTCAGCCACTGATCTCTCACTATAATCATCAAATTCATCCTCGTACTCATCAGCACCATTCTCTTGCACTAACTCAGGCTGGCGACGTAGAGGTTGACGACGTACTGGCTCACGGCGTACCGGCTCTGGTTGTTGCTCAGGCTGCCGACCGACTATTTCAAGGCGTTCGAACTGTTGCATCAACTTGCCAAATGTGTCATCCATCTTCTGCTCAAGTAATCGGTTCCTCCTCTCAAAGTGGGCAGCCATGGCATCAAAGTGAAACTTAGCATCCCAAGGCGTCTTAGGAGGATCACCGCCGGAATCGTCTCCTCCGTTTGACATTGTACCTGCAAAACGAGCAAACGTAAAAGAAAAACAAGTAACCTCACAAACCTCACTATCACTCGTGTATATCACTCAATACTCTCGTGTATGTCGCTCAATACTCTCGTGTATATCACTCAATACTCTCGTGTATATCACTCAATACTCTCGGAATTGTAACATATATCTCTAAACCTCAAATCCACGGCAGAACTGATGATGACTCCTCTACCTTGAATCAAAGACTCGAACTTGAATTCCCAGAAATCACAGGTACGTATAAGACACAAAGTTACTGGATATTTGTGGGTATGGTTCACGGTTATGGGAAAAAGGCACAAGGAATTTTGGATGGGGGTATAAGCTGTACTTCGTTATGAGCACTAATCCTACTTGAACTGACTTAGAACTGACCCTACACTACCCAATGCACCCAAATATCATAGAAGAGGAGCTGCCTAAACGGTATGTGGAAAAACTCCAAAACTGAAAAACTGGAAAAATCCCTAAAAACTTCAGGGGGCGATTTGACCCTTTAAACGGCCTTTTTTTGACAAAATAATGAACCGATTCCGACATAGTCGGAACCACCGTATAGATCTTTTCGAGAGCTTTCCGAAAAGGTATTATAGAGCCAAATCGGAGTTCGTATGCAAAAGTTATGGCCGTTTTAGTGCTGGCCGACGAAAAACTCAAGAAACGAAGATACAATGACTACCCCACGCAAGAAACACCCAAGAAACAATATAGGAACACACTGTGACACACTAGGGCCTTCGATTTATCTATCTCTATTTCTTTTTTTTTTTTTTTTTTTTTTTTTTTTTTTTTTTTTTTTTTTTTTTTTTCTCTCTCTCAAAACTATTGCCCCCTAATATGTCACGACACCTAATTGGATTGAACCACGATAAACAAAAGTCGACGTGGCTCTGGTACCAAAATTTATGATGCGATCACGCTATGCGGAAGCTACGGAAACGAAAACACACGCCAACTAGCAACTGATTCAACCCAATCCACGAATGTGACAAACTCCCCGACTACGACTCTAGAATACACGAAATAGGTAAAAACAGAAACCTAAGCAGAATAACTCGGATTACGCTCAAATTTGGACACGAAGTACAACATAGGGTTAGGAACAAAATATCCAAAATTCAGCAAAATCGCACGGGTGGATTTCAGTTTGGCTCGGTGGTCAGTTTCAGGTCGTTTTAGGGTTCCAAAAACGGATCTGAAAGTAAATAAACGGGATTCAGGCTTAAGGGATGGGTAAGGGACGGTGGGAACGATTTTTGATGATGTTTAGACGGTTTATGATGGCTGGAAACAAAAGAAACGAAATAAGGTTGTGAAAATTACCAGAAACGAACCTCGAATCTACAAGGATTCGAAACGCGCCTGTGCAGCAATCTTCGTGGCTCGATTAACCCGGATACTACGAGATATCACGAACGAATCGATTGAATTCAAGTTTGAGGTCGCCAAACAACAAACTCTACCAAGAACTTTCAGTTTGTGAGACAAGAGAATTAGCGTAAAAGCTGCTTTCATTCAATCAAGTCTGTCTAATGTTAATTTCGAAAATCACATAAATACTACCCTAATTCTGAAGAAGCTAGGGCCGAAATTACTAAGTAATTGGGCCTGAAATTCTCGAAAATTCATAATAAATAAAATATAAAGTTTAAGCCCAAACAAATATAATAAATCTGAAATAACGGGCTTGTCTTCCTTTCATCCTTGATGGGCCTCCGAATCTCCGTCTTCAACGCTTGATAAGTTCACCAACTTGTATTGACAAAATCCGACTCCATCATCCTCCAATTTGTGTTGAAGGTAGCACTGCAAATATCCTTGAAGTTTTTGAGCTCTCGATCTTGTCATTGGTCCATTAAGCTGCAAATCCGGATTCAACTCTCCAATGCTAGCTTCAGTCTCATCATTCCCCCCCTGCTGAAAAGAATTCGTCCTCGAATTCAACTCCTCCTCACCATCTCGATCATCTACAGGAAATGGAGACAAATCAGAAACATTGAAAGTTGACGAACATTTATACTCACCTGGAAGGTCAATTCGGTATGCATTATCATTGACACGTGCAACCACAGTAAATGGTCCATCTCCACGAGGCATTAGCTTCGACTTCCTCAAGTTAGGAAAACGGCCCGGGCTGAAGTGAATCCAAACCTTATCACCTGGATTGAACAACACTTGCTTGCGATGGGTGTTCGCCTTTCTTGCGTTCTTGACACCTTGAAGCTCAATCCTCGCCTTGACTTTCTCATGCATCTCCCGAACCTGTTCAGCCCTACGAGAACCTTGCAAACTCGAAAGATGATCAGTAGGCAAAGGTAAAAGGTCCGTGGGAGTTAACGGATTAAATCCATAAACTACCTCAAATGGAGACATATGGGTAGAAGAATGCACAACCCTGTTATAAGCAAACTCAGCAAATGGAAGGCATTCTTCCCATGATTTCAAATTATTCTTAACAAGAGCACGTAGTAGAGTGCTTACTGTCCTATTAACTACCTCAGTTTGTCCATCTGTTTGTGGATGACAAGCAGTAGAAAATAACAGTTTGGTACCCAACTTTCCCCACAAAACACGCCAAAAATGTCCCAAAAATTTGACATCCCTATCAGACACAATGGTTCTAGGAACACCATGCAGACGGACTACTTCACGAAAGAACAAATTGGCAATGTTAACAGCATCATCAGTTTTTCTACAAGCAATGAAATGTGACATCTTGGAAAAACGATCAACTACCACGAAAATAGAGTCTTTCCCAGACTTAGATCTAGGCAAACCAAGTATGAAATCCATGGAAATATCAACCCAAGGGGACGACGGTGCCGGCAAAGGCGTATACAACCCAAAAGGACTAGACGTAGACTTGGCTTTCCTACAAGTAATACAACGAGAACAGACTCTTTCCACATCACGTTTCATGCGAGGCCAATAAAAATGCTCATGCAAAAGACTCAATGTTTTGGACACACCAAAATGACCCATCAAACCTCCTGCATGTGATTCTACAACCAACAACTCTCGCATGGAACAATCAGGCACACACAACTTCAATTCTTTGAACAAGAACCCATTAGACACATAGAATGAATCAATAGCCCTAGACTTAGCCATACAAGATGTAAATATAGGACCAAAGAACGAATCTGATTCATAGAATGTCTTAATATGCTCGAATCCTAAGGAATGGGCATGCACAACAGACAGTAAAGTGTACCTGCGCGATAAAGCATCAGCAACAACATTCTCTTCACCTTTCTTGTACTTTATCACGTAGGGGAACGACTCGATGAACTCTACCCACCTGGCATGGCGTGAATTCAGATTCTGCTGCCCTTTCAGGTGCATCAAGGACTCATGATCAGTGTGTATCACGAACTCCTTTGGCCTCAGGTAGTGCTGCCAAGTCTCCAAAGACCTCTTCAACGCGTACAGCTCCTTGTCGTATGTGGAATACCGAAGGGCTGCACCGTTCAACTTCTCACTGAAGAATGCAACTGGTTTTCTTTCCTGCATCAAAACAGCACCAATGCCTATACCAGAGGCATCACACTCAATCTCGAACATTTTGTTAAAATCAGGCAAAACCAACACAGGAGCATTACATAATTTCGACTTCAGCAAGTTAAAAGCATGCTCTTGGGCTTTGCCCCACTCAAACTTCCTATCTTTCCTAGTCAATTCAGTCAAAGGGGCTGCTATAGTGGAAAAATCACGCACAAAACGACGATAAAAGCCCGCTAAACCATGAAAAGACCGAACTTCAGCACACGACTTAGGCGTTGGCCACTCCTCTATGGCTTTCACCTTAGTCCTATCAACTTCAACCCCACGACTACTAACAACAAAGCCAAGAAATATAACCTCATCCATGCAAAAGGAACACTTAGACAAATTAGCATATAATTTCGCATCACGCAGCAACACAAACACATGCCTAAGGTGCCTAACATGCTCTTCAACACTCATGCTATAGACAAGGATATCATCAAAATAGACCACTACATATTTCCCTATGACTTCACGCAGAACATGGTTCATTAGACGCATAAACGTACTAGGAGCATTTGTAAGGCCAAAAGGCATCACAAGCCATTCATACAATCCATGCTTCGTTTTGAACGCAGTTTTCCACTCATCTCCCTCATTCATTCTCACTTGAAAATAACCAGAACGTAAATCAATTTTTGAAAAGACAGACGCTCCAGATAATTCATCTAACATATCATCTAATCGAGGGATAGGGAAACGATACTTCACCGTTATCTTGTTGATAGCTCGGCAATCCATGCACATGCGCCACTCATTGTTCTTCTTTGGGACGAGGATTACGGGCACTGCACACGGTGATAAGCTCTCTCTAATCTGCTTCTTCTCCAGTAACTCCCTGACCTGACGGTCAATCTCCTTTGTCTCCTCGGGACTGGTGCGGTAAGCTGGTCTGTTCGGAAGAACTGCTCCCGGCTGAAAATCGATCTGGTGCTCAATTCCCCGAATTGGTGGTAGACCACTTGGTATCTCATCTGGGAAGACATCTGTGAACTCCTCCATTAATGGCTGCAAAACAGAAGGAATAACAACGTCAGAAGTATCATCAACCTTAAAATTAACCAGAACGACAGCATTACCTGCTTTGACAATTTTCTGAGCTCCCTTTATACTGATGAACAGGTTTCGGTTCACCGCTTCAGAACTGTTCTCACTTGAAGTGGAAGAAGTGGTAACGTGGGCAGCTTTAGCCTTAGAAAGGCCCTTGGTGCCCTTAGTACTCTGAGATTCCACAGTGGCCTGTCCCGATGGAATGCGCTTGCCCTCTGCACGTTTCTCCTTCTCTTCTTTGAACTTCTCTTGCATCCGTTTCTGATCTTCAATCACATCTTTAGGCGCTAAAGGCCACAATCTGGTGGTGCGTCCCTCTCGAGTCACGACATAAGTGTTGGCGAATCCATCATGTATCGCCTTCCTATCGAACTGCCAAGGACGACCAAGCAAAATATGTGCCGCCTCCATAGGGATGACGTCACACAAAACAGTGTCAGTAAAACGACCAATTGAAAAGGTGACAGGTACCTGATATCCGACACGAATCTCGCCTCTGTCTGTCAACCATTGCAATCGGTACGGTTTCGGATGCTTCTGTGGGACCAACTCCAACTTTCCAACTGCATACTGACTGATGGCGTTTACAACGCTGCCACTATCAATGATGAGCGAACACACCTTATCCTGAATCGAACAGCGTGAGTAAAAGATGTTCTCCCGCTGATCATTCTGCTCTTCGTCTCTAATAATGCTCAACGCTCGGATCGAAACAAGGCTGACGTTAGCTGGCTTTGGCTGCTCATCCTCAACATCAATTGCACCAAAGAGAGTGCTGACTAGGGGCTGCTCTAAGGACTGATCGGCAACCCTTGCGTCTTCTCCTTCATCAACTTCCTCTTCACTAGCTGATTCTAACTCATTCTGCTCAGTGATGAATAAAACTCTGCGATTGGGACACTGAGCTTGAAAGTGTCCCCATCCTTTGCACTTGTGACACTGAACGTCATGTGCTCTTCCTGGAGTGCTGCCACTCGAAGGCTGACCTGAGGGTGCAGGACGAGTCGGAGCATTCCGGTTCGGTGCCGGTGGAGTATTCTGCTCAGAACGGCGAACGGGCTGCGTGGACTGACCTTGAGGACGTGTAGTGGCTGACCTCGACGCAGATGCACTCGGTGCAGGCGCATCACCCCCTCGGACCCAAGAATTTCGTGCTGGGGTCGAAAAGGCAGATCGCCTACGTCCTTCTCTAAGCTGCCGTTCCACAATTGAGGCATAGCTTATCATAGCCTCAATACTGGCGAAGTCCCTCAACTCTACTTCGCAAGCTATGTCTGGGTTCATCCCCTCAACATACCGATTGATTGTGGCAATCAATGTCTCTTCCTTGCCAACCCTGTTCATAGCTGTCTCAAGCTCCTTATGGTACTCCTCAATCGAACGAGTTCCCTGCTTGATTCTGTTCAATTTCTTCTCAAGCTCTCGTTCATAGTGTACCGGGATGAAATGTCCTCTCATAACGTCCTTCATCTCTTGCCAAGTGTCTATAGGTGGGTATCTGTCACGGCGTCTCCTCTCTTGCTGATTCTCCCACCATGAGGCTGCATATCCTCTAAACTCCAACGATGGAAGCTGAACCTTTTTCAACTCCGGAAAGTCATAGCACTCAAAGATCTTGTCGACTTTCCTCTCCCAATCGAGGTACACGTCAGGCTCATGTAACCCCTCAAATTCAGGAATGCTTGTCTTGATATTATTCAACAAGCTATCTGCCCCTCCATGTCGGTTGTGATTGGCACGAAAAGTACGCCTCGGAGGTGGACATGGCCGATCACGTCTCCATGGATGCTCAATTTCAGCCACTGATCTCTCACTATAATCATCAAATTCATCCTCGTACTCATCAGCACCATTCTCTTGCACTAACTCAGGCTGGCGACGTAGAGGTTGACGACGTACTGGCTCACGGCGTACCGGCTCTGGTTGTTGCTCAGGCTGCCGACCGACTATTTCAAGGCGTTCGAACTGTTGCATCAACTTGCCAAATGTGTCATCCATCTTCTGCTCAAGTAATCGGTTCCTCCTCTCAAAGTGGGCAGCCATGGCATCAAAGTGAAACTTAGCATCCCAAGGCGTCTTAGGAGGATCACCGCCGGAATCGTCTCCTCCGTTTGACATTGTACCTGCAAAACGAGCAAACGTAAAAGAAAAACAAGTAACCTCACAAACCTCACTATCACTCGTGTATATCACTCAATACTCTCGTGTATGTCGCTCAATACTCTCGTGTATATCACTCAATACTCTCGTGTATATCACTCAATACTCTCGGAATTGTAACATATATCTCTAAACCTCAAATCCACGGCAGAACTGATGATGACTCCTCTACCTTGAATCAAAGACTCGAACTTGAATTCCCAGAAATCACAGGTACGTATAAGACACAAAGTTACTGGATATTTGTGGGTATGGTTCACGGTTATGGGAAAAAGGCACAAGGAATTTTGGATGGGGGTATAAGCTGTACTTCGTTATGAGCACTAATCCTACTTGAACTGACTTAGAACTGACCCTACACTACCCAATGCACCCAAATATCATAGAAGAGGAGCTGCCTAAACGGTATGTGGAAAAACTCCAAAACTGAAAAACTGGAAAAATCCCTAAAAACTTCAGGGGGCGATTTGACCCTTTAAACGGCCTTTTTTTGACAAAATAATGAACCGATTCCGACATAGTCGGAACCACCGTATAGATCTTTTCGAGAGCTTTCCGAAAAGGTATTATAGAGCCAAATCGGAGTTCGTATGCAAAAGTTATGGCCGTTTTAGTGCTGGCCGACGAAAAACTCAAGAAACGAAGATACAATGACTACCCCACGCAAGAAACACCCAAGAAACAATATAGGAACACACTGTGACACACTAGGGCCTTCGATTTATCTATCTCTTTTTTTTTTTTTTTTTTTTTTTTTTTTTTTTTTTTTTTTTTTTTCTCTCAAAACTATTGCCCCCTAATATGTCACGACACCTAATTGGATTGAACCACGATAAACAAAAGTCGACGTGGCTCTGGTACCAAAATTTATGATGCGATCACGCTATGCGGAAGCTACGGAAACGAAAACACACGCCAACTAGCAACTGATTCAACCCAATCCACGAATGTGACAAACTCCCCGACTACGACTCTAGAATACACGAAATAGGTAAAAACAGAAACCTAAGCAGAACAACTCGGATTACGCTCAAATTTGGACACGAAGTACAACCTAGGGTTAGGAACAAAATATCCAAAATTCAGAAAAATCGCACGGGTGGATTTCAGTTTGGCTCGGTGGTCAGTTTCAGGTCGTTTTAGGGTTCCAAAAACGGATCTGAAAGTAAATAAACGGGATTCAGGCTTAAGGGATGGGTAAGGGACGGTGGGAACGATTTTTGATGATGTTTAGAAGGTTTATGATGGCTGGAAACAAAAGAAACGAAATAAGGTTGTGAAAATTACCAGAAACGAACCTCGAATCTACATGGATTCGAAACGCGCCTGTGCAGCAATCTTCGTGGCTCGATTAACCCGGATACTACGAGATATCACGAACGAATCGATTGAATTCAAGTTTGAGGTCGCCAAACAACAAACTCTACCAAGAACTTTCAGTTTGTGAGACAAGAGAATTAGCGTAAAAGCTGCTTTCATTCAATCAAGTCTGTCTAATGTTAATTTCGAAAATCACATAAATACTACCCTAATTCTGAAGAAGCTAGGGCCGAAATTACTAAGTAATTGGGCCTGAAAATCTCGAAAATTCATAATAAATAAAATATAAAGTTTAAGCCCAAACAAATATAATAAATCTGAAATAACGGGCTTGTCTTCCTTTCATCCTTGATGGGCCTCCGAATCTCCGGCTTCAACGCTTGATAAGTTCACCAACTTGTATTGACAAAATCCGACTCCATCATCCTCCAATTTGTGTTGAAGGTAGCACTGCAAATATCCTTGAAGTTTTTGAGCTCTCGATCTTGTCATTGGTCCATTAAGCTGCAAATCCGGATTCAACTCTCCAATGCTAGCTCCAGTCTCATCATTCCCCCCCTGCTGAAAAGAATTCGTCCTCGAATTCAAGTCCTCCTCACCATCTCGATCATCTACAGGAAATGGAGACAAATCAGAAACATTGAAAGTTGACGAACATTTATACTCACCTGGAAGGTCAATTCGGTATGCATTATCATTGACACGTGCAACCACAGTAAATGGTCCATCTCCACGAGGCATTAGCTTCGACTTCCTCAAGTTAGGAAAACGGCCCGGGCTGAAGTGAATCCAAACCTTATCACCTGGTTTGAACAACACGTGCTTGCGATGGGTGTTCGCCTTTCTTGCGTTCTTGACACCTTGAAGCTCAATCCTCGCCTTGACTTTCTCATGCATCTCCCGAACCTGTTCAGCCCTACGAGAACCTTGCAAACTCGAAAGATGATCAGTAGGCAAAGGTAAAAGGTCCGTGGGAGTTAACGGATTAAATCCATAAACTACCTCAAATGGAGACATATGGGTAGAAGAATGCACAACCCTGTTATAAGCAAACTCAGCAAATGGAAGGCATTCTTCCCATGATTTCAAATTATTCTTAACAAGAGCACGTAGTAGAGTGCCTACTGTCCTATTAACTACCTCAGTTTGTCCATCTGTTTGTGGATGACAAGCAGTAGAAAATAACAGTTTGGTACCCAACTTTCCCCACAAAACACGCCAAAAATGTCCCAAAAATTTGACATCCCTATCAGACACAATGGTTCTAGGAACACCATGCAGACGGACTACTTCACGAAAGAACAAATTGGCAATGTTAACAGCATCATCAGTTTTTCTACAAGCAATGAAATGTGACATCTTGGAAAAACGATCAACTACCACGAAAATAGAGTCTTTCCCAGACTTAGATCTAGGCAAACCAAGTATGAAATCCATGGAAATATCAACCCAAGGGGACGACGGTGCCGGCAAAGGCGTATACAACCCAAAAGGACTAGACGTAGACTTGGCTTTCCTACAAGTAATACAACGAGAACAGACTCTTTCCACATCACGTTTCATGCGAGGCCAATAAAAATGCTCATGCAAAAGACTCAATGTTTTGGACACACCAAAATGACCCATCAAACCTCCTGCATGTGATTCTACAACCAACAACTCTCGCATGGAACAATCAGGCACACACAACTTCAATTCTTTGAACAAGAACCCATTAGACACATAGAATGAATCAATAGCCCTAGACTTAGCCATACAAGATGTAAATATAGGACCAAAGTGTTGGGGTTGTTGTATACCTAAAGCAAAACCAGTTGTTTTAGTGGTTACGACACCGGTCCACTGTTAACAATCCCTATCTGGAAGAATATGTTTAAGCAAGAATAAAGTCCATTATCTCATGTTTTAGACCACGTGTCGATCTGAGTTCGGAGGGGATCACGAAGGTCGTTGATAATGATGAGATATAAACAGTTCACAGTCGAGACAGCTTGGGCTGAGCTGTCGGTCTTGACTGCAGCTTAATGGTAGTGATGAGTCCTAATCACTAGTTATGCTGGTACGGTGGAACGTATTGAAGGATCAACAGAGATGATGCTCTTCTGATACTGACCCTATATCAGAGGTGATATAGGTGAAGAGCTATGGATCTCAGGCTCTAGCTCGATCTTAACCTTGGTAAACTATTAGATGTATATGTATTCTTCGAAGTTACTTTGATTTACGAAGACATGAACTTCTCGTTAGTTCATCTAAATCATGTCGTACTTTGGGTAACACGAAGATGCATAGTATGTCTAATAAGTGTTATCAATAAGCCGTGTCCTGTGTGAGTGCAGGCTGACGATATCCCCTCAAGGGAGTTCACAATGTTTATTATACCAAGTCATGCATGCTGATTAAGTTCAGGTATAATAATGAGGAGTGAACGGGTACTACCTGAGGAATAGATGTTAACAATTAGGAGCAGTCATGATAGCTCTAAATTGGTTAACGGATATGGAAGGTCTTAAACACGGGGGTCGAACTATACAAAATACCTACCCAATCTACATAATTGGGACAGAGCGGTGATTCAGCTATAACACTTTAGTGGAGTGCGTTATAGTTCTAATGAGATACATGTTCAGGGGTGGACATGGAAATATCGAATTAGATAAGGCCCAACTCTGTCTGGTATCCGATCCCTAGGATGGCCCAAACAGACCTAAGGAATCGATCTAAACAGTATTATTGAGTATGGGCTCAATAATTGGACTCAGGCCCAGTATATGATATATATTGGATTTATATCCATGTATATGGATAAGATTAAATCTAATAAGATAAGATTTATTTATTTAAATCTTGTGGGGATAAATATCATATCTAAATATATTTGGTATATATTTAGTTATTTATTCTTCTACTGATATGAGAATAAATTCTATCTGTTAGAATTAATTCCGGATATACAGTTGCATAACGGAACAGATTAATTCCTAATTAATTGCGTATTAGTTAAGGAATAAGATTTGTAAGTTATGGAAAGAATAAATATGGGATATGGCATTAATATGGTAGGAGATAAATAAGGAATCATATCTCCTTATTTATGAACCATATATATATACTCTCAAGTCTCACATAAAACCCTAGTTGTCATAATCTGACCTAGCCGTCTACACACCAGAATTCTCTACGAGAATAGGCGTGGAACCCTAGGCGAGTGAGAGAGAGTCGGCCGATTCTGAGTGAAGAAGATCGAGGTTCCAGTGATCTCGAGACGTCCACCAAGTCTCGGATTTCAAGGTGTGGGATCACATCCTAGAAGATCAGAACCGTAGATCGATCAGACGCGACTCGGATTCCTCGTTTCCATAATCGTAAGGTATGTACTCGAGCTTTTGTATGACGTTATGTGCACGATCGACTCAACACAACCGAACCAAGATCTGGGTCGGGGCGGCTTTCAAGCAGCCGTTCCAACAATTGGTATCAGAGCCAGGTTTCTGGATCGGCTCTGTGTTGGATCGAATTTAATGTTCATGCATTCGAGTCATTATGATTATGTGTGCATGCTGCTGTCCGGGAATTATGTGCGTTGTTTTATTCGTTTCGATTTATCGTTGTTCGTTTGTTTTTGAATCGGCGAGATAATAAGGTGCCGATTAGAATAGGATTCGTTTTTCTTGTATTTTTTCGATTTTCGTATTGTATTATTGCTGTAAATCAAAGAATTGCTGAGGAACGAGGTCCGAAGAACGAACAAGAGACGAAAGGCGAACGACGGCCGCAGGCGGCGGCGCGTCGGACGCACGACGGCGGCAGCGTAGTTCGCGGCTGTTTTGGCGCTGCTGCACCTCGTCGTTCACGGCGGCTGAACCCTAGGGTTCATCCTAGGGTTCAGGCGAAGCCGGAACGAGGGCTGGCGGCGGCCGAATCGGCGGCGAACGGCGGCGACGGCTGGTGCAGCGCGGCGGCTGAAAACCCTAACGGGTTTTCGGGCCTGCTGGCGCTGCTGTAGGCCTGAACCACGGCTGCCCGGTGGTCCAGCGCCCGGCTCGACGTCGGAGACGGAGCCCAGTCAGCGCCGGACGACCAGCAGTGGCGCGACGACGGCGGTGAACGCGAGTGGGAGCAGCGACAGCCGAAACCCTAGCGGGTTTTGGCCCGCACGCTTCTGGGCTCGAACCACCGCGGACCGGAGGTGGCTCGACGGCGACAGTGGGCGCGGACGGAGGCAGGAGGAGGTCCGGTGGTCGGGGACCACCGGCGACGGCTGCTGTGGCGGGTTCAGATGGCACCGCGGCGGCTAGGGTTTTACCCAGCGCGCGCGCGGCTGCCGGAAGCCCCTACGGCGGCTGAGGCTCGAACCCAGCACCTCCGGGTGGTGCTGGGGACGCCGGCGAGCCAGTGGGAGCGACCGGTGGCATGCCAGCCACCGGCGGTGGCTCGCGGCGGCGGCGCTGTTTTGTGCAGCGGCTAACGGCGAAGGCGACGGCGGTTTGGGCGACGGTGACGAGCAGTGGCTCGGGCTGGGCTGCAACGGACGCACCCAGCCCGGACCCAGCCACGTCAGGCTCGTCGTGGAGCCAAAATGGGGTCCCCGGCACGCACCGCGGCGGCGCGTGTGCTACACGCGTGGCTCGGCGGCGGCGCGTGACCGAATTTCGAACGACGGGCTGTTCGTTTTTGCAACGTTCGGCCCATTACGTTGACGACGGCTAGGGTTTTCCGAAACCTAGGCATGATCGTCGACGGCTAGGGTTTTCGTACCCTAGTTCGTTTCGAAATTAAATCGCTTTCCGTTTTGGTAATTAGGGTTTTCCGCACCCTAGTTATTTCGAGCACTTGCTATTTTTGGAATGTGGACTTGAAGATCGGGATTGGCTTCCAAAATCGAAGATTAAAGACCGGAGCTTGTTCCGGGGTTTTTATTTTAATTAAATGTAATAGATAGGGCTTTCCATTCCCGGTCGGCAGCCTATTTATTTTCGTTTTAATTATTATGCATTCTATGGATGGATTTAAATTACGCGATGAATATGATCAGCATGTTTTGCATGTTATAGTTGCTTTTCATTGTTTGCGTAATAGAAATAACATGCATAGGGGTCATAGCATGTCCGTTTTAATGATTTCATTGCGAGCACGTTTTATTACTTGCGCTTAGAAATCATGTGATAGGACTTAATTGTCTATGTGCTACGATTGTCACACAAACCCATAAAAAGACTAAGCGGTATAATTAATCGATTATTTGTTAATTGATTTAAAGGACCTCCATATTTGGTTTAAAAATGAAGTAATTAGCATTCGCGTTGACGATGAGTCTTCCTCCCTATAGGAGATGCTGGTTATGGATTTCATTGGTTTAGACTTCAATAAGATAATTTGATTTTAAAATGAAATAATTAGTGTTCGCGTTGACAATGAGTCTTCCTCCCTATAGGAGACACTGATTATGGTTCATTGGTTAAATTCAAAATTGATAATATGGAAAAATGATTTTATAAAGGTAATTCCTCCTTAACGGGTAGGGTTGCTCTTAATAGAATTAATTTTTCGGAATATTAAAATATGGTTGTAGCTTAGCTGCTTATTGATGAATCCTCCTATAGAGGTCACTTCTCGATTTAGCAGGGTCCTGAGGCACGGGTTATTATTTCTTTGTTTCACTTTGGTCCGTGTGATGGGATAAGAAATAAAATAGACTGCGGTCATGGTCGATAATTTTATGGATAGCATTCACCTATAGTGGACTATTTATAAATAGTATCGGGCTACTCGTTTGTTGGTTCAATGTTATTATTGGGTTTCTAACATTGATAACATAAATTATTTGCGCTTATAAGTTGTTTACTTGTTATTTATTTCAGATATGTCTATTGATTCTATTCGCACGAAGATTTGTCGTTTAGCTTATTCCGATGGTGTTCCGGACTCCTTTCGATTTCGACTACTCGGTTTCCTGGCACGGAAAGAGATAGGTTTCTTGAGGTATGAGGATTCCCCTGATTTCCCTAACCTGAAGAGATTTCTCATGAGGTTTAAAAACCTTGTACGGATGTACGTGTTCTATGATGGTGTTAGTATGTCGGGAAAGACTGTTTGCGAGCTTCTACTTGCATGTTTCCCGACTTGGTTCCTGGCCCTCAGAGAAGCGGTTGTCCCGACCCACATCGTTCACGAGGACCCAATGGCTCTCATTGCGGAGTTACTCGTGGTAGATGCGGAGAGGATTGATATATTGCGGACTTCTTATGAGGCAGAGAGGAAGTTCTGGGATCGTCCTATTAGGGATGTCGATGTTAATCGGCATTTTACGGCCCGGGACAATGAGTCCATCATTGATGAGTACCTCCAGTCACTAAGGATTGATGATCTTGATCATGACGGACTCGTTCACGATGTGAATGAGCTAATCTCTGATCAATCCATTGATGAAGTGGGTGATTCCGAGTCTGTAAGTCTTGTTTACGATGTGAATGAGCTGAACTCCGATGAGCCCACTCAAGAAGTGAATGATGCCAGGAAGGAGAGACCTCCGATTATAAAGGTCTATCAGAGGAGGAACAAGAAGTTGAAGGTAGATGGAGGTATGTCAGACTCTTGTAACATTAAAAACCAAATTATACTAGTTTAGTCCTCACGGACGGATTTAACTAGTGGATACTAATTGTGGTTTGTTGCAATCTTTGTAGGTTCGACTGCAAGGAAAGAGTAGGACGACTTCAAGTTCTTGAGCTCGACAAGCAACATTCAGTTGATGCAGTTGTCCAGCAGACTTGGAGATTTCTATCTTACGTTTTATCTTAGTTTTTGGATACTGGATTCTGGATTATTACTCTTTTACCACATTTGGTTGCCTTGTTTTGGCAGGATACTTATGTTTTGGATATTTATGGATGATTATTTTCTTACATTGTATTAAGGATTTACTTCTTTAATACTGGTTGTTTTGATATATCATTCGTAGTGGGAGTAATAACTGTGAATTTTGAAGGATATTCCAAAATGAGTTATGATAAATGTAGTACTTCTTGTTCAATATTGTCTTTTAACAAAATACTATGCCACTATGTCTAAGTCTATTTCCTTTCCTTATTTGAAATGAAGTGATTAGCATTCATGTTAATCATAGATTTCATTGTGATTTAACATGAATTGATTAGCATTCACGCTTTAATCGCGTTTTCCTTCCCACGGAAATGCTAATTGTAAGTTTCATTGGTTAAATCAGTTCGGAAATAAGGATAGTTTGCACACGAAGTGTCGCAATTTTGATGTTAGATTTAGCAATTAGTTGGACAAGTAGTTATTTTTCAAGGAAAGACAATCATTTATTCTTGATTAACGTCCAAGAATAAAAAGAAATTGTGGATTGGACCATCATAAGGCCGGAAGTACAAGACAGATAACCAAAAGGATCTGCACAAGATTATTTAAGGATCCTTGTCACAGTGGGAGTATTTTCGGGTGTGTCTCGAAAATTGTAAATTGTTTATCAAGAAATCTAGTTTCTTGGACAATGAACAGACCAAGTTGACTGATAAAGGATAAGTTAGATGAAGATGGTTGCCTATCATTGATTAGTCTATGAGTTTAACACTCGAAAGACTTACAAGTTGTATGCTCATATTAGTTGAGGACATACATGAGCGAACATGGATGTGGTTTGAGAAAAGGAAGAATTTTCTCAACAAGTTCTATGCTTCGGGACAAACACATTGAAATGTGTAGTTCAATGATTAAAGCATTCATTTGTCGAACAACACATATAAGTCCGTTCATGAAATGTGTTGACAAATGGTATATTTTTCATCTACAAAAGACGTTGAAGTGGTTGTTTTGTACATTGTGTGATAATATTACTAGCACTTGAATAAGGTGTGAAAGTATTATCTGACACAATAAGTGGTGATTATCCGAACAGTTTAGAATGAAAGGTTAGGAGTAATGTTGGATATATCCTACAGTCGGATAGTATAACATTATTCAAGTATTCTTCATAGACTACTGTTGTGGCAAAGTTTGCAATGCACATTGATATTGCATAAAGAGCCAAACATATGTTAATGCTGGGTGCATGGTAACGGATATAGTCCATCATATTTGTGGACACGGATAATCGAATGGTAGCTAGAAAAACGACATCATCGACCTTTTACTATGGATTCACGCAAGAAGCAGAATTGTCTTGAAGATTCTCAAGCAGTGAAATGCTGAGAGGGAGCTAGATAATTCAGGGCTTGGCTTCGTGAATTGGCAGTAATCTCAATTTGTTAGAATTCTTACACCCCCTGGAGAATTCTAAGTGCAGTAACAAATTTCTGAGATTTGGAAATGCCGGTAACAACATAGTGAGTACCTTAAATTAAGGCGATTTCGTGGAGAAAATAGAAACACTAGAGGAATGTACGATGACGGTTCCTTCACTAAGTGCACCATGTCAGGTATACTGTAGCACGTGGCTGACATGTCTTAGTGAGCCTCCCACTAAAAGGTACAAGGTAAAGGTAAAATCTTTGAGTATAAGTGGGAGAAGAAGTGTATGATGGTTGTTAACGATTGCGATTGTGCGATTGTTAACATTGTACATGGATGAAGTCATATGGTTTCCTGTAGACGCGTTGGTATACTAAAAGGTTTTACTTTAGTATAAGTGGGAGATTGTTGGGGTTGTTGTATACCTAAAGCAAAACCAGTTGTTTTAGTGGTTACGACACCGGTCCACTGTTAACAATCCCTATCTGGAAGAATATGTTTAAGCAAGAATAAAGTCCATTATCTCATGTTTTAGACCACGTGTCGATCTGAGTTCGGAGGGGATCACGAAGGTCGTTGATAATGATGAGATATAAACAGTTCACAGTCGAGACAGCTTGGGCTGAGCTGTCGGTCTTGACTGCAGCTTAATGGTAGTGATGAGTCCTAATCACTAGTTATGCTGGTACGGTGGAACGTATTGAAGGATCAACAGAGATGATGCTCTTCTGATACTGACCCTATATCAGAGGTGATATAGGTGAAGAGCTATGGATCTCAGGCTCTAGCTCGATCTTAACCTTGGTAAACTATTAGATGTATATGTATTCTTCGATGTTACTTTGATTTACGAAGACATGAACTTCTCGTTAGTTCATCTAAATCATGTCGTACTTTGGGTAACACGAAGATGCATAGTATGTCTAATAAGTGTTATCAATAAGCCGTGTCCTGTGTGAGTGCAGGCTGACGATATCCCCTCAAGGGAGTTCACAATGTTTATTATACCAAGTCATGCATGCTGATTAAGTTCAGGTATAATAATGAGGAGTGAACGGGTACTACCTGAGGAATAGATGTTAACAATTAGGAGCAGTCATGATAGCTCTAAATTGGTTAACGGATATGGAAGGTCTTAAACACGGGGGTCGAACTATACAAAATACCTACCCAATCTACATAATTGGGACAGAGCGGTGATTCAGCTATAACACTTTAGTGGAGTGCGTTATAGTTCTAATGAGATACATGTTCAGGGGTGGACATGGAAATATCGAATTAGATAAGGCCCAACTCTGTCTGGTATCCGATCCCTAGGATGGCCCAAACAGACCTAAGGAATCGATCTAAACAGTATTATTGAGTATGGGCTCAATAATTGGACTCAGGCCCAGTATATGATATATATTGGATTTATATCCATGTATATGGATAAGATTAAATCTAATAAGATAAGATTTATTTATTTAAATCTTGTGGGGATAAATATCATATCTAAATATATTTGGTATATATTTAGTTATTTATTCTTCTACTGATATGAGAATAAATTCTATCTGTTAGAATTAATTCCGGATATACAGTTGCATAACGGAACAGATTAATTCCTAATTAATTGCGTATTAGTTAAGGAATAAGATTTGTAAGTTATGGAAAGAATAAATATGGGATATGGCATTAATATGGTAGGAGATAAATAAGGAATCATATCTCCTTATTTATGAACCATATATATATACTCTCAAGTCTCACATAAAACCCTAGTTGTCATAATCTGACCTAGCCGTCTACACACCAGAATTCTCTACGAGAATAGGCGTGGAACCCTAGGCGAGTGAGAGAGAGTCGGCCGATTCTGAGTGAAGAAGATCGAGGTTCCAGTGATCTCGAGACGTCCACCAAGTCTCGGATTTCAAGGTGTGGGATCACATCCTAGAAGATCAGAACCGTAGATCGATCAGACGCGACTCGGATTCCTCGTTTCCATAATCGTAAGGTATGTACTCGAGCTTTTGTATGACGTTATGTGCACGATCGACTCAACACAACCGAACCAAGATCTGGGTCGGGGCGGCTTTCAAGCAGCCGTTCCAACACAAAGAACGAATCTGATTCATAGAATGTCTTAATATGCTCGAATCCTAAGGAATGGGCATGCACAACAGACAGTAAAGTGTACCTGCGCGATAAAGCATCAGCAACAACATTCTCTTCACCTTTCTTGTACTTTATCACGTAGGGGAACGACTCGATGAACTCTACCCACCTGGCATGGCGTGAATTCAGATTCTGCTGCCCTTTCAGGTGCTTCAAGGACTCATGATCAGTGTGTATCACGAACTCCTTTGGCCTCAGGTAGTGCTGCCAAGTCTCCAAAGACCTCTTCAACGCGTACAGCTCCTTGTCGTATGTGGAATACCGAAGGGCTGCACCGTTCACCTTCTCACTGAAGAATGCAACTGGTTTTCTTTCCTGCATCAAAACAGCACCAATGCCTATACCAGAGGCATCACACTCAATCTCGAACATTTTGTTAAAATCAGGCAAAACCAACACAGGAGCATTACATAATTTCGACTTCAGCAAGTTAAAAGCATGCTCTTGGGCTTTGCCCCACTCAAACTTCCTATCTTTCCTAGTCAATTCAGTCAAAGGGGCTGCTATAGTGGAAAAATCATGCACAAAACGACGATAAAAGCCCGCTAAACCATGAAAAGACCGAACATCAGCACACGACTTAGGCGTTGGCCACTCCTCTATGGCTTTCACCTTAGTCCTATCAACTTCAACCCCACGACTACTAACAACCAAGCCAAGAAATATAACCTCATCCATGCAAAAGGAACACTTAGACAAATTAGCATATAATTTCGCATCACGCAGCAACACAAACACATGCCTAAGGTGCCTAACATGCTCTTCAACACTCATGCTATAGACAAGGATATCATCAAAATAGACCACTACATATTTCCCTATGACTTCACACAGAACATGGTTCATTAGACGCATAAACGTACTAGGAGCATTTGTAAGGCCAAAAGGCATCACAAGCCATTCATACAATCCATGCTTCGTTTTGAACGCAGTTTTCCACTCATCTCCCTCATTCATTCTCACTTGAAAATAACCAGAACGTAAATCAATTTTTGAAAAGACAGACGCTCCAGATAATTCATCTAACATATCATCTAATCGAGGGATAGGGAAACGATACTTCACCGTTATCTTGTTGATAGCTCGGCAATCCATGCACATGCGCCACTCATTGTTCTTCTTTGGGACGAGGATTACGGGCACTGCACACGGTGATAAGCTCTCTCTAATCTGCTTCTTCTCCAGTAACTCCCTGACCTGACGGTCAATCTCCTTTGTCTCCTCGGGACTGGTGCGGTAAGCTGGTCTGTTCGGAAGAACTGCTCCCGGCTGAAAATCGATCTGGTGCTCAATTCCCCGAATTGGTGGTAGACCACTTGGTATCTCATCTGGGAAGACATCTGTGAACTCCTCCATTAATGGCTGCAAAACAGAAGGAATAACAACGTCAGAAGTATCATCAACCTTAAAATTAACCAGAACGACAGCATTACCTGCTTTGACAATTTTCTGAGCTCCCTTTATACTGATGAACAGGTTTCGGTTCACCACTTCAGAACTGTTCTCACTTGAAGTGGAAGAAGTGGTAACGTGGGCAGCTTTAGCCTTAGAAAGGCCCTTGGTGCCCTTAGTACTCTGAGATTCCACAGTGGCCTGTCCCGATGGAATGGGTCGCTTGCCCTCTGCACGTTTCTCCTTCTCTTCTTTGAACTTCTCTTGCATCCGTTTCTGATCTTCAATCACATCTTTAGGCGCTAAAGGCCACAATCTGGTGGTGCGTCCCTCTCGAGTCACGACATAAGTGTTGGCGAATCCATCATGTATCGCCTTCCTATCGAACTGCCAAGGACGACCAAGCAAAATATGTGCCGCCTCCATAGGGATGACGTCACACAAAACAGTGTCAGTAAAACGACCAATTGAAAAGGTGACAGGTACCTGATATCCGACACGAATCTCGCCTCTGTCTGTCAACCATTGCAATCGGTACGGTTTCGGATGCTTCTGTGGGACCAACTCCAACTTTCCAACTGCATACTGACTGATGGCGTTTACAACGCTGCCACTATCAATGATGAGCGAACACACCTTATCCTGAATCGAACAGCGTGAGTAAAAGATGTTCTCCCGCTGATCATTCTGCTCTTCGTCTCTAATAATGCTCAACGCTCGGATCGAAACAAGGCTGACGTTAGCTGGCTTTGGCTGCTCATCCTCAACATCAATTGCACCAAAGAGAGTGCTGACTAGGGGCTGCTCTAAGGACTGATCGGCAACCCTTGCGTCTTCTCCTTCATCAACTTCCTCTTCACTAGCTGATTCTAACTCATTCTGCTCAGTGATGAATAAAACTCTGCGATTGGGACACTGAGCTTGAAAGTGTCCCCATCCTTTGCACTTGTGACACTGAACGTCACGTGCTCTTCCTGGAGTGCTGCCACTCGAAGGCTGACCTGAGGGTGCAGGACGAGTCGGAACATTCCGGTTCGGTGCCGGTGGAGTATTCTGCTCAGAACGGCGAACGGGCTGCGTGGACTGACCTTGAGGACGTGTAGTGGCTGACCTCGACGCAGATGCACTCGGTGCAGGCGCATCACCCCCTCGGACCCAAGAATTTCGTGCTGGGGTCGAAAAGGCAGATCGCCTACGTCCTTCTCTAAGCTGCCGTTCCACAATTGAGGCATAGCTTATCATAGCCTCAATACTGGCGAAGTCCCTCAACTCTACTTCGCAAGCTATGTCTGGGTTCATCCCCTCAACATACCGATTGATTGTGGCAATCAATGTCTCTTCCTTGCCAACCCTGTTCATAGCTGTCTCAAGCTCCTTATGGTACTCCTCAATCGAACGAGTTCCCTGCTTGATTCTGTTCAATTTCTTCTCAAGCTCTCGTTCATAGTGTACCGGGATGAAACGTCCTCTCATAACGTCCTTCATCTCTTGCCAAGTGTCTATAGGTGGGTATCTGTCACGGCGTCTCCTCTCTTGCTGATTCTCCCACCATGAGGCTGCATATCCTCTAAACTCCAACGATGCAAGCTGAACCTTTTTCAACTCCGGAAAGTCATAGCACTCAAAGATCTTGTCGACTTTCCTCTCCCAATCGAGGTACACGTCAGGCTCATGTAACCCCTCAAATTCAGGAATGCTTGTCTTGATATTATTCAACAAGCTATCTGCCCCTCCATGTCGGTTGTGATTGGCACGAAAAGTACGCCTCGGAGGTGGACGTGGCCGATCACGTCTCCATGGATGCTCAATTTCAGCCACTGATCTCTCACTATAATCATCAAATTCATCCTCGTACTCATCAGCACCATTCTCTTGCACTAACTCAGGCTGGTGACGTAGAGGTTGACGACGTACTGGCTCACGGCGTACCGGCTCTGGTTGTTGCTCAGGCTGCCGACCGACTATTTCAAGGCGTTCGAACTGTTGCATCAACTTGCCAAATGTGTCGTCCATCTTCTGCTCAAGTAATCGGTTCCTCCTCTCAAAGTGGGCAGCCATGGCATCAAAGTGAAACTTAGCATCCCAAGGCGTCTTAGGAGGATCACCGCCGGAATCGTCTCCTCCGTTTGACATTGTACCTGCAAAACGAGCAAACGTAAAAGAAAAACAAGTAACCTCACAAACCTCACTATCACTCGTGTATATCACTCAATACTCTCGTGTATGTCGCTCAATACCCTCGTGTATATCACTCAATACTCTCGTGTATATCACTCAATACTCTCGTGTATATCACTCAATACTCTCGGAATTGTAACATATATCTCTAAACCTCAAATCCACGGCAGAACTGATGATGACTCCTCTACCGTGAATCAAAGACTCGAACTTGAATTCCCAGAAATCACAGGTACGTATAAGACACAAAGTTACTGGATATTTGTGGGTATGGTTCACGGTTATGGGAAAAAGGCACAAGGAATTTTGGATGGGGGTATAAGCTGTACTTCGTTATGAGCACTAATCCTACTTGAACTGACTTAGAACTGACCCTACACTACCCAATGCACCCAAATATCATAGAAGAGGAGCTGCCTAAACGGTATGTGGAAAAACTCCAAAACTGAAAAACTGGAAAAATCCCTAAAAACTTCAGGGGGCGATTTGACCCTTTAAACGGCCTTTTATTGACAAAATAATGAACCTGTTCCGACATCGTCGGAACCACCGTATAGATCTTTTCGAGAGCTTTCCGAAAAGGTATTATAGAGCCAAATCGGAGTTCGTATGCAAAAGTTATGGCCGTTTTAGTGCTGGCCGACGAAAAACTCAAGAAACGAAGATACAATGACTACCCCACGCAAGAAACACCCAAGAAACAATATAGGAACACACTGTGACACACTAGGGCCTTCGATTTATCTATCTCTTTTTTTTTTTTTTTTTTTTTTTTTTTTTTTTTTTTTTTTTTTTTTTTTTTTTCCGAAACTGTTGCCCCCTAATATGTCACGACACCTAATTGGATTGAACCACGATAAACAAAAGTCAACGTGGCTCTGGTACCAAAATTTATGATGCGATCACGCTATGCGGAAGCTACGGAAACGAAAACACACGCCAACTAGCAACTGATTCAACCCAATCCACGAATGTGACAAACTCCCCGACTACGACTCTAGAATACACGAAATAGGTAAAAACAGAAACCTAAGCAGAACAACTCGGATTACGCTCAAATTTGGACATGAAGTACAACCTAGGGTTAGGAACAAAATATCCAAAATTCAGCAAAATCGCACGGGTGGATTTCAGTTTGGCTCGGTGGTCAGTTTCAGGTCGTTTTAGGGTTCCAAAAACGGATCTGAAAGTAAATAAACGGGATTCAGGCTTAAGGGATGGGTAAGGGATGGTGGGAACGATTTTTGATGATGTTTAGGTGGTTTATGATGGCTGGAAACAAAAGAAACGAAATAAGGTTGTGAAAATTACCAGAAACGAACCTCGAATCTACAAGGATTCGAAACGCGCCTGTGCAGCAATCTTCGTGGCTCGATTAACCCGGATACTACGAGATATCACGAACGAATCGATTGAATTCAAGTTTGAGGTCGCCAAACAACAAACTCTACCAAGAACTTTCAGTTTGTGAGACAAGAGAATTAGCGTAAAAGCTGCTTTCATTCAATCAAGTCTGTCTAATGTTAATTTCGAAAATCACATAAATACTACCCTAATTCTGAAGAAGCTAGGGCCGAAATTACTAAGTAATTGGGCCTGAAAATCTCGAAAATTCATAATAAATAAAATATAAAGTTTAAGCCCAAACAAATATAATAAATCTGAAATAACGGGCTTGTCTTCCTTTCATCCTTGATGGGCCTCCGAATCTCCGTCTTCAACGCTTGATAAGTTCACCAACTTGTATTGACAAAATCCGACTCCATCATCCTCCAATTTGTGTTGAAGGTAGCACTGCAAATATCCTTGAAGTTTTTGAGCTCTCGATCTTGTCATTGGTCCATTAAGCTGCAAATCCGGATTCAACTCTCCAATGCTAGCTTCAGTCTCATCAGTTCTGTTCCCAAGCGACCCATTTTTGATGTAGATGATAGGTTAGAATTTTTCTAAGCCTATACTGTTAGGTTGGCTTTGTTTAGCTTAGCTTTAGACTGCAGGAATTCCAAGTGAAGGGTCACTCGCTTGAGTGTGTTTTTCGAAGCGAAGCAAGTCTAGCAAGCTGAAGTGAAGCGTACCGAAGAATAGCGAAGCGAAGTGAGCGCTACAGTTCAAAGCCAAAGCGAAGCGAAGCGAGCGCTACAGTGGAATCAAGTGAACCCACTAAAGCGAAGCGAAGCGTGCGCTACAAAGAAAAGCCGAAACGAGTCAACGCGAGTCAACACTTAATTAAGTAGTGTCTCGGGAAATTTATTTCTCAAGTGACTCACTACAAATATGACCGTGAAGCGACTCACTTCAGAGCGGCCGCTACAACTTCAAAGCGAAGCGAGCCACTACCTACCAGAAAGCGACAGCGTGACTCCCGCCCATATTTTGAACTCCAGTCAACAGGAGATCGTAGCATTAATTACAAGATCTCCACGTGTCGAAAGCGGAGTGGAGCAGAGGAGTTGACTGCCAGGCCGACAGGGCGCCGCTACAGTACTGGCTCGCTCCAGTTACTGTTGAAGTTGGAGTTTAGCCAGATTTGGCAAACGGACAAACTGCGCATCTGCAAAAGCATATTGGCTGCACAAAGTACTGTCGAGTGGAGGAGAGACAAGGCCACCAACCAAGCAACGGATCTCGGCCATCTCTCCGCCTATAAATAGTGAAGGATCACAACGTGAAGAAGTAGAACACTACCTACGCATACGAGCCTACTCCAAACAAACACTCCCAAGCTTTTGAGCAATCTTCGAGTCTTTGTTCAAGTGTTCTCCGAGTTTCCAGTTCATCGGAACTCGTCTTCACAACCTTCACACTTAGAGTCTAAGCCCATTCCATATCCAAGCTTAGAAGAAGAGCTCTAGCCATCTTCGCACTTATTGTAAAGAGCTCTTCACAGTGTGTTCGTCAACCAAAAACCCTAAATCTGTCTGTTAGGTTTTTGAGTCGTCGTTAGGTTGTTTCGATCCAAGGCCCTTCTTTCACCAATTGAAGAAGCCTCGATCATAGAGTTTAGATCCAGGCTTATACTCACATCGTTTGTGTAAAGCTCGATCGAAGCTAGGCTGTAAGGAGAGCCTGTAATCTCCCTGTCTGTCCGACTGAAGCGAGTGAAGCTTCCAGTCTAGTTAGGTTTTTGGTGTGAACCCGGAATCACCCAGCGTCTGTCAGATCCAAGCGAGTGAAGCTCGATCTCGACCAGGTTTTTGAAGGACCCGTAACCTTCAAAGGTCTTGAGTGAAAAGAACAGTTGCCATCGTGCAACAAGTGGACGTAGGAGCTTTATCTCCGAACCACTATAATTCTTGGTGTCGTATCTCTCTAACCCTTATCTCTTTACTATATTCGATTATTCATTGCACGTGCATTTAAACAAACAAACTTGATTCTTTAATTACTTAGGAAAGATTTAGCTCACCAAATTCCGCACACGAGTAAAGACTCCCTCTTGATCAAGTACTCACTTCGGTCAAGCAGGCAAGCTACATACTGTAGATCTAGCTTCAGCTAGGTCTTAAGTTTCAAGTGAGCTCTTTACTTGTCACTCTGAGTTAAGGGATTTGAAGTTGAAAAACTTCAAAATACGTATTCACCCCCCCCCCCCCCCTCTACGTATTTTTCCTATTAACAAACCGGGACCAACAACCTCCACCGGTTCTCCGGTCTGTTGGTCGGTGAATGACGATGTATTTTGCTCTTTCCTCAGATTTAGGAGGATTTTGGCCACTGCCTTGGCCAAAATCTTCGTCGGCACCGCCGTCACGAACTTTCATAAGCCGGCCGTGATCACGGCCTTACGGAAGAAACCATCCTCTTCGATGACTGAAGGGTTGAGATGAGGCTCGACGTTGATGTGCATGTCGACCTCAGTGAGAAATTGCTCCATCGTCTCGGCTTTTTGCTTCTTTCCCATGGTATAAAAGTTTGAGAGATTTTGAACGGAGATTTAAAGAAGAAAACTGGGTTGAGACTCGTGAGTTGCAGATATTTGCAGATCTTGCACGAGAATGGCAAATACAGAGAGTTGTGAAAGGTTTTGCAGTTCTGGACGACGTCCTTATATAGAGGTAGGGTTCGGCTGACGTGGCAGGGGCAAGACAGTAATATCGCCGTAAATCCTGTTGGTATACGGGGGCCAACGGCGAAGTGATTGACGTGTCCGGCGTCATCACAGTAAAAAGTGAACCGCCCACTTGACTCAGCGTCTCCACGTGGCCTGCTGTGATTCGTCACTTTACACAGCATCGGATCCAACGGCTATAAATTGGGCACTGTTTGGATTCGATGATTGGATCTCGTCCGTCTTTTCCCGCTTCAAATTCAAAGTGCAGTGCACGCGCCCGTTATTTTCGGCTGTACGTGATCCTGCATTAAATGTAAAGCAAAAGGTAAAATCTACACTCGAGTGCAGACAGCTCATACTCGCTTCGTACCCGCTCGCTTCGAGTTGGGCCGCTTGGGTTTTACTCGCTTGAGTGACTGTTCTGCACTCGCTTGCGATGGCTCGCTTGGAGTGACGTAGCACTCGCTTGGCCATCTGAAGCGACTGGAATAAAAAAAAATGAAATTTCTTTGCTTAATTTAAAATGTTTCTGACTTACATACTTCGAGGATAAACAAGAATGTTTTCCTCTTTGTATTTGTGTCAGATTCATTTCATATTTTCCACATAGTGAGTGAAGGTTTCTAGCACGCTTCAGCTCACTTAGTGTACTTAAAATTGAAACACTTACCAG
The DNA here is from genome assembly GCA_024222315.1 of Thymus quinquecostatus. NCBI lineage: Eukaryota > Viridiplantae > Streptophyta > Magnoliopsida > Lamiales > Lamiaceae > Thymus > Thymus quinquecostatus. The sequence continues at coordinate 17,745,361 of CM044173.1, read as the reverse complement.
TCAATCTCACTTCGTAGGAGATTGATACCACTTATTGAAGACTTCATTTTGTGGATTTGGACAACACTTGTTGAATCCACTTGTTGATATTGCTTTGAAGCTTGTTGATACCACCTGTTGAGTGTTGCATGTTGGACTAGGACCTCATTCATCTTCATGGCATTCATCTTCCTCTATGAATTAGAGAGTCCTCCATCGAAGTGAATGGGGGAGAGAATGAATATAGTACACAAGCTTACTACAACCCAGAGGGGAGCTTCACGTAAGTGTACTTATTCACGATGAATGGGGGATGAGTACAAGTCCTTATCTTAGAGCAGAATAGGACATGATGACAATGAGAATGCTCTGACAAGACAATCTCGTATTTTATGCAGAAGCATGTCACCAGCCCTGCAACCTTTTGAAGAAAAAGGTAACTCTTCAAGCTTCCTCCTACGAGCTACAGAATGAATTTGCAGTCGACTCGCTTGACCCAGACTAAGGTTAATTGAAACGATGCAAAATTCAAAGATGGGGGAGGAATGGATAGACATTCGGCAGCTCAACTCAATGAAGAGTGAGTAAGGAATGGATGTTTATCCACGATGAAGGAGATGAGAAGACTTGCTCCTCTTCGGCGGAAAGATGGGAAGAGGACGCAAGGTCTAGGTGCCAGCCCTGCCTAAGCTTTCACCATTTTTACGTGGGAAGGCCCGATACAAGACCCCACAACCGTTACTAGAAACGGCACTTGCGAGTGTTTATACCCACTCGCTAGGAATCCTAGGCTAGGTAGCAGCTTTCCTTGCTCGCTTTGGAAGTAGCTTGCTCCAAGAGCAAACAATAGTTCCCCCTTAACCAATGGCTTAACATTTCCTGTAAGCGGGTAGGGAACGTCTTCCAACACTCCACCTTTCTCCACCTTATTTCTCCTTCTTCAAGCGAGTGGAATTTTGAAGTGACTCGCTTGAGTTGGTGAAGATCCGAAGCGAGTGACGCTCAAAGGACAAGCGACCACTCCTTCGTGCATCCTGGATCTAGCACTCTTCACCAGGATCTAGCAGCCCCATGCATAGCTTATTGAAACGAGACTCAGCTAGAGGCTTGGTGAGGATATCTGCTCGCTGGAGATCGGCATGGATTTTCTCGAGCTTGATATCCTTCTTCTCGACATGATCACGAATGAAGTGATGTCGGATTTCCACGTGCTTGCATCTGGTGCGAAGCACTGGATTTTGCGAGATGCATATAGCACTGTTGTTGTCGCAGAATATTGGAATTTCATTCGCTTCAACTCTGTAGTCCTTCAACTGCTGACGAAGCCATAGAATTTGAGAACAGCAGTTTCCAGCGGCCATATATTCGGCTTTAGTCGTTGAAGTAGCTACATGACTCGTCTATTTCTAGCCTATCAATAATACAATAACCGAACTAGCTAGTAGTCCGGGTCGAACCACAAGGAGTGAATGTATCGATAGACAATCAAGTAGTTCACGTAGTCTCTATCATACTATCTAAGCACATAGTCATGAGTTTGGTGTTTTATAACTAGGCAAGTAATGAGTGAATGAAATAACAAGCAAAATATGAAGGCAAGCAATGTAAAGAACAAATAAAAGAGCAAGTAATAGAAATTCGATAAAAGCAAGCAAGGATTCAAATGATTTCCGGTGTGATTAGGCTAAGGACTAGGCAAGTGATGTATCAAACCATTTTAATTCCTTTGAGTGGCATTATTACATAAATCAAGCTATCTCATCCTCCTAAGACTTGATAACTAGTGGATTGAATAACATGCTTACCACTCTAAACATATTACCAACTCCTAAAAGCACAATGCCTACTAATCTAACATCAATTCACATAATTCTTTCTAGGAGCAATGCAAATCAATACTAGATAGTATGAGCAAGGATTCATGCCAAGTGCTATGAATGGAAGCTTCCTAGGCATTCCATCAAACACCTTGTATGCACTCATGGTTGTCAATCATTCATGCAATTAAATCCAATCAAATCCAAGGGCAACTCAAAGGAAAGGTAGATCCACATCAAAAGCCATTAAATCCTAGCCTAATTCACACCATCCATCATTTGAAGCCTCAATGGATCTAGCCTAGCATGGATCTAAGCATCAAACCATCAACAACAAGTAAAAGCATAATGAAAATGACAAGAGAAGAAAATAGAGAAGAAATCTTCAACAATATCTTCAATCTCCAAGCATAATCTTCAACAATATTTGAAAATACCAAAAAGGAAAGAGGGAAATAGCTAGGGTTCTAAGAGAAAGTGCTCAATTGAATTACAAGTGAAATTAGATGACACATAAGGAAAATATCTAGCTATATATAGTTTTCCCACACATTGGGGTCAAATTGCAAATACTAGAAACTTAAGTTGAGAAGGTGGGGTAAAATCTGTAATTTCTGGAAAGTTAAATGAAGGGTTGACTATTTCATTTTCGGTTGACTCGTGTACTTTCCGCCCACATTTGACAGTTCGCGCGCTCTCACGGTTTTGGCTCGTTCTCTCTCGTCCGGCATCGGAAAATTAATCCGCAAAGTGCTACGGCTTCCTCTTTCGATCCTCTTCGACATAAGATAAGTCAAACTCTCCCAGAAAATTGCCGCAACACCTGAAATCAGCACGGAAACGGAGAGAAAATGCAAAGCATATAGAAAATGTATAGATTGTAAAAACCTATCATTCCCTATTCATTTAAGCACAAATCCGAACCAAAACACGCATCAAGACGCGCTCAAAAGCATGCTAAATATGTGGTTATCACTACACTCGTCTGCTTCTTTGAAAACCATGAGAATAGCTTGCTTCCCAAGAACTGACAAGTGCCCGAAGTTGACTTCCTATCAATTCGGCACCCTCCATAGTCAGCATCTGATTATCCAGTGAGCTCCAAATTGTCCTCCGTTGGATACCAAAACCCCATGTCGACAGTGCCCTTCAAATATCGAAGAATTCTTTTGGCAACTTCAAGATGGCTGTGCTTGGGATTACTTTGGAAGCGAGCACATACTCCAACTGCAAAAGCTATATCCGGCCTAATTGCCATGAGATATAGAAGGGATCCGATCAAGGCTCGGTAGTCTGTAGCATCCACAGACTTCCCATTTAGGTCTGGCTCCATCTTCCAGTTCGTGTTCATCGGGATCTTCACAGCTTTGGCATGTTGAACACCGAACTTGGCAAGCATATCTCGAGTATACTTGGCTTGATTGATGAAGATTCCATCATCCTGCTGCTTCACTTGAAGACCTAGAAAGCAGCTCATCAAGCCAATCATCGACATCTCATATTTGGTTTTCATAAGCTCTCCAAACTTCTCGCTAAGTAATACGAGAGGTATTAATTATCACGTTAAAGAGAACGTGAAACTCCAAAGCTTCTCACGATCACGCAAGAATGCCGTCTCTATTGAGAAAATAAATCCAAGCATACCCTAGAACAATAAACCCTAGCCTTTATATAAGAGGCGTAGGAAACACACGCACGAAACCCTACACTATGGGCTTTAGGCATTAACCCAATTGAAAATAGATCCAATAATAAGATAGCCACAAATACGTAAACTAAGAAATAAAATAATCACTAATTAGTGTAGCGTGTAGGCTTTCTGATCTCTCTGCGTTGTCTTCTCTCGGCGAGGCTTGGTTCTTCGATAATAGGTTTCTCGGTTTCCTCTTCGTCATCCTCCGAGTGTTCAACGTCGTCATCCTCCAAGGAATGTTCAACATCCACCAAGCTCGTATCAACTCTCTCCCCCTGCGCAGCCACCTTGTCCTCAAGGTGAAAGTTTGGAAAAGAACGGCAAAATGAATCGAGAGACTCCCATGTAGCTGCCTCTGGAGGAAGGCCCTGCCATTGAACTAATATTTGATCGTCGGGGATACCGCCACGTAGAACGGTGCGAGAAGATATTACCACCACAGGAACCAAAGACGGCAAACCAACAGAATCCACAGGAATTGGATTAATAGGAGTTGTAGTAGCACCAATAAATGGCTTGAGCAATGAAACATGGAAAACGGGGTGCACACGGCTGTCCGGCAGCAATGCAAGACGATAAGCAACCGCTCCAATCTTCTCAACAATGGGATAGGGTCCAAAATAACGTTTAGCCAGCTTAGGAGAAGAACGACGAGCAACAGACACCTGCCGATATGGTTGTAGCTTAACCCACACCAAGTCCCCGATAACAAAATCAACATTGCGTCGATGTTTGTTCGCTTGTTGCTGCATACGGTGTTGAGCCGCGGAGAGCGAGAATTTAAGATCAGACAACAAAAGGTCCCTCTCAAGAAGCAAGGCATCAAGTGCATCAACTGCCGTAGAGCTAGGTGTATAACGAGGAATAATGGGAGGAAGACGCCCATACATAGCTTGAAACGGGCTCATGTTAATACTAGAATGATAGCTTGTGTTATAGTGAAACTCAGCCCATCTAAGAAATTCTGGCCAACGCTCTGGCCGTTCAGAAGTCATAGCACGAAGATATTGTTCCAAACAACGATTCACAACTTCGGTCTGACCATCCGTCTGAGGGTGGTAGGCGGAGCTATGTTTGAGGGAAGTCCCGCTGAGCTTGAATAACTCTGCCAAAAAACGGCTAAGAAAGATTGGATCGCGATCAGAAATAATGGAAGAAGGAAAACCGTGAAGCTTAACAACCATATCCGTGAACAAACGAGCAACCTTGGCTGCAGTAAAGCTAGTGGGTAAGGGGCCGAAATGAGCAGCCTTGGTTAAACGGTCAACCACAACAAGAATAACCGAGTTACCATGGGAGAGAGGAAGATGGGTAATAAAATCCATCGTAAGCTCGTTCCAAACTAACGCAGGGATCGGCAGCGGCTGCAGAAGACCAGCAGGAGCAACGGTCTGATTCTTCACCTGTTGGCATGTAGCACATGCGCGAACAAACTTTTCAACATCTCGACGCATGTTAGGCCAATAAAATAGAGATGAGAGACTAACAAGTGTCTTCTTAACACCACCATGGCCATGGACGGGAGAAGAATGAAATTCTTGCAATAGATTGTGTTTAAGAGGTGAAGATGGAGTGAGAAAATATGTGTTCCTGTATAGGAGGAGGCCATCGACCACAGTAAAATCAGGAGATAATTCTCCCATTTGAGGCGGTGATGATAAGAAATATAATCAGCACCGGTTCTGTTCTCTTTGCGCAGATCGTCAAGAAACATCGAGACAGGAACACTTTGAATTATCAAGCATGATGGAGGAATAATATCAGGTGAGTCCATTAGAGAAACAAATGCGACCTGGTGTGGAGGTATGCCATCGGGAGCACGCGACAATGCATCGGCGACAATGTTGTGGCTGCCCGGTTTATATTCGATGACAAAGTCATATCCCAAGAGCTTGCGGATATAGCGATGCTGATCCGGTGTGTGCAGTTGTTGGCATAAGAGATCCTTCAAACTATGGTGATCTGTACGAATTATAAATCGTCGACCGATAAGATATTGCCGCCATTTTCCAATTGCTTCGCTGATAGCATGTAGTTCTTTGATATATGTAGAAGCACTCTTCAAACGAGTTCCTAATTTGCGACTGTGATAAGCAATGGGTCGATTATCTTGTAGGAGCACTGCACTAAACCCACATCAGAAGCATCGGTATCAATGACGAAAGGTTTAGAAAAATCTGGCAATCTTAAGACGGGAGTGGACATCATAGCTTGTTTGAGGGCATGGAATGCTGTAGACGCAGCTGCAGACCAAAGAAAACAATCCTTGCGAAGTAAATCAGTGAGAGGAGAAGCAATGGCAGCATAGTTCTTGACAAATTTACGATAGTAGCCGGTTAGGCCAAGGAATCCACGCAATTGCTTTAAAGTAGATGGCTCAGGCCAAGACAACATAGCTGCAATTTTAGAAGGATCAGCCTGCACATTACCTGCACTAACAATGTGCCCAAGATATTCTACAGAGGTGGTACCAAAAGTGCATTTCGAGAACTTCACAAAAAGGCGGTGGGATTGGAGGCAATTCAACACAGCACGCAAATGAGTAATATGCTCAGCTTGAGATGGACTATAGACGAGAATATCGTCAAAGAAAACAACAACAAAACGTCGTAAGTAATCTTTAAGAACGAAATTCATCGTGGCTTGGAACGTCGACGGAGCATTCGTTAAGCCAAAAGGCATGACAAGAAATTCAAAATGACCATCATGAGTACGAAAAGCCGTTTTGAAGATATCTTTGTCATGAACACGGATTTGGTGAAATCCAGCACGCAAATCCAACTTCAAAAAACCACAGAATTGCCTAGTTTACCGAGAAGTTCATCTACAGTAGGAATAGGAAACTTATCCTTGATGGTTACTGCATTGAGCGCGCGATAATCAACACAGAAACGGTAGGAGCCATCTTTCTTCTTGACTAACAGAACGGGAGAGGAGAATGGGCTATGGCTCGGACGAATTATGCGTTGATCAAGCATCTCACGAACTAACCGTTCCATTTCATTCTTCTGAAAATACGGATAACGGTAGGGCCGAACATTAACAGGTTTACTACCGGCTTCCAAATGAATACGATGATCGAACAAGCGTCGTGGAGGAAGATCGCGTGGTGCAGCAAACACCTCATTAAATTCGATCAAAACCTCGTGAAAGGGCTCAGGGACATTTTGAAGATCAATCGACGACGTAGGTGAGGTGCTCGGGGATCTAGTGTCAACTAACCAAAGCTCATAAATAGAATCAAGCTCATTTTATGTTAAAATGGACATCATCATAGAAAAGGTAACTTGACGAGAATTCAAGGAACTATCCCCCTCCAAAATCACGTGTTGGCCCTGCCACTCAAACTCCATACGACTAGAACGATAATCATGAGTTACCTTACCCAATTCTTGTAGCCACTGAACACCAAGAATAATATCTGGGCCTTTAATGGATAAAACAAATAAATCCAAAGTGAAGAGTGTACCCTGTAGAGTGATTGGTACAGCCGTGCACTTATGTTGGCAAATAATAGAGTCCCCATTGCCGATATACACTCGAAAACTAGGGATAGAAGTGAGCGATAACTTGAGACGTTCCGCAAGAGATGGAGTAATGAAATTATGAGTGCTGCCGTTGTCGATCATATCTTGATACCGCAGCTTAAGAGTACTTCCCCACAGACGTAGCGAGAGTGGTTGCGTAGCACCCAAGAGGGAGTGAATGCTAGAAACATCACCCAAAATGAGACCTTCGTCCGCAGTCGGATCAGTAGCCTCCAATTCATCAGAAACATCGAGTGGGACATCAACGTTATCATCGCTAGTAAGGAGCAGAACCGTGCCGGGAGTCTTACAGCGATGTGAGGGATTCCAACGTTGATCACAATGGAAACATAATCCCCGTTCGCGCTTTTCACATGTCTCAGCAGGAGTGAGACGCCGAATAGGAATTGCTGAAGAATCACGCTGCGTAGGAGAGTGAAGCGACGGGCCGGAAGTTGAGTTGGACAGTGTGGGTGCCACGGTAGAAACATTATTCGACAATGGCGCAGTGCGCGATGTAGGCAGTGGTGGAGTAGAGCGAGAGAGGGGACGAGAAAATGCACGCGCCTCAGCTTGGGTGTCAAGGTATTTACTCTCAAATACATGAGACAAAGCGAATGTTTCATCAAGAGTAGAAGGCCGATTCAATTGAAGGTCGCGGCGGATAGACGGCTTGAGCCCCGAAATGTAGAAGGAAATGAGTAAAGGTTCAGAGATACCTTTAGTACGGCCCATTAAGGATTCAAAGGTTGACTGGTAATCAGCCACGGAACCTTGTTGCGAGAGTTTGGCCAATGTACCCTCAGGGTCGTCAAATTGTGAATCACCAAACCGAGATTTCACACGAGTCAAGAAATCTGACCAAGAAGAGAGCATATCCTGAGACTTGAGCCATTGAAACCATGTAGAAGCCGGGCCATCAAGGTAAAAAGAGACAATTTGAAGGCGTTGAGCTTCGGGTGTGTTATGATAGCCAAAATATTCCTCGATCTTAAAGATCCAAGAATACGGATCAGAGCCATCAAAGCGGGGAACGTCAAGGCGAACGAACGGAGAGCGACCGCCTGCGGGTTGGTGGGAAGAGTCACCTTGGAAGGAAGTTGACTGAGTGTTCTTGAGGATGACCATGAATTCATCCAACTGCTTCTGAAAATCCGTCTGAGATTGACGAAGTTGTTTGTCCACTTGAGCGCTGAGGGCGCTGATTTGCGCCTGCAAATCCGTATTAGTAGAACCCACTGAAGAAATCAATGAAAGCACCAATTAATACGAGAGGTATTAATTATCACGTTAAAGAGAACGTGAAACTCCAAAGCTTCTCACGATCACGCAAGAATGCCGTCTCTATTGAGAAAATAAATCCAAGCATACCCTAGAACAATAAACCCTAGCCTTTATATAAGAGGCGTAGGAAACACACGCACGAAACCCTACACTATGGGCTTTAGGCATTAACCCAATTGAAAATAGATCCAATAATAAGATAACCACAAATACGTAAACTAAGAAATAAAATAATCACTAATTAGTGCAGCGTGTAGGCTTTCTGATCTCTCTGCGTTGTCTTCTCTCGGCGAGGCTTGGTTCTTCGATAATAGGTTTCTCGGTTTCCTCTTCGTCATCCTCCGAGTGTTCAACGTCGTCATCCTCCAAGGAATGTTCAACGTCCACCAAGCTCGTATCACTAAGCGACTGGTTTGGTGATCCAAATATGATGTCGTCCACGTAGATCTGAACCCATAGCATATCCTCTCCATGGTTGATGGTGAATAGGGTTCGGTCTATCTTTCCTTTGTGGAATCCATTATCCACTAGGAATTGGGATAGGGTATCATACCAAGCTCTGGGAGCTTGCTTCAAGCCATATAGGGCTTTCTTCAATCGATACACCTTATCTCCCTGCTCGAAACCCGGTGGCTGCTCCACATATATTTCTTCCTTCAATTCACCATTGAGGAATGCGCTGTTGACATCTATATGATAGACTTTAAATTTCTTGGCCGCTGCATAGGCAAGAAATAGTCTGATCGCTTCAAGCCGTGCCACTGAAGCGAAGGTCTCATCAAAGTCGATTCCTTTCTCTTGGCAGTAGCCCTTAGCGACGAGTCATGCACGCTTGACTTCTGGTCACTACACCCTTGGATGGATCTCCAATGATTTGACTTGGTGAGTGATCCTTGAGCCATGCACGCTTGGATCCGCCAGCTTCGTCTTCATCTTCTTCCTGATCGCTTGCTTCTCCATCTGAAGCGACTGGATTGGGTGCTTGGCCAGTACTCGCTTCAGGAGTCTTGTGGGCAGCTTCAACTTTTCCTTGGACAATCTGCTCGCTTGAGTCCTTGATTTCTTCATCATCCTCAAGCATGTCCCAAGTTAGTGAGTTGATAGGTTCCTCGCTTGTCTTTCCTTCCTTAGATTGAACCTGTTCCTATGGAAGACTCAAAGAAGATTCATCAAATACGACATGGGGTGATTCCTCCACAATTAGGGTTTTACAATTGAATACCCTGTAAGCTTTGCTTGATGTAGAATATCCTAAGAATATTCCTTCATCGGCTTTACTTTCAAAGGCTTTCAATTGTGACTTCCCATTATCATGGATGAAGACCCTACAACCAAAAATATGGAAATAAGATATGTTAAGAATTCTCCCTGTCCATATTTCATATGGTGTCTTGTCGTGCCGTTTGCTGAGAAGCATCCGATTCTGTGTGTAGCATGCTGTATTGGCAGCTTCAGCCCAATACTTCATAGGAAGCTTCGAGTCTGCAATCATAGTTCGAACGGCTTCTTTGATGATTCGATTCCTCCTTTTAGCAACTCCATTCTGCTGAGGTGTACGTGCTGAGGAAGTCTGGTGTACTATGTCATGCTCCGTGCAGTATGCTTCAATGGTAGAGTTCAGGAATTATGTGCCTTTGTCGGAGCGGATGGTGACAATCGCTTGGTTCTTTTCCACAGCTAGTCGTTTGAGTAGTTGTGGTAGCTTGGTCAGTGTCTCCTTCTTGCTGAAGAGAAATACGACCCAAGTGTAGCGAGAGAAGTCATCGACTACAACTAGAGTGTATTTTCTTCCAGTTACGCTAACTGGAGTGACTGGACCAAACAGATCCATACGAAGCAGCTCGAGCACTCACTTGGATGAAGCTTCTTCTAGACTGGCGAAGTGCTTCTTCGTCTGCTTCCCTCGTTGGCATGGTGAACATGGATGGACTTTAACAAAGACTTCGTTGGGTATGCCTTTGCACCAAGCCCTTGCGAGCTAAGCGATTGATGGTCTTGAAGTTGAGATGGTTCAAGCGTCTGTGCCACAGCCATCCTATTTCTGTAGCACTTCTTGCAACTAGGCACGTCTCCTCTTTACAGCTGTCCCATTGTGCAATGTAGACATTCCTTTGTCTAATTCCAGTGAGCACAATCTGGGACGTGAGCTTGCTCTTCACTATGCACTTGTTGGAAATGAATTCCACCTTGTACCCTTTATCACAGAATTGTGAAATGGATAGCAAGTTGTGCTTAAGTCCTTCCACATAGGAGACTTCTTCTATTGTGAGCTTTCCAATCTTCAGTGCGCCATATCCTTTGGTGCTACCTCGAGAGTTATCACCAAAAGTAACGTGTGGACCCTTCTTCTCTATGTAGTCATGAAGTAGAGCTCTCATGCCGGTCATGTGTCTTGAACAGCCACTGTCCAAGTACCAGATTTGTTGACCCTCACTTGGCATGGGATCCACGGTGCTCACCTGCATTTAGTTAGATTTTGGTACCCAAATCAGTTTGGGTCCTTGCAGGTTAGTTCCCTTAGGTACCCACACTTGCTTCACTCTCTTTTGAGAGGTAGCTTGTGTCTTGGGTTTCTCGACCTTTGAAAACTGTGAGTTCTGCCTTAAAGCAGCTTCACACGTGCAGCAGTGTGTGCAAGAGGGGTAGCGGCTCGCTTGAGGCATACCTATGCTCTTACCATTTTGCTTGTATCCTGAAGCGACTCGCTTCAGATTAGCTACAGGCTTAGAGACTGACTTAGGTTTTACAGTCTGTCGAAGCGGCTCGCTTGGTTTCCTCGAAGCGGTCAAACTAGGGTTTTGACCCCGACTCGCTTGAGAAACCTTGGAAGTTTGAAGCGACCTCCTTGGTGCTTCGAATTCTTCCCCCTCGATGTTAGTCCGGTTGGACCATCTCCAGTCTTGGGAACGTGACACATAGACATTACTCCTTTTCTTGAAAGGGAGATCCTCTGTCTCCGGTGTCTTGGTCTGAGACTTAGAAGCTTCAACTGTTTTCCCTTTACCATTGGATTGGTAAGATTTAGCATTGTGAGTGCTAGGGACAGTTGGTCTTTGCTTGCCCTTAGGTTCTGCCCTTGAAGATATAGACATCTTCATTGGCTTCTTCTTAGAGTTCTTAGCCATTTGGCCTTTATCTTTGTTGGTGGTCGCTTTGGAGGCAGTGGGCACATCCAAAGTGACTGATGGTGTCGTGTTTGAAGCACCAACAAAGACAGTAGGCTTGGAAGGTCCACCCTCATATCCGAGTCCTCCCTTTCTACCAAATGGTAGAAGCGAGCTCTCTAGTGCCTGCCTAGCATATAAAGCTTTGTTCAAGTTGGCAACTAGAGAGGATTGGGTTTCATACCTTCCTTCCAAGCTTTGATGTCTAGCAAAGAGATCCTCGAACTTACTAGTCATAGCCCTTAAGTTGAGTTTGACTTCGTCAAGCTCATTGGCTAGCTTTCGGTTCTCCTTCTCGCTTTGGGACAAAGCTTGTTTCAACACTTCGTGGTCGCTTGACAGTTTCTTGTGTTTGTCAAGTGACTCACTCCATGTCGAGGAATGCACTTCCTCTTGATCAGTGTGTGCCAGTGTAATTGAAGTGATTGAAGGGTAGAAGAATACCTCCCCAGTCTCTTCGTCGGTGAGCGCCATGAGTCCCAGATCCTCTCCCTCGCTTGAGTTAGGATCTGTGAATGCATCGGAGTCGCTTGACAGATCTTCAGTTGAAGCGACCGGCATTTCACTCGCTACGAGCGCTCGCCTGGGAGCATCTCTCTTGGCCTTCAGTTCCTCACATTCTTTGGCACTTAGCTTTGGGCAGTCAGATTTGTAGTGGCCCATCTTGTGGCAATGATAGCACTCCACATCCATCATGTCGCGTGGGATCGGCTTTGTCGTCTCTTCTCTTTTCCCTTTTCCTTCTCGAGCATCAGTGTTCCTCCCTTTGTACTGCTTGTAGAATCTCTTGTACATGCCCACACGCGAGTTCATTTTGTTGAAGTTCTTGGATAAGAACGCAACATGCTCTTCCAGCTCTTCTCTTGACATCTTGGCTAGCGACTGATCGCTTGGCCCTTCAGCAGCTTTGAAAGCAACACCTTTTGACGTCGTGGGAGCTTCATCCTCATCGTCGAGGTTCATTTGATTCAGATCGAATTCGTGAGCTTTGAGTTCGGAGAACAGAATCTCCGGTGTGAGCTTCGATAGATCCTTGGTAGCTAGGTACAGCTCCTTCATTGTCTGCCACTTTCTCGTGAGAGCTCGAACAATCTTGAGGTTCACCTCCTAGTCAGTGAGTTTGTTTCACTAAAAAGTGTTCGCAATAGAACGAAATCCTATCGTAGCACTAGCAAGTAAAACCTAAGTATCGAATCTCAAGGAAAACTTAACAGGGCAATTAATTATGTAGTAAAAATCTAATCTAAGAAAGCAAGTAAAGAATATTTTGGGGTTTTTGTTTTAAATCCTAGGCAAATAAAATAAATCAAAGCAAGTAAATAAAAGCAATTAAATAACTAATCTAGAACTCAAGAAATAAATCTAAGAATTAAACTAGAAGAAAGCAATAAATCTACCTAGGCAAGAATCGAAAAGAAAGCAATAAAGAAAACAACGAAGGAAACGAAAGCAAAGAAAGAAGCATAAATAAATCTAGACATGATGAATTGAAATCTGGAAATTAAAGGCAAATAAATCTAACTTGAAAAGCTTTGAAAAACGAAAGGATTGAAATCGAAGAAAAACGAATCTAAACTTTAAACTAGAAATCGAGAACGAAATTAAACTAAGGAATTTAAACGAAGCAATTAAGAAAACGAATCTAAAACGAAAGCAAGCAATTAAAACAAGTAAACGAAAGCGATAAAAGAACTTACGAGAATTAAACGAAGACGAAGAACGCGAATTAAATAAAGAAGTCTTGAATTAAACGAACTAAGAATCCGGATCCGAACAAAGTAAAGCTAATCTAGAGAATTTTAGTGCTGAAAAATAAAGCTAACTAATGCTAAAAACTGATAAAGGATGTCCAAGATGTTACAAAATTCGTCAAGGCACTAATATATATACTAGGAAGAAAACCTAATTAAATAAGGAAACACAGCTGGACGCCGACATCTGGACGATCGTCCAGATGTTGAAGGAAATCTGGCCGGTCGGCCAGATCAGAAACTGCTAAACACGCACATAAGTACTTGGCCGGTCGTCCAGATTGTGAAGGAAATCTGGACGGTCGTCCAGATCAGGTACTGGCACGTTCGCGCGCGACTCTCTTGTTTCGGCCGTATCTTCCTCATTCGAACTCCGAATTGACCTCCGTTTTCGCCTATGTGCTCCTATCGAACCCCTCTTCGATATAATGCTTTCATTACATCCAAAATGAATCTTCAACAAAATCATGAGAAATTAGAACTCGAGGTCAATGATTGCTCAACAACCTTTCTTCTCGTTTTCTTCTCGTTTCCGCCATTTTCATCCTACAAGTACCAAAAACTCCAAACAAACGAATCATAGCCAAAAGACACACTAAAAGACACGAAACACAATGAAAACGAACACAAAAACACAATGAAAAACCTAACAATTAAACACCAATCATAATCCCCCACACTTAGAACTTTGCTTGTCCTCAAGCAATATAAACATACAACTTAGACTCAATCCAAACAATTCAAATCATAGAACATTTAATCACCGGAATCGACAAACTCAAACGAGGTCACTTTAATCCCAAGTTACGATCAATCATCATCAACGAGCTATGTGGCTTATAAATCAACCCAAGCAAGAGGAAAAGCAATGATACACACATCTCACAAATATCTAGATCACCACAACTTAAGACGTCTAGCCTACTTCCCCTTTTTATTCAATACATAAACAACTCTCTTTTTTTTTTTTCTTTTTTTTTTTTTTTTTACACAAGTGAACGTTTTTGGCACATAATTCACTAGGTTTAATCATCGATGGGTCACATCGAGCCTCCTAGTGCGGTTTCCCGTACCCATTGTCAAGAGGGGTAGAATGCCTACGAACACATTATTCTAATATACACGAGTATCATCTAGGACAAAGTTCATGAAATGTGATCATTCGAGGGTCTCTCGAAGCCTTTTCATGTGGTTTCCCATGCTCATTACTCTAGTATTTTCATACGTTACAAGTAAGAGGAGCAGAATCCTATCAACTCTTTATTCACACATAAACACAACTTTTTTTTTTTTTTTTTCTTTCTAAGGGGAAAGTAAACTAGCAATCCAAGTCGTAACAATCTAGATTTATCACTCAACCAAAAAATCATAAATCATTTTCCTCAAAACTCAAATCAATTCATGCCCCACAATTCATCGAATCATAATATATCACAACTCAAGATTAAGCCAACCTAATTTATGCTCAAATCAATTCCAACAACTAAAGATTCCATCATCGAATCATTCACATCGATCCTAAGTTACATGCTTATAGGGCTCAAAATCAAACAAATTCCTAAGTGAGGGAACATGAGGACTCGATCAACTAGACTCGATCAACAAGACAACAAAACCACAAAAACTTCATGCCAAAAGTTCAAAGACCCTCCCCCACACTTAAAATCAAGCAATGTCCCCATTGCAAGAAAATAAAAAGGAAAGGGATAGAAGGAACTTATCGCATGTTGACAACCAATAACTCAAAATCTCGAAAGACTCCAAGTAGTACCTACAAAACAAAATACAAAACAAAACAAAATACCAAAGCGTAAAATTGCACAAAACAAAGAAAAAGAAATAAAAGACTCAAATATAACAAAACAAGGCTATTAGTTGAATGGAACTTGGAACCTCGGATCTTGCCAACGGGGATCAAGAGGAGACCAAAAATGAGGATCATTCGGGTCCGGACGATCGGCCAAATGAGAGACTGGTAGATGCTTGGTTGCACGGATTTGGACGATCGTCCAGATTTCCCTACGAATATGGCCGATCGGCCAAATGAGAGGCTGACTGCCCGACGCCAATTCCTGCAAAAACACTAAAACTAACACGAAAAATCAAATAATAACAAGAAATACTTAAAAAAAAAGAATAAAGTCCTAAATTTTTTTTTACGTGGGTTGCCTCCCACCAAGCGCTTGTTTATCATCATTAGCTTGACATATGATGTGATCAACCAAAGCCCGCGGCACCAAGCGACGTGTTGGTGCTCTTTGCGAAATACACACACTTCTTCCTCGAACAATCCCGAAGATCAAGAACTTGGTCATCATCAACTCTCGACTCCCCCACACTTAGTTCGAACTCCTCCTCAAACATCTTCGAGTTAAACTCTGCAAGAAAAGATGTTTCACAATTGGTGAGGTTAGAAAGAAAAGAGTTAATGACAACTTCCTCATTCGATGCATGTGTCGAGTTTTCCCCTTCAACTTCTTCAACCTCCTCCAAATTCCGTAGAAATTGCTCGATTATGTCCTCCTCCTCATCCACACAACTAAAGAATTCGTCATCTTCAATGGACTCTTCATCTTCAATGAATTCTTCAAGAGTTGCTACCTTGTTAAAAATCTCACAAACATTTTCCTCAACACAAGGGTTAGCAAGCTTAACATAAGAGCATAAATGAAAAGAAGAAGTAGGAATAGAAGGTGAATTTCCAAATACCGAGAATGTTACCGAACCTCCTTCACCGGCCATGCTCAATGTGCCGGTACCTACATCAATCCGAGCTCGAGTAGTGGCCATAAACGGTCGTCCTAATAAGAGAAGATGTCCGGTTGCACTCTTAGCTCCTTTGCCTTCGTGAAGCACAACAAAGTCGGTGACGACTCGAATTCCACCAACTAAGACAGTGACATCTTCCACAACTCCCAAAGGACTGCTCACGGTGCCGTCTGCTAACTCAATGCGCATGTCGGTAGCTTGAAGGACTCTTGAGTTCATCTTCTCGAAAATAGAATACGGCATTAGGTTCACCGCAGCTCCTATGTCCATCAATCCCGAGACGGTCTCTCCGCTATCCAAGATAATACTCAAGTCGAAACCTCCCGGATCCCCTCGTTTAGGAAACGAATTGATAGGCTTGAAATCCTTCTTCTCCTTCTTCACGATACTCCGAATAGGTGGAACGTACGGGTTGAGCGTCTTGTGAAGAGGTGGGGACTCCTTCTCGGGCTCCTCGGACTCCGTGTGCTTTTCGCCGGATTTGGCCGATCGGCCAAAGTCGACTTGGCTTGGCCGATCGTCCAGATTGGATGCTGAGATCTCGCGCACGTTGGAAGTTTTGGCCGAGCGGCCAGATTCTGGCCGACCGTCCAGATCACCTCCTGGACGGGTTTGGCCGAAGGTTGTTGCCGGCGTTCTCGGACCGTTCCATCGAGGGCTCGGGCCCCGTCTATCTCCCATGGGCCCTTGGGGGGGCCTCGGAACTCCATTGCGTTGTAACACAGTGATTGCATGAGCTTGGTGAGGTGGAACGGGAGGAACATATGGAGGATATGGTGCTTGCACCTCGTTGGCTTGTTGTGGTTGAATCCCTTGGCTCGGAATTCGCCCCGGTTGTTGCATCAGGTGCATGGAACTAGAAATTTGGCCAATGGCCAACTCGAGCCTCTTTATGTTCGCATCAAGTGCATGGAGACGATCCTCATCGACGGGAGGCTTTTGTGGAGGTCCTTGAGGACGAGAATTTGGATATGATGGTGGTGGTGTAGGAGTAGGTTGAGGGGGGTAGTATGGAGGTGGTGGATAGTAGGGATTTGGAGGATATTGAGGAGGAGGATAATATGGTGGAGGTTGAGAGTAGTAGGGATTTTGAGGAGGGTAGGGGTTATTATATGGAGAGGGGCGACGATATTGAAAATTCGGGTTCGTACCTTGCCCTTGGGGTGGTGGCATGTACCCTTGGGCAGCATATACATCGGCTCCTCCTTCATAAGTGGGTGCTCCCATGTTTTGGCAAACCTCCTTGATGTGTCCCAACTCTCCACAAATCTCGCACTTGTCGGGCTTCCTCTCTTCCTCCTTCGGGGCCGATGCACTTTGCTTAATCTTCAAGTTCTCGAGATCCCTATACATGTCGGCAATTTGCTTCTTCAAATAGGGGCTCATCGAGATTGCACTCGCCTCCACTTTCCTTGGTCTAGCTGATTTTTGTTGAGAACTCGCAGCAAGCGTCTCGAATATCGTCTGCAACTCGTCAGCTGTCTTGACCGCTATGTTGCCTCCGGCCGAACTGTCCACCATGAACTGACAAGTCTGGTTGAGGGCGTCGTAGAAATATTGCCAAAGCAACTCCGGTGCCATTTGATGATGAGGGCACTGTTGAAGTAGCTCTTGGAACCTCTCCCATGCTTCGTGAAATGGCTCATCGTTGTCTTGGGAGAAATTCATAATCTTCGATCGCACCTCTTGAGTCTTGCGGTTCGGGTAGTACTTAAGCATGAATTTCTCACACACCGCATTCCAAGTGGTGAGAGAGTTGGCCGGGAGCGCCAAATACCATGACTTTGCTCGATCCTTCAAGGTGTACGGGAAACACTTCATCTTGAGATTGTCCTCCGTGAGTCCCGAAAGTGGGAAAGTCTGAACCACCGTGCAAAATTCTCGGATGAATGTCAAAGCATCTTCGTTGGGCAGCGCGTGGTAGGACGGGAGCAACGCCATGTGGTGAGGGTTAAGCTCATGATTCCTGACCGCTTCCGTCAGGACAATCGCCGAAGTGGTGGCTGTGAATGTGGGGCGAGCAAAATCGCCCATGACTCTAGCTGCCATGGCTTCGGGCTCTGCAAACAACAAGACTAAACCAAAGTCTTTAGAATCGATCTCCTCCTTCTCCTTCGCGGCTAAGATCGCTTTCCGTTGATGGATGTTGTCGATGTAGGGCGCTAAATTCCTTTGAAGACTTCGGCGACCATGCATAAACAACACTCAACAAACGGGTTAAACGCACCGAGTGGAAGAAACAAGAAATCGAAAAAACACAAATAAAAATAAAGCAAATAAAAATACTACACAATCAAAAGCCTAAAGTAATCCCCGGCAACGGCGCCAAAATTTGTTTCACTAAAAAGTGTTCGCAATAGAACGAAATCCTATCGTAGCACTAGCAAGTAAAACCTAAGTATCGAATCACAAGGAAAACTTAACAGGGCAATTAATTATGTAGTAAAAATCTAATCTAAGAAAGCAAGTAAAGAATATTTTGGGGTTTTTGTTTTAAATCCTAAGCAAATAAAATAAATCAAAGCAAGTAAATAAAAGCAATTAAATAACTAATCTAGAACTCAAGAAATAAATCTAAGAATTAAACTAGAAGAAAGCAATAAATCTACCTAGGCAAGAATCGAAAAGAAAGCAATAAAGAAAACAACGAAGGAAACGAAAGCAAAGAAAGAAGCATAAATAAATCTAGACATGATGAATTGAAATCTGGAAATTAAAGGCAAATAAATCTAACTTGAAAAGCTTTGAAAAACGAAAGGATTGAAATCGAAGAAAAACGAATCTAAACTTTAAACTAGAAATCGAGAACGAAATTAAACTAAGGAATTTAAACGAAGCAATTAAGAAAACGAATCTAAAACGAAAGCAAGCAATTAAAACAAGTAAACGAAAGCGATAAAAGAACTTACGAGAATTAAACGAAGACGAAGAACGCGAATTAAATAAAGAAGTCTTGAATTAAACGAACTAAGAATCCGGATCCGAACAAAGTAAAGCTAATCTAGAGAATTTTAGTGCTGAAAAATAAAGCTAACTAATGCTAAAAACTGATAAAGGATGTCCAAGATGTTACAAAATTCGTCCAAGGCACTAATATATATACTAGGAAGAAAACCTAATTAAATAAGGAAACACAGCTGGACGCCGACATCTGGACGATCGTCCAGATGTTGAAGGAAATCTGGCCGGTCGGCCAGATCAGAAACTGCTAAACACGCACATAAGTACTTGGCCGGTCGTCCAGATTGTGAAGGAAATCTAGACGGTCGTCCAGATCAGGTACTGGCACGTTCGCGCGCGACTCTCTTGTTTCGGCCGTATCTTCCTCATTCGAACTCCGAATTGACCTCCGTTTTCGCCTATGTGCTCCTATCGAACCCCTCTTCGATATAATTCCTTCATTACATCCAAAATGAATCTTCAATAAAATCATGAGAGATTAGAACTCGAGGTCAATGATTGCTCAACAACCTTTCTTCTCGTTTTCTTCTCGTTTCCGCCATTTTCATCCTACAAGTACCAAAAACTCCAAACAAACGAATCATAGCCAAAAGACACACTAAAAGACACGAAACACAATGAAAACGAACACGAAAACACAACGAAAAACCTAACAACTAAACACCAATCAGAGTTCCTTCCCGAGTGAGTTGAGAGTTGCAGTAATATTGGTAACTCTCAGCTCGAAGGCGTCGATGGATTCTCCTGGCTTCATTATTAAGCTTTCAAACTCCCGTATTTGTACGGCGAGCTTATTTTCTTTGATTTTGTCTGTGCCTTGAGAAATGAGGGCTAGGGTTTCCCACATTTCTTTCGTCGTTACGCACTTCCTTATCCGTGGTAGATAGGCGTCCCACACGGTGCTCTGCATCGTGTGGCGTTCGATCATGTCGAGGTTGGCGACTTTGAAGTTATTTACTGTGTATTCATCCTTGTCCTTCTCCACGTACGTTGTCGAACATAGGCAGCCCGACCTTCGGCAGCTGGGACATTCTCAGAGACAGCTTTCCTGATTTCAATCGGTCCATCTTCAATGACCTCCCACATCCGGTCATGGATGGAGCACAGGAAGCTCTCAACGCGAAAGCTCCAGATCTCATAGCCTTCAATGGAGAACTGTGGAAGACTAGAAGCATTCATAGTAAACTGTCAGTAGTAGATGCAGTATGCGTGGGTGAGGTTTTGATGCACCTAGGAAAATAGGATCCGGTTCAGTGAGACAACGTGAAGCGAGTGGGGACTCGCTTCGGATATGCAAAGCAGAGGCTCGAATGAACCGCTGCTCTGATACCACTTGTTGGTCCCGGTTTGTTATAGGAAAAATACGTAGAGGGGGAGAGGGGGGGGGGGGGGGTGTGAATACGTATTTTGAAGTTTTTCAACTTCTTTTACTTAACTCAGAGTATGAAGTAAAGTTCTTGTTTGAAATACTAAGACCTAGCCGAGAGCTAGATCTAAAGCAATCACAATTCTCTTGACCTAAGCTTAGAGCTTGATCAAGAGTGAGATTTTACTCTTAGTGCGGAAATTCGGTGAGCTAAATCTTTTCTAAGTAATTAAAAGTTCCAAGTTATGTTTGTTTAGATGTAAGTGCAATGTATAATCAAACAAGGAAATAAGAGTTTAGGGTTTAGAGAGATACGACACAAGATTTATAGTGGTTCGGAGATGAAGCTCCTACGTCCACTTTGTTGCACTCGGCAACTGTTCTCTTCACTTAAGAACTTGAAGGTTACGGGTCCTTCAAAAACCTAGTCGAGATCGAGCTTCACTCGCTTGGATCTGAAGAACGACGCAGTGATTACGGGTTCACTACAAAGACCTAACTGGACTGGAAGCTTCACTCGCTTCAGTCCGACAACAGGGAGATTGCGGGCTCTCCTTACAACCTAGCTTCGATCGAGCTTTACACAAACGATGTAAGTGCAAGCTTGGATCTAGACTCTATGATCGAGGCTTCTACAATCGATGAAAGTAGGGCCTTGGATCGAAACAACCTAACGACGACGAACACAAAAACCTAACGAACAGAACTTAGGGTTAGGGTTTTTGGTTTACGACGAACACACTATGAAGAGCTCTTTACAGTATGTGTAAAGTTGGCTAGAGCTCTTCTTCTAAGCTTGGGTTTGGAATGTGCTTAGAATTCTCTGTACGAAGGTTGCGAAGACGAGTTCCGATGAGACTGGAACTCGGAGAACACTTGGAAACAAAGACTCGAAGATTGCTCTAAGGCTGGGAGTATTTGTTTGCAGTAGGCGCTCAAATGCTCAAGTAGTGTTTTACTTCTCTTCGTCTTCATCCTTCACTATTTATAGGCGGAGGGTTGGCCGAGATCCGTTGCTTGGTTGGTGGCCTTGTCCCTCCTCCTCTCGACAGTACTTGCACAGGCTGGCTGCTTTTCAGACGCGCATTTTTGGCTCTTTGCCGAAAATGGCTAAGTTCCAAGTTTAACAGTAACTGGAGCGAGCCAGTACTGTTGCGGCGCCCTTGTCGGCCTGGCAGTCAACTCCTTTGCTCCTCTACGCGTTCGACACGTGGAGATCTCGCAATTAATGCGGCGATCTTCAGTTGACTGGATTCAAAATCAGAGCGGGAATTGGGCTGTCGCTTTCTGGTAGGTAGTGGCTCGCTTTGCTTTGAAGTTGTAGCGTCCGCTTTGATCGAGTCGCTTCGGGTCATACTTGAAGCGTCTACTTTGGAAAATAAATTTTCCGAGTATTGCTTAAGTAAATTTTGACTCGCTTTGACTTTCGCTGTAGCGCTCGCTTCGCTTCGCTTTGGTGGACTCGCTTTGATTCCACTGTAGCGCTCGCTTCGCTACGCTATTCTTCGGCACGCTTCACTTCGGCTCGGTAGTCTCGCTTCGCTTGGAAAACACACTCAAGCGAGTGGCCTTCACTTGAATTTTCTGCAGTCTACAATCTAAGCAAAATAAAGTCATCCTAACAGAGTAGGCTTAGAAAAATTTCTAATCCTATTATCTACATCAAAATGGGTCGCTTGGGAACAGAACGCTAGGGGGTTTTGGGATCAAATCAAAACAACTATTTGACTCACTTCGAAGTGTCCCATAGGAGTTCCCCCTTGACATTTTGTTCTTAACAATTCCCAACAAAAACCTAGTTAAACAAGGAAATATTAGCTATAGCCCCCGAACTTGGACGTGCGTCCATCTCTTCGTTCTGGAAAATCTTCTTTGCACGCTGGATGTTCGTCCAGCTTTAGACGAGCTTTGCTTAAACAACTTGGACGATCGTCCAGATGAGTTGGACCGTCCAACTCCCCGAACTGCCATCCTTCAATTCGACCTCGACTTTTCGCCCTTTTTTGACTCGTTTCTCTCTCTTTTGATCCATTTGCACCTATGAACATCAAAACTCCAAAAACACCCATCATAGCCATATTTAAACGAAAAGACACACAAATACTACAGAAACGAATACGAAAAAACAACGAAAATCATATTATCTAAACACCAAACAAAACCCCCACACTTAGAACTTTGCTTGTCCTCAAGCAAACACATTCAACACAATCAACTCAAGTTCAATCAAATCAACAACACGAAGTAGGTATCATCAAACTCATCAAATCAAAACCTAGACTACTCTAATATCAACAAGCAAATGCACAATCAAATACGAACTATCATGTGGCCCGTTAACTCGATTCAAATATGAGGATCCGATTTTCGACATGTCACACATCTCACAAGCAATCAAATAGTCAACATATTAATCCCTTAGCCTACTTCCCTTTTTTATTCAACTCAAGCACAATATAACTCTCTTTTTTTTTTTTTACAAACGTGAACGTTTGGGTACATAGTTCACTAGGTTTATCATCAATGGGTCACATCGAGCATCCTAGTGCGGTTTTCCGTACTCATTGTCAAGAGGAGTAGAGTACCTACGAACACTACATTATTCACACATATACGAGTATCATCTAGGACAAAGTTCATGAAATTTAATCATTCGAGGGTCTCTCGAAGCCTTTTCATGTGGTTTCCCATGCTCATTACTCTAGTATTTTCATACGTTACAAGTAAGAGGAGCAGAATCCTATCAACTCTTTTCACAACAAAGCACATCTCTCTCTCTTTTTTTTTTTTTTTAATACAAGTAGGGAAGTGATCTAAGATTAATAAATATACGTCAACCATTCAATGCAATTCACTCATAATCCGAATAACAAACTTTTCACCTCATATCACGAAACAAGAACATGCCCCACGACTATTCACAAACAATCATGCTATCGCAAGTCAACTTCAGAGCTATCCTAGCTTCGACAATCTAAGTTTGACAATTCCAATATCACGTCGTCATGTCAATCAAACTCAAATAGACCACGTTGAACATGCTTTCTCAATTACAAGAAACTTCCTAAAGTGGAGATAACAAGACTCAATCACAAGACTAGACTCGATCACATACTAAACTCGATCAAACCCAAAACAAAAGACATCACACAAATACGAACAAATCATGCCAATAATTTCAAAGAACACCCCCCCCCCCCCCCCCCCCCTCCCCACACACACACACACACTTAAAATCGAGCAATGTCCCCATTGCAAGAAAATAAAAGAAGAATGAAGGAAGAACTTATCGCATGATGACGACGAACAAACTCGAAATCCCGAGACTCCAAGTTAGTACCTACAAAACAAACACAAAAACAAAATACCAAAGCATAAAAGTGCACAAAACAATAAAAAGAAATAAAAGACTCAAAACTAAAACTAAAAAGACACAAAATATGGCTAAGGGTTGAAAGGACCTCGGTATCGTGGATCTTGAAAACGAGGATCATTGGGAGCCCAAAATCGAGGATCATTTGGATCCGGCTGAGTAGAGGATGATCCAACCGAAAAGTCGGTGTAACGAGTCAGATGTTGCTCGATGGTGTAGACCCGGTTCCCTAAACCCGTCATTTGAGTAGACAAGGAATCAAAACTACTAAACACGTTCTCTTGAAATTGAGCAAAATCCGACCTAAAAGCTGAAAAGTACGGTGGAGTCTCCGCCTCCATAGCTTGTCGGGACAAGACTCGATCTCGTCGTGTAGAATGAGGAACTTGTTGTTGCTCCTCGTCTTCTTCGTCTTCCTCTTCTTCCTCATCACCTCCTTGGTCCTCTTGCTCCTCATCATCTCCTCCGACTTCATATTCTTGCTCTTCTTCCTCCTGCTCGTTGTTCCCCCGTCCTCGTTGAAGAGTTGCAAAATAGGTTATAACAGAACCTCTCTCTTGCATTGGGACGAACTCGGTTGGGCTTCGCATAAAATGAGCCTTGATAAGCTCGGCCGGAGTGATCTCTTGACTTGGGGTTCGTCCTTCACAGTGTGTGGTGTCGACTCCAAAGTGTCTGGCTAGTCCTGTAGCAATGTAACCCAAAGTAGGGTGTGCTCCCCTCTTGTTTTGCACGTTAGAAAGCTGGGCCCAAATGAATGGAGCCATACACACCCTCACATTGTTTCTAGCACAGGTTAGCAAATAAATTTCCACACAGTTCACTTTACTAATCTCCTTCTTACCACTAATCATGCAAGATAAAAATCGGTGATGAATCAGTAAAGCATCATCACGAATAAACGAACTCGACACCCCAGAAGTCCTATAATTACTAACCCCAGATAGAGCATACCAAGCATTAGCAACATTAAAATCAATAGGAACAAATTCAGACAAATCATCACCAACATGAAAACCGAAAGTAGAGCCCATCACCGCTCTTGTAACCTCCCAAAGCTCACCGTTAAAGGTACCATACATGCATAACTCGTCCTCCTCATTCTTCTCAAGACGGAAACTACACCACATCTCTAAATATAAATTATCATGCCCCTTCCACTGATGAGTAATCAAATGCATTAAGCCTAAGCAATTAAGATAACCCCTAAGATTGTTCCAAATAGGCAAACGATGAAGAAAATCAACATTATAATGCCTAAGGGGTCGAATATCCAAATCACGAAGGTGAAGATAATAATTAGTAGTAGCGCACCTTTCAGTACAGAATGGGACTCCTTGACATTCACCGAGTTGTTCCGGGGTGAAACTAGTGGGTCGGTTCCCCTCGAGACGATTGGCCAAAGGAACTCAAGCGTTGTTAAACGGGTTGGGGTGGTCCCCACGACGTCCTCGTGCCATGATCGTGAATGAGAGAGAGAGAGTGATGTCGAGGACGAGATGAGGCGGATCGGAACAAAAATCTCCCCGGGGCAGCACTGTATGGTGGACGCCCGTCCAAAAGTAGTTGGATGCACGTCCAACTTGAATCGGGCGCTGGTGGCTATCGACGGTGAAATGAACGACGGCGGAGCAATGGTGAAGAACGACGGCAGAGTCGGGCTGTTGAGGCGACAACGGCGGCGGCGCTGATTACGTCTAGTGGCGGCTTGAAGCGGCGGTGAAGCGGCGGTGGACAGGCGGCTGGCAGCGGCGACGGCGATGGCTGCGGACTGTTCGATGACGGCGGCGGCGGTGTTTGAAGGGTGTATGCGACTGCAATTTTGAGAGAGAAGGGATGTGTGAGAAGAAAAGGATATAGGTTAAGAAAAGAGTGCAAAATTCGAATTGGAAAAGAGTTGGGGCCCGTCATGGGTTGGACGGCCGTCCAACTCGGGGTTCTGAGCCGCTGTGGTTAGAGTTGGATGCTCGTCCAACTCGGGTTGGACGCCGTCTAACCCCCGGTTCTGAGACTGGTGCGTATATGTTGGACGCTCGTCCAACATGAGTTGAACGCTCTCAATTCTGCCCAAAACTCGATTTTTCGTCCCGTCTCGAGCTCTCTTCGTCATACCAATCCTTGTAAACTACTCCCTGCATAAAAATTGAAAAGAAAACAAACGAAAACGACTGAAATAGTAAAAAGATGTATCTCGAGTAGATGTATCTCGAGTCTTCATTCTTGATCTCCACCGCACCATGAGGGAAAACTTGCACCACCGTGTATGGACCTCCCCACCTACACTTAAGCTTACCCGGAAATAATCGAAGACGAGAGTGAAAGAGAAGTACCTTTATTCCGGGTTTGAACTCCTTGTAGACTATTCGTCTATCATGTAGACGCTTCACCTTGTCTTTGTAGATCTTGGCATTGTCATAGGCTTCATTCCTTAGCTCATCGAGCTCCTCCATTTGCAAGACCTTCGATCGTGTGCGTCATCGAGGTCGAAGTTGATGCGCTTGAGGGCCCAATATGCCTTGAACTCAATCTCAACGGGCAAGTGGCACAACTTACCATAGACGAGCCTATAGGGACTCATCCCAAGCACGCCTTTGTAAGTCGTGCGATATTCCAAAAGAGCATCGTTCAATTTGTCAGCCCAATCCTTCCTTGATGGCTTCACTGTCTTCTTAAGGATCCCTTTGATTTGCCGATTGCTCGTCTCTGCTTGCCCCGAAGTTTGTGGATGATAAGGAGTCGCCACCTTGTGAGTGATGGCGTTCTTCTTCATGAGCTTCGCGAACAATTTGTTGCAAAAGTGCTTTCCCCCATCACTAATGATCACACGAGGGAAACCAAACCTACACAAAATGTTTTCCTGCACAAACTTCAAGACAACGTGAGATTCACATGTCTTCGTGGGGATAGCTTCAACCCACTTAGACACGTAATCGACGGCAAGTAAAATATACTCAAATCCATGAGACTTGGGAAAATGACCCATAAAATCAATTCCCCATACATCAAATACCTCAACCACCAAGATAGGATTTAAAGGCATTTTTAATGAAACGTGATCGCTATAAATAATCACCTTAGACCCTATGATATATGATCTAAATTTATCTAAGGCAAAAACAACAGCAAGCATTTCTTATTCGGTGGTGGTGTAATTCACTTGAGCAGGATTAAGAGTTAAACTAGCATAGTAAATCACAAGAAGCATCTTATCGACTCTTAGACCCAAAACAGTCCCCACGGCATTATTAGAAGCATCAAACATGATTTCAAAAGGTAATGACCAATCGGGATGTAATGGTCGCAGTTTTTCTTAGTGAGTAATAAAAACTTCGACATTATTTTAATATTAAGAGTGTTATTACTCTTATTAGCATAACAAATTTTCGAGAACTATTAATAGTAGACATAATTAGTAATAGTAATGTTGTCGAATGAGAGTCGAATTAATGAAGAAAGGCCCGACAAAACAAAACGATTAATTATTATTCAAGGGGCCGAGGCCCACTTAAAAGATCGAAGGCCCATTTCACGATTTATTATATGAACTATTCCGGCCCAAGGAAGAAGCCACGTTGTTCGAATTTAATCAACAAGATAAAAGGCCCAAAGATTTATAACAATATTCCAATAATAACATTTTACATGTAGATAAAATAATTATATACTACTAGTATTACAATAATGTACAAAAAAAAAAAAAAAAAAAAAAAAAAAAAAAAAAAAAAAAAAAAGATGAACTCGGCAGCAGCCTCCCAACGTCTTCCTCTCTCTCATTAACAAAACTTGAGCTCATATTAGTCCCTTAATCACAATATAGAGGCTAAAACACCCAATAAGCAAGATTAGGGAAGGTTAACACCATCATCATTGCTCCTTTTTGCATGGGGAATCACCGAGAACAGCATGCACGCCAAACACTTCTCTCTCCCCCTTTTCTCTTCCAAAATCTGCCCCAAATCCTTGAGAAGGAACCCCCCACCAATCCCCATTCATCTCTCTCCCTCCAATGCTTGAAAGAAGCCCAAGAACCTACACAAAATATACAAGTCAACTCTTCACACACAACATCATTCAAACACTCACAAGAACAAGAGAGAGACAGAGAGAGAGAGAGAGAGAGAGAGAGAACCGAGAAGAAGAAGAGGAGTAGTAGGATTTCCAGCCATTTCCAAACACCAACACTCACAGTAAGCCTCCCTCTCCCTCCCCCATTCAATCTCCACACATGCATGAGCTAACAAAGAGCTCACACCACATTTAGGAGCAAGAACAAGAGAGAGAAGGGAAGGAACCGAAGCATTCAAGGATTTCCAGCCCTCATATCAAGTAAGCACAACCATTCTTCATAGTAGAGTAATGCGACAATAGCACTTGAAGCATATAGAGACTAAACCCCATTGTTAGGTTGCTAGCAATCGGCCCAAAGGAGAAGAAGGCAGTAACAAAAGAAAGGAGGAGCAGGCAGCCCCCCATTCAAACCCAAAACATCCATTTCCAAACCCTTGAAGCAAGTAAGTAAATCCCCCATATTTCTCTAGGAACTAAGGCCTAATCAAGCATGTTTACACCTTAGAAATGACCCAAGAATGTAGCTAGAAACTGCCCTAATAAGAGAACCCCAATGCATGTTCACATAGCTCAAAAATCTCAACCAAAATCAAGCATGCAAGCATGAGCAACGGCTTAGAGTGAACAACAAACTACATAGGCCCCAAGAACATAGATTTTGCCTTCATTAGGATCAAAAACCATGATCAAACATTGTTAAATCATAAGGCATGCTAAACCCCTCCACAATGAACTCAAATGTTAACCATAGATCGACACCAAAATGCTCCAAAACTGGAAAATCCTTTCCAACAACGAACCAACAACAACCAACAACAGCTAATAAAATGAACCACACAAACTGCCTCTAAATCACCAACTTAGCCTAACAAATTGAATACATCAAGTAAAGCCGAGAGAGTAGAGAGAAGAGAGAAGATAAGAGAGCTTATCAGTAGTTCAAGCAACGGCAGCAGGAGGCTGCCGGAATCGGGAACAATGCCGAAGAGACATCGGCAGGAACAGGGGAAGATACCACAACGGCGTCGAACGCCACCGGCAGGAGCCACCGTACCTGCAAGAGAAGAAAAGAGAGAGAGAGAGGTCAGAGGAGATGGAGTAAAGAGAGAAGAGAACAGAGAAGGGAGAGAAGCAGACGACGGCGAAGCATCGCCGGCCATCACTGAAGATAGCGGCAACGGCGGCAGTAGCAACGGCGACGGACGGCGATTAATCAGAGAGAAATTGTCCCCTAACCGAGAAGGATAGGATTTCAATATAGGCTCGAACAGCCGACGGACCGCCGTGGGAGTTGCCCCTGCAACGGAGAGGAACCACGATGCTCGAACCGCCGAAGGCGGGAGAAATCGAGAACGGAGGAGACCGTACCAGCGCCGTCTCACCACGGCGGAAAGGAATGACGAAGGAGGCATAATCGACGGCCATCCCGTCGGAGGAATCGCAACGGAGAATTTTCCCCAAATTTCCGAAGCCAATTAGGGTATATCTCTCCCTTGGGAGAAATCGGAAATCAAAGGGAGAAAAGGAACATTAACCGACGGCAGAGGAGGCTGCCGGTTAACAATCGCCGGCGGAGGCGAGGGATGGACGGCGACGGACTGCCGAGGAAGAGAGGGAGTTGTCGCGAGGAAGAAGAGAAGAGGGATGAAGATCGCGACTGTAAATCGAGAGAAGGGGAGGAAGGGTTTTGTCTAAGTAAACCGGGCCGGACTGGACTCGGGCCGGGCTAATTAATGGAGTTTGATTACGAACGGGCCAACCGATTGGGCCGATAATTTAATTAATGGGTCGATAATATATTTAACGAACGGGCCAACCGATTGTGCCGATAATTTAATTAATGGGCCGATAATATATTTAACGGATCGGGCCAACCGATTGGGCCGATAATTTAATTAATGGGCCGATAATATATTTAACGGATCGGGCCAACCGATTGGGCCGATAATTTAATTAAAAGGGACAATATTTAAGTCAAGAGATGAAAGTCGAATATAACGACTCTTCGGGTTTAGTTTAATAATTTCCCGAACCTAAGTAAATTGGGCTTAACACCCTAATACTTCTAATGGGCCTATAATGATTATTAATGATTGATTAATCAATCAAACCCAAAAATAATGGCTTTATAAGTGTAGACCACTTATGATAGGAAATGACCCATCTCCCTAGGCCCAGAAGCCCAACCAGCTCACCTCGGCAGAGGCCCAGCTCGGCATAGGCCTAGTAAAGACAGGCCCAATACCAGCTCGGCCTAGCCCATACCAAATGCAAGCCCAGGGAGTTGAGCCCTAAAACCCAAGTATGTGGGTTGATGGATAAGAAACCGGAGCAAGGAAACCAACCACACCTCCACGTTCTCACCTCCACAACCGGCGTTCATATCATCTATAAATAGGAGAATTATTTGTATTGTACTTACTTACGCTATTCTGAATAATACGCACTCTCTTTTCCTCCCCGTGGACGTAGATCTTTCCGATCGAACCACGTAAATTCCCCGTCTCTATTTACTTCCGCACACAAGCTACTCTTAAATTCTTAGTCTAGTTGGGCCGCAAATCGAGGATTCATCACTGGCGCCGTCTGTGGAAACGAAGATTTGTGCTTGAAAACTCGTGTTTGCTGCTCATTTTTACTATCAATGGCACCCACCGGAAGTCGATCGCTGTTAGGAACGCCCCGCCGCCGACGAAGCCGTCGGAGACAACCCGAAGAACCTGCCGCCTCGGCAGGCCGTGAAGAGCAATCACACCCTGGCGACTCCGCCAACGATCAAATTGAAGCTGAAGAGATCCCGGAGGTCCCTAATTCCGGCGAACAGGGTGCTGCAGGAGGCACATTGGCACCGCCCTCCTCGCAAGCACAATCAGTCCAAGCACGCCGAGCTCCCGTGAGCTCGCGTCTATGACCGCAGGCTCGCCAGACACCAGAGGGCCATGTGGAGGATCTCACAGCAAACAGGGAGCGCGAACTGTTTGGTCCCGAAGCAGTTCTATGCTTGTCCCCAGCCACCCGACCGAGCTTAGCCGCTAGCCCCTCTCCCTTGATTTTCTCCGGTCATTCAACCAAACTCAGTAGCCCCGCCGCCTCCTCCACCTCTTGGAATCGAGGAGCTGCTGAGAAATTATCTCAACACGGCACCGGGACGCGATTTCCTCAGTCAGTACACCGGCACACAGGGAATCCCTCACATCGGACAGGGGGTCCCTCATCTCAGACCTGGAGGACAGGACTTGCGGCATTATCTCCAGCAAGTTCGAGGGCAGACCCAGATATATCCTCAGCCGAATTCCATGTGGTCCAGCCGAACTACGCTACTGCACCGCCCCATGGTGCACCCCCGCAAGGACACCTGGCTGGGGGAGCACAGATCTTTGATGCGTTCGGCAGGATCATCAGTCCGCTCGCCGAGGAAATTCTCAACACACCTATGTCCTTTGGGTATACGGTGCCAAAAATCAAGCCGTATAATGGGGTAGGAAATCCAAGCAATTTCCTTAGCCAGTTCAAGTACAGCATGCTGAACCAGAATCTAGGGAGTGTCCACATGTGCAAACTCTTCCCCGAACTGCTGATCGATAATGTGCGGGAATGGTTCGACAGCCTGCATCCCGGGTCGATCAGATCGTATGCCGATCTGATGAACGTGTTCGCTAGGAGTTTCTCCTAACGTGCCGAAGTGAGACACACCCCGACTCACCTGCTAACTGTGAAGTAGAGCCGAGGTGAATCACTCCAAGATTTCATGACCCGGTTCGACAGGGAGTGCTTACAGACTCGCTGCATCAACGATCTCCTCATCATCTCGGCGTTTCAAAATGCCATCAGTTCGGACCAACTCTATAGAGAGATTCTGGCGAAGGAACCAAAGACTACCACCGAGCTGTGGGCTATATCAGACAAGTTCGCCAAGATAGATGAGGCGACCATGCGTCGAAGGGAGGTGGACAGAGGTGAGACCTCAAAAAAGAAAGAAGACGCACTGCGGAAAGGTGTGATGGAGCGAATTCAACAGGGTCCGATTGAGTCTCGTCTCAGACCTCGACAGAATCTAGTGCAGCAAAGAGGTCCACCCACATCTCAGTACGCACAACGGCCTCCGTTGAATAAATCGAGAACCGAAATTCTTGAATTGCATGCTAACCTATTCGAGAAACCTAGGCCGATGCGAGAAGATGGCAAGCCGAGGTCAAAGAATAAATATTGCCAGTTCCACGAAGACTACGGACACGAGACGGAGAACTGCAGGAACCTAGCTCAGGACATCGAGAGCCTAGTCTGCAATGGCCAACTCAAAAAATATCAAGACCGAAGTGCGGGGGTCAATCGGGTAGACGCCCCCCCGAAATCAAAAGAAGAAAAGGCAGTATAAAGGAGGAAGTTGCAGTTCGGAAGCCGAGAAGAAGGCTAAGCACAGTGAAGACGATGCCGATGAGGATGGAGATTATCAATACGACGGGGTCGTTGCAACGATATCCTCACTCGCCAAGGGGCAGACGAAGTCATCCCTCAAGAATGGGGCGCGGAATCTCCCGAACAGAGAGCCGGCCAGTAAGAGATTCAAGAAAGAAGAGGCCATAACCTTCTTTGCCGAGGACCCAGTGCCTCCTATGGTGCCGCACTCCGATGCCATCGTCGTTGAGGTCGTAGTCGCCAGAGGATACACATAGACACCGGGGCATCGGTGAATATTATGTTCAAACACTGCTTCGACAACATGGAGTTGGATAAGACGAAGATCATGCCGACCACACGGCCTTTGCGAAGCTTCGCCCAAGAAGAAACCCATCCATTGGGAACAATCGAACTCCCAGTCACCATAGGGAAGGGGCCGAGGAGTTCTACCGATGTGACTGAGTTCATTGTGGTGGAGGCTAAGTCTCCCTACAACATAATCCTGGGAAGGACTTGGATGAATGCGGTGAGAGCGATCTGCTCCACCTATCATTTGGCTTTGAAAATCCCAACCAAGGGGGGGATAGCCGTGATCCGAGGCGATCAGAAAGTAGCAAGAGAGTGCCTGCATGTAGCACTCAAAGGGCAAGGGGCACCGCCCCAATTACCTCAAGCATAGCAATTACCGAACTCCGAGGAGCCGAAGAAGACGTCGCCTGCCGAAGAAAGAGAGGTGGTATTATACGAAGATGACCCCGCCAAGGTCGTCAAAGTGGGACTCACCGAACACCCACATCTTCGCGAGCAGGTTATTCGGCTTCTAAGGGAGTACAGAGACGTCTTTGCATGGTCCCCGCTGGACATGACAGGAGTGTCACCCCGGTTTATTACACATCGGCTTAAGATTGACCCTGAGGTCAAGCCGATAAAACAGAAACAACGCTCCTTCGCCGCTGAGCGAAATCAAGTTATCAAGACCGAAGTGGCTCAATTGCTTGATGCTAGAATCCTATTCGAAGTCACCTACCCGACTTGGATAGCGAACCCGGTGATGGTCAAGAAAGCTGGGGGAGGGTGGCGTATGTGCATTGATTATATCGATCTCAATAAGCACTGCCCCTAGGATTGTTACCCTCTGCCCGATATAGATAAGAAGGTGGACTCTCTAGTCGGTCATAGGATTTTCAGCTTCCTCGACTTTTACAAGGGATACCACCAAATCCTAATGGATGCCGAGGACGTGGCTAAGACAGCGTTCATTATGGACTTCGGCATTTTTGCCTACCGTAAAATGCCATTCGGACTGAAGAATGCATGAGCTACCTACCAAAGGATGGTAGACAAAATATTTAAGGACCATATTGGGAAGGAAGTGGAAGTCTATGTCGATGACATAGTAGTGAAGAGCAAGGAGGAGAGCACCAGTATCGCCGATCTCCGAACTATGCTTTCCCTCCTTCGCGAGGTCAACTTAAAGCTTAACCCCCAAAAATGCACTTTGCTGTGACCTCGGGGAAGTTTTTAGGATGTTGGATCTCCCAAGAGGGACTGAGGGCAAATCCATCGAAAGTTAAGGCTGTACTAGAGATGAAGGATCCGAGGTCAATCAACGACGTGCATAGACTCACCGGGTGTCTCGCCGCATTGAGCAGATTTCTCTCCAAAGTTGCAGAGAAACAGTTGCCCTTTTTCAAGATTTTAAAAAGGGCACCCGAATTCAACTGGAGTTTGGAACACCACCTCGCACTAAGCCAGTTGAAGGATTATCTCAACAATCTGCCAACCTTGTCAGTACCAACGGAGGGAGAGATGTTATTCTTATACTTAGCGACCTCGGAGGAAGCTATCAGTGCGGTGCTCGTGCGAGAGGAAGCAGGGCGCCAGCTGCCCGTGTATTTCATCAGCCGGTCACTCAAAGGACCCGAGGTGCGATATCAACCACTGGAGAAGCTCGCTTTAGCGCTGGTCAACGCTGCTCGGCGTTTACGCCCATACATTCATGCGCATTCTATCCAGGTCCGAACAGACTCCCCGCTTCGTCAGGTACTGACGAAGCCCGAAGCATCAGGATGGATAGCGAAGTGGGCCATAGAGTTGGGAGAGCACGACATCGCTTATGCTCCCCGCCAGGCCATCAAAGGGCAGGCCTTAGCAGATTTCTTAGTTGAGACCTCCATAGCCGAAGTCCCGACTTCGGCACCCAAGCCAACTCACACAACTACAGCAGAACCTTAAGACTGCTGGCACATGTATGTTGATGGGGCTTCTGGAAAGACGGGGAGTGGAGCAGGAGTTCTCCTCATCAGCCCGGAAAAGAAGGAGTTCACCTATTCGCTTCGTTTCCAGTTCGCAACTACCAACAATGAAGTGGAGTATGAAGCGCTATTGGCCTGACTCCGAATAGCCACAGATTTGAAGGTCATAGCCATAAAAGTACACAGTGATTCACAAGTAGTTGTGAATCACATGTTAGGAAAGTACGAAGCAAAGGGAGATAGGATGAAGAAGTACCTAGCAAAAGCACGGGGCATGCAAGGAGCTTTCACGTACTTCTAGCTCGAACGCATACCCCGGACTCAGAATTCCCGAGCTGATGTACTCAGTAAGTAGGCAGCAGTACCCGGCACTTCGCCAGTGGAAGATGTCCTGCATAGGAGCATAGAAGAGGCCGAAGTGAACGATCTGGACGAGGAGACATAGCCGACGTGGATGAAACCAATTCTCACTTATCTACTAAAGGGGGAGTTGCCCGAAGATAAACAGAGGCAAGAAGGGTATTGTCAAAATCAATGGGATACACCGTTCTAGACAATGTCCTATATAAAAAGTCATACCTCCAGCCACTACTCAAGTGCGTCGGACCGAACTCGGCAGACTACATCATGCGTGAAGTACACGAAGGATCCTGCGGAAGCCACATCGGACCTCGGGCCTTAACCAAAAAGATCATGAGATGCGGGTACTTCTGGCCCACGATGCTCAAGGATTGCACGGGATGGTGCAAAGGTGTGAGAGGTGCCAGTTGCATGCAAATGTGCCAAGGCTGCCACCAACCGAGCTGACTGCAATGCAAAGTCCTTGGCCATTCGCGCAGTGGGGAATAGATATAGTGCGGCCCTTTGACAAGGCACCTGGCCAATTGCGGCATCTCATAGTCGCAATTGATTACTTTACGAAATGGGTTGAAGCGGAGCCCCTAGCTGCGATCACGAGTAAGAATGCCCGTAATTTTGTGTGGAAAAACATAGTGTGCTGTTTCGGGATACCTCATGTTCTAGTATCCAACAACGGGACCCAGTTCACAGACAGAATCTTTAGGGAATGGTGTGACGAACTGCGGATTCAGCAGCACTTCACCTCGGTAGCCCACCCTGATCGCACTATTTTCTACCACACAAAATAGGTATAGTATAAAGAAGTACGAGTATCGTATCCACAGGGATTGATATACCGAAACCACACACAATACCTCTACTCTAGAATTAAACTGATGTCTAGGCAAATAAGAAATTGAGATTGTGGTATTTATAACTAGGCAAATAAATAAAAGACTCAATTAAACATATAAGGAAATAAATAAACAAGGAAATAGCTAGCCAAATAAAACAAATTAGGACACAAGCAATTAAATAAATAAGGAAAGTAAACAATTAAGGAAAAGTGTTGATTCTAGGGAAGCCTACCTAATCAAATATATGCAAGCAATTAATGAGTACAAGTAACCAATTTAATCCAATCTAAATGTGATACATGCAAAAATAACCTACACCCTAATTAAAGCAATGCAAGTTGTCACCTAACAAGATCCTAATATTCTTTCGAATTGTAAGAATCAAAATCAAGTGCAAAATAAAACAAGTATCAAGGATATAATCAACTAGGTTCAACTAAGACACCAAATCAATTATATATGAACATATAATAATTCAATTATCAATTAAGACAAATCAAACTATCATATCATGTATTCATGAGATCTATTATGCAATATCCTAATCAAGGCATATGAACATAACTATGCATACACAATTAGTGATCAAGTAATCATGCATGAGAATAAGCACCATGAAAACATGCATCTAGATTGGAAGGCTAATTGTACACAAGAACACTTACATAAATTCAATTAGGCATTCACTCCCTAAAATCAACTAAGGAATTTAGCTAGACATAATTAAAAGAAAGGTAGAAGGAAGATTAAACATAAGTAAAAACATAAAGTAAAAGAGAAAGGGATAGAAAAACTCTTGAATCTTGAATAAATCTTCAATCTTCAATGGTCTTCATACATAAAATAAATCTAGATCTAAAGTATAAAAATATGGAGAAAAGAATAAAAACTAATCTAAAGAATGTAGGACTAATGTTGGCTCTATGTTGTTGGCTTTACAATGATAGGTTTAGAGGTATTTATAGGGTAGAAGTTTACATCCAATACCTAATTGTACAAGGAAACCAAGAAAAAGTCAAAAATTGCCTTTTAAAAGAAATCCCGTCTGGAAAACAGGAGGCACCTCACGACACCTCTCTCGATCGAGAGGTGGGTCGAGAGGGTCGAGAGGGTTCTGCGCAACTTTCTTATTTCGGTCATATCTTCCTCATCCGAACTCCGAATTGACCTCCGTTTTCGCCTACGTGCTCCTATCGAACTCCTCTTCAATACTATGCTTCCACTTTTCCAGAATAACTCTTTTACAAAATCGTGAAAAGTCAGAACTTGGGATCAATACTTCATCTCTTCCTTGGTTTCATCGCCTCTTGTCTTATCTTGGGTTTTCTCGACTCAAAAGCCCTAAAAACACTCAAAACAACCCAAAAGCGTAATCTAGCTCGAAATAACATAAACAATATAAATCATGAGCTAAACTATCAAAATACGACAAGAAAACGATAATATAACACTTAGATGATAGGGTAAAAATGCACCCTATCAAAATCCCCCAAACTTAAACATTGTTCGTCCCGAACAATAACAAAAACGAAATAAACAATAGACTCAAGCATTGTGAACTATGTAGGCCTCAAAACTTTTTTCAAAAACAAGCTCATGATCATGATCAAGACTATGCATACAACCTTAGCATCAATAACACAACCTATTCAATAAATCCAAATCATGCTATTCAATCAAAGAACACTCTCAAACATGTGAAATTATATGTGTATAAGTGAACACTCAACTCTCTCAAAGAAAAGATGTATAAGATAATGCACATCATAAGGGTTCACTCAATATCAATGCAATGCAACATGTTTACCATAGGCTTGCCCCTAATCTCAACATCTCCACCTAATGTAATATTCACAAACTAAGATCAAAAAGGTCTTTATAAAGCTTGTAATGTAGGGACATTGGTTAAGGTAGGGAATGTATAGGCTAAGTGACTCAAAATGCTCTAAATCATCAACCTCTTTTCAACTCCAACCAAAGTACGGATTTTTACTCCATCTTCTACCATCCAATACACCAACTACAATACAACAACATATCAAAGATGCAAACAATACCAACTATACAAATCAAAGCTAACTATCCCCTTATGCTTATATATTTTTTTTTCTTTCTTTTCTCTCTTTTTTTCCTAGAGCTCAACTAATAAATGTTCTTTCTAATAATGAACAAGGGCTCTATATTTTTTTTTCTTTTTTTTTTTCTAAGCTTATAGGGATAGCTAACTATACTTAAACAAGCATCTAAAATTTTCTCCTTTCACACCACATCAAAATTTTCTATTTAACTCCTTCCATACCACCAACCACAAATACTAATGATACCCATAACCATCCAAACCTCCTATCATCCGGTTTTACAAAGAACGGCTAATAAAGGCTCAAAAGGGGTAAGCAAAGGATTATGAACAAGGTTAGTGTATAGGAATCATGTGGCTAAAGAAAGAAGGCCTAAGATCATCTCCTAGTTCATAAATATACTAAGGTCTTGATGGAGAAATAAGGCAAGTTCTAGAAACAATGAAGAATGCATGATCACTCAATCAAAGAATAGGCATAAATATGCACAAAAAGCTCAAATCTCACGGGTTCAAACTAACTAGTTCCCAACATCATAACACAATTCAAATTCATCAAAATAATTGCGTCGCTTCGCCAATGTTCCATGCATAATAAAGATCATGAATTTTCTCCAAAAATCAACAAAAATTTTCTATCATCGGCCAAATTCACAATACTATCATCACATGCTTATTTGACTCAACTTAAATACCTAAGACTCAACAAAAATAATAACTACTAATAATAACTACTAATAAAATATCCAAAAATTAAGCTACAATCCAAGAACCCATGTAAACGAGTTAACAAAGCCACACTTCTCCCTCCCCCAAACTTATTTCGAATCATGATGAAGGAATAAGTTTAAGAAGGAGTGGATAAGTTAACGAGCGTACCTTTCACCGAAGCTAGCTTACTATCGATCTTCTCTTCTAGCCGAAACCTCATCGAGAAAACCTACAACTCACAAGCTTCGCAAATTCTTGGATAAAAAGCTTAATAAAAGATAAGACTCAAACAAAAACGAAAACA
This sequence comes from Thymus quinquecostatus, assembly GCA_024222315.1. Taxonomy (NCBI): domain Eukaryota; kingdom Viridiplantae; phylum Streptophyta; class Magnoliopsida; order Lamiales; family Lamiaceae; genus Thymus; species Thymus quinquecostatus. The sequence continues at coordinate 17,706,668 of CM044173.1, read as the reverse complement.
AATAAAACGAAAACTGAAAATTAAAGATAGAGTTGGGTTACCTCCCAACAAGTGCTACGTTTTACGTCTTTAGCCCGACGATACCTCTTATCAAGGTGGATCAAAATGAAAGCTCTTCTCTCCCCCATCATCGAGTTTCTTCATGGCTCCATCAATTGATCTCTTGAATTCGGCTAACTTCAATGGTGGAATGGCTTCCAACTGATTTAAGAACTCGAGAATCTCCTCGCAAGCTCCATCCGGTGCCGGCGGTATAGGTGGTTTCAAGACTTGAACGGCAAAAACATCCTCTCGATGATCATCGGGTCTCTTCATTGCTTCATAGATGGAAATCTTCAATTCCTCTCCATTGACTCTAAATGTCAAATATCCATCTCGAATATCGATCAAAGCTCTCCCCGTAGCTAAAAATGGCCGTCCTAAGATCAATGGTTGATTCTCATCCTCGGGCATATCCAACACTACAAAATCAGCCGGGAAAACAAGATTCTGACTTGTACGAGCACATCTTCAACTATCCCCCTTGGATAAGAAACTGATCGATCCGCCATAAGTAGGGAGATAGTTGTCGGCTTCATCTTTCCAATCTTGAGCCGGTTGAAAATAGAGAGGGGCATCAAATTGATGCTAGCACCAAGATCGCATAGCACGTTTTGGAAGACTTGATCATCGATCTTGCATGATAGTGTAAACCTCCCGGGATCCTTTTGTTTCAACGGAAGCTTCTTTTGTAAGACCGCGCTACACTCCTCCGTGAGGTTGACCGTCTCGAACTTAGCCCACTTCTTCTTCCCCGCCACCGCGTCCTTGATGAACTTCATGTGGTTTGGCATGTCTCGGAGAGCATCGAGAAGTGGTATGTTGATGTTAACCTTTTGAAGCATCGCCAAGAAACGTTGATACTTCTCATCTTGCTTTGGCTTGGTCAATCTTTGCGGGAAAGGGGCCTTCGGAGTGTAAGTCGGAAATTGGGGCGGCTGCTGGGCCTCTCGACCGACCTCTCGATCGAGAGAGGTGTCGAGAGGTCCCTTCTGACCTCGATTCTTGACCTCTCGATCCACCTCTCGATCGAGAGAGGTGTCGAGAGGTGGATTCTGCATCAGCTCGTCGTGGGCCTCTCGATCCCCCTCTCGATCGATAGGGGTATCGAGAGGTGGATTCTGACCTCCAGTATTGACCTCTCGATCGACCTCTCGATCGAGAGAGGTGTCGAGAGGTCCTCGCCTCGCCACTTGGATCCTCGTTTCTTCGTGCTCCGCATTCTTGAAGCTCCCAACTCCTTTATTCTCTGTTTCCAAGGATGGATTTGTGTATGTTGTGCCACTCCGAAGCTCAATAGCATGGACATGATGGTTGTTCTTCGGGTTTTGCTCGGTGTTGCTTGGGAATTGGCCGGGCTTATGGACTCCTCCTTGAGCGTTGGCTATTTGACTTATTTGTGTCTCCAACATTTGCATTTGCTTGGTCAACGCATTGATGCTACTTGCCAAGTTGTTGGTTGAGGTGCTTTGAGTAAGCTCCAATGTCCTCAACTTTGCATCTTGTTGTGTCATCCTCATCTCCGACTGTGTCATCCTCATCTCCGACTGAGCCATATATTGACGAATCAAGTCGACGGTAGACATTTCCTTCTTTGGCTCTTGGATGACTCCGTTCTCAACATGGAAGCCGGTAGGTGGTTGCAAGGCATTGTTCGGATTGGCATAGGAGAAGTTCGGATGATTTCGGTTGTTGGGAACGTAGGGCTTCTTGTACCCTCCTTGGTAAGTCGAACCTTCTTGTCCTCCTTGCCAATTATTTCCTTGATTTTGTTGCCACTTGCCACCTTGTTGCATGAAATTGGCATCTTCTCCTTCGGGTTGGGGTGCTTGTTCATCAACTATAGCATCGAACCGAAGCACTCCTTTCTTGATGTTATCCAACTCCTTTGCTGTTTTTGTGTACTTCTCCATCAAGTCTTCATAAGCATCGATTCCAATGTTGGCAACTCTCCTTCTTCCAATGCGACGGTCAACAGCCTCCTCAAAGCTTGAATTCACGGTCAGCTCAATAATCTCCATGGCCACGTCATACTCGTTGTTCAAAAATCCGCCTTTCGAAGCGTAGTCGAGCTCCTTCCTACACATCTTGTTCAAACCACGATAGAAGTTCGTGATTTGCTCCTCCTTGCTAATTCCATGATTTGGGCATGCTCGTAGTAGCTTCTTGAATCTCCCCCATGCCTCGTAGAAGTGCTCATCCTCGAATTGTTGAAACTGTATGATCTCATTGATAAGCTTTTGAGCCCTCGAAGGTGGGAAGAACTTGTTGAGAAACTTGGTGCACATGTCAGCCCAAGTAGTGACCTCCGTCTTGTACAATCCATCTAACCACTCCCGAGCATCGTCCTTGAGAGACCACACGAAGAGGCTGAGCTTGAGGTAATCCGAAGACACTCCATTGGCCTTGTATGTAGCACATATGTCCAGAAATTGCTTCAAGTGTGCGTTCGGATCCTCCGCCGGTGATCCTCCATATTGATTGTTTTGCACCATGTTGATGAGGGACGTCTTGAACTCGTAGTTGTTTGCTTCGGTAGTCCCCCATCCTCCTTGCTGAAATTGATCAACGACCGGCTTGTAGCGGTCGTTCAAAGTCTTCCTCACTTGATCCCCCATTGAATCGAAACTCCTTGGTGAATCGGGTGGTGAAGAGAGTGGTGTATTGATCTTACTTGCCTCCTTTCCTCGCCTCAACGCCCTTAGAGAGCGCTCTAACTCCAAGTCCAACGGAATAGGATTTATCCCTTTAGACCTTGTGGTCATGCACTACCTAAAATCAAAGAGAGGAGAAAAGGAAACCGTTAGATCAATAAACCGAAAACAGAAAATTAAAGCGCCTAAATCACCTATTAATTCTGTTTCAAAATATGTATGTGAAATCTAATCAATCCCCGGCAACGGCGCCAAAATTTGATCGCACTATTTTCTACCACACAAAATAGGTATAGTATAAAGAAGTACGAGTATCGTATCCACAGGGATTGATATACCGAAACCACACACAATACCTCTACTCTAGAATTAAACTGATGTCTAGGCAAATAAGAAATTGAGATTGTGGTATTTATAACTAGGCAAATAAATAAAAGACTCAATTAAACATATAAGGAAATAAATAAACAAGGAAATAGCTAGCCAAATAAAACAAATTAGGACACAAGCAATTAAATAAATAAGGAAAGTAAACAATTAAGGAAAAGTGTTGATTCTAGGGAAGCCTACCTAATCAAATATATGCAAGCAATTAATGAGTACAAGTAACCAATTTAATCCAATCTAAATGTGATACATGCAAAAATAACCTACACCCTAATTAAAGCAATGCAAGTTGTCACCTAACAAGATCCTAATATTCTTTCGAATTGTAAGAATCAAAATCAAGTGCAAAATAGAACAAGTATCAAGGATATAATCAACTAGGTTCAACTAAGACACCAAATCAATTATATATGAACATATAATAATTCAATTATCAATTAAGACAAATCAAACTATCATATCATGTATTCATGAGATCTATTATGCAATATCCTAATCAAGGCATGTGAACATAACTATGCATACACAATTAGTGATCAAGTAATCATGCATGAGAATAAGCACCATGAAAACATGCATCTAGATTGGAAGGCTAATTGTACACAAGAACACTTACATAAATTCAATTAGGCATTCACTCCCTAAAATCAACTAAGGAATTTAGCTAGACATAATTAAAAGAAAGGTAGAAGGAAGATTAAACATAAGTAAAAACATAAAGTAAAAGAGAAAGGGATAGAAAAACTCTTGAATCTTGAATAAATCTTCAATCTTCAATGGTCTTCATACATAAAATAAATCTAGATCTAAAGTATAAAAGTATGGAGAAAAGAATAAAAACTAATCTAAAGAATGTAGGACTAATGTTGGCTCTATGTTGTTGGCTTTACAATGATAGGTTTAGAGGTATTTATAGGGTAGAAGTTTACATCCAATACCTAATTGTACAAGGAAACCAAGAAAAAGTCAAAAATTGCCTTTTAAAAGAAATCCCGTCTGGAAAACAGGAGGCACCTCACGACACCTCTCTCGATCGAGAGGTGGGTCGAGAGGGTCGAGAGGGTTCTGCGCAACTTTCTTATTTCGGTCATATCTTCCTCATCCGAACTCCGAATTGACCTCCGTTTTCGCCTACGTGCTCCTATCGAACTCCTATTCAATACTATGCTTCCACTTTTCCAGAATAACTCTTTTACAAAATCGTGAAAAGTCAGAACTTGGGATCAATACTTCATCTCTTCCTTGGTTTCATCGCCTCTTGTCTTATCTTGGGTTTTCTCGACTCAAAAGCCCTAAAAACACTCAAAACAACCCAAAAGCGTAATCTAGCTCAAAATAACATAAAAAATATAAATCATGAGCTAAACTATCAAAATACGACAAGAAAACGATAATATAACACTTAGATGATAGGGTAAAAATGCACCCTATCACACCCCCAGGCAAATGGTCAAGCCGAAGTGACGAATCGGACACTCGTCAAAGGCCTCAAAACTCGGTTGGAGAAGGCCAAAGGGTTATTGGTAGAGAACCTTCCTAATTTTCTATGGTCCTACCGGACTACTCCGCGAACCGCAAATGGAGAAACACCGTATAGCCTGGCATACGGAAGAGAAGCTGTTATCCCGGTCGAAATCGGACTACCCAGTCCGCGCACAACTCATTTCATCTCCGAAGTGAATGACGAGAACCGACGTGCGGATCTCGATCTACTAGAGGAAAAATGGGATGCAGCTTATATCAAGGAAGTCGGTACAAACACCTTAGCCCGGTATTATAACCGGCGAGTTCGGGACCGGCAATTTTGCGTAGGAGACTTAGTCCTGCGAAACAACGAGGTCAGCAAGGCTTGCAAGCTCGCAAGCAGGAAGCCACATGGGAGGGCCCATACCGAGTGGACGAGGTCCTTGGTAAAGGCGCCTATAGGCTTTCCACTCTGTCCGGGGAGCCCGTACAGCGACCATGGAATGTTATCCACCTAAAAAGGTATTACGCATAGGAGTGGAGTATCATATAGGATCGAGTCTTGTTTTGTCAGTCAGTTTGTTTTTCAGTCAGTTTGTCAGTTCGTTTTTCAGTCAGTTCGTCAGTTCGTTTGTCAGTCAGTTCGAGTCTTGTTCCCAAAATATTTCAAAGTAATGAAAGTTCGAAATTTCTATTTTATTGTGTGTTCACGTTATTTTGCATTACTCCACTTATATGCGTGTTACCTTAACAAAACCATACACTAGCCTGACGAGGACAAGTGTTAAAACTACTAAGCTAAATCGTACGAACAAGGGACCACCCCTACCGACCTGGTTGGCAGAACAGGAACCCGATCAATACCCAAGTGTCACCTCGACCTTGGATAATAGGCAATAGCCATCCTAAGACCGAGGGAAGACCTAAGTGTAACGTCGGAAGCCGAAGTTAGGCCCCAGGGCCACTTCGGGAGACCCGAATAACGACCCGAGCAACATAATTTCCATCCCCACGGTTTGGGATGGGTCGGCGGTTTTTTATCGCACTATTTTCTACCACACAAAATAGGTGTAATATAAAGAAGCACGAGTATCGTATCCACAGGGATTGACAAGTCCAAAACGCATACAATACCTCTACTAAAGAACTAATGTGATGTTTAGGCTTTTAAGAATTTAGGATGTGGTATTTATAATCTAGGCAAATAATAAAGGACTCAATTAATCATATAAGAAAACAAATAAATAAGGAAAATAACTAGTCAAATATAATAACTTAGGACTCAAGCAATAAAACAAATAAGGGAAGTAAACAATTAAGGAAAAGTGTTGACTTTAGGGAAGCCTACCTAATCAAACATATGGAAGCAATGAATGCATACAATTAACCAATTTAATCCAATCTAAATGTGATACATGAAATATAACCTACACCCCGATAAAAGCAATGCAAGTCGTCACTTAATATGATCCTAATATCCTTTCGGACGCCTAGATATCAAACTAAGTGCAAAAGAGAACAAGTATCAATGATACAATCAACTAGGTTCAATTAAGACACCCAAATCAATTACATGCAAACATATGATAATTCAAACTCAATTAAGACAAATCAAATTATCATACCATGTATTCATGAGATCTATTATGCAATATCCTATCAAGGCATATAAACATAACTATGCATACATAATTAGTGACCAATTAATCATGCATGAGAATAAGCTCCATGAAAACATGCATCTAGATTGGAAGGCTAATTGTAAACAAAAACACTTACATAGATTCAATTAGACATTCAATCCCTAAAATCAACTAAGGAATTTAGCTAGACATAACTAAAGCAAACATAAACATAAAGAATTGAAAGAACATAATTAAAGAGTAAGAGTAATAAAAACTTGAACACAAACGAAGAACTTCGAATCTTGAATCTTGCATAAACTTGAAAAGCTCCAATGTTGAATACAAGAATAAAACTCTAAAATAATGTGCTAGGAAAATATAAAAGATGGTAAAGTGTTGGTAAATTGCTTGACAGATAGGGTTTACAATGCTATAATAGGAGTATATATAGGAGAAATTTACATAAGGAAAACCTAAACCAAAAAGGAGTCTAATTAATTAAGGAAGGAATTCCCGGCTGGAACCCCCTCTCGACAGACCTCTCGATCGAGAGAGGTATCGAGAGGGTGTGAAATGGGCTCTCGATCGAAAGCTGCGGCAGAAGGTACCTCTCGACATACCTCTCGATCGAGAGAGGTATCGAGAGGCCTTCTCTCGAACTCAAATCTCGGACTTTGCTCTTCGATCTTCATGCCTTGTCTCGTCTCGGGGTTTTAGCACCAAAATATGCCTAAAAACTCAAGAAAACACCCAAAAGCATAATATTGTCCAATATAATGAAAATCATATAAACTAAAGACAATACTACACAAACGAGACATAGAATCGACTCTTTTTGGTTATGAAAACAAGGTAAATTTCACCTATATCAAATCCCCCAAACTTAAACATTGTTCGTTCCGAACAATACCAAAACATAAACAATAGACTCTAGCATTGTGAACTATATAGGCCTCAAAACTTTTCAAAAACCATTTCTCATGATCATGATCAAAACTATGCACATACCCTTAGCATCAATAACACAATTCATTCAATAAATTCAACTCATGTCAATCCATCAAGAACACTCTCCAACATGTGAGATATTTATATGTGTATAAGTGAACACTCAACTCTCTCAAAGAAGAAGATGTATGAAATAATGCACATCATAAGGGTTCACTCAACATCAATGTAATGCAACATGTTTACCATAGGCTTGCCCCTAATCTCAACATCTCCACCTAATGTAATACCTACAAACTAGGGTCAAAAAGGTCTTTATATAAGCTTGTAATGTAGGGACATTGGTTAAGGTAGAGAATGTATAGGGTAAGTGACTCAAAATAAATTCAAACCATCAACCTCTTTTCAACTCCAACCTAAGTATGGTTTTTCAACTCCATCTTCTACCATCCAACACCACTACACAACATCAATATCATAGATGCATATAATACAATTCAAGCTAACCATCCCCTTATGCTTTTATTCTCATTCTCTCTCTTTTTTTTTTTTTTTTTTTTCCTTAGAGCTCATCTAATGAATGTTCTTTCTAATGTTTGAACAAAGGCTCTATATTTTTTCCCTTTTTTTTTTTTTTTTCACAACTAATTTTTTCCAAGCTTATAGGGATAGCCAACTATCTAATCAAGCATCTAGAATTCTTTTCTTTTTCTTCTCCATACCACAACAAGTATTTTTTCCAACACCTCCCACACCACCAACTAAATCCACTAAAGATACCCTTATCCATCCAAACCCCCTATCATCCAAGCTTAAGAAAGAAAGGCTCATAACAAGGCTCAAAGGGGGTAAACAAAGATAATGATCAAGGTTAGTGTATGGGAATCATGTGGCTAAAGAAAAATGGCCTAAGATCATTTCCTAGTTCATAAATATACTAAGGTCTTGATGGAGAAATAGGGCAAGTTCTAGAAACAATGAAGCATACATGATCACTCAATCAAAGAAATAGGCATCAACATGCACAAAAAGCTCAATTCTCACGGGCTCAAACTAACTAGTTCCCGACATCATAACATGCTTCAAATTCATCAATAAATGCGTCGCTTCGCCAAGGGTCTGTGCATAATAAAGATCATGAAATTTTCTCCAAAAATTAAGCAAATTTTTTTTTTTTTTCTATTATTGGCCAAATTCACAATACTGTCATCACATGCTTATTCGACTCAATTTAACCTAAGACTCAAAATAAAAGACTCAAACATACCCCAAAATAAACTAACTACTAAAGCAATTAAAGAAAATACTCAAAAAGATTGTTAACTTTAGTTACTCTTCCCCCTCCCCCAAACTTATTTCGAAATCAAAGATTAAGGAATAAGTTTGCAAAAAGAAGACGGAACTAAGTTAACAAACTTACCTCATTGAAATGGCGGCGGGAAGGGAGGGTTGTCGGGGTTATTGGGGTCGAATCGTTGATGAGTATCCGGGTAGTGAGGATAGAAGTAGTGCATCTCATGCACCATCCTATTGTAATTCTCCAAATAAGCTCTTTCATCCTCACGCCTCTTCGCCTCATCTTCTCTCCTTTTCGCCTCGTTCTCAAAGTAAGCATTGAAAGCATCGAAACGACCTCCAATGTATGTATGAAGGTCCCCCACCTCGGTTCTCAAGGTTTGCACCTCTTCTCGAACTCCTCTTACTTGAGACTCAACAAACTCCCTACCATCCCAATGTAGTTGTCCATCGCCTCCAATGTCTCCGTATGCCAATCTTGCATTGTAGAGAAGTCCGGAGCTCTCATGTAGAAACCAGGCTGTGGAACACCTTCGTATCCTTGCGCATATGCATCCTCCTCTCGATCAAAGCCTTGCTCATATTGCTCGGCCTCTTCTTCATCATCTTCCTCCTCATCATCATTGCCTCCTTCATCGGGCCTTGGACCTCCCTCAGCCCACATAAGCTCCTTGTGTTGAGGAGAGTCCATCTTTCCATTTCCTCTCCTTAGCTTCTCGTTCCCGATCACCTCGGTCAAGTAGTTGTTCGGCAGCGGGAAAAGGTGAACTCCACTCCTCCCATGTAGCTTAAAGAACCACCCGGACGTGTCTAAAGAAATCATCCTTGCAAGCTCCAACGTGCGTCTATCCACAAAGATGGACGTAGACACGGGCTGCTCTCCAATCGGAATGTTGAAGTGTTGGGCAATTGGAGTGACGGAAGCTCCTATCCCAATCTTTTGCCCCCCGAACAAGTATGCTTGGTTCTCCATATGATCCACGAGGTAAAGGGCTGCACATTGAGAGTGGCCTCGATATGAGGTCCAAATAAGATGAGCGTCGGTGGCAAGGAAGGTGCCGGAGTCGTGGTGGGAATGGATGGTGGACGAAATCAGCCTATGGAAGTAGCGAATTGTAGGATTCCGAATTGAGGTGGCCTTCGCAGTAGCCGGATTGTAAGATCTCCTCCTTTCCTCCTCAAAATCCACAAATTGTGCCCACAAATCTTGAAGATTCGGATGATTGTTGCCAATATACTCGCCATTCTTGTTTCCTCCGATAATATCACTGAGTTGATCCATATCAAGCTCCCTTGGTTGACCACCGAGTTGGAAACGAATGACGTGGGGCACTTGATTGACTCGCTCCACCACCAAAGTTGAGAGAAACTCCACCGTGAGAATATGGTAGGTTAAGTGATTCCCTTGAAAGATGTTAGTGAAGCCTCCCCTTTGCATCATTTGGGTGATCTCGTCAGCTATCCCCATCGCCGCTATCGTCTCTTGATGGAGGAAACGACAATGCTTGTGCTTGAGTTGCACAAGATGAGACCATCTCCTCTTTGATTCCGCTGTGGTAAGCTTAAGCTTGAACGCCTTGGGCTCCAAACTCGAGGGCATCGACCTCACCGGCGGTATCCGACTCTCCGGGATGGTCTTGTCGTTTTTCCACGTCTCCTTGCTCTTGCTTGAAGAGGTGACCTTTTCCTACCCCTTGCCTTTGCTTGAAGAGGTCGAAGCAACGTTCTTTCCCTTATTTCTTGCCATCTTAGTACCTAAAAATTACACAAATTAATACAAGAGATGCAAGAATAAAGCAATATGTATTCTCTTCCCCCAAACTTCAACCAAATTCAATTCTCCCCAATTATCTTCTCAATTAATCATCACCAATCCATACATTACTCCATTATTCCTCCAAAAACATGAACTTATCATCACACAATTCCAATCTCATGCATATAGATACCAATGAATCTTCATCAACTCATAGACAAATTCAAAGACTCATTCGCATGTCAATACAGAATCCTCTTCACATTCATCAATGAATTCAATTCATACAAATAATTCAATAAAATCCATGAATTCAATCTACCATGCTCAATCTAATACCCAATCTATCAATCATCAAATTTAACCATCAAAAACGAATTTCAATCGGTCAAAACATGCGAATTCATGTAGAGACTCAAGAATTGATAAGAGAAGGGCAAGAAATTGAGTACCTTTTGACGAATTGAAGAAAGAAATTGAGAGTTCTTGTGTGTTCTTGAGAGAATTTGTGAGTTGTGTGTGAATGGTATGTGAATTTGGTGTTTATGGTATATTTAAAGGGAAGATAGAACCTGGTCAAAGTTGGAATTTGCGCCGTCAGCACCCCTCTCGACAGGCCTCTCGATCGAGAGAGGTGTCGAGAGGTAGCTACTGGACACGAACATTTGACCTCTCAACAGGCCTCTCGATCGAGAGAGGTGTCGAGAGGTTCTGCTTTTCACGTACTGTCCTCCCCTCTCGATCGAAAACACAGGGGTCTCGATCGAGAGTCTTCTCGTGACAAAAACCTGGGCACATATTTCATAACATCTCGATACCCCTCTCGATCGAGAGGGGTGTCGAGAGACCCCTACTGTATAGCGATTATTCACCTCTAGACAGGCCTCTCGATCGAGAGAGGTGTCGAGAGGTCCTGCCCGAGAATTTTTTTCTACACAACACTTTAATATTTGTTAGTATATTAAGGGGTTTCGACTCTAAAATACGAAAAATAAATTACCTATGACTCTAAGAATAAAATGACACACAAAATAAAAAACGGGATACAAATATTGGGTTACCTCCCAACAAGTGCAACGTTTAACGTCTTTAGCCCGACGATACCTCCTCTCTAACTCGGATCATCAAGATAAGTGGCCGCTTTCTTGGGGAATAGAGGCAACGGCTTGAAGTAGTGCTTGAGGCGATGTCCATTCACCACGAATTTTTCACCATCGTTTTTCATCACTTCGAATGCACAATTCTTCAAGTCCTTGTAAATAACATACGGCCCCGACCACTTGCTTTGCAATTTTCCTGGAAATAAACGAAGTTGAGAATTAAAAACAAGAACATCATCACCAATTTCGAGCTTACGCTTTTTGATGCTCAAGTCATGAAATCTTGCAGCTCGTTCTTTGTAGATCCTCGAATTCTCGAATGCTTCATTCCTCCATTTATCAAGCTCCAACAAGTCATCGCACCTTTGACCCATGGCTTCCTTGAACTCGAAATTGATTCTTCTAGTCGCCCAATAAGCTTTGTGCTCCAATTCCATATGTAAATGGCATGACTTGCCAAATAACAATTGATATGGCGACCTTCCGATTGGTGTCTTGAAAGCCGTCCTATAGGCCCAAAGCGCGTCGTCCAAGTATTTTGGCCACTCCTTCTTGTTGGTGACGGTCTTCTCCAAAATTTGCTTGATCTCTCGATTATCTAGCTCGGCTTGACCGTTTGCTTGAGGGTGGTAGGGCGATGTAACCTTGTGCTTGACTCCGTATTTTGCAAGAAGCGATCCTAACCAACGATTGTTGAAGTGGCTCCCCCCATCACTAAGCAAAGCTCTCGGAGTTCCAAACCGAGTCAAAATATTTCGCTGGAGGAATTTGATCACCACCTTCGAATCGTTGGTTGTAGTAGGAATGGCCTCGACCCATCTAGACACGTACTCCACCGCAAGTAAGATGTAAGAGAACCCTTGAGACTTGGGGAAAGGTCCCATGAAATCAATCCCCCAAACATCAAAGAGTTCCACCTCCATGATAGTTCGTTGCGGCATCTCGTCCCTCTTCGCGATGTTCCCCATCCTTTGGCATCGATCACAAGACTTGATGAACTCGTGGCAATCCTTGTAGATCGAAGGCCAATAGAAACCACTATGAAATATCTTGAGAGCAGTCCGATTTGCTGCAAAGTGTCCCCCATTCAGAGCGCTATGGCAATCCTCGAAGATCTTTTTCCACTCCGATTGTCGAACACATCGCCTTATGACTTCGTCGGCACACCTCCGATACAAGTAAGGATCATCCCAATAGTAGAACTTGCAATCGTGGAGGAACTTCTTCTTTTGATGAGACGATAGATCCTTGGGCACGTGATGAATCACCAAGTAGTTGACGATGTCGGCGAACCAAGGTATCAAATCGTCCACCTCGAAAATCTGCTCATCTGGGAAGCTTTCCTTGATAGCAATCTTCGAATCCTCTCCGTCCACGGGTTGCTCAAGTCTCGAAAGATGGTCGGCCACCACATTCTGGCATCCCTTCCTATCCTTAATCTCCATGTCGAACTCTTGAAGAAGCAAAATCCAGCGAACTAACCTTGGCTTCGAGTCCTTCTTGTTGAATAGGTAGCGAATGACGGCATGGTCGGTGTGCACTATCGTGTGAGACCCCACCAAATAAGGTCTAAACTTGTCGAAAGCGTAGACCACAGCGAGTAATTCCTTCTCCGTGGTGGTTTAGTTCCTTTGAGCCGAGTCCAACGTCTTGCTAGCATAGTAGATCACTCAGAATAGCTTCTCCCTTTTCTGCCCCAAGACTGCTCCTACCGCCCAATCGCTTGCATCACACATGAGCTCGAACGGGGCACTCCAATCCGGTGACACCAAGACGGGAGTAGAGATAAGCGCCTTTTTCAATGTCTCGAAAGATTCCAAGCAATCTCCATCAAAAACGAACTTGACATCCTTCTCGAGCAATCCACACAACGGCTTTGTGATCTTCGAAAAATCCTTGATGAACCTTCGATAGAAGCCGGCATGTCCTAAGAAACTCCTCACCGATTTAACGTTGGTTGGTGGTGGCAACTTCTCGATGGCTACGACTTTGGCTCGATCCACCTCCAATCCTTGCGAAGACACCTTGTGACCTAGTACCACTCCTTCTTGCACCATGAAGTGGCACTTCTCCCAATTGAGGACGAGGTTCGTCTCTTCACACCTTTGAAGCAACGTGGCAAGATTCTCCAAACATTGGTCAAAAGAGGAACCAAAGACTGAAAAATCATCCATAAATACCTCCATAATATTCTCGATCAAACCATGGAAGATGGCCATCATACACCTTTGGAAAGTGGCCGGTGCGTTGCATAACCCAAACGGCATCCTCCGATATGCAAAGACTCCATAGGGGCATGTGAATGCCGTCTTGTGTTGGTCCTCCGGAGCAATGGCGATTTGGTTGTAGCCGGAGTATCCGTCGAGGAAGCAATAGTACTCATGGCCGGCCAATCGATCGAGCATTTGATCTACGAACGGGAGGGGGAAGTGATCCTTCCTAGTTGCTGCATTGAGGAGCCTATAATCGATACAAACTCGCCATCCCGTGACAAGCCTCGTTGCAATTAGTTCCCCATTCTCATTGTTGATAACCGTCATGCCTCCTTTCTTTGACACCACTTGAGTGGGACTCACCCACTCACTATCCGAAATAGCGTAGATCATGCCGGCATCGAGCAACTTTAATACCTCCTTCCTCACCACTTCTTGCATCGCTGGATTCAAACGCCTTTGAGGTTGTACTCTTGGGCGATGGCCTTCCTCGAGCAATATCCTATGCATGCAAAGAGAAGGACTAATACCTTTGATGTCGGCAATCGTCCATCCAATTGCAGATTTGTGCTCCCTTAGAACCCTCAATAGCTTGTCCGTATTCGATTCCGTGAGTTGGGAAGACACAATCACCGGATACTTCTCTCCTTCTCCTAAGAATTGATACTTGAGGTGCTCGGGCAATGGCTTCAATTCCACCTTCGGGGCTTCATCCTTCTTCTCTTCCTCCTCGAGAACTCCATCATCCACCTTCTTGTTGATGTCGAGGTAAGGAACTTCCTCGTGTCGAAGTTGTGGCGGGTTTGCCTCCATTTGATGTAGATACTCGAGAATCTCATCGCAAGCTTCATCTAACTCCTTGTAGGCATATAACGAACTCGAGATGCAATGGTTGAGTGCCTCCTCCGATGTAGGTGGTGTCAATGTCTCGATGGAGAAGATATCCTCACGATGATCGTCGGGTCTCTTCATGGCTTCATAGATAGAAATTTTCAGCTCCTCGCCATTGACTCGAAAGGTGAGGTCTCCATCTTGAACATCGATCAAAGCTCTTCCCGTGGCTAAGAATGGCCGTCCTAAAATCAATGGTTGATTGGCATCCTCGGGCATGTCCAAAACGACGAAATCTGCTGGGAAGACAAGGTTGTGCACTTGAACTAGAACATCCTCCACTATCCCTCGTGGATAAGAAACTGATCGGTCCGCCATAAGTAAAGAGATGGTGGTCGGCTTCATCCTCCCGATCTTGAGCCGGTTGAAAATAGAGAGGGGCATCAAATTGATGCTAGCACCAAGATCGCATAGAACATTTTGAAAGACTTGATCTCCAATCTTGCATGCTAATGTGAACCTCCCTGGATCCTTTCGCTTCATTGGTAACTTCTTTTGGATCACCGCTCTGCACTCCTCCGTGAGGTTGATTGTCTCGAACTTCTCCCACTTCTTCTTCCCCGATACCGCGTCTTTGATGAACTTCATATGATTGGGCATGTCTCGAAGAGCATCAAGAAGTGGTATGTTGATGTTGACCTTTTGTAGTATCTCCATGAAGCGTTGATACTTCTCATCATGCTTCGTCTTGGTCAATCTTTGCGGGAAAGGGGCCTTTGGGGTGTGAGTCGGTAATTGAGGTGGCTGCTTGGCCTCTCGACCTACCTCTCGATCGAGAGAGGTGTCGAGAGGTACCTTCTGACTTTGGGATTTGACCTCTCGATCACCCTCTCGATCGAGAGAGGTGTTGAGAGGGTCACATTGGATCTCCTCGTCGTAAACCTCTCGATCCTCCTCTCGATCGATAGAGGTATCGAGAGGTGGATTCTGACTTCCAGTATGGACCTCTCGATCGAGAAAGGTGTCGAGAGGCCCTCGCCTCGGCACTTGGATCCTCGTTTCCTCGTGCTCTGCATTCTTGAAGCTCCCGTCTCCTTTCTCCTCTGTTTCCAAGGATGGATTTGTGTATTTTGTGCCACTCCGAAGCTCAATAGCATGGACATGATGGTTGTTCTTCGGGATTTGCTCCGTGTTACTTGGGAATTGGCCGGGCTTGTGGACTCCTCCTTGAGCGTTGGCTATTTGACTCATTTGCATTTGCTTGGTCAACGCATTGATGCTACTCGCCAAGTTGTTGGTTGAGGTGCTTTGAGTAAGCTCCAATGTCCTCAACTTCGCATCTTGTTGTGTCATCCTCATCTCCGATTGAGCCATATATTGACGAATTAAATCGTCGATGGACATCTCCTTCTTTGGCTCTTGGACGAATCCGTTCTCAACATGGAAGCCGGGAGGTGGTTGCAAGGCATTGTTTGGATTGGCATAAGAGAAGTTCGGATGATTTCGGTTGTTGGGAACATAAGGCTTCTTGTATCCTCCTTGATAGTTTGAACCTCCTTGTCCTTGTCCTCCTTGTCCTCCTTGCCACTTGTTTCCTTGATTGGGTTGCCACTTGCCTCCTTGTTGCACAAAATTGGAATCTTCCTCTCCGGTTGGGTTTGCTTGTTCGTCTGTGACCGCATCGCACCGAAGTACCCCTTTCTTGATAGAATCCAACTCACTTGCTGTTTTTTGTATACTTCTCCATCAAGTCCTCGTAAGCATCGATTCCAATGTTGGCAACTCTCCTTCTTCCAAGTCGTCGATCGGTAGCTTCTTCATAACTCGAATTTACGGTCAGCTCAATGATCTCCATAGCCACATCATACTCATTGTTCAAGAATCCTCCCTTCGAAGCATAATCGAGCTCCTTCCTATACAACTTGTTCAAACCACTATAGAAGCACGTGATTTGATCCTCCTTGCTAATTCAATGATTCGGGCATGCTCTCAATAGCTTCTTAAATCTCCCCCACGCCTCATAAAAGTGCTCATCCTCATATTGTTGAAATTGGTTGATCTCATTGATAAGCTTTTGAGCCCTCGAAGGTGGGAAGAACTTGTTGAGAAACTTCGTGCACATCTCAGCCCAAGTAGTGACCTCCTTCTTGTCCAATCCATCTAGCCACTCTCTTGCATCGTCCTTGAGAGACCACACAAAGAGGCTAAGCTTGAGGTAGTCCGAAGACACTCTATTGGCCTTGTATGTAGCACATATGTCCAGAAATTGCTTCAAGTGTGCGTTGGGATCCTCCGCCGGCGATCCTCCGTATTGATTGTTTTGCACCATATTGATGAGGGACGTCTTGAACTCATAGTTGTTAGCTTCCGTGGTCCCCCATCCTCCTTGCTGAAATTGGTCCACGACCGGTTTGAACCGATCGTTCAAAGTCCTCCTCACTTGATCCGCCATTGACTCGAAACTCCTTGGTGAATCGGGTGGTGAATATTGTGGTGTATCGATCTTGCTTTCCTCCTTCTCTCGCCTCAAAGCCCTTAGAGAGCGCTCTAACTCCAAGTCCAACGGAATAGGATTTATCCCCTTAGACCTTGTGGTCATGCACTACCTAAAATCAAAGAGAAGAAAAGGAAACCGTTAGATCAATAAACCGAAAACAAAAAATTAAAGCGCCTAAATCACCTATTAATTCTATTTCAAAATATGTATGTGAAATCTAATCAATCCCCGGCAACGGCGCCAAAATTTGATCGCACTATTTTTCTACCACACAAAACAGGTGTAATATATAGAAGCACGAGTATCGTATCCACAGGGATTGACAAGTCAAAAACGCATACAATACCTCTACTAAAGAACTAATGTGATGTTTAGGCTTTTAAGAATTTAGGATGTGGTATTTATAATCTAGGCAAATAATAAAGGACTCAAGTAATCATATAAGAAAACAAATAAATAAGGAAAATAACTAGTCAAATATAATAACTTAGGACTCAAGCAATAAAACAAATAAGGGAAGTAAACAATTAAGGAAAAGTGCTGACTTTAGGGAAGCCTACCTAATCAAACATATGGAAGCAATGAATGCATACAATTAACCAATTTAATCCAATCTAAATGTGATACATGAAATATAACCTACACCCCGATAAAAGCAATGCAAGTCGTCACTTAATATGATCCTAATATCCTTTCGGACGCCTAGAATATCAAACTAAGTGCAAAAGAGAACAAGTATCAATGATACAATCAACTAGGTTCAATTAAGACACCCAAATCAATTACATGCAAACATATGATAATTCAAACTCAATTAAGACAAATCAAATTATCATACCATGTATTCATGAGATCTATTATGCAATATCCTATCAAGGCATATAAACATAACTATGCATACATAATTAGTGGCCAATTAATCATGCATGAGAATAAGCACCATGAAAACATGCATCTAGATTGGAAGGCTAATTGTAAACAAAAACACTTACGTAGATTCAATTAGACATTCAATACCTAAAATCAACTAAGGAATTTAGCTAGACATAATTAAAGCAAACATAAACATAAAGAATTGAAAGAACATAATTAAAGAGTAAGAGTAAGAAAAACTTGAACACAAACGAAGAACTTCGAATCTTGAATCTTGCATAAACTTGAAAAGCTCCAATGTTGAATACAAGAATAAAACTCTAAAATAATGTGCTAGGAAAATATAAAAGATGGTAAAGTGTTGGTAAATTGCTTGATAGATAGGGTTTACAATGCTAGAATAGGAGTATATATAGGAGAAATTTACATAAGGAAAACCTAAACCAAAAAGGAGTCTAATTAATTAAGGAAGGAATTCCCGGCTGGAACCCCCTCTCGACAGACCTCTCGATCGAGAGAGGTATCGAGAGGGTGTGAAATGGGCTCTCGATCGAAAGCTGCGGCAGAAGGTACCTCTCGACATACCTCTCGATCGAGAGAGGTATCGAGAGGCCTTCTCTCGAACTCAAATCTCGGACTTTGCTCTTCGATCTTCACGCCTTGTCTCGTCTCGGGGTTTTAGCACCAAAATATGCCTAAAAACTCAAGAAAACACCCAAAAGCATAATATTGTCCAATATAATGAAAATCATATAAACTAAAGACAATACTACACAAACGAGACACAGAATCGACTCTTTTTGGTTATGAAAACAAGGTAAATATCACCTATATCAGTTTTGAACAGGCAGCAGCATATCCAACCGATCTTTGATTAAACGGGATGGCACAGTCGGACTCAGGGCTCGAAATCGGCAAACGTTCTGCTTGGCAGGCTGCACCTGTGGGTACCGATCTATCCACTTTTGGATTATTGGGTTACTAGTCCGAACCAGTGGGAATAAATTCGTCAAGTACCTCAGCTCGGAAATAT
The DNA here is from genome assembly GCA_024222315.1 of Thymus quinquecostatus. NCBI lineage: Eukaryota > Viridiplantae > Streptophyta > Magnoliopsida > Lamiales > Lamiaceae > Thymus > Thymus quinquecostatus. The sequence goes on along the minus strand of CM044173.1, from coordinate 17,687,952 downwards.
ATTCAGCAACTTCCCATGAGTTCGAACATCGGTTCTTGCATTCACGTATCACACCTCGAACAGCTTCAAGAGCCTCAGCCTCAACCTCGGAGATCGTTTTGCCACCAAGTTCGTGAATAACTCTTTCATGCTCGGTGTGTTCGGCTTCGACCTTTTCGGCATTCGCATAATCTTCCTTCAACTGAAGGTACCGAGCTTTATTGGCATCCACCTTGATCTGCAGGGCATTATATTTGGCATTGAACTCATTCCGAAGGTGTTCGGCGCGTTTATCAAGTCGTCCGATCTCACCATCTTTAGAGTCGATGAGGATTTTAAGGCGTTTGATTTCATTCAGATACGCAATTGCATCGAGTTCGGATTTATTCTACAGAAATAAATAGAAATAAGAAGGTGTCGAAAAGAAACCATTTCATTCATTGAAGAAAATGCAATTACAGTGCGACACAAGAAAAGAAAAAGAAAATTACAAAGAGGATCAACTGACCCCACCAGAAGGCTCAGCCTCGGCGCCCGGCTGTTGCACATCGGCACTTTGGTTCACCTCGGCATCACCTCCGCCGTGGCCGGTTTCCATCTCCTCATCCTCCTCCTCGTCCTCGGATGACACATCAGGAGAAAGGGGACGAACTGCCAGTTCGTCTCAGAAGGGGGCGCACAAACCCTCGAATTCGGTGTCCCGGTCGATCTGGCAGTCGCGCACTTCGTCCACCGACAAAGGTATCTGCCTCTGTGCCAAGTGCCCCACCACCGGGAAGGGGGAGGCCTTCTTCATAATTTGGCAGAAATAAATCCGCAGCATCTCGTCGTCGTCGACCGGCATGTAGCCGTACTTCCCCTTGTCAAGGTTGGGGAAGTCGGCAGCAACGCGATCGAGGACCTTCGCCACCGCCCGACTCTTCGATGGCTTGGTCAGTGCAGAGACCAGGGCACTGAAGCCCTGGCTGTAAACAACCCTTTCGGCAAGGGCGTGGAACAGCTCCCCCTGGGCGGCGGCTGATTTTTCCTCGCGAGCCCGGGCCGCAACCAACTCCTCCTCGCTCTTCGCTGCTTTCTCCTTGGCAGTGGCGAGCTCGGAGGTAGCGGTAGCAAGCTGCTGCCTCAACTCCTCCTCCCGGGTGACGGCGAGAGCGAACTCCTTAGTCACCTGCTCCTTCTCGGCGGCGAGCCTCTTCACCTTCTCGGCGACCCGATCATACTTGGCCACCGAGCCCTTCAGTAGGTTCTTTATTATTCCCGAAGCCACCTCGAAGTCCTCGAGTTCGGGGTCCACACCCTACACAAACGAAGTGTAAAAAAAAAAAAAAAGACACACACAAGGACCGGACTCTTACTGCTAGAAAAACCGGAGTCGCAGTTCGGACCCCGGAGATAGCGAGCTCGGGCTTGGAAGTGGCCGAGCCCATTACCAGCTTACCCGCCGCTGCCATATCGATGTCCTCGGCAGCAAAGGGAGGAACATCGTGAGATCGGGGGGTGGGAATCTCAGACCGGGTCCTCTCCGATGACCCGGTCGCTTGCCTTTTTGAATCGGCAGGCGTGCTGGAGGCTTCGCCCTTCCTCCTCTTCTGCCCGGATACCTTCTTTCCCTTGACCATATTCACTGCAAAAGAAACAGGAAACGAGTTAGAGCCGAAGTCCGAAATCAAAAAAAAAAAAAAAAAAAAAAAAAAAGGGAAAGGGAAAGGGACCTCACCCCTCCCCGGCTCCACCGCAGTGGAAGGATCATCGGGGCTCGGTACGATCGACTCGAGCTCGGCCAATGTCATTGGCATCTTGCCGAGGACAGCAAAATGTGCCGCCACTGCGGCAAACTGCTTTCGCATCGGCAAAAGCTTAACACCGCCAGTGTGCCACCCGAACTCGGTGACACCCTCAAACTGGCAGAAGAAAAATTTCTTCTGCCAGTTCGGAATCTTCGACGGGACAGCTACAGAAAACTTATACCGGGACCGGGTTGCAGTGTAATACCATCCCTCTTTTCGGTCTTTGAAAGAAAACATCGACCCCAAGTTTGTGACCGAAAAGGGGATGTCCAACCGACCACAAGCAATCCCGAACCCGGTGATTTGAGTTATGCTGTTCGGAGAAATTTGGGCAGGGGAGAGACCGAAAGTATGGTAAATATCGCCGTAAATGGCAGGAAAGGGCACACAGAGACCACCCTTGATTTGGTCAACGTAAATGGTAACAAAACCACGAGGGGGCCGGCAAGCTCTATCACCAGCCCGAGGTTGAAGAAGAAGAGCAGAAGAAGGAAAATTTTGTTCAACGGAAAGTTCATAGAGAGTGGAGGTAGAAACAGAAGAATCAAAGATCCCAACCTTCCCAAAAACACCGGGAAGTTCGGGGAATTCTACCTCTTGGGCGTATGGGTTCTCACAATTCGATTGCACGCACGCACGAGAATCGTCAGAAAGAATTAAAGGATTAGGAGGGGAGGAAGATGAGGAAGCGGCGGCCGTTTCTTCTGCCGCCGCCACAGAGGAAGATGAAATCGACAGTGAATGTGCCGACTGCGCACACGAAGAAAGAGAAGTAGACAACGACATTGAAAAAGACATAACTTACTTTTGTTAGATTTGTAGAGGATTTGCAGAAGTATGAAGTTGGTGAAGATGAACAGTAAGGAGAATTTGAAAACTAGGGTTTCTTTTCGAAATCAAGGAAGAGAGTAAATGATCAATTTCCCCAATCATCAAACATAAAGAGAAAGGGCGGATTTAATGCGTACACAGTACGCCATTCAATGCGACGGCCTATCGACTAACGGCTGGTCACATCCCCGCTTTATTGGTACCCTAAGCATCGCATTAAATGCACCTGACACCTTTATGTGTTTTCGGCGGGAGCCGAGTTCGGACAATACCGAGCTCTCAGTTTTGAAGGGGGTACGCCAAGAGCGAACTCGGACCATACCGAGCTCTCAGTTTTGAAGAGGGTACGCCAAGAGCGAACTCGGACCATACCGAGCTCTCAGTTTTGAAGGGGGTATGCCAAGAGAGAACTCGGACCATACCGAGCTCTCAGTTTTGAAGGGTTACGCCAAGAGCGAACTCGGACCATACCGAGCTCTCAGTTTTGAAGGGGGTACGCCAAGAGCGAACTCGGACCATAATGAGCTCTCAGTTTTGAAGGGGGTACGCCAAGAGCGAACTCGGACCATACCGAGCTCTCAGTTTTGAAGGGGGTACGCCAAGAGCGAACTCGGACCATACCGAGGTCTCAGATTTGAAGGGGGTACGCCAAGAGCGAACTCGGACCATACCGAGCTCTCAGTTTTGAAGGGGGTACGACAAGAGCGAACTCGGAGCATACCGAACTCTTAGTTTTGAAAGGGGTACGCCAAGAGCAAACTCGGAGCATACCGAGCTCTAAGTTTTGAAGGGGGTTCGCCAAGAGCGAACTCGGGGCATACCGAGTTCTCAGTTTTGAAGAGGGTACGACAAGCAACAACGAATTACCACAACTCTCACAAACGCCCAAAACATCGCAATAAAATGCATCACCTCCATCACCCCACGACTTGTGGGGGGGGGGGGGGGGATGTGATAGGAAATGGCCCATCTCCCTAGGCCCAGAAGCCCAACCAGCTCACCTCGGCAGAGGCCCAGCTCGGCATAGGCCCAGTAAAGACAGGCCCAATACCAGCTCGGCCCAGCTCATACCAAATGCAAACCCAGGGAGTTGAGCCCTAAAACCTAAGTACGTGGGTTGATGGAAAAGAAACCGGAGCAAGGAAACCAACCACACCTCCACGTTCTCACCTCCACAATCGGCGTTCATCTCATCTATAAATAGGAGAATTATTTGTATTTTAATTACTTACGCTATTCTGAATAATACGCACTCTCTTTTCCTCCCCGTGGACGTAGATCTTTCGGATCGAACCACGTAAATTCCCCGTCTCTATTTACTTCTGCACACAAGCTACTCTTAAATTCTTAGTCTAGTTGGGCCGCAAATCGAGGATTCATCAACTTATAATACGCAATAAAATCACGAAGCTTCATTAACGACTAAATCAAGCATCCTACGATTTTCGTCGAGGATGAATGATTGGTGTTTAGATGTTAGGATTTTCGAAGTGTTTTCGAGTCCGTTTTCGTTATGTTTTCGTGTCTTTGTGTGTATTTAGGGCTATGATTTGGTTGTTTGGAGTTTTTGGTACTTGTAGGTGTTTTGGGTGAAAAGGAGTGCAAACGGGTCGAAAAGGAAGGAAAAGACGATGATCGGACGAAGGAGGTCAGATTGGAGAGTTTGACGGGCCGTCCACCTCATCTGGACGGCCGTCCAACATCACGTCCAAGAAGGCTGGACGGGCGTCCAGCGTGTTCGAGCAAGTTATGCAGTTCCAAGTTTTGGACGGGCCGTCCAACTCATCTGGACGGCCGTCCAACTCCGGCGGCCAACTGTTTTTCCTTTTTTATCTAGGTTTTTACATAGTATATATATTACCTCCTTGTGCACGAATTATAGACAACTTTTATCATTATTTAGCTTCAGTTTTTCGCACTAAAATACTCTAGTTTAGTTTTGCTTTGTTCGGATTCGGATTCTTCGTTGTTGCAATTTAATTCAAGACTTCTTTATTTAACTCAAGTTCTTCGTTCTTCGTCTAAATTTCGTAAGTTTTTTTATTGCTTTCGTTTAATTGCTTTAATTGCTTTCCTTCGTTTTAGATTCGATTTCGTAATTGCTTAGTTTAATTTCCTTAGTTTAATTTCGTTCGATTTTCAAGTTCTAGTTTAGATTCGTTTTTCTCAAGTTTCAATTCTCTCATTTTTAAAGCTTTCAAAGTTAGATTTATTTTCCTTTAAATTTCCAGATTTCATACATCATGTCTAAGGTAGTTTATGCTTTCTTCGTTGCTTCTTTTATTGCTTTCTTTTCGATTCTTGCCTAGGTAGATTAATCGTTTTACTTTAGTTTAATTCTTAGATTTATTTACTCATTCTTAGATTAGTTATTTATTTGCTTTTATTTATTGATTTGATTTATTTTATTTGCCTAGGATTTAAAACCAAAAACCCAAAAATCTTATTTACATGCTTTCCTAGATTTAGGCTTGATAAGGTTTTTACTACATAATTAATTGCCCTGCAAAGTTTTCCTTAGAGATTCGACATTGGGTTTTACTTGCTAGTGCTACGATAGGATTTCGTTCTATTGCGAATACTTTTTAGTGAAACAATTTTTGGCGCCATTGTCGGGGAAAACTTTAGGCGTTTAATTTTGTAGTATTTTGATTTGTTTTATTTTAATTTGTGTTTATTCGCTTTCTTGTTTCTCCCACTCGGTGCGTTTAACCCATTTGTTAAGTGTTGTGTATGCATGGTCGCCGAAGTCTTCAAAGGAATTTAGCGCCCTACTTCGACAACATCCATCAAAGGAAAGTGATTTTAGCCGCTAAGGAGAAGGAGGAGATTGATTCCCAAGGCTTTTCTTTGGTCTTGTTATTTGCAGAGCCCGAAGCCATGGCAGCCAGAGTCATGGGCGATTTTGCTCGCCCCACATTCACGGCCACCACTTCGGCGATTGTCCTGACGGAAGCGGTTAGGAATCATGATCTTAAACCTCACCACATGGCATTGCTCCCATCCTACCACGGGCTGCCCAACGAGGATGCATTGACGTTCATTCGAGAGTATTGCACGGTGGTGCAATCTTTCCCACTCTCGGAACTCACGGAGGACAACTTGAAGATGAAGTGCTTCCCGTATACCCTCAAGGATCGAGCAAAGTCATGGTATTTGGCGCTCCCGGCCAACTCTCTCGCCACATGGAATGCGGTGTGTGAGAAGTTCATGCTCAAGTACTACCCGAACCGCAAGACTCAAGAGGTGCGGTCGAAGATTATGATTTTTTCCCAAGATAACGATGAGCCGTTTCATGAAGCATGGGAGAGGTTCTAAGAGCTACTTCAACAATGCCCCCATCATCAAATGGCATCGGAGTTGCTTTGGCAATATTTCTACGACGCCCTTAACCAAACTTGTCAGTTCATGGTGGATAGTTCGGCCGGAGGCAACATAGCGGCCAAGACAGCTGACGAGATGAGGACCATTTTCGAGACGCTCGCTGCGAGTTCTCAACAAAAATCAGCTAGGCCGAGGAAAGTGGAGGCGAGTGCAATCTCTATGAGCCCCGACTTGAAGAAGTAAATTGCCGACATGTATAGGGATCTCGAGAACTTGAAGATGAAGCAAAGTGCACCGGCCCCGAAGGAGGAAGAGAGAAAGCCAGACCAATGCGAGATTTGTGGAGAGCTTGGACACATCAAGGAGGTGTGCACAACATGGGGGAGTTTCCATACGAAGGAGGAGCCGAGGTGTACGCCGCTCAAGGATACCCACCTCAAGTGCCTCCACCTCAAGGATACCAAGGGGGATACAATGGACGTTTCCAGAATCCAAGGCCGACACAAGGGCAAGGTAATCCTCCTACCTATCCTAATAGGCGCCCTCCACCATATAATAGCCCTTATCATCCACCAAATCCCTACTACTCTCATCCACCACCACCATATTATCCACCACCACAATATCCCCCCAATCCATATTATCCACCACCTCCATATTACCTCCTCAACCTACTCCTACACCACCACCACCATACCCAAATTCTCATCCCCAAGGACCTCCACAAAAGCCTTCCGTCGATGAGAGTCTCCACATTCCTACACGAGGGTAAATAGGCTCGAGAGGCTCAAGATGCTAACATAAAGCGGCTCGAGACGGCCATCCATTTGCCAAATTTCTGGTTCCATGCACTTGATGCAACAGCCGGGGCGGATTCCGAGCCAAGGGATTCAACCACAACAAGCCAATGAGGTGCAAGCCCCATATCCCCCGTACGTTCCTCCTTTTCCACCTCATCAAGCCCAATCAGTTTCGGTGTTGCGGAGCGGAAGACAGGTGGACAACAATGTTAATATGCCACCTCAAGGGCATTCAAGTGATAGATGGAGCCCGAGCAAGCATTGGAGCAACGGCCGAAATCCAGCAGATCCTGGAGTTGGACGTCCGTCCAACTTTTCTGGACGGCCGTCCACCTCTTCTGGACGTGTGGCCAACGTGCAACAACAACATCTTACAGTATCAGGAACTGGACGGCTGTCCAAGTTTGTTGGACGTACGTCCAACCCTGTTTCTCCGAATCCAACAGTTCCCGAAGTTGGACGTCCGTCCAACCCCTCTGGACGGCCGTCCAACCCCGACGAGCAACGCACGGAGCCCGAGGAGCCTGAGAAGGAGCCCGAGAAAGAGTCCCAACCTCTCCACAAGACGTCCAATCCTTATGTTCCTCCCATTCCTTATCCAAGTCGTGTGAAGAACAAGAAGCGCGATCAACAATTCATGGATCTTTACAAGCTTCTTTCAAAGGTTGACATGAACTTGCCTCTTCTTGATGTTATTTGCAAAGTGCCACCGTTCATGAGGTTCGTGAAAAAGTTGACATCGAGGAAGAAGCCGTTCGATGGGATGGAGACGATTGCGGTGTCGGAGGTGGCGACATCCATTATGCAACACCCTCTTCCACCTAAGCAACGAGATCCAGGTTCTTTCGTTATCACTATCTCTTTAGGTAATGGTAAGGAAGCATGTGGTATGTTAGATTTAGGTGCCGGTATTAATCTCATGCCTTATTCCATCTTTAAGCAATTAGAGTTAGGAGAACTTAAACCCACTCGCATGAGCCTTCAATTGGCGGATAGGTCTATTAGGTACCCTAGAGGTATTATTGAGGATATTCTTGTTCGTGTGGGGGGTTTGATAGTTCCCGTTGATTTCGTGGTTTTAGAGATAGGTGAGGTACAAGAGAATGGTATTGAGCACACACTTTTGCTAGGTCGTCCTTTCATGGCTACTACTAATACCTTGATTGATGTGAAGAGTGGTGTGATTAAGATGTCAGTTTTAGGAGAGGATGTCTCGTTTTCTGAGCGTAGAGTCGACCTACGTCATCGGTCAATTTAATTGATAATTGTTCTTTCATCGATAAGGTTGATGCCTTGGCCGAGTGCTCTTTTGTGCAGGATTTTCACACCGAGGAAGTGTGTTGGGGATCCGGAGATCAAATGGAATGGGAGTGAATGGAGAGAGACATCGTGATCAAACTCCCGTTTCCCCCTCAAGACCCCGAGTAGGGGTGTCAGCGGGTGGGTAAAACCCCGGACCCGCTCAAACAACAAAGGACCCGGACCCGGACCCGACCCGGCCACATTGGACCCGGACCCGGACCCGGACCCGGACCCGGACCCGGACCCGGAAACTTAGTTGCTACCCGAACCCGGACCCGACCCGTTACAGTGGACCCGGACCCGACCCGGACCCGAAAATTAAAATTGCTACACCTTTACATTTTTTTTTTTAATTTTTTAATTCAATGGCCCAAATTCATAAAATTTGGACTCGCTCTTCCGCCGGAAAGTGTTGAACCCCTCTTCTCCGCCGCCGCTTTCTCTTTTCTCCCTCCCTCCTTCGCACCGCCGGGAATCTGAAGCCGAGCTTTTCTTGATTATTATATAATGTTACAATTATATTCTTAAAAAATAGTTGGAAAATTGGGTCTAGATCCATCGGGTCCAAAATATTGAGATCCATGTCCAGATCCGGATGATCCACGGGTTTATGGATTTGGACCCAGATCCGTAGCATTTATTTTTAAATTAAAATTTTGAAAATAAAAATTACAATAAAAATTTTGCAGGTTCCATATCCAATTTTCGGATCGGGTCTACCGGATCTGGACCGGGTCCTGGATCCATTGCCATACCTAGTGGCTAGTGACGTGCAAATTGAAACTTTAATCTATCTTAATATGTAAAAATATACAAAATTGATAAGTTGAAAAAACTAAATGGTTGAATTAATTTAAAAGAAAGAAAAGAATTTATAAAAAAAAATCGGACCGGGTCGGACCCGGACCCGGAAGTAACGGGTCGGGTCGGGTCGGGTCTGCTGCTGTTACGGGTCTGACCGGGTTGGACCCGGACCCGGACCCGAACCCGGAAATTAAATAAGGAGTGGGTTTTAAGCGGGTCCGGACCGGGTCCGGGTTTTACCCACCCGTTGACACCCCTAACCCCGAGCCCGGCTCGAAGATTCCGGAGCCATTGGAGTTGAAAGAGCTTCCTTCGCATTTGAAATATGTGTTTTTAGAGGGAGGCAATTAAAAACCCGTGATTATCTCTTCTTCTTTGTCTCTTGCAGAGGAAGGAGCATTGGTGGGCATACTCAAGGAGAACAAGCTCGCTTTTGGATGGAGCTTGGCGGATATTCGAGGGATTAGCCCGGCCACGTGCATGCATCGCATGAATCTCGAAGAAGGCGCTCGCCCCAAACGAGATGGACAACGGAGGCTCAATCCAATGCTCATGGAGGTCGTGTGCAAGGAGATTTACAAGCTATTGGCGGAGGGCATTATTTATGCCATCGCCGATAGTGAGTGGGTTAGCCCGGTGCACGTCGTTCCAAAGAAGGGAGGAATCACGGTGTCAAAGAACGAGAAGGATGAGTTGGTCGCCTCGCGCTCGGTTACAGGGTGGAGGATGTGCATTGATTATAGGAAGCTCAACGCTTCCACCAAAAAGGACCACTTTCCTCTCCCTTTTATTGATCAAATGCTTGATAAGTTAGCCGGGCAGGAATTTTATTGCTTTCTTGATGGTTTGTCAGGCTACTATCAAATTGCGATAGCTCCGGAGGATCAAGCAAAGACGGCCTTCACAAGCCCATTTGGGACCTACGCTTATAGGAGGATGCCATTTGGTCTCTGCAATGCACCAGGTACGTTTCAAAGATGTATGATGTCTATTTTCTCGGAATTTATTGGTGACTTTGTAGAGATTTTTATGGAAGATTTTTCTATTTTTGGGTCGTCTTTTCATGATTGCTTGATGAAAATAGAGAGAGTTCTAAAGAGATGCATTGAGAGTGGTCTTACTTTGAGTTGGGAAAAGAGTCACTTTATGGTTAGAAGTGGTATTGTTTTAGGCCATGTAGTCTCGAGTAAGGGTATAGAGGTCGACAAAGAGAAAGTGGAGGTGATTGAAAAATTGCCACCACCTAGTGATGTCAAAGGTATTAGGAGTTTCCTTGGTCATGCGGGCTTTTACAGATGATTTATTAAGGATTTTTCTAAGATTAGCCAACCTCTTTGTCGTTTACTTGCTCAAGATGTGCCTTTCCACTTTGATGATTCTTGTATGCATGCTTTTCTTACCTTGAAGGAAAAACTCATCTTTCCCCCGTTGTTGTTGGTCCCGATTGGTCATTGCCTTTTGAAATTATGTGTGATGCTTCTAATAATGCCGTAGGGGCTGTTTTGGGTCAAAGAGTCGATAAGATGCTTCGTGTGATTTACTATGCTAGTTTAACTCTTAATCCTGCTCAAGTGAATTTCACCACCACCAAACAAGAGATGTTTGCTGTTGTTTTTGCCTTAGATAAATTTAGATCTTATATCATAGGGTCTAAGGTGATTATTTATAGTGATCATGGTGCTATTAAACATCTTTTGACTAAAGCCCAAGCAAAACCTAGTGATAGGGACTAATATTAGTCATATTCCATAAATAAACCAAGTTAAGGGAGAAGCGCACTTTCCTTAACCTTAGGATATAGTTTCTAGAAACTATACAGTATACTAGGCGCCACGACAAATACATAAATCTTGCTAAAAAGGAATGGAATGATAGGCTCTAGGAGACATAAGCCTTATCATTGTTATTAAGAGAAATTAATATCCATTCCAATAGAGATCCATAGAAGCTGGCCCACACCACAATGTATTATCAAAAAGACTCCATGAGCACTAGACGCTCAACACAATCAAGAATCGCATGCCGTGAAGGAGCTGCGAGGTTCTAACCCTTCTCATAAGCCAGGGGGTATCTGTAAGCATCTGCAAAGGTAGGAGGATCTGACTAGATCCTATAAGCGCTTAGTAGAAGCTTGAGGTTCTGCGTAACATACGGTCCGCGTGACTCTGTGTACTATAGAGTGAGGACCGCTGCATTCATGACGGAGGATACTTTTGCCCCCGTTGGAATTCCTTTTCTGTCCTTCCTTCACACGAATGTTCACTTTTCACCCTCCTCATACCTATAAATACAAAGTGAAACGCACACATCATCATCATTCTCTACAAACAACACACGCCTTTGTGTACTGTTTCATTCAATACTCTCTCTCTTTCGAGCTCCTTTGAGCTCAGGCAAGTCAAGGCGGGCCAAACCTTCTTCCGGGAAACCGGAGTTTGCGTTCACATCCCTCTGTTCTTCTCGACACCGGGAAGAATCTCTTTCTTATGCACGCCACCTTGAACTTAAGGTAAAACCCTCATCGCTTAAAGGGTTATGAGGTTCAACGGAGCCCCGCGCTCCTCGTTTCTCCCTTTTCTCCTACCTTGTTTCTTAGTTATCCACTTATATAAATGCAAAACTCCATGAATCTTGCCAGTTTATGGCTAAATACGTCCTTTATCCATTGCTTATAGCTCAACTATTATTCGCCATAGCTACGCACATCATGCCCTGTACAAAATGCTTGGTTATAACTTTCCATACGCATGAATCTCTTGATCTTTACTGCTTTAACGCTTTATCCATAAGTGCTTTTTGCAAAACATAATGAGTAATACCCTAAATTGTTGTGGATCTCTAACCCGGATCTATCACCTAGGTTGATTAGATGGGTCTTATTGTTGCAAGAATTTGAAATTCGTGATAGGAAAGGTAGTGATAATCTTGTGGCCGACCATCTCTCTCGACTTGATTCACCTCTTCCTCATGCTTCTCTTGATGATATTTGTGATTCTTTCCCTTTTGAGAATGTTAATGAAGTGGATGTTACTCCTTGGTTTGCCGATATTGCTAATTACTTGGCCGATAAGGACACTAAACCCGTCCTTAACGCTCAAGAAGAGAAAAGGTTTCTTCGTTTGTGTAGGCAATACTATTGGCAGGACCCTCACTTATTCAAGCTTGGGAAGGACGAGGTGATTCGAAGGTGCGTTCCCGACCCTGAGCAAGCCGAGGTGTTGCGACATTGTCACGAGGAACCGAGTCGAGGCCATTTTGGTGGGCAAAAGACTGCACATAAGGTACTTCAAAGTGGGCTATATTGGCCCACTCTTTTTAAGGATGCCCAAGCTTTCTATCTCTCTTGTGATCGTTGTCAACGCGTCGGCTCGATTAGTCGACGCAATGAGATGCCTTTAAATCCAATCTTGGTGGTCGAGGTATTTGATGAATGGGGAAATGATTTTATGGGTCCTTTTCCCAAGTCTCATGGATTCGAGTATATTTTGCTTGTCGTCGATTACGTGTCTAAGTGGGTAGAAGCCATACCCACGAAGACATGTGACTCTCACGTTGTCTTGAAGTATGTGCAGGAAAATATTTTGTGTAGGTTTGGTTTCCCTCGTGTGATCATTAGTGATGGGGGAAAGCATTTTTGCAACAAATTGTTCGCCAAGCTCATGAAGAAGAACGCCATCACTCACAAGGTGGCGACTCCTTATCATCCACAAACATCGGGACAAGCGGAGACGAGCAATCGACAAATCAAAGGGATCCTCGAGAAGACAGTGAAACCATCAAGGAAGGATTGGGCCGAAAAGTTGAACGACGCTCTTTGGGCATATCGCACGGCTTACAAAGGCGTGCTTGGGATGAGTCCCTATAGGCTCGTCTATGGTAAGTCGTGTCATTTGCCCGTTGAGATTGAGTTCAAGGCATATTGGGCCCTCAAACGCATCAACTTCGACCTCGACGATGCTCACGATCGGAGAATTTTGCAAATGGAGGAGCTTGACGAGCTAAGGAACGAAGCCTACGACAATGCCAAGATCTACAAGGACAAGGTGAAGCGTCTACATGATAGACGAATATCCTACAAGGAGTTCAAACCCGGAATGAAGGTACTTCTCTTTCACTCTCGTCTTCGATTGTTTCTGGGTAAGCTAAAGTTGAGGTGGGGAGGTCCATACACGGTGGTGCAAGTGTTTCCCCATGGTGCGGTAGAGATCAAGAACGAGGATTCGGGATACATCTTTGATGGAGTCCAAGGTTCGTCAAATCAAGATCCTGTTCGTGTTCCCAAAGGTCCGGTGACGAGAGCTCGAGCTAAGAAGTTCAAGGAAGGTTTGCAAGGATTGATCCAAGAAGTTTGGGCTCAAGAATTGATGAAGAAGCCCATTGGAGAAGGCGACCGGACAGCCCGCGAGTCATCAATTTTATCGAGTGCGTTCGGGCTGAAAAATGAAGGCTTTATTTTTATTTTCGTGTGTTTTGAGTCAGGCCACGTTTTTGGGCCTTAAAAGACTTGTTTTTGGGTTTTTATCATGTTGGTTAATGGGTTGGGCCATGCCAATGACTTTGGGTCAGTTATTTCCTAGTTAGATTAGGTTTAGATGGTTTTATTTGCCTCTCTATATAAGGGGGTCTTTGTGGACGAAAATTGGTTAGCTTTGATCATTAATATTATTGTGAGTTTGTTCTTTCTTGAGAGTTTTCGAATTCCTCTTGATTATTACAAGACGAATTCATTATCCGGCGAATCAGCGAGTAAATCAAACCTCGTTGTGTGTCATTCATCGTCCCCGTGTGGCTAGGCGACCGTTTCTTTGGGTTATAGAGACTTCGGTTTATCTATTGTACTTAGGAGGGTTTAGTCCTTTGACGTATTGGGATTTCCATTCGTTAGTTAGTTTCGTTTCTTCCGCGTGCGTCTACCATTCGGTCATCAAGGATCGTATCATTTGGCACCAGAGCCAGGCTTACGTCATCCAGGTTTTATCTTTCTTTCGTCTTAGTATTCGTTTCTTCGTGTTCTTGCTTTCTGTTCGTGTCACTCGTTCGTTTGAGTCTTCGTCTATTCGTTTTTGTGTCAAAAATATATATATATATATATATATATATATATATATATATATATATATATATATATATATATATATATATATATTTCGTTCTGCTCATAGAGTCGCATCTGTTCATAGAGTCGTTCTTGGTAGCTTTTCTTTCGTGTCAAGATTCAGATTCGTTTTGATACTCAGTCAAAGTTGTTTTCTTGGTCATTAAGGAGTAGAAGATTTCTTTCCTTATAAGAATAGGAAACATACTCAGAATATAAATCCCATACCTTATATTATATAACACGTCTTAGGTGAGTCTTCTACACGTTGTCGTGACATATTAGGGGCAAAAGTTTCGATCAAAAAAAAAAAAAAAAAAAAAAAAAAGGATATATTCGAAGCCCTAGTGTGTCACTGTGTTTTCTGAGTTGGTTATTACGTGTTTCTTCATTGGGATATCAGTTATATATTCGTTTCGGTGTGTTTTCGTCTTTTTCTCGTGTTTTTCGTCGGCCAGCACTAAAACGGCCATAACTTTTGCATACGAACTCCGATTTTGCTCCATAATACCTTTTCGGAAAGCTCTCGAAAAGATCTATACGGTGGTTCCTGCTATGTCGGAATCGGTCCATTATTTTTGCAAAAAAAGGTCGTTTAAAGGGTCAAATCGTCCGCCGAAGTTTTCGGTAAAATTTTTGTGTCTTTTTTCGTGTCTCGGTTTAGGGTTTTCTTAGTCCGATCATCCTTTCTTCCTAATTTCAGTACTCTTGATTCGTTAATAGTGATTTCTGTGGTAGATTAAGGGAATTTGAGCTTCTTAAGAGAGAATTGAGTGGAAAAAGGCAAGAGAGGTGAGATTATTAGAGGGTAAAAGCCATTACTATTGAGCGATACACGAGTGCTGAGTGTGAACCGTATTGAGGGATACATGAGTGATTGTGAGGTAGTGAGGATTCTGATTATACTAACTTTCGTTTGTTTCTTTTGAAAAAAAAAATAAATAAATAAAAATAAAAATTGCAGGTATGGCCGGAGAAGAGGCGTTGGATCCCAAGATGAAGTTCATGTTTGAGGCATTGAAATCCGAGTTGGGAAAGGTTATGGAATCCAAATTGGAAGGAGTTTATGATAGAATCGGTGAAGTAGAGTCCGTTTCCAAACAGCTTCAGCATCATCGAGGTGGAAGAGGAGGACGAGGTGGCAGAGGAGGTTATCATAACCATCGAGATTATGGGCCGTTTGAGGAGGAGTTTGATGCCGAAGGAGAAGAGGAATGGGAGGAGCCAAGGAACAGGCCTGACAATAATTTGGGCAACATCAAGCTGAACATTCCTTCATTCCAAGGGAGGAACGATCCAGATGCGTATATTGAGTGGGAGAGGAAGCTTGACCTCATGTTCGACTGTCACAATTACTCCGAGCTGAAGAAGGTGAAGTTGGCAGCGATAGAGTTCTCCGATTACGCTCTAGTTTGGTGGGATCAATTGGAGAAGAGTAGGAGAAGGAATGGGGAGCCTCCAGTTCAGACTTGGAACGAGATGAAGGGAATCATGAGGAAACGATTTATTCCAGCTCACTACTATAGAGAACTGCACAACAAACTTCAAAGCTTGAGACAGGGATCTAAGAGCATGGATGAGTACTACAAGGAGATGGAGGTAGCCATGATTCGAGCTAATGTTGTGGAGGACAGTGAGGCGACGATGGCGAGATTCTTGGCTGGTCTGAATTGGGAGATTCGGAATGGAGTGGAGTTGCAGCATTATGTTGAGATCGAGGACATGGTACACATGGCTGTGAAGATAGAGAATCAGCTCAAGAGGAGGGGTAACATTGGTTACAATAAGCAGAATCAGTCCAATTGGAAGCAATCTCAGCCTGCTGCTAGTGGTTCCTTTTCGAGAGGGAATCAATGGAAGAAGGAGGAGTCGCCGAAAGATGAGAGAAAACCGTTCGTAAAGGCGCGATCAGATTTGACGAGCTCTAACAACCAAGGCAAACTAGCAGTGCCCCTATGGTAATCGTGATCGTAAGTGCTTCAAGTGTCAAGGATTCGGACATATCATGAGTGATTGTCCAAATAGGAGAGTGATGATCATGAGAGATGATGGAGAGGTCGTGACTGATGATGAAGTTGACCCGGAGATGCCTGGTTTGGAGGAGTCTGAGGACGAAGAAGAAGAGATTCAGCCACCTGTAGGACGCATTTGTGTGGCCAGAAGAGCACTAAGCGTCCAGAATTATGTCGACGAATTGGTGCAACGCGAAAACATCTTTCACACGAGATGTCAGGTGAAGGATCAGCTGTGCAGCGTGATTATTGACGGAGGGAGCTGCACCAACGTTGCTAGCGTGGCCATGGTTCAAAAATTAGGGCTTCCAGTTTCGCCGCACCCCAAACCATACCGGCTGCAATGGTTGAGCGATGCTGGCGTGGTGAAGGTTAATAAGCAAGTGAGAGTGCCGTTTTGCATTGGGAAGTATGAGGATGAGGTTTTGTGTGATGTAGTTCCGATGCAAGCGAGTCACATCTTGTTGGGGAGGCCGTGGCAGTTTGATCGACGAGTGACACATGATGGCTTCACCAACAAATATTCGTTCGAGTATAAGCAGAAGAAGGTGTCGCCTGTTCCTCTTACTCCCAAACAAGTGTATGAGGATCAAGTGTTGCTGCAAAAGGAGGCTGAGCGGTTGAAGTTGGAGGAGCAGAAGATGGAGACTAGGGAGAAGGGAGATAAGGAGAAGGGTGTAGTACACAAATCGTGTTTTGCAAAGGCGAGTGATCTGAAGTTGGCGGTGCAGGAGGTGAGGACTTTGATCGTACTTCTGTACAAGGGGAACTTTTTATCTACTAACGATCTCGATTCTCTACCCCCTTCTATCTCCTCTGTTTTGCAGGAATTTGATGATGTCTTTCCCGAGGATACACCAGCTGGCTTACCACCAATTAGGGGGATAGAACATCAAATCGACTTTGTGCCTGGAGCAACACTTCCAAATAGGCCAGCCTATCGCACCAATCCCGAGGAGACGAAGGAGTTGGAGAGGCAGATTGGAGAGTTGTTGGCGAAGGGGCATGTGAGGGAGAGTTTGAGTCCTTGTGCAGTTCCGGTGTTACTCGTACCCAAGAAGGACTCAACGATGAGGATGTGTTGCGATTGTCGAGCCATAAACAACATCACGGTAAAGTATCGACATCCTATCCCTCGTTTAGATGATATGCTTGATGAACTGCATGGCTCTTGTGTGTTTTCGAAAATTGATTTGCGTAGTGGATACCATCAGATTAGGATTAAGGAAGGGGATGAATGGAAAACTGCTTTTAAAACTAAACTTGGTTTGTATGAGTGGCTAGTTATGCCTTTCGGTTTGACTAATGCACCTAGTACATTTATGCGTCTTATGAACCATGTTTTACGAGCTTTTATTGGCAGATTTGTAGTTGTCTACTTTGATGATATCCTAGTGTATAGCAAGAGTCATGAAGAGCATGTTGATCATTTGAGGTCTGTTTTAGATGTACTTAGGAAGGAGAGGCTGTTTGCTAACTTAAAGAAGTGCATCTTTTGTACGGACAAGCTTGTGTTTCTTGGATTTGTTGTTAGTGCACAGGGTGTACAGGTTGACGATGAGAAAATACGAGCTATTCAAGAGTGGCCGAGTCCAAAGAGCATTGGAGAAGTTAGAAGTTTCCACGGACTTGCTAGCTTTTATAGGAGATTCGTGCCCCATTTCAGTAGTGTTGCAGCACCATTGACGGCAATCATCAAGAAGAATGTGGAGTTTAATTGGGGAGAAGATCAAGAGAAGGCGTTTCAGCTTCTGAAGTACAAACTGACACACGCCCCGGTACTATCTCTTCCTAACTTTTCTAAGTCTTTTGAGATTGAATGTGATGCTTCTGGTGTTGGAATTGGTGCAGTTTTGATGCAAGAAGGCCGGCCGGTGGCGTACTTCAGCGAGAAGCTAAACGGAGCAACGTTGAGCTATCCAACGTACGATAAGGAGCTGTATGCATTGGTGCGGGCTTTGAAAACGTGGCAGCACTACTTGTGGACAAAGGAATTCGTCATTCACACCGATCATGAGTCCTTGAAGCACTTGAAGGGGCAGCATAAGTTGAACAAGAGGCATGCTAGGTGGATGGAGTTCATAGAGACGTTTCCTTACGTCATCAAGTACAAGCAAGGATGTAGTGGCTGATGCACTTTCACGGAGGTATGCCTTGATCTCTACTTTAGATGCTAAGTTGCTTGGTTTCGAGTGTTTGAAGAGTTTGTATGTGAATGATGCTGATTTTGGTGAGATTTATCGAGCATGTGAGAAATCTGGTTTTGAAGAGTACTTTAGGCATGATGATTATTTGTTTAAGAGAAATCGATTGTGTGTTCCTAAGTGTTCTCTTCGTGAATTATTATTGCTTGAATCTCATGGTGGGGGTTTGATGGGACATTTTGGTGTTGCTAAGACTTTAGCTGTTTTGCATGAACACTTCTTTTGGCCTCATATGAAGAGAGATGTTGAACGAATTTGTGGTAGATGTGTTACTTGTAAACAAGCTAAGTCTAGAGTGAGTTCCCATGGTTTGTACACGCCATTGCCTATTCCTACTGCTCCTTGGATTGACATCTCTATGGATTTCGTGTTAGGGCTGCCTAGGACTAAGCATGGTAGTGATTCTGTGTTTGTGGTGGTTGATAGATTTTCTAAGATGGCGCATTTTATTCCATGTCATAAATCTGATAATGCATCGCATGTTGCTGATTTGTTCTTTCGAGAGATTGTTAGATTGCATGGAATGCCTAGGACTATTGTTTCGGATAGGGATGCGAAGTTCTTGAGTTACTTTTGGAAGACTTTGTGGGGTAAGTTAGGTACTAAACTGTTGTTTTCTACTACTTGTCATCCACAAACTGATGGTCAAACTGAAGTAGTCAATAGGACTTTGTCTACATTGCTTAGGGCTATAATTAAGAAGAACATTAAGTCTTGGGAAGAATGTTTGCCACATGTTGAGTTTGCATATAACCGTTCTGTTCATTCTACTACTAAGTTTTCGCCTTTGGAGATTGTCTCTGGGTTTAATCCTTTAACTCCTTTAGATTTATCTACATTGCCTGAACATGAGCGTACTAACCTTGATGGCCAGAAAAAGGCTGATTTTGTGAAACAGATTCATGAGAAGGCAAGGCTGAATATTGAGAGACGAACGGAGCAGTACGCCAAGCAAGCCAACAAGGGGAGGCGTCAAGTTGTGTTTGAGCCCGGAGATTGGGTATGGCTGCATATGCGCAAGGAGAGGTTTCCATTGCAAAGGCGTTCGAAGTTGCTACCTCGAGGCGATGGACCTTTTCAAGTGTTGGAGCGCATCAATGATAACGCCTACAAATTGGACTTGCCTGGTGAGTATAATGTTAGTGCTACATTCAATGTTACTGACTTGAGTCCTTTTGATGTAGGTGACGACTTGGATTTGAGGACAAATCCTCTTCAAGAGGAGGGGAATGATGGAGTCCAAGGTTCGTCAAATCAAGATCCTGTTCGTGTTCCCAAAGGTCCGGTGACGAGAGCTCGAGCTAAGAAGTTCAAGGAAGGTTTGCAAGGATTGATCCAAGAAGTTTGGGCTCAAGAATTGATGAAGAAGCCCATTGGAGAAGGCGAACCGGACAGCCCGCGAGTCATCAATTTTATCGAGTGCGTTCGGGCTGAAAAATGAAGACTTTATTTTTATTTTCGTGTGTTTTGAGTCAGGCCACGTTTTTGGGTCTTAAAAGACTTGTTTTTGGGTTTTTATCATGTTGGTTAATGGGTTGGGCCATGCCAATGACTTTGGGTCAGTTATTTCCTAGTTAGATTAGGTTTAGATGGTTTTATTTGCCTCTCTATATAAGGGGGTCTTTGTGGACGAAAATTGGTTAGCTTTGATCATTAATATTATTGTGAGTTTGTTCTCTCTTGAGAGTTTTCGAATTCCTCTTGATTATTCCAAGACGAATTCATTATCCGGCGAATCAGCGAGTAAATCAAACCTCGTTGTGTGTCATTCATCGTCCCCGTGTGGCTAGGCGACCGTTTCTTTGGGTTATAGAGACTTCGGTTTATCTATAGTACTTAGGAGGGTTTAGTCCTTTGACGTATTGGGATTTCCATTCGTTAGTTAGTTTCGTTTCTTCCGTGTGCGTCTACCATTCGGTCATCAAGGATCGTATCAATCTTCTCGGTCAACGAGCAACGATTGAAACCGTACATCGAAGGGTCGACATTGCCTCAAACGGTGGAGACGATTCTCATCTCTGACCTCCCACTTTCCTCTTGTGTATTTGGTACGTCAAGCTAAAGACGATCATTGGTCCCGGTTTGTTATAGGAAAAATACGTAGAGGGGCGGGGGGGGGGGGGGGGGGGGTGAATACATATTTTGAAGTTTTTCAACTTCAAATCCTTAACTCAGAATATGAAGTAAAGTGCTCTTTTGAAATACTAAGACCTAGCCGAGAGCTAGATCTGAAGTAATCACGATTCTCTTGACCTAAGCTTAGAGCTTGATCAAGAGTGAGACTTTACTCTTAAATGCGGAATTTGGTGAGCTATAATCTTTCCTAAGTATTTAAAATTTACAAGTTATGTTTTTCTAGATACACGTGCAATGAATAATCAAACAAGGAATTTTTGGTTTACGACGACACACTATGAAGAGCTCTTTACAATAAGTGCAAAGATGGTTAGAACTCTTCTTCTAAGCTTGGATATGGAATGGGCTTAGACTCTAAGTGTGAAGGTTGCGAAGACGAGTTCCGATGAGACTGGAACTCGGAGAACACTTGGAAACAAAGACTCTGAATTTGCTCTAAGGCTGGTAGTGTTTGTTTGCAGTAGGCGCTCGAATGCTCAGGAAGTGTTCTACTTCTCTTCGTCTCCATCCTTCACTATTTATAGGCGGAGGGATGCCGAGATCCGTTGCTTGGTTGGTGGCTTTGTCCCTCCTCCTCTCGACAGTACTTGCACAGGCTGGATGCTTTAGCAGATGCGCAGTTTTGGCTCTTTGCCGAAAATAGCTAAGATCCAAACTTAACAGTAACTAGAGAGAGCCAGTACTATTGCGGCTCCCTTGTCGGCCTGGCAGTCAACTCCGCTGCTCCTCTCCGCAATCGACACGTGGAGATCTCGTAATTAATGCGACGATCTTCAGTTTGACTGGAGTTTAAAATCGGAGCGGGAATTGGGCTGTCGCTATCTGGTAGGTAGTGGCTCGCTTCGCTTTGAAGTTGTAGCGTCCGCTTCGAATCGAGTCGCTTCAAGGTCATTTTGTAGCGAGTACTTGGGAAGAGAGTTATCGAAGTGACTGCTTTATTAAATGTTGACCCGCCTTGACTCGCTTCAGCTTTTCACTATAGCGCTCGCTTCGCTTCGCTTTGGTGGACTCGCTTTGATTCCACTGTAGCGCTCGCTACGCTTCGCTATACTTCAGAACGCTTCTCTTCGGCTTGCTAGACTCGCTTCTCTTTGAAAACACACTCAAGCGAGTGGCCTTCACTTGAATTTCCTGCGGTCTAAAATCAAAGCAAAATAAAGCCATCCTAACAGAGTAGGCTTAGAAAAAATTTTCTAACCTATTATCTATATCAAAAATGGGTCGCTTGGGAACAGAACGCTTGGGGGTTTTGGGATCAAATCAAAACAATAAAATGTCCCTTATAGGTTCCCCCTTAACAAGTTGTTCTTAACAATTCCCAACAATTTCCCCCTTTTTGATGATGCCAAAACCCAAAACAAATTTTTTAGACTAAGGGATTTAGCCTACCTAATCGTGGAAGGAACTTCAAGCGAATGCTTCCTTTGCATGTTCGTTTGAAAATTTTCTTTTAGGTTCCTTTCCCCTTTTTTTTTTTGGTTAAGTTGTTTGAGTTTTGTAGCATAAGGATAAAATATTCAGAAAGCTAGTAACTGGAGAGACAGAAAATAAAATGGGATATATGAACAACAGTTCACAATATATGAAGCTTGAAACTCAAGGGTTTCCTGCAGCTTCATTTTTCTCCTCCTTCTCCTTCTCCGTCACCTCCACATCCTTCTCCATTTCCTCTGCCTCCAAATTCACCTTGATCATCTCCTCTGGAACAACGTAGGCATTGAGCACTCTTACCCCCAGCGTTCCTACATTGTAGATGTTTGGCCTCCTCCAAGTTTCCTCTAGCTTGAAGGCTTCATCGATCTCTGCATCAATGATGCGTCGATCTAGAACACTTGTGCCGGGTAGGAAGGGCATAGTGAAGTCCTTCAAAGCTGGCACTTTGATGATCAAAGGCATGGGCTTTGCAAGCTCTGCAAGGGTAAACACCTTTCGTCTGAATTTTTCGTCGTAGGCACTTAGGAAGTTGCTGAGCACGCTGATCCTTGGGCATTCAGTCTGAAGTGGCACTACTCCCCAGTAGTAGTACGCTTTGATGAACTTCTCTTTGTAGTATAGCCACCGCTGAAGTAGATCGTTGGGGATGAACTGCTCAATCTCTCGGGCATCAGGATGCTCATTTCTGCGCACAGCCAACTCCTCTTCTGATCGACTGGACAGCTCAGACATGGTAGCTTTGAATTTCGCACTTAGCTCAGTGCTCCATTTCGGCAGCATATCAATCAGACGCCTGCGAATGTATGCTTGCTCTTATCTTCGTGGATACCGACCAGAGTCGATCATCTCCTTCGTGGTCTCATAGCAAGCATCCATCCAAGCTTGCTTCAAACATGCATCCGACTCATCAGGTAGGAATGGGATGAAGGCGCTTCGAGTAAGGGCAGACTGGATGAGTCTCACTTCATTGAAGTGTTCCTCAATCCGACCCTCGATGATCTGCATACGCCTTGCCTTGACCTTCCTTTCCTTCTCTCCTTCCTCCTTTCTCTCCTCTTCTCCACTTTACCAGCTCGTGAAGCGACTGCCTGCTTGATCTTTCGGCGCTTAGCCTCGGGATCATCATCTCTCGCTTCGGGGGCAGTCCGCTTCAGGGCTTGCTTTGGTACTGGTGGTGGAGGCATCTCTTCCTTCTTCTTCTTCTCTGCTTCAGTAGGAGGGGTGACTGCTGGAGCACTTCGCTGGATGATAGCTTGGCTGGATGAAGTGGCTCCAGCGGTTGATGAAGTGGCTCCTACAAGATCAGAAATTAGTGCAAGAGTTGAAGCGGCTAGAGGTGAAGCGGGCGCTTGAAACTGGGCCAAGGCCTTCATATCGAATTGCAACTCCATTTCACGAGCTAGGGCCTCGTCTCGACGGATTTGCTCCTCCCTTTGTTCCTTGGTTAGCAAAGTAACCGGAGGGTGAGCAGCAATGGAAGAGGCAAGCAATTTCCCTTCAAGTGGCCTGCGGGGCTCTTCTGTGATTTTCTCTTTGCCCAATGCCCTCGCACGCTCGGCGCGAGCTTTATCCTCTTCCTCCAACTCCTTCTCGACTCCACTCCCTCCAGCTCCACTTCCTCCTTCAATCTCCAACCTCCTTTCCACATCACTTCCTCCAACTCCACCTTGTAGCTCCACGGTTTCAACATTTTTCTGCACAATACCTTCTTGCACAATACCTTTCCCCTTTTTGGCATCATCACTACCGGGGGTTGGTGTGATCAGTTTTCCAGTGACAGTCTTGCGAAGCTCCTCAAATTTATCAAACACGGCATGGAGTATCCTTTCAGTCCGTGTCGCGAAGACATGCTCTTCGGACAGTACAATCTCCGCCGTTTTGATCGAGATTTCTTCCAGCAAGTACTCGCACTGCTTTTCTTGCTCCTTAACAGAGGCCATCATCCTCTCAAGCGACTCAACAGACTCGAAGCGAGCCTCCAGCTCCGCTTCAATTTCCGCACGTATCTGCTTTCGTTCCTCCTCGATAGTGAACTTGAGGAAATCCTGGGAAGCTTCAAGTTCCGCCTTCGCAGTAGCTATGGCGCTTTCTTGATTGCTGAGAGTCGCGCGCAATTGAGCGGCTTCGGCTAGTCTTACTGCAAATTCACTGGCCCTCTCTTGTGCTTGATTAATTTGCTCCGCCAGTTCTGATTTCCTTAGATTGACCGATTCAATCTCCTTTGCTTGAGCGGCTATTTGAATTGCAGCACGAGCCATTTTACAGTTCATCATGATCAATTCTCCATCCTTATCCTCCATGGCTCTAATCATCTTTTCAGCATATTTAGTGACTTTTTCCATCTCTTCCTTGTGACTTGGGACCATAGCACTCTTCTCCTTCTCTAGATTAACCATCTTGCTGTTCAAGTCTTTCAGCCTGCTTCTCTCTGCATCAAGCAGCTGCTTGAGTTCAGCAATGGTTTTCTCTTGATCTCCGACCAGCTTCACCTTATCTTTCAGTACCCTCTCCATTTCCACCAACAACTTTTCCTTCTCCTCCACCTTTCCCTCCAGCTCACCCCTTTTCTTGTCAAAATCTGCACGCAGATTATTGACTTCTTCGATCTTCCTCTCCATCTCCTCATTCCTCCTGGTGATCTCACTCTGTAGACTGGAGATCTCCGCATCTTTCAGTTCCACCTCCTCCGCATGCTCCCTCATCAACCTCCGCTCATGAATGGTCGGGACTCGATCAGGAACTGAAGCTTCTGCATAGGCTCGCTTCACCTTCGCATCCAGCTTTTCCCAGAAGCTGGTTCCAGTGAGAAATGAGTGGAAGCCACTCTCGCCTATGAAATCCAGCAGCTTCCCTTCCATCTGGATGAGCTCTTCCTCTGTGAAGGCTTTCAAGAGTTTGAAGACCTTGTAGTATTCAGTGCCGCGGTAGGTGATATATGTCAGGAAATTGACGATCTTGGTGAAGAATTCGTCGGACATTTGTACGAAGGAATAGCGGTCCATGATGGTCTCTGCGGCCTGCTCTCTGTCTCTCGCATATCTTTCGAGAGCTTCGAGCTATGCAGGGGATTTGGAGATTTGGAATTGAGGGATGATGGTACCGGTTGTTTGGGCGGTATCGGCTGTAGCTGCCGATGAGGTAGGTGATTGGGATGATGTGGTTTGGGTGGTTTCTGAAACTTGGATGGGTTCGGTTTGTTGTTGGGATTGGATGGGCTGGTACAGGGTGAATTCATCAATAGGGTCGGTGCTGAGAAGTGGGATACGGGGGATTTGGAATGAGATGCAGATTCTTCTTCAAGTGGTGAGAGGGAGGATTTTTGGGTATGGGGTTGGGCTGTGGATGAGGCTTGGGGTTCTGGTGGTTGGGTTTGAGTTTGTATTTGTGGTGGGGGAGTCTGGATTTTGATGGGTGATGGATGGGGTTGGGTAGCTTCGGCCTCCTCAAGCGGCTGCTCCTCAGCCTCGCTTGATTTGACCAACGAAGCGACTAGCTTCGTTTTCTTCTTCTTGCCTCGCTTCGGCGCAGCACGCTTCCCGGGTGAAGCGGCTCACTTTGCTTGGCTCGCTTCAGCTTGCCTTTCGGCAACTGGTACTGCAACGGGTACTTCAACCTCGAGAAGTCCCAAATCGATTGGAATTTTGGTTTTCCTCCACTGGTCATGGAACACAGTGAGCTTGTTGTAGACGACAACATCAGATTCCGGCCACACTTTGTCCGGATAGCGTTCCTCCAGTGCGAGAGAGTCTAGAGAAAAACTTCAGCTTCCCCTTGCGGAGAATCTGATCGGCGCTATCTTTCACGAACTCGAAATCATCAGCAGCTTCGTGAATCTGGTTGAGAAACCAACCATGCCAGTTGAATCTTGTTCCGGTAAGGTTGTCGATAATGATGGTGGTGGCGAACAGCTTTGTTTCCGATAACGTGCCCAGGGTTCCGACGTAGCATGCGACGCACTTCGAAAAGAGCTCGCAGATGTGGTTGAAAGGAGCCTTCAAATCTGAACGGATACTGGCCTCCTTGTAGTTTGGTTCTGCTCCGTCGACTGCAAATCGACCATATTCGATTCCGGCGGAAAATCCCAACTCCATCAATGAGTTTCCTCCTTCCCTTGGCAAGTCGAACACCTCGATGAGATTGCTCAGGTCCACCTCCACCGGCTCTCTGGTCTGTGGATCGGCTCGGCCACCGCCTTGGCCAAAACCTTCTTCGGCATCGCCGTCACGAACTTCCATAGGCCGGCCATGATCACGGCCCTACGGAAGAATCCATCTTCCTCGATGACGACTGGGTCGAGATGAGGCTCGACGTTGATGTGCTTGTCGACCTTGTGAGAAACTCCTCCATTGTCTCGGTGTTCTGCTTCTTTCCCATAGTGAAATATTTGAGAGAGATTTTGAACGGAGATTTAAAGACGAAAGACTGGGATTTAAACTCGTGAGTTTGCAGAAATTTTTCAGTTCTTGCACAAGAATGGTAAAGATTGAGAATTGTGAAAGTTTTCTCAGTCTGCAACGACGTCTTTAAATAGAGTTAAGGCTCGGCTGACGTGGCAGGGGCAAGACAGTAAAATCGCCGAAGATCTTGTTTCTATACGGCGGCAACGGCGAAGTGATTGACGAGTCCGGCGTCATCACAGTAAAAAGTGAACCACCAACTTGCTCGGCGTCTCCACATGGCCTGCTGTGATTCATCACTTTACACGGCGTCGGATCCAACGGCTACAAATCGGGGACTGTTTGGATTCGATGGTTGGATCTTCTCTGTTCTTTCCCGCTTCGAATTCAAAGTGCAGTGCACGCGCCCGTTATTTTCGGCTGTACGTGAACCTGCATTAAATGCAAAGCAAAAGGTAAAATTGCACTCGAGTGCAGACAGCTCATACTCGCTTCGTACCCGCTCGCCTCGAGTTGGGCCGCTTGGCCTTGACTCGCTTTGAGAAGTACTCGCTTGAGTGACTATTCTGCACTCGCTTGCGATGGCTCGCTTGGAGTGACGTAGCACTCACTTGGACATCTGAAGCGACTGGAATAATAAATGAAATTTCTTAACTTCATTTAAAATGTTTCTGACTTACATACTTCGAGGATAAACAAGAATGTTTTCCTCTTTGTATTTGTGTCAGATTCATTTCATATTTTCCACATAGTAAGTGAAGGCTTCTAGCACGCTTCAGCTCACTTTGTGTACTTAAAATTGAACCACTTACCAGTCAATCTCACTTCGTAGGAGATTGATACCACTTATTGAAGACTTCATTTTGTAGAATTCTTTGATGGATCTGACTTCAAGCTTGATGATACCACCTGTTAGAAACTACATCTACATGCAGAAGAGAAATGCTATCCCCACTCTTCTTGGCATTCATCTTCATGGCATGCATCTTCATGGCATTCATCTTCCTCTACGAATTAGAGTGTCCTCCATCGAAGTGAATGGGGGAGAGAATGAATATAGTACACAAGCTTACTACAACCCAGAGGGGAGCTTCACGTAAGTGTACATATTCACGACGAATGGGGGATGAGTACAGGTCCTTATCTCAGAGCAGAATAGGACAGGATGACAATGAGAGTGCTCTGACAAGACAATCTCGTGTTTTACGCAAAGACATGTCACCAGTCATGCAACCTTTTCAAGTAAAAGGTAACTCTTCAAGCTTCCTCCTACAGGCTACAGAATGAATTTGCAACCGACTCGCTTGACCCAGAATAGGGTGAATTGAAGCGATGCAAAATTCAAAGTGGGGGAGGAATGGATAGACATTCGGTAGCTCAACTCAATGAAGAGTGAGTAGGGAATGAATATTTATCCACGGTGAAGGAGATGAGAAGACTTGCTCCTCTTCGGCGGAAAGATGGGAAGAGGACACAAGGTCTAGGTGCCATCCCTGCCTAAGCTTTCACCATTTTTACGTGGGAAGGCCCGATACAAGACCCCACAACCTTACTAGAACGGCACTTGCGAGTGTTTATACCCACTCGCTAGGAATCTTCGGCTAGGTAGCAGCTTTCCTTGCTCGCTTTGGAAGTAGCTTGCTCCGAGAGCAAACAATAGTTCCCCCTTAACCAATGGCTTAACAATTCCTGTAAGCGGGTAGGGAACGTCTTCCAACACTCCACCTTTCTCCACCTTATTTCTCCTTCTTCAAGCGAGTGGAATTTTGAAGTGACTCCCTTGAGTTGGTGAAGATCCGAAGCGAGTGACGCTTAGAAGAACAAGCGACCACTCCTTCGTGCATCCTGGATCTAGCACTCTTCACCGGGGTCTAGCAACCCTAATTCCATGCATAGCTGATGAAACGAGACTCAGCTAGAGGCTTGGTGAGGATATCTACTCGCTGGAGATCGGTATGAATTTTCTCGAGCTTGATATCCTTCTTCTCGACATGATCACGAATGAAGTGATGTCGGATTTCCACGTGCTTGCATCTGGTGTGAAGCACTGGATTTTGCGAGACGCAGATCGCACTGTTGTTGTCGCAGAATATTGGAATTTCATTTGCTTCAACATTGTAGTCCTTCAACTGCTGACGAAGCCATAGAATTTGAGAGCAACAGCTTCCAGCGGCCATATATTCGGCTTCAGTCGTTGAGGTAGCTACACTCGTCTGCTTCTTCGAAAACCATGAGATCAGCTTGCTTCCCAAGAACTGACAAGTGCCCGAAGTTGATTTCCTATCAATTCGACACCCTCCATAGTCAGCATCTGAGTTCCAGTGAGCTCCAGATTATCCTCCGTTGGATACCACAGCCCCATGTTGACAGTGCCCTTCAAATATCGAAGAATTCTTTTGGCAGCTTCAAGATGGTTGTGCTTGGGATTGCTTTGGAAGCGAGAACATACTCCAACTGCAAAAGCTATATCCGGCCTACTTGCAGTGAGATATAGAAGGGATCCTATCTAAGCTCGGTAGTCTGTAGCATCCATAGACTTCCCATCTATGTCTGGCTCCATCTTCCAGTTCGTGTTCATCGGAATCTTCACAGCTTTGGCATGCTGAACACCGAACTTGGCAAGCATATCTCTTGTATACTTAGCTTGATTGATGAAGATTCCATCATCCTGCTGCTTCACTTGAAGACCTAGAAAGCAGCTCATCAAGCTAATCATTGACATCTCATATTTGGTCTTCATGAGCTCTCCAAACTTCTCGCTAAGCGACTGGTTTGGCGACCCAAATATGATGTCGTCCACATAGATCTGAACCCATAGCATATCCTCTCCATGATTGATAGTGAATAGGGTTCGATCTATCTTTCCTTTGTGGAATCCATTATCCACTAGGAATTGGGATAGGGTATCATACCAAGCTCTGGGAGCTTGCTTCAACCCATATAGGGCTTTCTTCAATCGATACACCTTATCTGCCTGCTCGAAACCCGGTGGCTGCTCCACATAAACTTCTTCCTTCAATTCACCGTTGAGGAACGCGCTCTTCACATCCATCTGATAGACTTTGAATTTCTTGGCCACTGCATAGGCTAGAAATAGTCTGATCGCTTCAAGCCGTGCCACTGGAGCGAAGGTCTCATCGAAATCGATTCCTTCCTCTTGGCAGTAGCCTTTAGCAACGAGACGCGCCTTGTTCCTCACAACGTTGTGGTCCTCGTCCGTCTTGTTCTTGAACACCCACTTGGTGCCAATAACATGTTGGAATTTGGGACGATCCACGAGGTACCATACGTCGTTCCTGGTGAACTGATTCAGCTCTTCTTGCATGACGATCACCCAATTGGAATCAGCTAGGGCTTCTTCCACGCATGACGGCTCAATATTTGAGAGAAAGCAACTGGACATTGCACTTTCTCCAAACACTTGACTTCTGGTCACTACACCCTTGGATGGATCTCCAATGATTTGACTTGGTGAGTGATCCTTGAGCCATGCACGCTTGGATCCGCCAGCTTCGTCTTCATCTTCTTCCTGGTCGCTCGCTTCGCCTTCTGAAGCGACTGGATTGGGTGCTTGGCCTGCACTCGCTTCAGGAATCTTGGGGGCAGCTTCAACTTTTCCTTGGACATTCTGCTCGCTTGAGTCCTTGACTTCTTCATCATCCTCAAGCATGTCCCAAGTTAATGAGTTTATGGGTTCCTCGCTTGTCCTTTCTTCCTTAGATTCAACCTGTTCCTTTGGAAGACTCAAAGAAGACTCATCAAATACGACATGGGGTGATTCCTCCACAATTAGGGTTTTACAATTGAACACCCTGTAAGCATTGCTTGATGTAGAATATCCTAAGAATATTCCTTCATCAGCTTTGCTTTCAAAGGCTTTCAATTGTGACTTCCCATTATCATGGACGAAGACCCTACAACCAAAAATATGGAAATAAGATATGTTAGGAATTCTCCCTGTCCATATTTCGTATGGTGTTTTGTCGTGCCGTTTGCTGAGAAGCGTCCGGTTCTGCGTGTAGCATGCTTTATAGGCAGCTTCAGCCCAATACTTCATCGGAAGCTTCGAGTCAGCAATCATGGTTCGAACGGCTTCTTTGATGATTCGATTTCTTCTTTCAGCAACTCCGTTCTGCTGAGGTGTGCGTGCTGAGGAAGTGTGATGTGCTATGCCATGCTCCGTGCAGTAAGCTTCAATGGTAGAGTTCAGGAACTCTGTGCCTTTGTCGGAGCGGATGGTGACAATTGCTTGATTCTTTTCCACGGCTAGACGCTTGAGTAGTTGTGGTAGCTTGGTCAGTGTCTCCTTCTTGCTGAAGAGAAATACAACCCAAGTGTAGCGAGAGAAGTCGTCGACTACAACTAGAGTGTACTTCCTTCCATTTACACTAACTGGAGTGACTGGACCAAACAGATCCATATGAAGCAGCTCAAGCACTCGCTTGGATGAAGCTTCCTCAAGACTGGCGAAGTGCTTCTTCGTCTGCTTCCCTCGTTGGCATGGTGAGCATGGATGATCTTTGACAAAGACCTCATTGGGAATGCCTTGCACCAAGCCTTTTCGAGCTAAGCGATTTATAGCTTTGAAGTTAAGATGGTTCAAGCGTCGGTGCCATAGCCACCTATCTCTGTAGCACTTCTTGCAACTAAGCACGTTTCGTCTTTGCAGCTTTCCTATTGTGCTATATAGACGTTCCTTTGTCTAATTCCAGTCAGCACAATCTGGGACGTGAGCTTGCTCTTCACAATGCACTTGTTGGAAATAAATTCCACCTTGTATCCTTTATCACAGAATTGTGAAATGGATAGCAAGTTGTGCTTAAGTCCTTCCACATAGGAAACTTCTTCTATTGTGAGCTTTCCAACTTTCAGTGCGCCATACCCTTTGGTGCTTCCTCGAGAGTTATCACCAAATGTAACGTGTGGACCCTTATTCTCTATGTAGTCATGAAGTAGAGTTCTCATGTCGGTCATGTGTCTTGAACAGCCACTGTCCAAGTATCAGATTTGTTGACCCTCAGTTGGCATGGGATCCACAGCGCTCACCTGCATTTAGACAGATTTTGGTACCCAAATCAGTTTGGGTCCTTGCATGTTAGTTCCCTTAGGTACCCACACTTGCTTCACTTTCTTTTGAAAGGTAGCTTGTGCTTTGGGTTTCTCGACCTTTGAAAACTGTGACTTCTGCCTTGAAGCAGCTTCACACGTGCAGCAGTGTGTGCAAGAGGGGTAGCGGCTCGCTTGGGACATACCTATGCTCTTACCCTTTTGTTTGTATCCTGAAGCGACTCGCTTCGGATTAGCTACGGGCTTATAGACTGACATAGGTTTTACAGTCTTTCGAAGCGGCTCGCTAGGTTTTCTCGAAGCGGTCCAACTAGGGTTTTGACCCCGACTCGCTTGAGAAACCTTAGAAGTTTGAAGCGACCTCCTTGGAGCTTCATGTTCTTTCCCCTCAACGTTAGTCCGGTTGGACCATCTCCAGTCCGGATAACGTGACACATAGACATTACTCCTTTTCTTGAAAGGGAGATCCTTTGTCTCTGGTGTCTTGGTCTGAGACTTAGAAGCTACAACTGGTTTCCCTTTACCTTTGGATTGGTAAGATTTAGCATTGTTAGTGCTGGGGGCAGTTGGTCTTTGCTTGCCCATAGTTTCTGCCCTTGAAGATATAGACATCTTCATTGGCTTCTTCTAAGGGTTCTCAGCCATTTGGCCTTTATCCTTGTTGGTGGTCGCTTTGGATGCAGTGGCATTTCCAAAGTGACTGATGGTGTCGTGTTTGAGGCACCAACAAAGACAGTCGGCTTGGAAGGTCCACCCTCATATCCGAGTCCTCCCTTTCTACCAAAAGGTAGAAGTGAGCTCTCTAGTGCCTGCCTAGCATATGAAACTTTGTTCAAGTTGGCAACTAGAGCGGACTGGGTTTCATACCTTCCTTCCAAGCTTTGATGTCTAGCGAAGAGATCCTCGAACTTACTAGTCATAGCCCTTAAGTTAAGTTTGACTTGGTCAAGCTTAGTGGCTAGCTTTCGGTTCTCCTTCTCGCTTTGAGACATAGCTTGTTTTAACATTTCGTGGTCGCTTGACAATTTGATGTGCTTGTCAAGCAACTCACTCCATGTTGAGGAATTTGCTTCCTCTTGGTGAGTGTGTGCGAGTGTGATTGAACATGGTGAGGGATAGACAAATACCTCTCCAGTTTCCTCGTCGGTGAGCGCCATGAGTCCAAGATCCTCTCCCTCACTTGAGTTAGGATCTGTAAATGCATCGGAGTCGCTTGATGGATCTTCAGTTGAAGCGACCGGCATTTCACTCGCTACGAGCGCTCTCCTCGGAGCATCCCTCTTTGCTCTTAGTTCCTCTCGCTCCTTTGCACTCAGCTTCGGGCAATCGGATTTGTAGTGGCCCATCTTGTGGCAGTGGTAGCATTCCACTTCCATCATGTCCCTTGAGATCGGCTTCGTCGTCTCCTCTCTTTTCCCTTTTCCTTCACGAGCATCAGTGCTCCTCCCTTTGTACTGCTTGTAGAATCTTTTGTACTTGCCCACTCGAGAGTTCATTTTGTTGAAGTTCTTGGATAAGAACGCAACATGTTCTTCCAGCTCTTCCCTCGTCATCTTGGCTAGCGACTGGT
This sequence comes from Thymus quinquecostatus, assembly GCA_024222315.1. Taxonomy (NCBI): domain Eukaryota; kingdom Viridiplantae; phylum Streptophyta; class Magnoliopsida; order Lamiales; family Lamiaceae; genus Thymus; species Thymus quinquecostatus. The sequence continues at coordinate 17,655,210 of CM044173.1, read as the reverse complement.
CACTTGGCCATTCGGCAGCTTTGAAAGCTACACCTTTTGATGTCGTGGGAGCTTCATCCTCATCGTCGAGGTTCATTCGATTCAGATCGAATTCGTGAGCTTTGAGTTCGGAGAACAGAATCTCCGGTGTGAGCTTCGATAGATCCTTGGTAGCCAGGTACAGCTCCTTCATTGTCTGCCACTTCCTTGTGAGAGCACGAACAATCTTCAGATTTACTTCCTTGTCTGTGAGTTCCTTCCCAAGTGAGTTGAGAGTTGCAGTGATGTTGGTAACTCTCAGCTCGAAGGCATCGATGGACTCTCCTGGCTTCATCACTAGGCTTTCAAACTCCCGCATCTGAACGGCAAGCTTGTTTTCTTTGATTTTGTCTGTGCCTTGAGAAATGAGGGCTAGTGTTTCCCACATTTCTTTCGCCGTCGCACACTTCCTTATCCGTGGTAGATAGGCGCTTCCTTATCCGTGGTAGATAGGCGTCCGACATGGTGCTCTGCATCGTGTGGCGTGCGATCTTGTCGAGGTTGGCGACTTTGAAGTCATTCGGAGTGTACTCATCTTTGTCCTTCTCCACGTACCGTTGTCGAACATAGGCAGCCCGATCTTCGGCAGCTGGGACGTTCTCAGAGACAGCTTTCCTGATTTCGATTGGTCCACCTTCGATGACCTCCCACATCCGGTCATGGATGGAGCATAGGAAGCTCTCAACGTGAAAGCTCCAGATCTCATAGCCTTCAATGGAAAACTATGGAAGACTAGAAGCATTGTATGTAGACATAGCAAACCGTCAGTAGTATATGCAATATGCGTGGGTGAGATTTTGATGCACTTAGAAAGATAGGATCTGGATCAGTGAGACAACGTGAAGTGAGTGGGGACTCGCTTCGGATATGCAAAGCAGAGGCTCGAAAGAACCGCTGCTCTGATACCACTTGTTGGTCCCGGTTTGTTATAGGAAAAATACGTAGAGGGGGGGGGGGGGTGAATACGTATTTTGAAGTTTTTCAACTTCAAATCCTTAACTCAGAGTATGAAGTAAAGTGCTCTTTTGAAATACTAAGACCTAGCCGAGAGCTAGATCTGAAGTAATCACGATTCTCTTGACCTAAGCTTAGAGCTTGATCAAGAGTGAGACTTTACTCTTAAATGCGGAATTTGGTGAGCTATAATCTTTCCTAAGTATTTAAAATTCCAAGTTATGTTTGTTTAGATTCACGTGCAATGAATAATCAAACAAGGAATTAAAGAGTTAGGGTTTAGAGAGATACGACACGAGATTTATAGTGGTTCTGAGATAAAGCTCCTACGTCCACTTGTTGCACTCGGCAACTGTTCTCTTCACTCAAGAACTTGAAGATTACGGGCTCTTCAAAAGCCTAGTCGAGATCGAGCTTCACTCGCTTGGATCTGACAGACGCTGGGTGATTCCGGGTTCACACCAAAAACCTAGACTGGACTTGAAGCTTCACTCGCTTCAGTCCGACGACAGGGAGATTGCGGGCTCTCCTTACAACCTAGCTTCGATCGAGCTTTACACAAATGATGTAAGTGCAAGCTTGGATCTACACTCTATGATCGAGGCTTCTACAATCGATGAAAGTAGGACCTTGGATCGAAACAACCTAACGACGACGAACACAAAAACCTAACGAACAGATTAGGGTTTTTGGTTTACGACGACACACTATGAAGATCTCTTTACAATAAGTGCAAAGATGGCTAGAACTCTTCTTCTAAGCTTGGATATGGAATGGGCTTAGACTCTAAGTGTGAAGGTTGCGAAGACGAGTTCCGATGAGACTGGAACTCGGAGAACACTTGGAAACAAAGACTCGGAATTCGCTCTAAGGCTGGGAGTGTTTGTTTGCAGTAGGCGCTCGAATGCTCAGGAAGTGTTCTACTTCTCTTCGTCTCCATCCTTCACTATTTATAGGCGGAGGGATGCCGAGATCCATTTCTTGGTTGGTGGCTTTGTCCCTCCTCCTCTCGACAGTACTTGCACAGGCTGGATGCTTTAGCAGATGCGCAGTTTTGGCTCTTTGCTGAAAATAGCTAAGATCCAAACTTAACAGTAACTGGAGCGAGCCAGTACTGTTGCGGCGCCCTTGTCGGCCTGGCAGTCAAGTCCACTGCTCCTCTCCGCAATCGACACGTGGAGATCTCGTAATTAATGCGACGATCTTAAGTTTGACTGGAGTTTAAAATCGGAGCGGGAATTGGGTTGTCGCTATCTGGTAGGTAGTGGCTCGCTTCGCTTTGAAGTTGTAGCGTCCACTTCGAATCGAGTCGCTTCAAGGTCATTTTGTAGCGAGTACTTGGAAAGAGAGTTTCTGAAGTGACTGCTTTAGTAAATGTTGACCCGCGTTGACTCGCTTCGGCTTTTCACTGTAGCGCTCGCTTAGCTTCGCTTTGGTGGACTCGCTTTGATTCCACTGTAGCGCTCGCTACGCTTCGGTATACTTCGGAACGCTTCACTTTGGCTTGCTAGACTCGCTTCGCTTTGAAAACACACTCAAGCGAGTGGCCTTCACTATAATTTCCTGCGGTCTAAAATCAAAGCTGTTGGTCCCGGTTTGCTATAGGAAAAATACGTAGAGGGGGGGGGGGTGAATACGTATTTTGAAGTTTTTCAACTTCAATTCCTTAACTCAGAGTATAAAGTAAAGAGCTCTTTGGAAATACTAAGACCTAGCCGAGGGCTAGATCGAAAGCAATCACGAATCTCTTGACCTAAGCTTAGAGCTTGATCAAGAGTGAGACTTTACTCTTTGTGCGGAATTTGGTGAGCTAAAATCTTTCCTAAGTAATTGAAAATCCAAGTTAAGTTTGTTTATATGCACGTGCAATGGATAATCGAATACTGTAAAAAGATTAAGGTAAGAGAGATACGACACAGAGATTTATAGTGGTTCGGAGATAACGCTCCTACGTCCACTTTGTTGCACGACGGCAACTGTTCTTTTCACTCAAGAACTTGAAGGTTACGGGTCCTTCAAAAACCTGGTCGGGATCGGGCTTCACTTGCCTAGATCAAACGACAGACGTAGTGATTGCGGGTTCACTACACAAACCTAACAAAGACTGGAAGCTTCACTCGCTTCAGTCAGACAGACAGACAGGGAGATTACGGGCTCTCCTTACAGCCTAGCTTCGATCGAGCTTTACACAAACGATGTAAGTGTAAGCTTGGATCTCAACTCTATGATCGAGGCTTCTTCAATCGATGAAAGAAGGGCCTTAGATCTGAACAACCTAACGACGACTCAAAACCTAACAGACGACAGTTTAGGGTTTTGGTTGACGAACACACTAATGAAGAACTCTTTACAGTAGATGCAAAGATGGGTAGAGTTCTTCTTCTAAGCTTGGATATTTGAAGTGGGCTTAGAATCTAAGTGTGAAGGTTGTGAAGACGAGTTCCGATGGACTGGAAACTCGGAGAACACTTGTAAACAAAGACTCGAAGATTGCTAGAAAGCTTGGGAGTGTTTGTTTGCTGTATGCGCTCGAATGCTCAAGTAGTGTTCTACTTCTTCACGTCTTCATCCTTCACTATTTATAGGCGGAGGGTTGGCTAAGATCCGTTGCTTGGTTGGTGGCCTTGTCCCTCCTCCTCTCGACAGTACTTGCGCAGGCAGTAGCTTTTGCAGACGCGCAGATTTGGACTTTTGCCGAAACTGGCTAAGTTCCAAGTTTAACCGTAACTGGAGCGACCCAGTACTGTAGCGGCGTCTTTGTCGGCCTGGCAGTCAACTCCGCTGCTCCTCTCCTCGTTCGACACGTGGAGATCTTGCAATTAATGCAAAGATCTCTAGTTGACTGAAATTCAAATTTGGAGCGGGAATTTGTGCTGTCGCTTTCTGGTAGGTAGTGGCTCGCTTTGCTTTGAAGTTGTAGCGGCCGCTCCGAAGTGAGTCGCTTTAGGATCATATTATAGCTGGTCGCTTTGCTTCGCCTGCAGCGTTTGCTTCGTTTTGCTTTAGCGCTTGCTTCGCTTCGCTTTGCAGCGTTCGCTTCGCTTCGCTTTACAGCATTCGCTTCACTTCGCTTCGCTTCGCTTCGCTTCGCTTCGGTAGACTGGCTTCGCTTGCTTTGAACTGTAGCGCTCGCTTCGCTTCACTTTGGCAGACTCACTTAGAATCTACTGTAGCGATCGCTTCGCTTCGCTATTCTTCGGCACGCTTCACTTCAGCTTGCTTGACTTGCTTCGCTTTGAAAAACACACTCAAGCGAGTGGCCTTCACTTGAACTTTTGAAGCCTAATCTAAGCAAAAATAAAAGAGCCATCCTAACAGTGTAGGCTTAGAAAAATTCTAACCTATTAATTACATCAAAATGGGTCGCTTGGGAAAAGGACGCTTGGGGTTTTGGGATCTAATCAAAACAAGTGACTTTATTTAACAAATGTCCCATATAGTTCCCCCTTAACAATTTAGTCCTTAACAATTCCCAACAATTTCCCCCTTTTTGATGATGCCAAAACCCATACGACTTAGATAAAAATAATAAACCTAGTCTATTTAACCGTGAAGGGAACTCCAAGCGACTGCTTCCTTTGCAGTTTCGTTTGTAATTTTCTATTAAGTTCCTTCCCCCTTTTTTTTTTTTTTTTTTTCGGTTAAATTAATGAGTTTGTAGCAGAAATATAAAGTCATTCACAAAGCGAGTAAATGACACAAGAAGAGACAGAAATTTAAACATAGGATATATGAACAAGATGTTCACACAATATGAAACAAGTAATTTCAACGGTTTCCTGCCGCTTCATCCTACTCCTGTTTCTCCTCCTCCCTCTTCTCCTCTTCTACATCTGTCTCCAGATCCTTTGCAATCATGTCTTCAGGTATGGTGTATGCACTGAAAATCCTTTCTTCCATCGACTCAGCACTGTGGATACTTGGCCTCCTCCAAGTCTCTTCCAATTGGAAGGCTTCATCCACCTCAGCGTCGATGATGCTGCGATTGAGGATGCTGGTGCCAGGTAGGAATGGCATGATGAATTCTTCCTTGGCTGGTACCTTGATGATTAACGGTGCAGGCTCTGCAAACTGTGCAAGAGCGAAGACTTCTTGTCTAAACTTCTCATCATAGATACTAAGGAAGTTGTTGAGCGCAGTGACCCTTGAGCATTCAGTCTGCAATGGCACTACCTCCGAATAGTAGTAAGCTTTGATAAACTTCTCCTTGTAGTATAGCCATTGCTCGAGTAGTTCGTCAGGAATGAACTGCTCAATCTCACGGGCATCAGGGTGCTCACTTCTGCGTACAGCCAACTCCTCCTCCGACCAGCTGGACATCTGAGCTATGATTGTTTTGAACTTCTTTCCTGACTCGCTGCTCCAGAGAGGAAGCTTCTTGTTGAGTTGCTTGCGAATGTAGTTGCGTTCTTCTCTGAGAGGGTAGCGGCCAGATTCAATCATTTCTTTCGCAGTTTTGTGACATGTGTCGATCGTAGCCTGATCAATGCATGCATCGGATTCTTCTGGCGTGATTGGAGCAAAGATGCTTCTGACCAAAACGGACTGGATGACTTTCATTTCATTGAAATTTTTCTCAATTCGTTCGTCAATGACTTCCAGTCGTTTTGTCCTTGTCCTCTTTTCCTTTTCTGCCCTTGGAACAACTGCCTTCTCAACTTTTTGGCGCTTGGTCCCTGATTCATCTTTCTCAGTTTCTGGATCTGTTCGCTTCAGTATTGATGATGGGGCAGATGAAGTGGGTGCTTCGTCTGAAGTGGGCGCTTGAGAACTCGAAGTACCTGCAAGAGTTTTCAAGTTAGACTGGCGCTCGCTCTCCCAAGCCATAATCTCGCTCGCCTCTGCTAGCTTCCGCCTTTCCTCCTTTGTTAGCACAGTAACTGGAGGATGTCGAGCAATGGAAGAGGCAAGCACTTTATCTCCAAGTGGCTTGCGGGGTTCTTCAGGCTTAGTGAGCTTTTCTTTGCCTTTCTTTGCAGACTTCGCCTGTCTCTCCTCTTCTCCAGCACCACTACTCTCCTTCAACGATCTTTCTGCTTCAACAGCTCCAATTCCTCCACCTTGTGGCTCCAACAGATTGACATTTTTCAGTACCATCCCTTCCCCCTTTTTGGCATCATCAAAACCAGGGGTTGGGACGCTTGTTTTTGCAGTAAGAGACTTGTGAAGTACCTCAATCTTGTCAAGTACGGTATGAAACATCTCTTCCGTTCGAGACTCGAGGACTTGCTTTTCCGACAATCCAGCATTTTTCCTTAGATTTTCAAGCTCTCGCTTGTCAATTGCACTCTCCTCTTTGACTTTCTTCAATTGGGTTCGAAGTAAGTCAAGAGTCTTCTTGGTGCTGAGGAGTTCGCTTTCTTTTACCACCAACTCTCCCTCCTTATTCTCCAGTTTCTTTTTCAACTCCTTCACCTCCTTTTCCAACGTGTCCTTCTCTTTACCAACTGTGACCAGATTGGTATTCACCACTCTCAAGCGGCTCCGTTCTGCGTCACGCGAGTCCTTGAGATCATTCACCAGATTTACTTGTGCCTCCAACACTTTCTCCTTCTCCTTCAACTCCATCTTCTGTTTAGAGATCTCGTCTTGTAAACTTGCGATCTCTGCATTCTTAACCTCCATCTCTTCTGCATGATCCCTCATTAGCTTCTTCTCTTGCATGGTTGGGGTGTGCTCAGGGATATGGGTAGTTTCAGTAGGTGAGGATTGAGATTTGTCCTCAAGCGGCTTCTCCACCGCCTCGCTTTCTTGGACAGATGGAGTGCTTTGCTTCAACTTCTTCTTCTTCCCTTGCTTTGCAGCCGCTTGCTTCAAGGGTGAAGCGGCTCGCTTCGTTCGGGGAGCTTCAGCTGCGGGCACTTCTACAACTAGAAATCCCTTATCCATTGGAATTTTTGTTGACTTCCACTGTTCATAGAAGACTGTCTTCTTGCTGTATATAGCCATGTCTGAATCCGGCCATCTTATCTCCGGATACTTTAGCTCCAACGCGACTGACAGTCTTGAAAAGAATTTCAACTTTCCCTTGCGTAGAATCTTATCTGGAGTTCCTGGTACGAATGCAAAGTCTTCTGCAGCTTCGTGAATTTGCTTGAGAAGCCACCCATGCCAGTTGAATTTCGTTCCTGTGAGGCTGTCAACGATCATGGTGGTGCCGATCATCTTCGTTTCTGACAGCGTGTCGAGGGAACCGACATAGCATGCAATGCTTCTCGTAAAGAGTTCGCAGATGAGATTGAACGGTTCCTTCAAATTTTTGCGAAAATTTGCCTCCTTGAAGTTCGGCTCTGCTCCGTCGACTTTAAATCGATCATACTGAATTTCGGCAGAAAGGCCTAGATCTAGCAGAGAATCTCCTCCTTCTCTTGGTAGATCGAAGACCTCGATGAGTTCACTCATATCAACTTCCACCGGCTTCCTGGTTCGTGGATTGGTGAAGGAAGATGTATTCTGTTCCTTCTTCAGATTCAGCAGAATCTCTCCGATGGCTTTCGCCAGAATCTTCGTCGGAACCAAAGTTACGAACTTCCATAGACCGGCCGTGGTCACGGCTCTACGGAAGAAACCATTCTTCTCTATGACGATCGGGTCGAGATGGGGCTCGACGTTGATGTGATCGCCAATATTTGACATGAACTTCTCCATCGTTTCTGTACTCTTCTTCTTGCCCATTGTGGATTTTGAAGAAATTTGAAGAAAGATTTTAACAAAGAAATAGAAGGGGTTGAGACTCGTGAGTTGCAGAGTAATTGCAGATCTAACACGAGAATGGCAAATTTAGAAGGCTGTGAAAGGTTTGCAGTTCTGCCTCGTCCCATATATATAGAAATAGGTTATGGCTGACGTGGTAGGGGTAGAATGGTAATAACGCCGAAAATCCTGTAGGTAGGCGGCGGACGTGCGGTGATGGATTCTGACGTGTCCGGCGTCATCACAGTAAAAGTGAACCGCCACTTGCTCGGCGTCGCCACGTGGCCTTCTATGGTTGGCTTGTTGTATACGGCGTTGATCGAACGGTTCCAGATTGGGGCCTGTTGGGATTCGATGGCTGGATCTTCTCCGCCTTTTCCCGCTTCAAATTCAAGCGTGTGAACACGCGCCCGTTATTTCCGTCGTTCCTGCACCTGCATTAAATGCACAGCAGAAAGTAAAATTGCACTAGAGTGCAGACAGCTCATACTCGCTTCATGCCCGCTCGCTTCGAGTTGGGCCGCTACGCCTTGACTCGCTTGAGAGGCATTCGCTTGAGTGACTGTTCTGCACTCGCTTGCGATGGCTAGCTTTGAGTGACGAAGCACTCGCTTGGCCATCTGAAGCGACTGGAATAAGAAATTGAATTTCTTTGCTTAATTTAAAATGTTTCTGACTTACATACTTCGAGGATAAACAAGAGTGTTTTCCTCTTTGTATTTGTGTCAGATTCATTTCATATTTTCCACGTAGTGAGTGAAGGTTTCTAGCACGCTTCGGCTCACTTAGTGTACTTAAAATTGAAACACTTACCAGTCAATCTCACTTCGTAGGAGATTGATACCACAAATTGAAGACTTCACTTGAATTAGTTACCACATGTTGAATGCTACATGTTGAGTTAGATCTTCATGGCATTCATCTTCATGGCATTCATCTTCATGGCATTCATCTTCCTCTACGAATTAGAGAGTCCTCCATCGAAGTGAATGGGGGAGAAAATGAATAAAGTACACAAGCTTACTACAACCCGAAGGGAGCATCACGTAAGTGTACTTATTCACGACGAATGGGGGATGAGTACAAGTCCTTATCTCAGAGCTGAAATGGACAGGATGACAATGAGAATGCTCTGACAAGACAATCTCGTATTTTACGCAGAAGCATGTCACCAGCCCTGCAACCTTTTGTATAAAAAGGTAAACCTTCAAGCTTTCCTACATTCTAAAGAATGAATCTGCAGTCGGCTCGCTTTGACCCAAGCTAGGGCAAATTGAAGCGATGCAGAAATCAAGATTGCTTTGGAAGTAGCTTGCTCCGAGAGAAGCATTAGTTCCCCCTTAACCATATACTTAACAATTCCAATAAGTTGGTAGGGAACTTCTTCCAATACTCCACCTTTCTCCACCTAACTTCAGTTTCTTCAAGCGAGTGAGATTTGAAGTGGCTCGCTTGAGTTGGTGAAGATCCGAAGCGAGTGACGCTCATGAGAACAAGCGAACACTCCTTCGTGCATCCTGGAACTAGCATTCTTCACCAGGGTCTAATAACCCTAATTCCATGCATAGCTGGTTGAATCGAGACTCAGCTAGAGGCTTGGTGAGAATATCTGCTCGCTGGAGATCGGTATGAATCTTCTCTAGCTTGATATCCTTCTTCTCGACATGATCACGAATGAAGTGATGTCGAATTTCCACGTGCTTGCATCTGGTGTGAAGCACTGGATTCTGCGAGATACATATGGCACTGTTGTTGTCGCAGAATATCGGAATTTCATTCGCTTCAACTTTGTAGTCCTTCAACTGTTGACGAAGCCATAGGATTTGAGAACAGCAGCTTCCTGCGGCCATATATTCAGCTTCCGTTGTTGAAGTGGCTACACTTGTTTGCTTCTTTGAGAACCACGAGATTAGCTTGCTCCCCAAGAACTGACATGTGCCCGACGTTGATTTCCTATCAACTCGGCAACCTCCATAGTCAGCATCGGAATATCCAGTGAGCTCCAAATTGTCCTCCGCTGGATACCACAGCCCCATGTTGACAGTGCCCTTCAAATATCGAAGAATCCTTTTGGCAGCTTCAAGATGGCTGTGTTTGGGATTGCTTTGGAAGCGAGCGCAGACACCGACTGCAAAAGCAATATCTGGCCTGCTTGCAGTGAGATAGAGAAGTGACCCAATTAGGGCACGATAATCTGTAGGATCTACAGATTTTCCTCCTTCGTCTGGCTCCATCTTCCAGTTGGTATTCATAGGAATCTTCACAGCTTTAGCATGTTGAACACCAAACTTCGCAAGCATATCTCGAGTGTACTTGGCCTGGTTGATGAAAATTCCATTATCCTGCTGCTTCACTTGAAGACCTAGAAAGCAGCTCATCAAGCCAATCATCGACATCTCATACTTGGTCTTCATTAGCTCTCCAAACTTCTCGCTAAGCGACTGGTTTGGTGACCCAAATATGATGTCGTCCACGTAGATCTGGACCCATAGCATATCTTCTCCATGATTGATGGTGAAGAGAGTCCGATCTATCTTTCCCTTTTGGAATCCATTTTCCACTAGGAATTGAGATAATGTATCATACCAAGCTCTGGGAGCTTGCTTCAACCCATACAGGGCTTTCTTCAAGCGATACACTTTATCTCCCTGCTCGAAACCCGGTGGCTGCTCCACATACACTTCTTCCTTGAGTTCACCGTTGAGGAATGCGCTCTTCACATCCATTTGGTACACTTTGAATTTCTTGGCCGCTGCATAGGCTAGAAATAAACGGATCGCTTCAAGACGTGCCACTGGAGCGAAGGTCTCGTCAAAGTCGATTCCTTCCTCTTGGCAGTAGCCTTTGGCAACTAGTCGCGCCTTGTTCCTCACTACGTTGTGGTCCTCGTCCGTCTTGTTCTTGAACACCCACTTGGTGCCAATAACATGCTGAAACTTGGGACGATCCACGAGGTACCATACGTCGTTCCTGGTGAACTGATTCAGCTCTTCTTGCATGGCGATCACCCAGTTAGAATCGGCTAGAGCTTCCTCCATGCTTGATGGCTCAATGTTTGAGAGAAAGCAACTGAACATGGCACTTTCTTCAAACACTTGACTTCTGGTCACTACACCCTTGGATGGATCTCCAATGATCTGGCTAGGTGAGTGATCCTTGAGCCACGCTCGTTTTAATCCGCCAGCTTCATCTTCATCCGCTTCCTTGTCGCTCGCTTCACCGTCCGAAGCGACAGGATTGGGTGCTTGGCCAGCACTAGCTTCAGGAATCTTGGGGGCAGCTTCGACTTCTCCTTTGGGATCCTGCTCGCTTGAGTCTTTGATCTCATCATCTTCATCAAGCACGTCCCAAGTGAGTTGATTTGAGGGTTCCTTGCTTTGATTCTTTTCATTCGCTTGGGCCTGTTCCTGTGGAAGACTTAAAGAAGATTCATCAAATACGACATGGGGTGATTCCTCCACAATTAGGGTTTTACAGTTGAATACTCTGTAGGCTTTGCTAGATGTAGAGTATCCTAAGAATACTCCTTCATCTGCTTTGCTTTCAAAGGCTTTCAACTGTGACTTCCCATTGTTGTGAATGAAGACCCTACAACCAAAAATATGGAAATAAGATATGTTAGGAATTCTCCCTGTCCATATTTCATATGGTGTTTTGTCGTGCCGTTTGTTGAGAAGCGTCCGATTCTGTGTGTAGCATGCCGTGTTGGCAGCTTCAGCCCAATACTTCATCGGAAGCTTCGAGTCAGCAATCATGGTGCGAACGGCTTCTTTGATGATTCGATTCCTTCTTTCAGCAACTCCATTCTGCTGAGGAGTGCGTGCTGAAGAGGTTTGATGTGCTATGCCATGCTCCGTGCAGTATGCTTCAATTGTAGAGTTCAGGAACTCTGTGCCTTTGTCGGAGCGAATGGTCACGATAGCTTGATTCTTTTCCACCGCCAATCGCTTGAGTAGTTGTGGCAGTTTGGTCAGTGTTTCCTTCTTGCTGAATAGAAATACAACCCAAGTGTAGCGAGAGAAATCATCGACTACAACTAGAGTGTACTTTCTTCCATTTACACTAACTGGAGTAACTGGACCAAACAGATCCATGTGAAGCAGTTCAAGCACTCGCTTTGATGAAGCTTCTTCAAGACTGGCGAAGTGCTTCTTCGTCTGCTTCCCTCGTTGGCATGGTGAGCATGGATGGTCTTTGATGGAGACTTCATTCGGTATGCCTTGCACCAAACCTTTTCGAGCTAAGCGATTGATAGCTTTGAAATTGAGGTGGTTCAAGCGTCTGTGCCATAGCCATCCAATTTCTGTAGCACTTCTTGCAACTAGACAAGTTTCCTCCTTGCAGCTGTCCCATTGTGCTATGTAGACATTCCTTTGTCTAACTCCAGTGAGCACAATCTGGGATGTGAGTTTGCTCTTCACAATGCACTTGTTAGAGATGAACTCCACCCTGTACCCTTTATCACAAAACTGTGAAATAGATAACAGGTTGTGCTTGAGTCCTTCCACGTAGGAAACCTCTTCAATTTTGAGCTTTCCAACTTTCAGTGCGCCGTATCCCCTGGTGCTTCCTCGAGAGTTGTCACCAAAGGTTACGTGTGGACCCTTCTTCTCTATGTAGTTGTGAAGTAGAGCTTTCATGCCGGTCATGTGTCTTGAACATCCACTGTCCATGTACCAAACTGGTTGACCCTCACTTGGCATGGGATCCACGGCGCTCACCTGCAATTAGACAGATTTTGGTACCCAAATCAGTTTGGGTCCTTGCAGGTTAGTTCCCTTAGGTACCCACACTTGCTTCACTCTCTTTTGAGATGAAGCTTGTGTCTTGGGCTTCTCGACCTTCGAAAACTTGGTGTACTGCCTATAGGCAGCTTCACACGTGCAACAGTGTGTGCAAGAGGGGTAGCGGCTCGCTTCAGACCTACCTACGCTCTTCCCATTTTGTTTATATCCTGAAGCGACTCGCTTCGGATTAGCTTTGGGTTTAGAGACTGACTTAGGGTTTCTAGTCTGTTGAAGCGGCTCGCTTGGTTTCCTCGAAGCGGTCCAACTAGGGTTTTGACCCCGACTCGCTTGAGTAACCTTGGAAGTTTGAAGCGGCCTCTTGGTTGCTTCAAGTTTTTCCCCCTCAACGTTAGTCCGGTTGGACCATCTCCAGTCCGGATAACGTGACACATAGACATTACTCCTCTTTTTAGGAGGTAGATCCTTTGTCTCTCGTGTCTTGGCTTGAGACTTAGAAGCTTCAACAGTTCTTCCTTTACCCTTGGATTGGTAAGACTTAGCAGGTTGAGTGCTTGGGACTGTTGAACTTTGCTTGCCCTTAGGGTCTGCCCTTAAAGATATAGACATCTTCATAGGCTTCTTCTTAGGGTTCTCAGCCATTTTGCCTTTGTCCTTGTTGGTGGTCGCTTTGGATGCAGTGGGCAATTCCAAAGTGACTGATGGTAAAGTGTGTGATGCACCAACAAAGACAGTCGGCTTGGGAGGTCCACCCTCATATCCAAGTCCTCCCTTTCTACCAAAAGGTAGAAGAGAACTCTCTAGTGCCTGTCTAGCGTATGATGCTTTATTTAAGTTGGCAACTAGAGTGGATTGGGTTTCATACCTTCCCTCCAAGCTTTGATGTCTAGCGAAGAGATCCTCGAACTTACTAGTCATAGCCCTTAGATTAAGTTTGACTTGGTCAAGCTCAGTGGCTAGCTTTCGGTTCTCCTTCTCGCTTCGAGACAGAGCTTGTTTTACCACTTCGTGGTCGCTTGACAATTTCTGGTGTTTGTCAAACAACTCACTCCATGTAGAGGATTGTTCTTCCTCATTGACAGTGTGTGCTAGTGTAATTGAAGTGATTGAAGGATAGAAGAATACCTCCCCAGTTTCTTCATCGGTGAGCGCCATGAGTCCCAGATCCTCTCCCTCGCTTGAGTTGGGATCTGTGAATGCATCTGAGTCGCTTGAGAGATCTTCAGTTGAAGCGATCGGCATTTCACTCGCTACGAGCGCTCGCCTTGGGGCATCCCTCTTGGCCTTCAATTTTTCGCGCTCTTTGGCACTTAGCTTTGGGCAATCGGATTTGTAGTGGCCCATCTTGTGGCAGTGGTAACACTCCACTTCCATCATGTCGCGCGGGATCGGCTTGGTCGTCTCTTCTCTCTTTCCTTTTCCTTCTCGAGCATCAGTGCTCCTCCCTTTGTACTGTTTGTAGAATCTTTTATACTTGCCCACTCGAGAGTTCATCTTGTTGAAGTTCTTTGATAAGAACGCAATGTGTTCTTCCAACTCTTCCCTTGTCATTTTGGCAAGCGACTGCTCGCTTGGCCCTTCGGCAGCTTTGAATGCTACTCCTTTTGACGTAGTGGGCGCTTCATCCTCGTCGTCGAGGCTCATTCGATTCAGATCAAACTCGTGAGCTTTGAGCTCAGAGAACAGCACTTCTGGCGTGAGCTTCGTTAGATCCTTGGTAGCTAGGTATAGCTCCTTCATAGTTTGCCACTTCCTTGTGAGAGCACGGACTATTTTCAGATTTACTTCCTTGTCTGTGAGTTCCTTCCCAAGCGAGTTGAGAGTTGCAGTAATGTTGGTAACTCTCAGCTCGAAGGCGTCGATGGACTCTCCTGACTTCATCACCAAATTTTCAAACTCCCGCATCTGAACGGCGAGCTTGTTCTCCTTGATCTTGTCTGTGCCTTGAGAAATGAGGGCTAGGGTTTCCCACATTTCCTTAGCCGTTGCACATTTCCTTATTCGTGGTAGATAGGCGTCCGACACGGTGCTCTGCATCGTGTGGCGTGCAATTTTGTCGAGGTTGGCAACTTTGAAGTCATTTGGAGTATACTCGTCCTTATCCTTCTCCACGTACTGTTGTCGAACATGGGCTGGACGACCTTCAGCGGCTGGAACCTCCACAGATATGGCTTTCTTAATTTCGATTGGTCCGTCTTCAATGACTTCCCACATCCGGTCGTGGATTGAGCATAGGAAGCTCTCGACTCGGAAACTCCATATCTCGTATCCTTCGATCGAGAACTGTGGAAGATTTGATGCACTGTATGTAGACATAGCAAACTATCAGCAGTAAATGCAATATGCGTGGGTGAGGTTTTGATGCACTTAGGAAATAGGATCCGGTTCAGTGAGACAACGTGAAGTGAGTGGGGACTCACTTCGGATATGCAAAGCAGAGGCTCGAAAGAACCGCTGCTCTGATACCACTTGTTGGTCCCGGTTTGCTATAGGAAAAATACGTAGAGGGGGGGGGGGGGGTGAATACGTATTTTGAAGTTTTTCAACTTCAATTCCTTAACTCAGAGTATAAAGTAAAGAGCTCTTTGGAAATACTAAGACCTAGCCGAGGGCTAGATCGAAAGCAATCACGAATCTCTTGACCTAAGCTTAGAGCTTGATCAAGAGTGAGACTTTACTCTTTGTGCGGAATTTGGTGAGCTAAAATCTTTCCTAAGTAATTGAAAATCCAAGTTAAGTTTGTTTATATGCACGTGCAATGGATAATCGAATACTGTAAAAAGATTAAGGTAAGAGAGATACGACACAGAGATTTATAGTGGTTCGGAGATAACGCTCCTACGTCCACTTTGTTGCACGACGGCAACTGTTCTTTTCACTCAAGAACTTGAAGGTTACGGGTCCTTCAAAAACCTGGTCGGGATCGGGCTTCACTTGCCTAGATCAAACGACAGACGTAGTGATTGCGGGTTCACTACACAAACCTAACAAAGACTGGAAGCTTCACTCGCTTCAGTCAGACAGACAGACAGGGAGATTACGGGCTCTCCTTACAGCCTAGCTTCGATCGAGCTTTACACAAACGATGTAAGTGTAAGCTTGGATCTCAACTCTATGATCGAGGCTTCTTCAATCGATGAAAGAAGGGCCTTAGATCTGAACAACCTAACGACGACTCAAAACCTAACAGACGACAGTTTAGGGTTTTGGTTGACGAACACACTAATGAAGAACTCTTTACAGTAGATGCAAAGATGGGTAGAGTTCTTCTTCTAAGCTTGGATATTTGAAGTGGGCTTAGAATCTAAGTGTGAAGGTTGTGAAGACGAGTTCCGATGGACTGGAAACTCGGAGAACACTTGTAAACAAAGACTCGAAGATTGCTAGAAAGCTTGGGAGTGTTTGTTTGCTGTATGCGCTCGAATGCTCAAGTAGTGTTCTACTTCTTCACGTCTTCATCCTTCACTATTTATAGGCGGAGGGTTGGCTAAGATCCGTTGCTTGGTTGGTGGCCTTGTCCCTCCTCCTCTCGACAGTACTTGCGCAGGCAGTAGCTTTTGCAGACGCGCAGATTTGGACTTTTGCCGAAACTGGCTAAGTTCCAAGTTTAACCGTAACTGGAGCGACCCAGTACTGTAGCGGCGTCTTTGTCGGCCTGGCAGTCAACTCCGCTGCTCCTCTCCTCGTTCGACACGTGGAGATCTTGCAATTAATGCAAAGATCTCTAGTTGACTGAAATTCAAATTTGGAGCGGGAATTTGTGCTGTCGCTTTCTGGTAGGTAGTGGCTCGCTTTGCTTTGAAGTTGTAGCGGCCGCCCCGAAGTGAGTCGCTTTAGGATCATATTATAGCTGGTCGCTTTGCTTCGCCTGCAGCGTTTGCTTCGTTTTGCTTTAGCGCTTGCTTCGCTTCGCTTTGCAGCGTTCGCTTCGCTTCGCTTTACAGCATTCGCTTCACTTCGCTTCGCTTCGCTTCGCTTCGCTTCGGTAGACTCGCTTCGCTTGCTTTGAACTGTAGCGCTCGCTTCGCTTCACTTTGGCAGACTCACTTAGAATCTACTGTAGCGATCGCTTCGCTTCGCTATTCTTCGGCACGCTTCACTTCAGCTTGCTTGACTTGCTTCGCTTTGAAAAACACACTCAAGCGAGTGGCCTTCACTTGAACTTTTGAAGCCTAATCTAAGCAAAAATAAAAGAGCCATCCTAACAGTGTAGGCTTAGAAAAATTCTAACCTATTAATTACATCAAAATGGGTCGCTTGGGAAAAGGACGCTTGGGGTTTTGGGATCTAATCAAAACAAGTGACTTTATTTAACAAATGTCCCATATAGTTCCCCCTTAACAATTTAGTCCTTAACAATTCCCAACAAAAGCAAAATAAAGCCATCCTAACAGAGTAGGCTTAGAAAAAAATATCTAACCTATTATCTATATCAAAAATGGGTCGCTTGGGAACAGAACGCTTGGGGGTTTTGGGATCAAATCAAAACAATAAAATGTCCCTTATAGGTTCCCCCTTAACAAGTTGTTCTTAACAATTCCCAACAACGATAAACAAGCGCTTGGTGGGAGGCAACCCACGTAAAAAAATATATAAAAATATGTAGCTTAGGTTTCATTTTTGTTATTTTCGTGTTTTCGTTTGTTTTTCTTTTTGGTTTTTCATGCAGGGAGTAATACACAAGGATTGGCGGGAAGAGAGGTCGAGACGAGAAGGAAAAGTTGAATTTTGAACAGTTTCGGGGGTTGGACGTACGTCCAACCCAAGCTGGACGGACGTCCAGCTTGGTCCGCTCAAGCTCAGTCTCACGAGTTGGACACCGTCCAACCCGAGTTGGACGGGCGTCCAACTCCTAATGCACCAACTCAGATCCACGAGTTGGACGCCGTCCAACTCAAGTTGGACGGACGTCCAACCCTGAACGGGCTACCCCAATTTTCTCGAACTAAATTTTTTCCTTCTTAAACCTAATTGAATCCAACTCCTTCTCTCTCACTTTGACTCTCTCTCAATTTCAGAACAGCCGTCCATCGCCGTTCGTCAAGCCGCCGTTCAATTCTCAGCCGCCGCCGCCTGTTGTACCGCCGCCGCTCGTCGCCAAGCCAGCGGCCGCTAATTCAACCACCACACGCCGCCATCAACATTCCGACACCCCATCGTCGTTCTACACCGTCGCAACCCGCCAGCAGCCGTTGCTTCGTCGCCAGCCGTCAGTCACCGCCGTCTCCTCGTCAGAAAAACCAGCCCGCGTCAGATTTTAAGTTGGACGTGCCGTCCAACATACTTTGGACGCCGTCCAGAATTCGCTGTTGTCCCGGCGTTTTTCGACTCCCGTTTCAACCCGTTCTCGTCCCGTCTTCATTCCCCAGCCTTCCACTTCTACCATGGCCCGTGGAAACGCGTTCACCAATGCCCGAGTCACCCTTGGCACTCGTCTCTAGGGCAATCGGCCCACCGGAGCTACACCGGAGCAAATCGGTATACAACAAGGTGTTCCATTCCTCACTGATAGGTTAGCAACTACTAACTTATATCTTCGGTTGCACAATTTGGATATTAGGCCTCCTAGACATTATCGAGTAGATTTTCTTCGTAATTTGCCTGTATGGAATACACTTCGAGGTTATCTAAACTGTTTAGGATTGTCTAGATTGGTTACGAATAAGTGGGAGGACCACAATAGCCTCTGTTTGGAAATGTGCTGTAGCTTTAGGCTTGAGTTGAATGAGGAAGGGGAATTGTGCATGTTTGCTACATTCAATGGTGTATTGTGGGAAGTGACGAGGACTGTTATGAGTATTGTTTTTGGGTTCCATGTGGGTGATGATTTATTTGAGTTTGTGCCTGTGAATTTTGATGTGTCTGCTGCTTGGTATGAGTTGTCGGGGGTAGCGAATTATAAGACTTCGGGGGTCTCGAGTGCATTTATTCGCGATGATGCTTTACTTATCCTTCACCGTTTCTTATCTTGCATGATTACTGCTAAAAAGAAACATAGTAAAGTTAATGCTGTTGAGATTTATTTGCTTACTTGCGCTCGAGATAATGTGCGTGTTAGTTTAGCCCCTTTTACTTGGGCTCAGTTGGCTAATGTGCAAAACAAGAGGGGAGCACACCCTAATTTAGGTTACATTGCCACAGGTTTGGCTCGCCACTTCAGAGTTGACGTCGCGCAGTGTGAAGGGCTAACCCCAAGCCAAGAGATAGCCCCTACCGACTTCATCAAAGCTCATCTCATGCTTACCCCGACCGAGTTCATCCCTATGCGAGAGCGCCCCTCGGTGGTAACTCATTATGCAAATCTTAGACGACGAGGGGTTGTGCACGAGGGAGAACAAGCCGAGGAGGAGCAGGCCTACGAGGCCGGAGGGGATGATGAAGCGGGAGGTGGTGGTGAAGAAGAAGAAGAGCAGCAAGAGGAGCACTAAGAGGTCCCGTCCGATGACGAGCTCATAGTTCGCCACTACTCACGATGCGATCGAATTCGAGCCCGTCAAGCCATGGAGGCCGAGATTCCTCCCTATTGGGCCGAGTTTCGGGCCGATTTCACACACTTTCAACAAGGTGTGTTTGATCAGTTCGATTCATTATCTACCCAAGTGACGGGGTTGGATAGGAGAGTGTCCCATATTGAGAGCCATTTGATGTGTTACACCGATTTTTCGGTTGTCTCTACCTCCGCTCCTCCGGACCCGAACGATCCACGATATTGGTCTCCTCTCGATCCCCGATGGAATGACCCACGGTTCCGAGGTCCTTTCAACTGAAATTAGCCTTGTTTTGTGTCTTTTCCTTTTGTTTTGAGTCTTTTATTTGATTTCTTTATTTTGTTCGATTTTACGCTTTTGTGTTTTGTGTTGTGTTTGTTTTGTAGGTGCTACTTGGAGTTTCTCGGGATTGCAAGTGTTTTGGTTAGCTTCTTGCGATAAGTTTCTCCTATCCTTTCTCTATTTTATTTTCTTGCAATGAGGGCATTGCTAGATTTTAAGTGTGTGTGGAAGGGGGGGGGGGGGGGGGTCTTTGAAACTTTTGGCATGAAGTGTTTGTGTTTGTGTCTTGATCGAGTCTTGTTTAGTTTGATTGAGTCTAGTTGATCGAGTCTTCATGTTTCCCCACTTAGGAATTTGTTTGAAGTTGAGCTTATAAGCATGTGACTTAGGATCGATGTGAATGATTCGATGATGGAATATTTAGTTGTTGGAATTGATTTGAGCATAAATTAGGTTGGTTTACTCTTGAGTTGTGATTGATTATGATTTGGTGAATTGTGGGGCATGAATTGATTTGAGTGTGAGGAAATGATTTATGATTTTTGGATTATGAGTGATAAATCTAGATTGTTGCGATTTTGGATTGCTAGTTTACTTTCCCCTTAAAAAAAAAAAAAAAGGAAAAAAAAGAGTTGTGTTTATGTGTGAATAAAGAGTTGATAGGATTCTGCTCCTCTTACTTGTAACGTATGAAAATACTAGAGTAATGAGCATGGGAAACCACATGAAAAGGCTTCGAGGGACCCTCGAATGATCACATTTCATGAACTATATCCTAGATGATACTCGTGTATATTAGAATAATGTGTTCGTAGGAACTCTACCCCTCTTGACAATGGGTACGGGAAACCGCACTAGGAGGCTCGATGTGACCCATCGATGATTAAACCTAGTGAATTATGTGCCAAAAACGTTCACTTGTAAAAAAAAAAAAGAGAGCTGTTTATGTATTGAATAAAAGGGGAAGTAGGCTAGACGTCTAAGTTGTGGTGATCTAGATATTTGTGAGATGTGTGTATCATTGCTTTTCCTCATGCTTGGATTGGTTTATAAGCCACATAGTTTGTCGATGATTGATTGATTGTAACTTGGGATTAAAGTGACCTCGTTTGAGTTTGTTGATTCCGGTGATTAAATGTTCTATGATTTGGATTGTTTGGATTGAGTCTAAGTTGTATGTTTATATTGCTTGAGGACAAGCAAAGATCTAAGTGTGGGGGATTTTGATTGGTGTTTAGATGTTAGGATTTTCGTAGTGTTTTCGAGTCCGTTTTCGTTATGTTTTCGTGTTTTGTGTGTATTTAGGGCTATGATTTGGTTGTTTGGAGTTTTTGGTACTTGTAGGTGTTTTGGGTGAAAAGGAGCGGAAACGGGTCGAAAAGGAAGGAAAAGACGATGATCGGACGAAGGAGGTCAGATTGGAGAGTTGGACGGGTCGTCCAACTCATCTGGACGGCCGTCCAACATCACGTCCAAGAAGGCTGGACGGGCGTCCAGCGTGTTCGAGCAAGTTATGAAGTTCCAAGTTTTGGACGGGCCGTCCAACTCATCTAGACGGCCGTCCAACTCCGGCGGCCAGCTGTTTTTCCTTTTTTATCTAGGTTTTTACGTAGTATATATATTACCTCCTTGTGCACGAATTATAGACAACTTTTATCATTATTTAGCTTCAGTCGCACTAAAATACTCTAGTTTAGTTTTGCTTTGTTCGGATTCGAATTCTTCGTTGTTGCAATTTAATTCAGGACTTCTTTATTTAATTCAAGTTCTTCGTTCTTCGTCTAAATTTCGTAAGTTCTTTTATTGCTTTCGTTTAATTGCTTTAATTGCTTTCCTTCGTTTTAGATTCGATTTCGTAATTGCTTAGTTTAATTTCCTTAGTTAAATTTCGTTCGATTTTCAAGTTCTAGTTTAGATTCGTTTTTCTCAAGTTTCAATTCTCTCGTTTTTAAAGCTTTCAAAGTTAGATTTATTTTCCTTTAAATTTCCAGATTTCATACATCATGTCTAAGGTAGTTTATGCTTTCTTCGTTGCTTCTTTTATTGCTTTCTTTTCGATTCTTGCCTAGGTAGATTAATCGTTTTACTTTAGTTTAATTCTTAGATTTATTTACTTGTTCTTAGATTATTTATTTATTTGCTTTTATTTATTGCTTTTATTTATTTTATTTGCCTAGGATTTAAAACCAAAAACCCAAAAATCTTATTTACTTGCTTTCCTAGATTTAGGCTAGATAACGGTTTTACTACATAATTAATTGCCCTGCAAAGTTTTCCTTAGAGATTCGACATTGGGTTTTACTTGCTAGTGCTACGATAGGATTTCGTTCTATTGCGAACAATTTTTAGTGAAACAATGAACAGACTAAAGACACCAGCATCGATCAAAGTGATCTATTTCAAAATGATAATTAAGAAACTCTTGAATAAGAGATCATAGCCTCGATAGTAGATAACCTTCGCGTAGATCGATAAGATTATCGATTTTATTTCAAGATTCTCATTTTACGTTCTTTGAACGAGGTTAGGCGAAGGGAAAGGCCGAGACTAGAGCGGCACTCAGGATTTTAAGTAAATCAAGGAGAGCTATCGAGGTGGACTTTCATACAACGAAAATTTTTATTTATGCTAAAGTTCTTTTCTTAAAAGAATTGTCATGCCATAAATGTTTTGTTTTGTATGATGTCTATCTGTAAAGGGCTTCGGCCAAATGTTTCCAAGACGAATTCGGGCCTATCAGGGTCGCTCCTCGATGGGTTAAGTGCACTAGATAACCGTGAGCCGACGAAAGCCGGCCGGTAAGGTATCCGGGTAGGGTGGCCACCCTTACCGGATACACCCACACGCTCAGATATGACAGATTACACCAAGAAAACGAAGCTTGCGAGTGCCCTTTTATGAAAATGTTTTAGTGATCGTAGGACTTTTCCGAAAACCCCTATGATTCACTTGAATGGCTGATCGCACTATTTTCTACCACACAAAATAGGTATAGTATAGAATAAGCGAGTATCGTATCCACAGGGATTGACAAGTCGAAAACGCACACAATACCTCTACTAAAGAACTAATGTGATGTTTAGGCTTTTGGGAATTTAAAGGTGTGGTATTTATAAACTAGGCAAATAATAAAAACTCAATTACTTAAATAAGGAAATGAATAAACAAGGAAATAATTAGTCAAATAAAATAACTTAACACTCAAGCAATAAAACAAATAAGGTAAGTAAACAATTAAGGAAATGTGTTGATTCTAGGGAAGCCTACCTAATCAAATCTATGAAAGCAATTAATGCATACAATTAACCAATTTAATCCAATCTAAATGTGACACATGAAAGATAACCTACACCCCGATAAAAGCAATGCAAGTCGTCACCTAATATGATCCTAATATCCTTTCGGACACATAGATATCAAACTAAGTGCAAAAGAGAACAAGTATCAATGATATAATCAACTAGGTTCAACTAAGACACCCAAATCAATTATATGCAAACATATGATAATTCAAACTCAATTAAGACAAATCAAATTATCATACCATGTATTCATGATATCTATTATGCAATATCCTATCAAGGCATATAAACATAACTATGCATACACAATTAGTGATCAATTAATCATGCATGAGAATAAGCACCATGAAAACATGCATTTAGATTGGAAGGCTAATTGTAAACAGAAACACTTACATAAATTCAATTAGGCATTCAATCCCTAAAATCAACTAAGGAATTTAGCTAGACATAATTAAAGCAAACATAAACACAAAAGGTTGGAAGAACATAATTAAAGAGTAGAAGTAAGAAAAACTTGAACACAAACGAAGAACGTCGAATCTTCAATCTTGCATAAACTTGAAAAGCTCCAATGTTGAATACAAGAAATAAAAACTCTAAAGAAATATAAAGTGCTATATAAGTTTGAAGGATGTTAAGATGTTAGGGTTTACAATGCTAGGCTAGGAGTATATATATAGGAGAAATTTACATAAGGAAACCTAAACCAAAAAGGAGTCTAATTAATAAAGGAGAAAATTCCCGGCTGGAACCCCCTCTCGACAGACCTCTCGATCGAGAGAGGTTTCGAGAGGTGGTGAAATAAGCTCTCGATCGATAGCTGCGGCAGAATGTACCTCTCGATATACCTCTCGATCGAGAGAGGTATCGAGAAGCCTTCTCTCGAACTCAAATCTTGAACTTCGATCTTCGATCTTCACGCCTTGTCTCGTCTCGGGGTTTTATCATCGAAATATGCCTAAAAACATAGAAAAAACACCCACAAGCATAATATTGTCTAATATAACGAAAACCATATAAAGTATAGACAATACTACACAATCGAGACACAAAATCGACTCTTTTTGGTTATAAAAACAAGGTAAATTTCACCTATATCAATGGCAGGAAATTAAAATGTTTTGGCATGTGTTCACTGAGTACTTTGTACTCAGCCCTGTACATATTTCCCATGTGCAGGTTGAACGGGATGGAGTGAAGCAGTCGGGAAGGCTTTTGTCGAGCATGGAAAGGGTTGAAGCCTCTTGGTGGTGCATGTCTCCATACATGTATCTCACGTTCTTCCGCTTTGTTTCTTATGTTATTAGCCTAAACCTCCTTTTGTGTATCGTTGCAATACATTTCCTTTTGTGTATCGTTGCAATACATTCCCTTTTGTATCGTTGCAATGTACTGGTTTCTTCATAGACAATGTTTCCTTTTATGAACAACGCTTCCGCTTAAGTCATGTAAACGATTCCGTTGATGAACCATACTTTCTTCCATTCATTCTCAACGAATGATGAAAAACGTTAATGTATTTCAAATGTTACGCTTCTGCATCGTTTCACCTCGAGTTATCCGTTTATTCTATTTATTTCCCGTTCCTTTTCGTCGCGACCTCGCCTGGCCAGTCTAAGCGGGGTGGGGTCATGACAGGGTGGTATCAGAGCACTTGGTTCGCTCTAAAACCTAAGAGTCTTCTTCTTCATCGTAAAGTCTAGACTTGTTTCGCTAGACTTCTCAAAGCTCTCGACAAAAGCTCGACTCTTCATGACATCACGATTGGCTAAGGAATAGGTTGCTTATCATCACTATGAGAACATAGACGAGGTAACTCATAGGGATCACATAAGGTGTTAAGATCAAGGACTTTTAGAGAACGTAGCTCGCTTGAACTAGGGTTCTTTTCTCCATGTAACAGGTTTGATCACAGGAAGCTACGAGATGAACTTTCAAGCTTGGAAGAAAGGATTCGCGAGGAAGCGATTAGAATTTATAATCAAGAACGATGTCTCAAAAATGGGACAAGTGAGGTGTTGTCGACCTTATAACGAACGCAAGGCGAGTTTCCCGACCGTCTCAAACCTAATCTAACGAGAACCTAGTAAGAACAACATAACGATGAACCTAAAACCAAGGACTTACTTAGTATAGAACCACTCCCACGTATGCATGAAACGAAGTTATGACCTAGTTAAGGCTATTCCGAACCTTAGATCATACGAATAGAGGATATTTTCCTTTTTCCACCAACTTAATTATGATTGATGTTTATTCTATCCCAACCTTTGAATAGAACCTGACTAGAATATGCTGTCTTGTGTAGATGGCGGGAGCTAGACCCACCCCGGACGTAGTAGCGATTCTCCTCGACTCCTACTTGAACTACCGGCATAGGGTAGAGCATGACATAGGTGAGTTCTCACTTCAGGCTTTGGGAGGAGGTACACCAGCACTCCGGAGTCTCCGGATATGACGGCTTGACGAGGGTGATCGTGCACCTGCCCCGCAGTTGGCAGGGTTGGGCGTGGACCCTCTCTCAGGACTTCACTGCTTGCTACCACCCCTACTTCGACCTAGTAGCCGACTTTAGAGGGTTCTTGTCAGCTCTCCAGCACCAGTACACGGTGTACCACAGGCCGCCCGACGGACCGTACCAGTTCCCACTACATCTTGCGCCCGAGGCCAACCTTCCACCTCCAGCGCAGCCTCAGCCGGGTGGAGTACCGGCAGCGACGGAGGTTCTGACGCTCCCCGCTTCTGTCCTCGGTCGCCGGGACAGTGAGGACTTCGAGGCCGGGACCTCAGTGGCTCGTTACCAACATGCTCCCAACGCACCTACCGCCCATACCTCCCTGCCAGACGAGGGAGGCCCTTCGACAGCTGACCGGGCAAGGCCCCGATGGTGGACGTTAGCCTCGAGAGAGAGGCACCCCGTCCCTCTCCACCTCGTCCACTCGGCCCAGGGACTTTCACGGAGGAGCTACTCCGTACAGTGGCAGAGTTGCAGCAGCCTACTACCCCCGCCTCACTTCCGGTAGCTCACCGAGACTGGCCCACCGGGACAGGGCCCAGCAGCAGCTGCAGCGGTGTCAGCCGTATACTCTCCGACCACGAGAAGTAGATGACGGAGACGAGGCGGAGCATCAAGGAGAACAGCAGGGCGATGGCCGTAGTTGAGCGTCGATTGGAGGACTTCGCCCAGAGAGTGGAAGAATGGGTGTATGCCCCCGAGCCGGAGCTGCAGCCAGCTCCAGAGCCAGAGCCCGAGGAGGAGGACCCCGAGGAGGAGGGACTGTTCGTAGACCTAGAGGTCGACCCGGACTCCGACGAGGACTTAGGAGGAGGACCTGACGCCGACTTTGATGCCGAGTCGTGTTTGAGCACCGAGAGTTCCTTGGAGGGCTAGAGTAGCCGTAGTTAGTGTCAGTAACGGATCCATGTAGACCGTCCTGACTTGTTTTGCATTGGAACTAATTGACTCTTGGTTTTAGACATTCTATTCTGTTTTGATATGGTAGAACGGGGCCACAAAGTGTTAGGTGGACCGTAAAACAATTTGACGTGTTTTATCTTTATTTCGAATTTGTTATGGTATCAAAGACCTCCACGAGGCAATTTTCCCCATTGCGCTATGCACGATATTTAAATGACGAAACCGTTTACTCGATCTATATTATGACAAGTCAACACAGCATAAAAACCAATAAAGTACGACATAATAAGTAGAAAGCCAACCATGACTTATGATATCACCTATGCGAATAACCCTTTGCGAAATTTGACGAATTGTAATTCTTATTTCATCGTTAATTAGAATGCCGCCAAGAACTAGGGGAAGAAACCAAGGCGGAGCCAGAAATGAACGTGATCAAGCACCTTCACCACCCACATCACCCCCCCCCCCCCCCCCCCCCCCCCCCGCACCATCACGAAGGACCGAAGAACTTTTTCTTCGACAGAATCCACCCGTCTTCAACGGGATGGGAGATCCATCCGAAGCTGAAATCTGGATACGCGCCTTAGAACGCATATTCAACTTCCTAGGATGCACCGATCGAGTAAGTTTAACCTGTGTGGCGTTCCAACTGACTGGTTCGGCTGACTTTTGGTGGGAAGCCTGACAAAAGATCATGACTCCCGAACAACGAGAAGGTCTTACCTGGGAGGAGTTCAAGGCTAGGTTGTACGAAAAGTATATCCCCAAGAGCTACCGAAAGAAGAAAGAGATGGACTTTTATAACCTCAAGCAGGGTAGGATGACAGTGACCGAATACGACCGGGCCTTTTGTGATATGTCTTGATACGCGCCCGATCAGGTTGACACCGACGAGAAGATGTCGGAAAAGTTTCGAGCCGGTCTGAGGCCCGAAATCAGGATGACTCTTGCAAGTTTGGGTGCACTCACTTACTCTGATGCACTATGTGAGAATAATATTTGGTTCACCGTGAAAAAAGGTGAATGGGGATTTTCCACTATATATAGGAGAGTACATATTACATACAGATATGCACAATTAATGAAAGAATAAATATATAAAAGATATGGCCTATCTCTAGCGTATCTTCTACTCATTTATCTACGCTATTACCCCCCCTCAAGCGAAGTGTGGGATTTACATCAACACAGAGCTTGGAACACATGAGTTCGAATAGGGGACGAGGAAGACTCTTCGTAAAGATGTCAGCCAACAGAAATTGAGATGGCTCTGCACTCAAATAAGACGTGGGACCTTGTACCGAAGCCAAATGATGAAAATATTGTCTGTTCAAAATGGGTATTTCGTACTAAATATAAATCTGATGGCACGATAGATCGGTACAAGGCCCACCTGGTCGCTCAAGGGTTCACTCAAATCCCTGGTTTTGACTTTTCTCATACCTTCAGTCCGGTGGTCGCTGCGAACAAAGCAGGGAAACTATTATCCAAAATATATAATCCATCTCTACAGCGCCCTTTTGCTAGTGTTTCCCTTGTCAGTCGACTCTGGGTAAGAAATGAATCATTAGTGAAAGACACAAAGACAGGAAAATCATGAGTAAGCTTACTAATAGACAAAAGATTTTTGGTTAGACGAGGCACAACTAAAACATCTTGTAGAGGAATTTTATTATGCAAACGACAAGAGCCCAAATGCGAGATCGGAAGAGCAACACCGTTACCTACGGTGACTATGCTAGTACCTGTATAAGGACCGAACTCATCAAGGGTGGAGGACGAAGGCATCATGTGTGCGGAGGCACCCGTGTCGACAAACCAGTCCGAAGAAGAGTTAACGTTACAATGAGCATCGAACGCCTGAGTAAGATTGGCGGATTGATCCGGAGCACCCTTGTATCGGTCCTGACAAACTGGGGCGTAGTGGGGGCCTCGACATATCTAGCAGCGGGGAACATATTGACGATCAGCACCGTCGCGCGAATTGCGATTATTATTATTATTCCCGGTCTGACGGCGAGAGTCACCGGAGTTGGACTGGGAAGCACCACGGTCTGAGTTTTGCTGGCGGCGAGAATCAGAGGAGCCGCAACCATTACCGCGGCCATTGCCGCGGCCACGCCCTGCAAAGAATGCAATAGAGGACTGTTGTGAGTCGCTTGAATCAACCAACTTACAACGTAATTCATGGTCTCTGGCGCGTACAAGCAGATCGTGGAAACTGGGCGTGGGAGAGAGAGAAAGCTGAATGTCCGTGAAGGTGCTGTACTGAGATCCGAGGCCCCTGAGAAACCAGCGAATCTTGTCACCCTCCGAGACCGATTCACCGATGGCGGCGAGTTGGTGGCACAGGCCGTTGAAACGGCGAGAGAAGTCAGCCACAGATGAAGATCCTCACTTCAAAAACTGAAGCTCGTCCCTTAGTTGATGGGACCGCGACTGCGACGCGGGACAAAAGCAGGATTCCAACGTCGACCAAACAGCAGCCGCGGTGGTGAGTCTGAGTATTTCGGACATAATCTCCTCCGTCAGCGACGCGAGGAGGAGGGACAAGGTACGATCGTGCCGGCGTTGCCAAGAAGTAAGAGCGGCTGAAACTGTTGTCGAATCGGTGGAAGACGATTCACCGATAGCAGGTGCAGGTTCCGAACCATCAACAATGGAAAGGAGATTGTCGCATTTGAGGGTGAGGGTAATTTGATTTTTCCACAACAAATAATTGGTGGAGGAAAGTTTAATTGTAATCATGTGCAAAAGGGTGGCCAAGGGAATTGACTCAGATGCCATAGGTGGCAGACAAAGAAAAAGGACAAGAGGAAGAGGACAAGAGTGACGATTGGTGGTGGAATTAGGGTTCCAGGATCGGTACTCCTGCTGATACCATGTGAGAATAATATTTTGTTCACTGTGAAAAAGGTGAATGGGGATTTTCCACTATATATAGGAGAGTACATATTACATACAGATACTTACAATTAATGAAAGAATAAATATATAAAAGATATGGCCTATCTCTACCGTATCTTCTACTCATTTATCTACGCTATTACACTAAGCCGCGCCCTGGATGTTGAGGCGGCAATGCCGGCCGATAAACCAACCCCAGCGAACCCTCCGGCCCAACCGAGCTACCAGCCTCCGGCCAACAAAGGAAAGCGAAAGTGGGAAGGAAACCCGAGCGGCTAGCACGACAAGAGGCCATGGCAAGGACCACAACGACCACCAAACCCCGGACCTACCCCGACTCAGACACAGGCTGTCAACCGTCCCCCGCAAAATCCCCTATGCACGAAGTGTAGCCGAAGACACGGAGGTGCCTGTAGGTTCGGAAGTGACGTGTGCTATGTCTGTGGCCAGAAGGGTCACTTTGCTAAGAATTGCCCGCAGAGGAAGCCGAGGACGGGCATGGGACCCCAACCCTCCGGAAACACTCAACAACTGCGTGTCATCCAGGCACAGCCACGGCTCCCTCAGCCTCAGCAGCCAACCCCTTTGCCTCCCCAACGTCAGCAATTCCAGCAGCACATGCAGTAGCAGCAGAACATTAGGGCATACGCGCTCAAACAGAAGCAGCCCAAGAAGAGCCCGGGAAACTTAGCAGGTATGGGCCAACTCCTTGGAATACCTGTGATAATTTTGTTTGATACGGGCTTTTCGCATTCTTTCATATCCCAAGCATGTGTAGAAGAGCTGAACTTAGAGGCAAAACCACTAAGAGCTGATTTAGGTATCACATCTCCGATAGGAGGAACTAAGGTTCTCACACACTATTGCCCTAACTAGAACTCGAACTAGGATCACTCAAACTTTCTGCAAACAACTTAAGTGTTATGGCTATGAAGGATGTAGATGTGATCTTAGGAATGGACTGGTTAACCCAACACCATGCCACCATTTTGTGCAATGAGAGGCGAATTTCTTTCCAACCACCTGGTGAGGAACCAACGGACTTCTACGGAATCTCCATGAACCAAAGAAAGGCGATCATCTCGGCACTTCAAGCCACCACCTTAGTTAAGAAGGGATACCCAGCATATCTCGTTCACTTATACGGAGAAACCAAGGGAGAAAGAAAGATCGAAGATGTAGAAATTGTGAGAGAATACCCCGATGTGTTTCCCGACACATTGCCAGGACTACCACCCGACAGAGAGGTAGAGTTTACCATCGAACTTGAGCCTGGGGCAGCTTCGGTGTCCAAAGCACTGTACTGTATGGCTCCAAAGGAATTGGAGGAACTTAAGATTCAATTGCAAGAACTCCTAGAACTAGGATTCATTAGACCTAGTGTATCACCATGGGGAGCACTTGTTTTATTCGTAAGGAAAAAGGATGGATCGATGAGAATTTGTGTTGATTACTGAGAACTGAACAAGCTGACTCTCAAGAATAAGTACCCCTTGCCTAGGATCGACGATCTATTCGATCAACTCAGAGGAGCTAGCGTCTTTTCAAAGATAGACTTGAAATCAGGATACCATCAGTTGAAAATTCGACCTAGCGATATACCCAAGACTGCCTTTCGAACCCGATACGGCCACTACAAGTTTGTAGTTGTACCATTTGGACTCACTAATGCACCGGCAGTATTTATGGACCTCATGAACCGTGTGTTTCACCCTTACCTCGATAAGTTTGTCATAGTCTTTATTGACGACGTATTAATTTATTCGAGAAATGAAGAAGAGCACGGAGCACATTTGAGAACGGTCCTAGGAACCCTCAGAAAGGAAAGGCTATACGCGAAGTTCAACAAGTGCAAATTTTAGGTCAGAGAGGTGATCTTTCTAGGACATATCGTGTCTTCAGAAGGGATTAAAGTAGACCCTGCCAAGGTAGAAGTTGTGCAAAACTGGAGATCCCTGACAACCCCGAACGAGGTCTGAAGCTTCTTAGGATTGGCTGGTTACTACCGAAGTTTCATCGAAGGATTCTCCAAGATAGCAAGACCGATGACGCAATTGCTAAGGAAAGGGATCAAGTTTTTTTGGACTACAGAGTGTGAAGCAAGTTTCCAAATACTCAAAGAGAAGTTAACCACCGCCCCAATCTTAGCAGTTCCCGAGCCCGACAAGAGTTACACAGTTTACACCGATGCTTCAAAGAATGGACTTGGATGTGTGTTGATGCAAGACGGAAGAGTGATAGCGTATGCTTCACGACAACTCCGGCCTCACAAACTGAATTACCCGACTCACGATTTGGAGTTAGCTGCAGTAGTGCATGCGTTGAAGATTTGGAGACATCATCTCTTCGGGGTGAGATGTGAAATCTTCACTGACCACAAGAGTCATAAGTACTTCTTCGAACAGAAAGACCTCAATATGAGGCAGCGACGATGGCTCAAATTGGTTAAAGACTACGACTGTAGCATTAACTATCATCCATGCAAAGCTAATGTTGTAGCTGACGCCTTAAGTCGAAAGACTCGACCGGAATTAGCTTATCTTCTAACGACAGAAGAGGCCCTTATTCGAGAGTTTGACAGGCTAAGACTCGAAGTAGTGTCCCCACCAACCACGATCGAAGGAATCGTTGCCACTATAACCATAGAGCCTGATTTGAGAAGCAGGATTATCCATGAGCAAAGGAAGGATGATGTTGGGAATTGTTAAGAACAAAGTGTTAAGGGGGAACTCATATGGGACACTTCGAAGTAAGACAAATAGTTGTTTTGATTTGATCCCAAAACCCCAAAGCGTTCTGTTCCCAAGCGACCCATTTTTGATGTAGATAATAGGATTAGAAATTTTTCTAAGCCTACTCTGTTAGGATGGCTTTAATTTGCTTAGATTTTAGATCGCAGAAAATTCAAGTAAAGGCCACTCGCTTGAGTGCGTTTTCCAAGCGAAGCGAGTCTAGCGAGCTGAAGTGAAGCGTGCCAAAGAATAGCGTAGCAAAGTGAGCGCTACAGTAGATTCAAAGCTAGTCTGCCAAAGCGAAGCGAAGCGAGCGCTACAGTGTAAAGTCAAAGCTAGTCAACTTCGGTCAACATTTTCCAAGGCAGTCACTAGGGAACTTTACTTCCCAAGCGACTCGCTACGGAAAGACTACGAAGTAACTCAACTCAAAGGGGACGCTACAACTTCAAAGCAAAGCGAGCCTCTACCTACCAGAAAGCGACAACCCAATTCCCGCTCCGATTTTGAACTCCAGTCAACTAGAGATCTTCGCATTAATTGCGAGATCTCCACGTGTCGAACGCGGAGAGGAGCAGAGGAGTTGACTGCCAGGCCGACAAGGGCGCCGCAACAGTACTGGCTCGCTCCAGTTACTGTTGAATTTGGATCTTAGCCATTTTCGGCAAAGAGCCAAAACTGCACGTCTGAAAAGCATCCAGCCTGTGCAAGTACTGTCGAGAGGAGGAGGGACAAGGCCACCAACCAAGCAACGGATCTCGGCATCCCTCCGCCTGTAAATAGTGAAGGATGAAGACGAAGAGATGTAGAACACTTCCTGAGCATTCGAGCGCCTACTGCAAACAAACACTCCCAGCCTTAGAGCAAACTTCGAGTCTTTGTTTTCAAGTGTTCTCCGAGTTCCAGTCTCATCGGAACTCGTCTTCGCAACCTTCACACTTAGAGTCTAAGCCCATTCCATATCCAAGCTTAGAAGAAGAACTCTAGCCATCTTTGCTTCTACTGTAAAGAGTTCTTCATAGTGTGTTCGTCATATACCAAAAACCCTAACTCTAAGTTCTGTTGTTAGTTTTTTGTGTTCGTCGTTAGGTTGTTTCGATCCAAGGCCCTACTTTCATCGATTGTAGAAGCCTCGATCATAGAGTCTAGATCCAAGCTTGCACTAAATTTGTCCGTGTAAAGCTCGATCGAAGCTAGGCTGTAAGGAGAGCCTGCAATCTCCCTGTCGTCGGACTGAAGCGAGTGAAGCTTCCAGTTCAGTTTAGTTCTTTGTACTGAACCCGTAATCACTGCGTCTGTCGTCAGATCCAAGCGAGTGAAGCTCGATCTCGACCAGGCTTTTGAAGAGCCCGTAATCTTCAAGTTCTTGAGTGAAGGGAACGCGTTGCCGAGTGCAACAAAGTGGACGTAGGAGCTTCATCTCCGAACCACTATAAATCTCGTGTCGTATCTCTCTAAACCCTAACTCCTTATTTTCCTTGTTTGATTATACATTGCACTTGCATTTAAACAAACATAACTTGGAACTTTTAAATACTTAGGAAAGATATTAGCTCACCGAATTCTGCACTAAGAGTAAAGTCTCACTCTTGATCAAGCTCTAAGCTTAGGTCAAGAGATTCGTGATTGCTTTAGATCTAGCTCTCGGCTAGGTCTTAGTATCTCTAACGAGCACTTTACTTCATACTCTGAGTTAAGGATTTGAAGTTTGAAGTTGAAAAACTTCAAAATACGTATTCACCCCCCCCCCCCCCCCCCTCTACGTATTTTTCCTATAACAAACCGGGACCAACAAGCGGTATTAGAGCAGCGGTTCTTTCGAGCCTCTGCTTTGCATATCTGAAGCGAGTCCCCACTCGCTTCACGTTGTCTCACTGAACCGGATCCTATTTTCCTAAGTGCATCAAAACCTCACCCACGCATACTGCATCTCTACTGACGGTTTGCTATGTCTACATACAATGCTTCTAGTCTTCCACAGTTCTCCATTGAAGGCCATGAGAACTGGAGCTTTCGCGTTGAGAGCTTCCTGTGCTCCATCCATGACCGGATGTGGGAGGTCATTGAAGATGGACCAATCGAAATCAAGAAAGCCATCTCTGTGAACGTTTCAACCGCCGAAAGGCCGCGAAGCTCATGTTAGGCAAGAGTATGTCGAAAAAGAAAAGGACGACTACAATGCCAACGACTTCAAGATCGCCAACCTTGATAAGATCGCACGCCACACGATGCAGAGCACTGTGTCGGATGCCTACCTTCCAAGGATCAGGAAGTGTGCGACGGCAAAAGAAATGTGGGAAACCCTAGCCCTCATTTCTCAAGGAACGGACAAGATCAAAGAGAACAAGCTCGTCGTACAAATCCTGGAGTTTGAAAGTCTGATAAAGAAGCAAGGAGAGTCCATCGACGCCTTCGAGCTGAGAGTTACCAACATCACTGCAACTCTCAACTCACTTGGGAAGGAGCTCACAGACAAGGAGGTGAATCTGAAGATTGTTCGTGCTCTCACGAGGAAGTGGCAGATAATGAAGGAGCTGTATCTAGCTACCAAGGATCTATCGAAGCTCACACCGGAGATTCTGTTCTCCGAACTCAAAGCTCATGAATTCGATCTAAATCGAATGAACCTCGACGATGAGGATGAAGCTCCCACGACGTCAAAAGGCGTAGCTTTCAAAGCTACTGAAGGGCCAAGCGACCAGTCGCTAGCCAAGATGACGAGGGAAGAGCTGGAAGAACATGTTGCTTTCTTATCTAAGACCTTCAACAAAATGAACTCTCGGGTGGGCAAATACAAGAGATTCTACAAGCAGTACAAAGGGAGGAGCACTGATGCTCGAGAAGGAAAAGGGAAAAGAGAGGAGACGACAAAGCCGATCCCCCGCGACATGATGGATGTGGAGTGCTACCACTGCCACAAGATGGGCCACTGCAAATCTGATTGCCCGAAGCTGAGTGCAAAGGAGCGAGAGGAACTAAAAGCAAAGAGGGACGCTCCAAGGCAAGCGCTTATAGCAAGCGAGCAGCCAGTCGCTACAACTGAAGATGTCTCAAGCGACTCGGATGCATTCACAAATCCCAACTCCAGTGATGGAGAGGATCTTGGACTCATGGCGCTCACCGATGAGGAGACTGGAGAGGTATTCATCTATCCCTCACCTAGTTCAATTACACTCGCATACACTCACCAAGAGGAAGCTAATTCCTCGACATGGAGTGAGTTGCTTGACAAGCACATCAAACTGTCAAGCGACCACGAAGTGTTGAAACAAGCTTTGTCTCAAAGCGAGAAGGAGAACCGAAAGCTAGCCACTGAGCTAAACCAAGTCAAACTTAACTTAAGGGCTATGACTAGTAAGTTCGAGGATCTCTTCGCTAGACATCAAAGCTTGGAAGGAAGGTATGAAACCCAATCCGCTCTAGTTGCCAACTTGAACAAAGCTTCATACGCTAGGCAGGCACTAGAGAGCTCACTTCTACCTTTTGGTAGAAAGGGAGGACTAGGATATGAGGGTGGACCTTCCAAGCCTACTATCTTTGTTGGTGCCTCAAACACGACACCATCAGTCACTTTGGATGTGCCTACTGCCTCCAAAGCGACCACCAACAAGGATAAATGCCAAATGGCTGAGAACCCTAAGAAAAAGCCAATGAAGATGTCTATATCTTCAAGGGCAGAACCTAAGGGCAAGCAAAGACCAACTGTCCCTAGCATTCACAACGCTAAATCTTACCAATCTAAAGGTAAAGGGAAACCAGTTGTAGCTTCTAAGTCTCAGACCAAGACACCAGAGACAAAGGATCTCCCTTTCAAGAAAAGGAGTAATGTCTATGTGTCACGTTATCCGGACTGGAGATGGTCCAACCGGACTAACGTTGAGGGGGAAGAATTCGAAGCACCAAGGAGGTCGCTTCAAACTTCCAAGGTTTCTCAAGCGAGTCGGGGTCAAAACCCTAGTTTGACCGCTTCGAGGAAACCAAGCGAGCCGCTTCGACAGACTGTAAATCCTAAGTCAGTCTCTAAGCCCGTAGCTAATCCGAAGCGAGTCGCTTCAGGATACAAGCGAGTGGGTAAGAGCATAGGTATGCCTCAAGCGAGCCGCTACCCCTCTTGCACACACTGCTGCACATGTGAAGCTGCTTCAAGGCAGAGATCACAGTTTTCAAAGGTCGAGAAACCCAAAGCACAAGCTACCTCTCAAAAGAGAGAGAAGCAAGTGTGGGTACCTAAGGGAACTAACCTGCAAGGACCCAAACTGATTTGGGTACCAAAATCTGTCTAATTGCAGGTGAGCGCCGTGGATCCCATGCCATCTGAGGGTCAAAAAATCTGGTACTTGGACAGTGGATATTCAAGACACATGACCGGCATGAGAGCTCTACTTCTTGACTACATAGAGAAGAAGGGTCCACACGTTACTTTTGGTGATAACTCTCGAGGAAGCACCAAAGGATATGGCGCACTGAAGATTGGAAAGCTCACAATAGAAGAAGTCTCCTATATGGAAGGACTTAAGCACAACTTGCTATCCATTTCACAATTCTGTGATAAAGGATACAAGGTGGAGTTTATCTCCAATAAGTGCATTGTGAAGAGCAAACTCACGTCCCAGATTGTGCTCACTGGAATAAGACAAAGGAACGTCTACATAGCACAATGGGACAACTGCAAAGAGGAGAAGTGCTTAGTTGCAAGGAGTGCTACAGAGATAGGATGGCTATGGCACCGTCGCTTGAACCATCTCAACTTCAAAGCTATAAATCGCTTAGCTCGAAAAGGTTTGGTGCAAGGCATACCAAATGAAGTCTTTGTTAAAGACCATCCATGCTCACCATGCCAACGAGGGAAGCAGACGAAGAAGCACTTCGCCAGTCTTGAAGAAGCTTCATCCAAGCGAGTGCTCGAGCTGTTTCACATGGATCTGTTTGGTCCAGTCACTCTAGTTAGTGTAAATGGAAGGAAGTACACTCTAGTTGTAGTCGACGACTTCTCTCGCTACACTTGGGTTGTATTTCTCTTCAGCAAGAAGGAGACACTGACCACGCTACCACAACTGCTCAAGCGTCTAGCTGTGGAAAAGAACCAAGCGATTGTCACCATCCGCTCCGACAAAGGCACAGAGTTTCTGAACTCTACCATTGAAGCTTACTGCACGGAGCATGGCATAGCACATCAGACTTCCTCAGCACGCACACCTCAGCAGAATGGAGTTGCTGAAAGAAGGAATCGAATCATCAAAGAAGCCGTTCGAACCATGATTGCAGACTCGAAGCTTCCAATGAAGTATTGGGCTGAAGCTGCCAATACAGCATGCTACACGCAGAACCGGACGCTTCTCTGCAAACGGCACGACAAGACACCATATGAAATATGGACAGGGAGAATTACTAACATATCTTATTTCCATATCTTTGGTTGTAGGGTCTTCATCCATAACAATGGGAAGTCACAGTTGAAAGCCTTTGAAAGCAAAGCTGATGAAGGAATATTCTTAGGATATTCTACATCAAGCAAAGCCTATAGGGTGTTCAATTGTAAAACCCTAATCGTGGATGAATCATCCCATGTCGTATTTGATGAATCTTCTTTGAGTCTTCCACAGGAACAGGTTCAATCTAAAGAAGGAAAGTCAAGCGAGGAACCCATCAACTCTCATACTTGGGACATGCTTGAAGATGAAGAAGAAATCAAGGGCTCAAGCGAGCAGGTTGCCCCAGGAATAGATGAGGCTGCCCCCAAGATTCCTGAAGCGAGTGCAGGCCAAGCACCCAATCCAGTCGCTTCAGTAGGTGAAGCGAGCGACCAGGAAGAAGATGGAAACGAAGCTGGCGGATCCAAGTGTGCATGGCTCAAGGATCACTCACCAAGTTGAATCATTGGAGATCCATCCAAGGGTGTAGTGACCAGAAGTCAAGTGCTTGGAGAAAGTGCCATGTTCAGTTGCTTTCTCTCAAATATTGAGCCATCATGCGTGGAGGAAGCCCTAGCTGATTCCAATTGGGTGATTGCCATGCAAGAAGAGCTGAATCAGTTCACCAGGAACGACGTATGGTATCTCGTGGATCGTCCCAAATTCCAGCATGTTATTGGCACCAAGTGGGTGTTCAAGAACAAGACAGACGAGGACCACAACGTTGTGAGGAATAAGGCGCGACTCGTCGCTAAGGGCTACTGCCAAGAGGAAGGAATTGACTTTGACGAGACCTTCGCTCCAGTGGCACGGCTTGAAGCGATCAGACTATTTCTAGCCTATGCAGCGGCCAAGAAATTCAAAGTCTATCAAATGGATGTCAAAAGCGCATTTCTCAACGGTGAATTGAAGGAAGAAGTTTATGTGGAGCAGCCACCGGGTTTCGAGCAGGGAGATAAGGTGTATCGATTGAAGAAAGCCCTATATGGATTGAAGCAAGCTCCCAGAGCTTGGTATGATACCCTATCCCAATTCCTAGTGGATAATGGATTCCACAAAGGAAAGATAGATCGAACCCTATTCACCATCAATCATGGAGAAGACAAGCTATGGGTCCAGATCTATGTTGATGACATCATATTTGGATCGCCAAACCAGTCGCTTAGCGAGAAGTTTGGAGAGCTTATGAAGACCAAATATGAGATGTCGATGATTGGCTTGATGAGCTGCTTTCTAGGTCTTCAAGTGAAGCAGCAGGATGATGGAATCTTCATCAATCAAGCTAAGTATACTCGAGATATGCTTGCCAAGTTCGTTGTTCAGCATGCCAAAGCTGTGAAGATTCCAATGAACACGAACTGGAAGATGGAGCCAGACCTAGATGGGAAGTCTGTGGATGCTACAGACTACCGAGCTTTGATTGGATCCCTTCTATATCTCACTGCAAGTAGGCCGGATATAGCTTTTGCAGTTGGAGTATGTGCTCACTTCCAAAGCAATCCCAAGCACAGCCATCTTGAAGCTGCCAAAAGAATTCTTCGATATTTGAAGGGCACTGTCAACATGGGGCTGTGGTATCCAACGGAGGACAAATTGGAGCTCACTGGATATTCAGATGCTGACTATGGAGGGTGCCGAATTGATAGGAAATCAACTTCGGGCACTTGTCAGTTCTTGGGAAGCAAGCTGATCTCATGGTTTTCAAAGAAGCAGACGAGTGTAGCTACTTCAACGACTGAAGCCGAATATATGGCCGCTGGAAGCTGCTGTTCTCAAATTCTATGGCTTCGTCAGCAGTTGAAGGACTACAGAGTTGAAGCGAATGAAATTCCTATATTCTACGACAACAACAGTGCGATCTGCATCTCGCAAAATCCAGTGCTTCACCCCAGATGCAAGCACGTGGAAATCCGACATCACTTCATTCGTGATCATGTCGAGAAGAAGGATATCAAGCTCGAGAAAATTCATACCGATCTCCAGCGAGCAGATATCCTCACCAAGCCTCTAGCTGAGTCTCGTTTCAATCAGCTATGCATGGAATTAGGGTTGCTAGACCCTGGTGAAGAGTGTTAGATCCAGGATGCACGAAGGAGTGGTCGCTTGTTCTTTGAGTGTCACTCGCTTCAGATCTTCACCAACTCAAGCGAGTCACTTCAAAATTCCACTCGCTTGAAGAAGGAGAAATAAGGTGGAGAAAGGTGGAGTGTTGGAAGACGTTCCCTACCCGCTTACAGGAATTGTTAAGCCATTGGTTAAGGGGGAACTATTGTTTGCTCTCGGAGCAAGCTACTTCCAAAGCGAGCAAGGAAAGCTGCTACCTAGCCTAGGATTTCTAGCGCTGTTTCTAGTAACGGTTGTGGGGTCTTGTATCGGGCCTTCCCACGTAAAAATGGTGAAAGCTTAGGTAGAGCTGGCACCTAGACCTTGTATCCTCTTCCCATCTTTCCGCCGAAGAGGAGCAAGCCTTCTCATCTCCTTCATCGTGGATAAACATCCATTCCTTACTCACTCTTTATTGAGTTGAGCTGCCGGATGTCTATTCATTCCTCCCCCACTTTGAATTTTGCATCGCTTCAATAACCCTATTCTGGGTCAAGCGAGTCGATTGCAAGTTCATTCTGTAGCTTGTAGGAGGAATCTTGAAGGGTTACCTTTTTCTTCAAAAGGTTGCAGGGCTGGTGACATGCTTCTGCGTAAAATACGAGATTGTCTTGTCAGAGCATTCTCATTGTCATCCTGTCCTATTCTGCTCTGAGATAAGGACTTGTACTCATCCCCTATTCGTCGTGAATATGTACACTTACGTGAAGCTCCCCTCTGGGTTGTAGTAAGCTTGTGTACTATATTTCGTAGAGGAAGATGAATGCCATGAAGATGAATGCCAAGAAGATGAAGTATCCAACAAGTGGAGTGATATTCAACATAGGTGGTATCAAAAAGCTCCAAGCAATGTCATCTAGTGGATTCATCAAGTGCTGTCCAAATCCACAAAATGAAGTCTTCAAATACGTGGTATCAATCTCCTACGAAGTGAGATTGACTGGTAAGTGTTTCAAGTTTAAGTACACTAAGTGAGCTGAAGCGTGCTAGAAACCTTCACTCACTATGTGGAAAATATGAAATGAATCTGACACAAATACAAAGAGGAAAACATTCTTGTTTATTCTCGAAGTATGTAAGTCAGAAACATTTTAAATTAAGCAAAGAAATTTCATTTCTTTTCCAGTCGCTTCAGATGGCCAAGCGAGTGCTACGTCACTCCAAGCGAGCCATCGCAAGCGAGTGCGGAACAGTCACGCAAGAGAGTACCTCTCAAAGCGAGTAAAAGCCAAGCGGCCCAGCTCGAAGCGAGCGGGTACGAAGCGAGTATGAGTTGTCTGCACTCGAGTGCAATTTTACCTTTTACTTTGCATTTAATGCAGGTTCACGTACAGCCGAAAATAACGGGCGCATGCACTGCACTTTGAATTCGAAGCGGGAAAGGACGGAGAAGATCCAACAATCGAATCCAAACAGTCCCCGATTTATAGCCATTGGATCCGACGCCGTGTAAAGTGACGAATTACAGCAGGCCACGTGGAGACGCCGAGCAAGTTGGCGGTTCACTTTTCACTGTGATGACACCGGACACGTCAATCACTTCACCGTTGGCCGCCGTATAGAAACAGGATCTTCGGCGATATTACTGTCTTGCCCCTGCCACATCAGCCGAACCCTACCCTATTTAAGGACGTCGTTGCGGACTGAGAAAACTTTCACAACTCTCAATCTTTACCATTCTTGTGCAAGAACAGCAATCTTCTACAAATCACGAGTCTCACCCCAGTTTTCTTCTTTAAATCTCCGATCAAAGTTCTCAAATTTCATACCATGGGAAAGAAGCAGAAGACTGAGACGATGGAGGAGTTTCTCACAGAGGTCGACAAGCATATCAACGTCGAGCCTCATCTCGACCCGACTGTCATCGAGGAAGATGGATTCTTCCGTAAGGCCGTGATCACTGCCGGCTTATGGAAGTTCATGACGGCGGTGCCGACGAAGGTTTTGGCCAAGGCGGTGGCCGAAATCCTCCTAAATCTGAGGAAAGAGCAAAATACATCATCTTTAACTGATCCTCAGAACGGAGAACCGGTGGAGGTGGACCTGAGCAATCTTATCTGCGTATTTGACTTGCCGAGGGAAGGAGGAAACTCCTTGCTGGAATTGGGATTTTCAACCGGAATCGAATGTGCTCGATTTGCAGTCGACGGAGCAGAACCAAACTACAAGGAGGCCAGTATCCGTTCAGATCTGAAGGCTCCTTTCAATCACATATGCGAGCTCTTTTCGAAGTGCGTCGCATGCTACGTCAGAACCTTGGGCACGCTGTCTGAAACAAAGCTGTTCGCCACCACCATCATTGTCGACAGCCTCACCGGAACAAGGTTTAACTGGCATGGTTGGTTTCTCAACCAAATTCACGAAGCTGCTGATGATTTCAAGTTCGTGAGGAGAAGCGCCGATCAGATTCTCCGCAAAGGGAAGCTGAAATTTTTCTCCAGACTCTCCGTCGCACTGGAGGAATGGTATCCCAACAAAGTATGGCCGGAATCTGACGTCGCCGTCTACAACAAGCTCACAGTGTTCCATGACCGATGGAGGACAAACAAAATTCCGATAGATTTGGGACTTCTCAAGGTTGAAGTGCCCGCCGCTGTACCTGTTGCCGAAAGGGAAGTTGAAGCCCCCCAATCAAAGTGAGCCGCTTCATCTGGGAAGCGAGCCGCGCCGAAGCGACCCAAAAAGAAGTTGAAGCTAGTCGCTTCACTGGTCAAGCCAAGCGAGGCTGAGGAGCAGCCGCTTGAGGAGACCGAAGCTGCCCAACCCCAGCCATCACCCATCAAAGTCCAAACTCCCCCACCACAAACACAAACACAAACAACCCAAACACCAGAACCTCAAGCCTCATCATCAGCCCAACCACATACCCAGAAATCCCCCCTCTCTCCACACGAAGAAGAATCAAGTTCTTCATTCCACCTACCCAAGATCCCACTTCTCAGCACCGACCCAACAGCCGCATTCTCTACGTTCCAACCTACCCAAACCCAGCAAACTCCACCGCAACCCGAACCCATCGAAATAATAGAAACCTCCCAAACCTCTTCATTATCCCAATCACCCACCTCATCAGCAGCTACAGCCG
This sequence comes from Thymus quinquecostatus, assembly GCA_024222315.1. Classification (NCBI taxonomy): domain Eukaryota; kingdom Viridiplantae; phylum Streptophyta; class Magnoliopsida; order Lamiales; family Lamiaceae; genus Thymus; species Thymus quinquecostatus. The sequence continues at coordinate 17,613,066 of CM044173.1, read as the reverse complement.
ATACCGCCCAAACAACCATCATTCCCCGATTCCAACTCTCCAAGGCCCCTGTAGAAATAGAATCTCTCGAAAGATATGCGAGAGACAGAGAGCAGGCTGCAGAGACCATCAAGGACCGATACTCCTCCGTGCCAATGTCCGACGAGTTCTTCACTCAGACCGTCGATTTTCTCACATATATCACCTACCGTGGCACTGAGTACTACAAGCTCTTTAGACTCCTAGAGGCCTTCTCAGAGGAAGATCTCATTCAAATGGAAGGGAAGCTGCTCGACTTCATCGGTGAGAATGGCTTCCACGCATTTCTCACCGGGACCAGCTTCTGGGACAAATTGGACGCTAAGGTGAAGTGTGCCTACCCAGACGCTTCAGTCCCCGAGCATGTGCCAACCATTCATGAGCGGCGGTTGATGAGAGAGCATGCGGAGGAGGTGGAGGTGAAGGATGCGGAGATCTCAAGCTTGCAGAGTGAGATCACCAGGAAGGATGTGGAGTTGGAGAAGAAGGTGGAAGAAGTCAAGAGTCTTCGAGAAGACTTTGACAAGAAGAAGGTGGAATTGGAGGGTTTAGTGAAGGAGAAAGAGAGGCTTTTAGAAGAAAAGGAGAAGGCGTTGGAGGAGCAGGCTAAGCTGGTGGGAGACCAGGCGAAAAATATCACCGAACTCAAGGGCTCGCTTGATGCCGAAAGGAATCGCTTGAGGGAGGTAAATGCCAAGCTTGTGACAGTTGGCAAGGAAAAGGAGAAATTAGAAAAGAAGGTGAAGGAGTTGAAGGAGGAAATTGAGAAGAAGGGTGGAGATATGGTGATGAAGGGTAGTGAGTTGCTCAGCACTAAGAAGGCCTTAGACACTCTCCAAAAGGAAATGAAAATCCTCAAACTTGAGAGAGAGGAGGAGAAGGGCGAGCTTGAGAGCCGACGGAGGAGTGCACAGGCTGTTGATCTGAAACAGGCCGAGTTGAGCATCACTCTCGCAGAAGTGCAAAAACTAGCAGAAACCTTTGCCGTAAGGATAACTGTTGATGCCCAATGCCATGTCTCACTGAATAGGAGAGAACAGAGGCTTGCATCCATGAGAGCAGAACTTGAAGCTTCCAAGACTCACTTGGACTTCACGGTGCAAGAAGAGGCAAAGAAAATCAGGAAGGAGATTGAAGCGGAGCTGGACGCTCACTTCAAAGAGGTGGAGACACTGGAGAGTTTGATGCTCTCAGTAAGGAGAGGGAGAAACAGTGCAGTTATTTACTCGAGGAAATCAGTATCAAAATTGCACAGCTGGTGCTCGCCCAGGAGCATACCTTCGCAGTCAAAACTGAACGGATGCTGCATGCCGTCTTTGATGCTATGAATAACATGCACAAAACAATCACTGGAAAATCAATCATCCCAACCCCGGCAGTGATGATGCCAAAAAGGGGGAAGGTAGTGTGCAGAAAAGAGTTGAGACTCTGGAGCTACAAGGTGGAGATGGAGGAGTAGGAAGTAGTGGTGTTGGAGTAGAAAGAATGATTGAAGGGGGAAGCAGTGGAATCGGAGGTGCTGAAGAGGAGGAGTTAGATGATGAAGCAAGGGCGAAGCGTGCAAAGAAGGGAAAGGGAAAGCTCACAGAAGAAGAACTCGCTAAGAAGCCCGAAGGACCCGCAGGCCAACTGAAGAGAAAATACTTGGCTCTTCGATTGCTGTTCATCCTCCTGTCGTTGTACTTACCAAGGAGCAAAGGGAACAGCAAATCGCGGCGGATGAAGCCCTGGCACGACAGATGGAGAAGGATTTTGAGCTGAAAAATCTGAAGGCTCTTACTGCTTTCCAAGCGCCCGCTTCACCTCTGGCTGCTTCAACTCTTGCACTAATTTCTGATCTTGCAGGAGCCACTTCATCGACCGCTGGTGCCACTTCATCCAGCCAAGCTATCGTCCCACAAAGTGCCCCAGCAGTCATCCCTCCTACTGAAGTAGAGAAGAAGAAGAAGAAGAAGAAGAAGAAGAAGAAGAAGAAGAAGAAGAAGAAGAAGAAGAAGAAGAAGAAGAAGAAGAAGAAGAAGAAGAAGAAGAAGAAGAAGAAGGAAGAAATGCCTCCACCGCCAGCACCAAAACAAGCTTCGAAGCGGACTGCCCCCAAAGCGAGAGATGATGATCCTGAGGCCAAGCGCCGAAAGATCAAGCAGGCAGTCACTTCACGAGCTGGTCAGGTGGAGAGGAGAAGGAAGAGAATAGAGGAGAAAAAGGAGGAAGTGGAAAAGGAGAGGAAGATCAAGGCAAGGCGTCTTGAGATCATCGAGGGTCGGATCGAGGAACACTTCAATGAAGTGAGACTCATCCAGTCTGCCCTTACTCGAAGCGCCTTCATTCCATTCCTGCCTGAAGAGTCTGATGCATGTGTGAAGCAAGCCTGGATGGACACTTGCTACGAGACCACAAGGGAGATGATTGATTCCGGTCGCTACCCGCGCAGAGAAGAGCAACAATATATCCGGAGGTGACTAACTGATATGCTCCCAAAGTGGAACTCTGAGATAAGCGCGAAATTCAATGCAATCATGACTGAGATGTCCAGCCGATCAGAGGAGGAATTGATTGTGCGCAGGAATGAGCATCCTAATGCCCGAGAAATCGAGCAGTTCATTCCCGACGATCCGCTTGAGCAGTGGCTATACTACAAAGAGAAGTTCATCAAAGCGTACTACTACTGGGAAGTAGTGCCACTTCAGAACGAATGCTCAAGGATCAACTCGCTCAGCAACTTCCTAAGTGCTTATGACGAAAAATTCAGGCCGAAGGTCTTCATCCTTGCAGAGCTTGCAAAGCCCATGCCTCTAATCATCAAAGTGCTAGCCTCGAAGGACTTCCCCATGCCCTTCCTGCCCGGCACAAGTGTTCCAGATCGACGCATCATTGATGCAGAGATTAATGAAGCTTTCAAGCTAGAGGAAACTTGGAGGAGGCCAAGCATCTACAACGTTTGAACGCTGGAAGTAAGAGTGCTCAACGCATATGTTGTTCCAGAAGAGATGATAAAGGAGGATTTGGAGACAGAGGAGAAGGAGAAGGTAGAGGAGGTGACAGAAAAGGAGAAGGAAGAGAAGGATGAAGCTGCAGGAAACCCTTGAGTTTCAAGCTTCATGTTTTGTGAATTGTTGATTCATCTATCCCTTTTTAATTTCTGTCTCTCCTGTGTCATTTACTAGCTTTGTGAATGATTTATCTTATGCTACAAAACTCACACAACTTAACCGAAAAAAAAAGGGGAAAGGAACCTTAAACATCTTTCAAACGAACATGCAAAGGAAGCAGTCGCTTGAAGTTCCTTCCACGGTTAGGTAGGCTAAATCTCTTAGTCTAAAAAGTTGGTTTTGGGTTTTGGCATCATCAAAAAGGGGGAAATTGTTGGGAATTGTTAAGAACAAAGTGTTAAGGGGGAACTCATATGGGACACTTCGAAGTAAGACAAATAGTTGTTTTGATTTGATCCCAAAACCCCAAAGCGTTCTGTTCCCAAGCGACCCATTTTTGATGTAGATAATAGGATTAGAAATTTTTCTAAGCTTACTATGTGAGGATGGCTTTAATTTGCTTAGATTTTAGATCGCAGAAAATTTAAGTGAAGGCCACTCGCTTGAGTACGTTTTCCAAGCGAAGCGAGTCTAGCGAGCTGAAGTGAAGCGTGCCGAAGAATAGCGTAGCAGAGCGAGCGCTACAGTAGATTCAAAGCTAGTCTGCCAAAGCGAAGCGAAGCGAGCGCTACAGTGTAAAGTCAAAGCGAGTCAACTTCGGTCAACATTTTCCAAGGCAGTCACTAGGGAACTTTACTTCCCAAGCGACTCGCTATGGAAAGACTACGAAGTAACTCAACACAAAGCGGACGCTACAACTTCAAAGCAAAGCGAGCCTCTACCTACCAGAAAGCGACAGCCCAATTCCCGCTCCGATTTTGAACTCCAGTCAACTAGAGATCTTCGCATTAATTGCGAGATCTCCACGTGTCGAACGCGGAGAGGAGCAGAGGAGTTGACTGCCACGCCGACAAGGGCGCCGCAACAGTACTGGCTCGCTCCAGTTACTGTTGAATTTTGATCTTAGCCATTTCCGGCAAAGAGCCAAAACTGCGCGTCTGAAAAGCATCCAGACTGTGCAAGTACTGTCGAGAGGAGGAGGGACAAGGCCACCAACCAAGCAACGGATCTCGGCATCCCTCCGCCTATAAATAGTGAAGGATGAAGACGAAGAGATGTAGAACACTTCCTGAGCATTCGAGCGCCTACTGCAAACAAACACTCCCAGCCTTAAAGCAAACTTCGAGTCTTTGTTTTCAAGTGTTCTCCGAGTTCCAGTCTCATCGGAACTCATCTTCGCAACCTTCACACTTAGAGTCTAAGCCCATTCCGTATCCAAGCTTGGAAGAAGAACTCTAGCCATCTTTGCATCTACTGTACAGAGTTCTTCATAGTGTGTTCGTCGTATACCAAAAACCCTAACTCTAAGTTCTGTTGTTAGGTTTTTGTGTTCGTCGTTAGGTTGTTTCGATCCAAGGCCCTACTTTCATCGATTGTAGAAGCCTCGATCATAGAGTCTAGATCCAAGCTTGCACTTACATCGTTCGTGTAAAGCTCGATCGAAGCTAGGCTGTAAGGAGAGCCCGCAATCTCCCTGTCGTCGGACTGAAGCGAGTGAAGCTTCCAGTCCACTTTAGGTCTTTGTACTGAACCCGTAATCACTGCGTCTGTCGTCAGATCCAAGCGAGTGAAGCTCGATCTCGACCAGGCTTTTGAAGAGCCCGTAATCTTCAAGTTCTTGAGTGAAGGGAATGTTGGTCCCGGTTTGTTATAGGAAAAATACGTAGAGAGGGGGGGGGGTGAATACGTATTTTGAAGTTTTTCAACTTCAAATTCCTTAACTCAGAGTATGAAGTAAAGTGCTCGTAGAAATACTAAGACCTAGCCGAGAGCTAGATCTAAAGCAATCAAGATTCTCTTGACCTACGCTTTAAGCTTGATCAAGAGTGAGACTTTACTCTTTGTGCGGAATTTGGTGAGCTAAAATCATTTCCTAAGTAATTAAAGTTCCAGATTATGTTTGTTTAGATGCACATGCAATGAATAAACAAAGTAAAGAGTTTAGGGTTAGAGAGATACGACACAGAGATTTATAGTGGTTCGGAGATAAGGCTCCTACGTCAACTTGTTGCACGACGGCAACTGTTCTCTTCACTCAAGAACTTGAAGGTTACAGGTCCTTCAAAAACCTGGTCGAGATCGGGCTTCACTCGCCTGGATCCAACGACAGACGTAGTGATTGCGGGTTCACTACACAAACCTAGACAAGACTGGAAGCTTCACTCGCTTCAGTCAAACACAGACAGACAGGGAGATTGCGGGCTCTCCTTACAGCCTAGCTTCGATCGAGCTTCACACAAACAATGTAAGTGTAAGCTTAGATCTAGACTATATGATCGAGGCTTCTACGATCGATGAAAGTAGAACCTTGGATCGAGACAACCTAACGACGACTCAAAAACCTAACAGACAAACTTTTAGGGTTACGGTTTTTGGTTGACGAACACACTATGAAGAACTCTTTTACAGTAGATGCAAAAGATGGCTAGAGCTCTTCTTCTAAGCTTGGATATTTGAAGTGGGCTTAGACTCTAAGTGTGAAGGTTGTGAAGACGAGTTCCGATGAACTGGAAACTCGGAGAACACTTGAAAACAAAGACTCGAAGATAGCTCAAAGGCTTGGGAGTGTTTGTTTGCTGTAGACGCTCGAATGCTCAAGTAGTGTTCTGCTTCTCTTCGTCTTCATCCTTCACTATTTATAGGCGGAGGGTTGGCCGAGATCCGTTGCTTGGTAGGTGGCCTTGTCCCTCCTCCTCTCGACAGTACTTGCACAAGCTGGCTGCTTTTCAGACGCCCAGTTTTGAATTTTTGCCAGAAATAGCTAAGATCCAATTTCAATAGTAACTGGAGCGACCCAGTACTGTTACGGCGCCCTGTCGGCCTGGCAGTCAACTCCGCTGCTCCTCTCCACGTTCGACACGTGGAGATCTCGTAATAAATGCGGAGATCTCCAGTTGACTGGAGTTCAAATTCGGAGCGGGAATTGTGCTGTCGCTTTCTGGTAGGTAGTGGCTCGCTTCGCTTTGAAGTTGTAGCGTCCGCTTTCGTTGAGTCACTTCGTAGTCATTCTGTAGTGAGTCGCTTTGGGAAATAAAGTTCCCTAGTGAGTGCTTTGGAAAATACTGACTAGAGTTGACTCGCTTTGACTTTGAACTGTAGCGCTCGCTTTGCTTCGCTTTGGCAGACTCGCTTTGAATCTACTGTAGCGCTCGCTTCGCTACACTATTCTTCGGCACGCTTCACTTCAGCTTGCTAGACTTGCTTTGCTTCGGAAAACACACTCAAGCGAGTGGCCTTCACTTGAACTTTTGAAGCCTATAATCTAAGCAAAATAAAGAGCCATCCTAACAGAGTAGGCTTAGAAAAATTCTAACCTATTAACTACATCAAAATGGGTCGCTTGGGAACAGAATGCTTTGGGTTTTGGGATCAAATCAAAACAATGAAGTGTCCCTTATAGGTTCCCCCTTAACATGTTGTTCTTAACAATTCCCAACAATTTCCCCGTTTTTGATGATGCCAAAACCCAAAGACTTAAGATTATTGAAATCTAGTCTATCTAACCGTGGAGGGAACTTCAAACGACTGCTTCCTTTGCAGCTTCGTTTGTAATTTTCTTTTAAGTTCCTTTCCCCTTTTTTTCTGTTAAATTTTTGTTTGAGTTTTTAGCATAATGATAAATTATCCATAAAGCTATTAAATAACACAGGAGAGACAGAAAGTAAATTGAATAGATGAACAGCAGTTCATAATTTAGAGACTTGAAACTCAAAGGTTTCCTGCAGCCTCTTCTTTCTTGTCCTCCGTCTTCTCCTCCGTTACCTCCTCCTTCTTCTTCTCCTTTTCTTCAGTGAAATAAGCAGATAGAACGTTCAACTCCATGGAACCAACAGTGTGGATAGTTGGTCTCCTCCATGCGCTCTCCAATCTGAATGCTTCGTTCACTTCCGCATCTGTGACGCTGCTATCAGGAATTCTTGTGCCTGGGAGGAATGGCATTGGAAACATCTTCACTTCAGGTACCTTGACGATAAGAGGTTTAGGCTCTGCAAGCTCTGCCATAGTGAATATTTTCCTCCGCATTTTCTCATCATATGCGCAGAGGAAGTTGTTGAGAGCACTCATTCGAGAGCACTCATCCTGCAGTGGCACTACTCCCCAGAAGTAGTAGGCTTTGATGAAGAGTTCCTTGTAGAGTAGCCACTGGTCGCGGAGATCTCTTGGAATGAATTCCTCAATCTCCCTTGCGTCAGGATGCTCAATCCTCCTGGCTGCCAACTCTTCCTCTGACCTGCTGGCTAGTTCCTTCATGACGGCATGGAATTTGGCGCTAGTCTCAGTGCTCCAAATCGGACGCTTCTCATTGAGTCGTTTTCGAATGTGATCTTGTTCCTCCTTGAGAGGGTAGCGTCCGGAGCCGACCATTTCCTTCCCGGTCAAATCGCATGCATCGATAATGGCTTGGGTTTCGCATGCGTCGGACTCGTCAGGCATAAAGGGAACGAAGGCACTTCGGCAGATGGCGGATTGGATGAGTTTCACTTCGCTGAAGTGTTCCTCGATCCGGCCATCAATGACCTGCAATCTCTTGGCCTTTATTCTCTTCTCCTTTTCCTCCTTCTCCTTCCATTCCTCTCCTCTCTTCCTCCTTCTTTCCTGCTTCTCAGTCCTTGAAGCGACTGCTTGTTTGACCATTTGGCGCTTGGCCGCGTGGTCATCTTTCGAATTTGGGGCAACTCGCTTTAGTGTTTGCTTTGGTGGTGGGGGAGGTGGCATGTCCTTTTTAGATTCTGCAGCTTTTGGAAGGACGACTGTAGATGAAGTGGCTCCAGCAGTCGTTGAAGCGAGCGCGGCAGTTGAAGCGGGCGCGGCGGCTGAAGCGGGCGCTTTAGAACCTGAAGCACCTGCAAGAGTTAGCCTTCCTAGTTCAAAATCACGCTCCATCTGCCGTGTCAATGCCTCGTCCTCCGCAATTTGCCTCTCCCTTTGCTCTTTGGTCGTCACCACCACTGGAGGATGACGTGCGATTGAGGAGTTAAGGATTTTCTCCTCAATTGGCCTGCTGGGCTCCTCGGGCTTCTTCAAAAGCTCCTTCTCCGTGAGCTTCACCTTTCCTTTCTTCGCACGTAGAGCCCTCGCTTCGTCATCTAATTCTTCCTCCTCTTCTCCAACACCACTGCCTCCCTCCAGCATTAACTCCATCACAACTCCACTTCCTCCAGCACCTCTAACTCCTCCTTTCTTCACTTGTCCTTCCCCCTCTTTGGCATCATCACTGCCGGGGGTTCGGACGATTGTCTTTCCAGAAATGGATTGGCTAAGCTCCTCGAATTCGTTGAACAGGGCGTGAAGCATCTTTTCAGCTCGTGTAGCGAATACATGCTCTTCAGATAGCACCAGTTCAGCTGTTTTGGCACTGATTTCTTCGAGTAAGTACTCGCACTATTTTTCTCTTTCAACGACTGATACCATCAACCTCTCCAACGGCTCCACCTTTCTGAAGCGAGCGTCAAGCTCCGCTTCAATCTCCTCCTTCATCAACCTCCTTTCCTCCTGCAGGTTAATGTACTAGAAATTCTGGGCCGCTTCAAGTTCTGCCTTCATGGTTTCAAAACGACCTCTCTCTCTGATTGAGAGATTGGTGAAAGTCTAATCCTGCAGCAACCTTCTCTGTGTAGGTTTCTCCCAGGCTCTTGACCTTCTCGAGTAGAATGGACAACTCTGCTCTTTGAAGATCAAGGGCATGTGCACTTTTCCTTCGACTCTCAAGCTCTCCCTTCTCCTCCTCTCTCTCCAATTTGAGTATTTTCATTTCATTTCGGAGAGTGTCGAGGGCTTTCGTAGAGCTGAGCAGTTCACTACCCTTCATTACTAACTCTCCCTCCCTATTCTCCAGTTTCTCCTTCAACTTCTTTACCTCCTTCTCCAGCTCCTTCTTCTCTTTGCCAACAACAATGAGTTTGGCATTAACCTCCCTCAAGCGGCTCCTTTCCGCGTCAAGCGAGCCCTTGAGTTCGGTGATTGTTTTTGTGTGGTCATCCACCAGCTTCACTTGCGCCTCCAGCGCCTTCTCCTTCTCTTCCAATAACTTTCCCTTCTCCTCCACCGTTGCCTCCAAATCTCCCTTCTTTTTGTCAAAGTCTTCACGAAGACTCTTGACTTCCAACACTCTCCGGTTCACCTCTTCCTCCTTCTTGGAGATCTCGCTTTGGAGATTTGAGATCTCCACCTCCTTCGCCTGCATCTCCTCCGCATGTGCATTGATCAGCTTCTGCTCATGTGGAGTTGGCTCTCGCTTGGGAATCACAGCATCTGGGTATTCTTGTTTTATTTTAGCGTCCAGCTTGTCCCAGAAGCTGGTCCCACCAAGAAAGTTGTGGAAGCCGTCCACCCCAATGAAGTTGAGCAGCTTGGCCTCCAGCTGAATCAACTCCTTCTTTTTGAAGGCCTGCATAAGGTTATAGACCTTGTAGTACTCCGTCGCACGGTATGTGATGTAGGTTAGGAAGTCGACGGTCTTGGTGTAGAACTCGTCGGTCCATGGGACATTGGAGTAGCGAAGAGCAATGGTCTCCGCAGCTTGCTCTCGATCCTTGACGTAGCGATCGATGGCCTGCATTTCTGCAGTGATGGAGGGCGGAACGAATGGTGAGATGATTGGGAGTTCACCGGCTGTTTGGGCGGTATCGGCTGTAGCTGCCGATGTCGAGGGGGATTGGGATGATGATGAGGCTTCAGTGGTTTCGGTTATTTGGATGGTTTCTTTGGGTGGTGATGGCTTGGTTTGGGTGGATTGAAATGTGGTGTAGGCTTCAACTGGGTCAACCTGTAGTATGGGGATTGGAGGTATTTGGAACGAAGATGCAGATTCTTCTTCCTGGGGAGAGAGGGGGTTTTACTGTGTGAGTGGTTGGTTGGTTGATGAGGCTTGTGGTTCTGGGATTTGGGTTGATTGGGTTTGGATTTGAATTGGGGGAGTTTTGGCTTGGATTGGTGAAGGCTGGGGTTGAGTAACTTCAAAGTCCTCAAGCGGCTTCTCCACCGCCTCTCTTTCTTGAACGAGTGAAGTGACTCGCTTCATCTTTTTCTTCCCTCGCTTTGGCGCCGCACGCTTCCCGGGTGAAGCGGCTCGCTTAGCTTGGGTCGCTTCTGCTTGTCTTACGACAACTGGTCTTGCAACGGGCACTTCTACAACTAGAAGTCCCTGATCAATCGGATTCTTGGTCTTCCTCCATTTGTCGTAGAAGATAGACTGCTTGTTGTAGACGGTCGTGTCGGAATCCGGCCATACTTTGCCCGGAAACTTCTCCTCCAAGGCAACAGACAATCTGGAGAAGAATTTCAGCTTCCCCTTGCGGAGAATCTGATCGGCGCTTCCTGGCACGAACGCAAAGTCTTCAGCTGCTTCATTGATTTGGTTGAGAAACCAACCATGCCAGTTGAAATTTGTTCCGGTGAGGCTGTCGACGATGACGGTGGTGGCGATCAGTTTTGTCTCCGACAGCGTATCCAAGGTTCCGACGTAGCACGCGATGCTCTTCGAGAAAAGCTCGCAAATATGGTTGAAGGGGGCCTTCAAGTTGGAACGGATACTTGCCTCCTTGAAATTTGGTTCAGCTCCGGCGATGGCAAAACGACCATACTCCATTCCGGCCGAAAAGCCCAAATCTAACAGGGAATCTCCTCCTTCCCTCGGCAAGTCGAACACGCCGATGAGCTCGCTCAAATCCACCTCCACCGGCCTTCTGGTTTGTGGATCTGTGAACGAAGATATGTTTTGCTCCTTCCTCAGATTCAGAAGAAGCTCTCCCACCGCCTTGGCCAGAATTTTCTTTGGCACCGCTGTTACAAACTTCCATAGACCGGCCGAGTTCACGGCTTTACGGAAGAATCCGTTCTCTTCTACGACGGCAGGGTCGAGATGAGGCTCGACGTTGATGTGTTTTTCGACTTCCGTGAGAAACTCCTCCATCGTCTCAGTCTTCTACTTCTTTCCCATAGTGTAAAATGAGAAATTTTGAACGGTGATTATCGATGAAATACTGGGGATTTCTAGGACTCGTGAATTTTCAGAGAGTTTCAGAACTTGCACTAGAATAGCAAAGATTGAGAGTTGTGAAATTTTCTTCAGTCTGCAACTCCACCCTTATATAGAAGTAGGGTTTGGCTGACGTGGCAAAGGGCAGGACAGTAATATAGGCGAAGATCCTGTAGGTAGGCGGCGGATGTGCGGTGATGGATCTGATGTGTCCGGCGTCATCACATTAAAAGTGAACCGCCCACTTGCACGTCGTCTCCACGTGGCCTGCTGTAATTGGTTTGTCTTATACGGCACAGATCCAACGGCTACAGATTGGGGACTGTTAAGATTCGACGGCTGGATCTTCTCTGTCTTTTCCCGCTTCAAATTCAAAGTGAGAACCACGCGCCCGTTATTTTCGTTTGTACCTGATTCTGCATTAAATGCAAAGTAAAAGGTAAAATTGCACTTGAGTGCAGACAGCTCATACTCGCTTCCTACCCGCTCGCTTCGAGTTGGCCCGCTAGGCCTTGACTCGCTTGAGAGGCACTCGCTTGAGTGACTGTTCTGCACTCGCTTGCGATGGCTCGCTAGGAGTGACGTAGCACTCGCTTGGCCATCTGAAGCGACTGGAATAAGAAATGAATTTTCTTTACTTAATTTAAAATGTTTCTGAGTTACATACTTCGAGGATAAACAAGAATGTTTTCCTCTTTGTATTTGTGTCAGATTCATTTCATATTTTCCACATAGTAAGTGAAGGTTTCTAGCACACTTCAGCTTACTTAGTGTACTTAAAATTGAAACGCTTACCAGTCAATCTCACTTCGTAGGAGATTGATACCACTTATTGAAGACTCCATTTTGATTTGGACTTCATTTGTTGAAATCCCTTGTTGATAAATGGTACAACTTCATGGCATTCATCTTCATGGCATTCATCTTCCTCTACGAATTAGAGAGTCCTCCATCGAAGTGAATGGGGGAGAGAATGAATATAGTACACAAGCTTACTACAACCCAGAGGGGAGCATCACGTAAGTGTACTTATTCACGACGAATGGGGGATGGGAACAAGTCCTTATCTCAGAGCAGAAATAGACAGGATGACAATGAGAATGCTCTGACAAGACAATCTCGTATTTTACGCAGAAGCATGTCACCAGCCCTGCAACCTTTTGTAGAAAAAGGTAAACCTTCAAGCTTCCTCCTATAAGCTACAGAATGAACTTGCAATCGACTCGCTTTGACCCAAGACTAGGGTAAATTGAAGCGATGCAAAATTCAAAGTGGGGGAGGAATGGATAGACATCCGGCAGCTCAACTCAATGAAGAGTGAGTAAGGATTGGATGTTCATCCACGATGAAGGAGATGAGAAGACTTGCTCCTCTTCGGCGGAAAGATGGGAAGAGGACACAAGGTCTAGGTGCCAGCCATGCCTAAGCTTTCACCATTTTTACGTGGGAAGGCCCGATACAAGACCCCACAACCGTTACTAGAAACGGCACTTGCGAGTGTTTATACCCACTCGCTAGGAATCCTAGGCTAGGTGGCAGCTTTCCTTGCTCGCTTTGGAAGTAGCTTGCTCCGAGAGCAAACAATAGTTCCCCCTTAACCAATGGCTTAACAATTCCTGTAAGCGGGTAGGGAACATCTTCCCACCCTCCACCTTACTCCACCTTATTTCTCCTTCTTCAAGCGAGTGAGATTTTGAAGTGGCTCGCTTGAGTTGGTGAAGATCCGAAGCGAGTGACGCTACGATAAACTAGCGACCACTCCTTCGTGCATCCTGGATCTAGCACTCTTCACCAGGGTCTAGCAACCCTAATTCCATGCATAGCTAATTGAAACGAGACTCAGCTAGAGGCTTGGTGAGGATATCTGCTCGCTGGAGATCGGTATGAATTTTCTCGAGCTTGATATCCTTCTTCTCGACATGATCACGAATGAAATGATGTCGGATTTCCACGTGCTTGCATCTGGTGTGTAGCACTGGATTCTGAGAGATGCAGATCGCGCTGTTGTTGTCGCAGAATATAGGAATTTCATTTGCTTCAACATTGTAGTCCTTCAACTGCTGACGAAGCCATAGAATTTGAGAACAGCAGCTTCCAGCGGCCATATATTCGGCTTCAGTCGTTGAAGTAGCTACACTCATCTGCTTCTTCGAAAACCATGAGATCAGCTTGCTTCCCAAGAACTGACAAGTGCCCGAAGTTGATTTCCTATCAATTCGGCACCTTCCATAGTCAGCATCTGAATATCCAGTGAGCTCCAAGTTATCCTCAATTGGATACCACAGCCCCATATTGACAGTGCCCTTTAAATATCGAAGAATTCTCTTGGCAGCTTCAAGATGGTTGTGCTTGGGATTGCTTTGGAAGCGAGCACAGACTCCAACTGCAAAAGCTATATCCGGCATACTTGCAGTGAGATATAGAAGGGATCCGATCAAGGCTCGGTAGTCTGTAGCATCCACAGACTTCCCATCCATGTCTGGCTCCGTCTTCCAGTTCGTGTTCATTGGAATCTTCACAGCTTTGGCATGCTGAACACCGAACTTGGCAAGCATATCTCTTGTATACTTAGCTTGATTGATGAAGATACCATCATCCTGCTGCTTCACTTGAAGACCTAGAAAGCAGCTCATCAAGCCAATCATTGACATCTCATATTTGGTCTTCATAAGCTCTCCAAACTACTCGCTAAGCGACTGGTTTGGTGACCCAAATATGATGTCGTCCACTTAGATCTGAACCCATAGCATATCATCTCCATGATTGATGGTGAATAGGGTTCGATCTATCTTTCCTTTGTGGAATCCATTATCCAATAAGAATTGAGAAAGAGTATCATACCAAGCTCTGGGAGCTTGCTTCAACCCATATAGGGCTTTCTTCAGTCGATTCACCTTGTCTCCTTGCTCGAAACCCGGTGGCTGCTCCACATAGACTTCTTCCTTCAATTTTCACCGTTGAGGAACGTGCTCTTCACATCCATCTGATAAACTTTGAATTTCTTGGCCGCTGCATTGGCTAGAAATAGTCTAATCGCTTCAAGCCGTGCCACAGGAGCGAAGGTCTCATCGAAATCGATTCCTTCCTCTTGGCAGTAGCCCTTGGCGAAGAGACGCGCCTTGTTCCTCACAACGTTGTGGTCCTCGTCCGTCTTGTTCTTGAACACCCACTTGGCGCCAATCACATGCTGAAATTTGGGACGATCCACGAGATACCATACGTCGTTTCTGGTGAACTAATTCAGCTCTTCCTGCATGGCGATCACCCAATTTGAATCGGCTAGGGCTTCCTCCACGCATGACGGCTCAAGGTTTGAGAGAAAGCAACTGAACATGGCACTTTCTCCAAACACTTGACTTCTGGTCACTACACCCTTGGATGGATCTCCAATGATTTGACTTGGTGAGTGATTCTTGAGCCATGCACGCTTGGAACCGCCAGCTTCATCTTCATCTTCTTCTTGGTCGCTCGCTTCACCTTCTGTAGCGACTGGATTGGATGCTTGGCCTGCACTCGCTTCATGAATCTTGGGGGCAGCTTCATCTTTTCCTTGGACATTCTGCTCGCTTGAGCCCTTGATTTCTTCATCATCCCTAAGCATGTCCCAAGTAAGAGATTTGATGGGTTCCTCGCTTGACTTTCCTTCCTTAGATTGAACCTGTTCCTGTGGAAGACTCAAAGAAGACTCATCAAATACGACATGGGGTGATTCCTCCACGATTAGGGTTTTACAGTTGAACACCCTATAAGCTTTGCTTGATGTTGAATATCCTAAGAATATTCCTTCATCAGCTTTGCTTTCAAAGGCTTTCAACTGCGACTTCCCATTGTCATGGATGAAGACCCTACAACCAAAGATATGGAAATAAGATATGTTCGGAATTCTCCCTGTCCATATTTCATATGGTATTTTGTCGTGCCGTTTGCAGAGAAGCGTTCGATTCTGCGTGTAGCATGCCGTATTGGCAGCTTCAGCCCAATACTTCATCGGAAGCTTCGAGTCTGCAATCATGGTTCGAACGGCTTCTTTGATGATTCGATTTCTTCTTTCAGCAACTCCATTCTCCTGAGGTGTGCGTGCTGAGGAAGTCTGATGTGCTATGCCATGCTCCGTGCAGTAAGCTTCAATGGTAGAGTTCAAGAACTCTGTGCCTTTGTCGGAGCGAATGGTCACAATTGCTTGATTTTTTCTCCACAGCTAATCTCTCGAGCAGTTGTGGCAGCTTGGTCAGTGTCTCCTTCTTGCTGAAGAGAAATACAACCCAAGTGTAGCGAGAGAAGTCGTCGACTACAACTAGAGTGTACTTCCTTCCATTCACACTTACTGGAGTGACTGGACAAAACAGATCCATATGAAGCAGCTCGAGCACTCGCTTTGATGAAGCTTCTTCGAGGCTTGCGAAGTGCTTCTTTGTCTGCTTCCCTCGTTGGCATGGTGAGCATGGATGGTCTTTGATGAAGACTTCATTTGGTATGCCTTGCACCAAACCCTTTCGAGCTAAGCGGTTTATGGCTTTGAAGTTGAGATGGTTCAAGCTTCTGTGCCATAGCCATCCTATTTCTGTAGCACTCCTTGCTACTAAGCACGTCTCCTCTTTGCAGCTGTCCCATTGTGATATATAGACGTTCCTTTGTCTGACTCCAGTGAGATCTGGGACGTGAGTTTGTTCTTCACAATGCAATTATTGGAAGTAAATTCCACCTTGTATCCCTTGTCACAGAATTGTGAAATGGATAACAAGTTGTGCTTGAGTCCTTCCACGTAAGAGACTTCTTCAATTGTGAGCTTTCCGACTTTCAGTGCGCCGTACCCTTTGGTGCTTCCTCGAGAGTTATCACCAAAAGTGACGTGTGGACCCTTCTTCTCTATGTAGTCATGAAGTAGAGTTCTTATGCCGGTCATGTGTCTTGAACATCCACTGTCCAAGTACCAGATTTGTTGGCCCTCACATGGCATGGGATCCACGGCGCTCACCTGCAATTAGACTGATTTTGGAACCCAAATCAGTTTGGGTCCTTGCAGGTTAGTTCCCTTAGGTACCCACACTTGCTTCACTTTCTTTTGAAAGGTAGTTTGTGCTTTAGGTTTCTAGACCTTTGAAAACTGTGACTTCTGCCTTAAAGCAGCTTCACACGTGCAGCAGTGTGTGCAAGAGGGGTAGCGGCTCGCTTGAGGCTTACCTATGCTCTTACCCTTTGACTTGTATCCTGAAGCGGCTCGCTTCGGATTAGCTACGGGCTTAGAGACTGACTTAGGTTTTACAGTCTGTCGAAGCGGCTCGCTAGGTTTTCTCGAAGCGGTCCAACTAGGGTTTTGACCCCGACTCGCTTGAGTAACCTTGGGAGTTTGAAGCGGCCACTTTGGTGCTTCGAATTCTTCCTCCTCAACATTAGTCCGGTTGGACCATCTCCAGTCCGAATAACGTGACACATAGACATTACTCCTTTTCTTAAAAGGGAGATCCTTTGTCTCTGGTGTCTTGGCATGAGACTTAGAAGCTACAACTGGTTTCCCTTTACCTTTGGATTGGT
Source organism: Thymus quinquecostatus (assembly GCA_024222315.1). Lineage (NCBI taxonomy): Eukaryota > Viridiplantae > Streptophyta > Magnoliopsida > Lamiales > Lamiaceae > Thymus > Thymus quinquecostatus. The sequence continues at coordinate 17,596,389 of CM044173.1, read as the reverse complement.
AAGCTTTAGCATTGTAAGTGCTGGGAACAGTTGGTCTTTGCTTGCCCATAGTTTATGCCCTTGAAGATATAGACATCTTCATTGGCTTCTTCTTAGGGTTCTCAGCCATTTAGCCTTTATCTTTGTTGGTGGTCGCTTTGGATGCAGTGGGCAATTCCAAAGTGACTGATGGTGTTGTGTGAGAAGCACCAACAAAGACAGTCGGCTTGGAAGGTCTACCCTCATATTCAAGTCCTCCCTTTCTACCAAAAGGTAGAAGTGAGCTCTCTAGTGCCTGTCAAGCATATGAAGCTTTGTTCAAGTTGGCAACTAGAGTGGACTGGGTTTCACACCTTCTTTCCAAGCTTTAATGTCTTGCGAAGAGATCCTCGAACTTACTAGTCATAGCCCTTAAGTTAAGTTTGACATGGTCAAGCTCAGTGGCTAGCTTTCGGTTCTCCTTCTCGCTTTGAAACAAAGCTTGTTTCAACACTTCGTGGTCGCTTGACAATTTAATGTGCTTGTCAAGCAACTCACTCCAAACACTTGACTTCTGGTCACTACACCCTTGGATGGATCTCCAATGATTTGACTTGGTGAGTGATTCTTGAGCCATGCACGCTTGGAACCGCCAGCTTCATCTTCATCTTCTTCTTGGTCGCTCGCTTCACCTTCTGTAGCAACTGGATTGGATGCTTGGCCTGCACTCGCTTCATGAATCTTGGGGGCAGCTTCATCTTTTCCTTGGATATTCTGCTCGCTTGAGCCCTTGATTTCTTCATCATCCTCAAGCATGTCCCAAGTAAGAGAGTTGATGGGTTCCTCGCTTGACTTTCCTTCCTTAGATTGAACCTGTTCCTGTGGAAGACTCAAAGAAGACTCATCAAATACGACATGGGGTGATTCCTCCACGATTAGGGTTTTACAGTTGAACACCCTATAAGCTTTGCTTGATGTTGAATATCCTAAGAATATTCCTTCATCAGCTTTGCTTTCAAAGGCTTTCAACTGCGACTTCCCATTGTCATGGATGAAGACCCTACAACCAAAGATATGGAAATAAGATATGTTCGGAATTCTCCCTGTCCATATTTCATATGGTATTTTGTCGTGCCGTTTGCAGAGAAGCGTTCGATTCTGTGTGTAGCATGCCGTATTGGCAGCTTCAGCCCAATACTTCATCGGAAGCTTCGAGTCTACAATCATGGTTCGAACGGCTTCTTTGATGATTCGATATCTTCTTTCAGCAACTCCATTCTCCTGAGGTGTGCGTGCTGAGGAAGTCTGATGTGCTATGCCATGCTCCGTGCAGTAAGCTTCAATGGTAGAGTTCAAGAACTCTGTGTCTTTGTCGGAGCGAATGGTCACAATTGCTTGATTCTTCTCCACAGCTAATCTCTCGAGCAGTTGTGGCAGCTTGGTCAGTGTCTCCTTCTTGCAAAAGAGAAATACAACCCAAGTGTAGCGAGAGAAGTCGTCGACTACAACTAGAGTGTACGTCCTTCCATTCACACTTACTGGAGTGACTGGACCAAACAGATCCATATGAAGCAGCTCGAGCACTCGCTTTAATGAAGCTTCTTCGAGGCTTGCGAAGTGCTTCTTTGTCTGCTTCCCTCGTTGGCATGGTGAGCATGGATGGTCTTTGATGAAGACTTCATTTGGTATGCCTTGCACCAAACCCTTTCGAGCTAAGCGGTTTATGGCTTTGAAGTTGAGATGGTTCAAGCGTCTGTGCCATAGCCATCCTATTTCTGTAGCACTCCTTGCTACTAAGCACGTCTCCTCTTTGCAGCTGTCCCATTGTGATATATAGACGTTCCTTTGTCTGACTCCAGTGAGATCTGGGACGTGAGTTTGTTCTTCACAATGCACTTATTGGAAGTAAATTCCACCTTGTATCCCTTGTCACAGAATTGTGAAATGGATAGCAAGTTGTGCTTGAGTCCTTCCACGTAGGAGACTTCTTCAATTGTGAGCTTTCCGACTTTCAGTGCGCCGTACCCTTTGGTGCTTCCTCGAGAGTTATCACCAAAAGTGACGTGTGGACCCTTCTTCTCTATGTAGTCATGAAGTAGAGTTCTTATGCCGGTCATGTGTCTTGAACATCCACTGTCCAAGTACCAGATTTGTTGACCCTCACTTGGCATGGGATCCACGGCGCTCACCTGCAATTAGACTGATTTTGGTACCCAAATCAGTTTGGGTCCTTGCAGGTTAGTTCCCTTAGGTACCCACACTTGCTTCACTTTCTTTTGAAACGTAGCTTGTGCTTTGGGTTTCTAGACCTTTGAAAACTGTGACTTTTGCCTTAAAACAGCTTCACACGTGCAGCAGTGTGTGCAAGAGGGGTAGCGGCTCGCTTGAGGCTTACCTATGCTCTTACCCTTTGACTTGTATCCTGAAGCGGCTCGCTTCGGATTAGCTACGGGCTTAGAGACTGACTTAGGTTTTACAGTCTGTCGAAGCGGCTCGCTAGGTTTTCTCGAAGCGGTCCAACTAGGGTTTTGACCCCGACTCGCTTGAGTAACCTTGGGAGTTTGAAGCGGCCACTTTGGTGCTTCGAATTCTTCCCCCTCAACATTAGTCCGGTTGGACCATCTCCAGTCCGAATAACGTGACACATAGACATTACTCCTTTTCTTAAAAGGGAGATCCTTTGTCTCTGGTGTCTTGGCATGAGACTTAGAAGCTACAACTGGTTTCCCTTTACCTTTGGATTGGTAAGCTTTAGCATTGTAAGTGCTGGGAACAGTTGGTCTTTGCTTGCCCATAGTTTATGCCCTTGAAGATATAGACATCTTCATTGGCTTCTTCTTAGGGTTCTCAGCCATTTAGCCTTTATCTTTGTTGGTGGTCGCTTTGGATGCAGTGGGCAATTCCAAAGTGACTGATGGTGTTGTGTGAGAAGCACCAACAAAGACAGTCGGCTTGGAAGGTCTACCCTCATATTCAAGTCCTCCCTTTCTACCAAAAGGTAGAAGTGAGCTCTCTAGTGCCTGTCAAGCATATGAAGCTTTGTTCAAGTTGGCAACTAGAGTGGACTGGGTTTCACACCTTCTTTCCAAGCTTTGATGTCTTGCGAAGAGATCCTCGAACTTACTAGTCATAGCCCTTAAGTTTGACATGGTCAAGCTCAGTGGCTAGCTTTCGGTTCTCCTTCTCGCTTTGAAACAAAGCTTGTTTCAACACTTCGTGGTCGCTTGACAATTTAATGTGCTTGTCAAGCAACTCACTCCAAACACTTGACTTCTGGTCACAACACCCTTGGATGGATCTCCAATGATTTGACTTGGTGAGTGATTCTTGAGCCATGCACGCTTGGAACCGCCAGCTTCATCTTCATCTTCTTCTTGGTCGCTCGCTTCACCTTCTGTAGCAACTGGATTGGATGCTTGGCCTGCACTCGCTTCATGAATCTTGGGGGCAGCTTCATCTTTTCCTTGGATATTCTGCTCGCTTGAGCCCTTGATTTCTTCATCATCCTCAAGCATGTCCCAAGTAAGAGAGTTGATGGGTTCCTCGCTTGACTTTCCTTCCTTAGATTGAACCTGTTCCTGTGGAAGACTCAAAGAAGACTCATCAAATACGACATGGGGTGATTCCTCCACGATTAGGGTTTTACAGTTGAACACCCTATAAGCTTTGCTTGATGTTGAATATCCTAAGAATATTCCTTCATCAGCTTTGCTTTCAAAGGCTTTCAACTGCGACTTCCCATTGTCATGGATGAAGACCCTACAACCAAAGATATGGAAATAAGATATGTTCGGAATTCTCCCTGTCCATATTTCATATGGTATTTTGTCGTGCCGTTTGCAGAGAAGCGTTCGATTCTGTGTGTAGCATGCCGTATTGGCAGCTTCAGCCCAATACTTCATCGGAAGCTTCGAGTCTACAATCATGGTTCGAACGGCTTCTTTGATGATTCGATATCTTCTTTCAGCAACTCCATTCTCCTGAGGTGTGCGTGCTGAGGAAGTCTGATGTGCTATGCCATGCTCCGTGCAGTAAGCTTCAATGGTAGAGTTCAAGAACTCTGTGCCTTTGTCGGAGCGAATGGTCACAATTGCTTGATTCTTCTCCACAGCTAATCTCTCGAGCAGTTGTGGCAGCTTGGTCAGTGTCTCCTTCTTGCAAAAGAGAAATACAACCCAAGTGTAGCGAGAGAAGTCGTCGACTACAACTAGAGTGTACGTCCTTCCATTCACACTTACTGGAGTGACTGGACCAAACAGATCCATATGAAGCAGCTCGAGCACTCGCTTTAATGAAGCTTCTTCGAGGCTTGCGAAGTGCTTCTTTGTCTGCTTCCCTCGTTGGCATGGTGAGCATGGATGGTCTTTGATGAAGACTTCATTTGGTATGCCTTGCACCAAACCCTTTCGAGCTAAGCGGTTTATGGCTTTGAAGTTGAGATGGTTCAAGCGTCTGTGCCATAGCCATCCTATTTCTGTAGCACTCCTTGCTACTAAGCACGTCTCCTCTTTGCAGCTGTCCCATTGTGATATATAGACGTTCCTTTGTCTGACTCCAGTGAGATCTGGGACGTGAGTTTGTTCTTCACAATGCACTTATTGGAAGTAAATTCCACCTTGTATCCATTGTCACAGAATTGTGAAATGGATAGCAAGTTGTGCTTGAGTCCTTCCACGTAGGAGACTTCTTCAATTGTGAGCTTTCCGACTTTCAGTGCGCCGTACCCTTTGGTGCTTCCTCGAGAGTTATCACCAAAAGTGACGTGTGGACCCTTCTTCTCTATGTAGTCATGAAGTAGAGTTCTTATGCCGGTCATGTGTCTTGAACATCCACTGTCCAAGTACCAGATTTGTTGACCCTCACTTGGCATGGGATCCACGGCGCTCACCTGCAATTAGACTGATTTTGGTACCCAAATCAGTTTGGGTCCTTGCAGGTTAGTTCCCTTAGGTACCCACACTTGCTTCACTTTCTTTTGAAACGTAGCTTGTGCTTTGGGTTTCTAGACCTTTGAAAACTGTGACTTCTGCCTTAAAACAGCTTCACACGTGCAGCAGTGTGTGCAAGAGGGGTAGCGGCTCGCTTGAGGCTTACCTATGCTCTTACCCTTTGACTTGTATCCTGAAGCGGCTCGCTTCGGATTAGCTACGGGCTTAAAGACTGACTTAGGTTTTACAGTCTGTCGAAGCGGCTCGCTAGGTTTTCTCGAAGCGGTCCAACTAGGGTTTTGACCCCGACTCGCTTGAGTAACCTTGGGAGTTTGAAGCGGCCACTTTGGTGCTTCGAATTCTTCCCCCTCAACATTAGTCCGGTTGGACCATCTCCAGTCCGAATAACGTGACACATAGACATTACTCCTTTTCTTAAAAGGGAGATCCTTTGTCTCTGGTGTCTTGGCATGAGACTTAGAAGCTACAACTGGTTTCCCTTTACCTTTGGATTGGTAAGCTTTAGCATTGTAAGTGCTGGGAACAGTTGGTCTTTGCTTGCCCATAGTTTATGCCCTTGAAGATATAGACATCTTCATTGGCTTCTTCTTAGGGTTCTCAGCCATTTAGCCTTTATCTTTGTTGGTGGTCGCTTTGGATGCAGTGGGCAATTCCAAAGTGACTGATGGTGTTGTGTGAGAAGCACCAACAAAGACAGTCGGCTTGGAAGGTCTACCCTCATATTCAAGTCCTCCCTTTCTACCAAAAGGTAGAAGTGAGCTCTCTAGTGCCTGTCAAGCATATGAAGCTTTGTTCAAGTTGGCAACTAGAGTGGACTGGGTTTCACACCTTCTTTCCAAGCTTTGATGTCTTGCGAAGAGATCCTCGAACTTACTAGTCATAGCCCTTAAGTTAAGTTTGACATGGTCAAGCTCAGTGGCTAGCTTTCGGTTCTCCTTCTCGCTTTGAAACAAAGCTTGTTTCAACACTTCGTGGTCGCTTGACAATTTAATGTGCTTGTCAAGCAACTCACTCCAAACACTTGACTTCTGGTCACTACACCCTTGGATGGATCTCCAATGATTTGACTTGGTGAGTGATTCTTGAGCCATGCACGCTTGGAACCGCCAGCTTCATCTTCATCTTCTTCTTGGTCGCTCGCTTCACCTTCTGTAGCAACTGGATTGGATGCTTGGCCTGCACTCGCTTCATGAATCTTGGGGGCAGCTTCATCTTTTCCTTGGATATTCTGCTCGCTTGAGCCCTTGATTTCTTCATCATCCTCAAGCATGTCCCAAGTAAGAGAGTTGATGGGTTCCTCGCTTGACTTTCCTTCCTTAGATTGAACCTGTTCCTGTGGAAGACTCAAAGAAGACTCATCAAATACGACATGGGGTGATTCCTCCACGATTAGGGTTTTACAGTTGAACACCCTATAAGCTTTGCTTGATGTTGAATATCCTAAGAATATTCCTTCATCAGCTTTGCTTTCAAAGGCTTTCAACTGCGACTTCCCATTGTCATGGATGAAGACCCTACAACCAAAGATATGGAAATAAGATATGTTCGGAATTCTCCCTGTCCATATTTCATATGGTATTTTGTCGTGCCGTTTGCAGAGAAGCGTTCGATTCTGTGTGTAGCATGCCGTATTGGCAGCTTCAGCCCAATACTTCATCGGAAGCTTCGAGTCTACAATCATGGTTCGAACGGCTTCTTTGATGATTCGATATCTTCTTTCAGCAACTCCATTCTCCTGAGGTGTGCGTGCTGAGGAAGTCTGATGTGCTATGCCATGCTCCGTGCAGTAAGCTTCAATGGTAGAGTTCAAGAACTCTGTGCCTTTGTCGGAGCGAATGGTCACAATTGCTTGATTCTTCTCCACAGCTAATCTCTCGAGCAGTTGTGCCAGCTTGGTCAGTGTCTCCTTCTTGCTAAAGAGAAATACAACCCAAGTGTAGCGAGAGAAGTCGTCGACTACAACTAGAGTGTACTTCCTTCCATTCACACTTACTGGAGTGACTGGACCAAACAGATCCATATGAAGCAGCTCGAGCACTCGCTTTGATGAAGCTTCTTCAAGGCTTGTGAAGTGCTTCTTTGTCTGCTTCCCTCGTTGGCATGGTGAGCATGGATGGTCATTGATGAAGACTTCATTTGGTATGCCTTGCACCAAACCCTTTCGAGCTAAGCGGTTTATGGCTTTGAAGTTGAGATGGTTCAAGCGTCTGTGCCATAGCCATCCTATTTCTGTAGCACTCCTTGCTACTAAGCACGTCTCCTCTTTGCAGCTGTCCCATTGTGATATATAGACGTTCCTTTGTCTGACTCCAGTGAGATCTGGGACGTGAGTTTGTTCTTCACAATGCACTTATTGGAAGTAAATTCCACCTTGTATCCCTTGTCACAGAATTGTGAAATGGATAGCAAGTTGTGCTTGAGTCCTTCCACGTAGGAGACTTCTTCAATTGTGAGCTTTCCGACTTTCAGTGCGCCGTACCCTTTGGTGCTTCCTCGAGAGTTATCACCAAAAGTGACGTGTGGACCCTTCTTCTCTATGTAGTCATGAAGTAGAGTTCTTATGCCGGTCATGTGTCTTGAACATCCACTGTCCAAGTACCAGATTTGTTGACCCTCACTTGGCATGGGATCCACGGCGCTCACCTGCAATTAGACTGATTTTGGTACCCAAATCAGTTTGGGTCCTTGCAGGTTAGTTCCCTTAGGTACCCACACTTGCTTCACTTTCTTTTGAAAGGTAGCTTGTGCTTTGGGTTTCTAGACCTTTGAAAACTGTGACTTCTGCCTTAAAACAGCTTCACACGTGCAGCAGTGTGTGCAAGAGGGGTAGCGGCTCGCTTGAGGCTTACCTATGCTCTTACCCTTTGACTTGTATCCTGAAGCGGCTCGCTTCGGATTAGCTACGGGCTTAGAGACTGACTTAGGTTTTACAGTCTGTCGAAGCGGCTCGCTAGGTTTTCTCGAAGCGGTCCAACTAGGGTTTTGACCCCGACTCGCTTGAGTAACCTTGGGAGTTTGAAGCGGCCACTTTGGTGCTTCGAATTCTTCCCCCTCAACATTAGTCCGGTTGGACCATCTCCAGTCCGAATAACGTGACACATAGACATTACTCCTTTTCTTAAAAGGGAGATCCTTTGTCTCTGGTGTCTTGGCATGAGACTTAGAAGCTACAACTGGTTTCCCTTTACCTTTGGATTGGTAAGCTTTAGCATTGTAAGTGCTGGGAACAGTTGGTCTTTGCTTGCCCATAGTTTATGCCCTTGAAGATATAGACATCTTCATTGGCTTCTTCTTAGGGTTCTCAGCCATTTAGCCTTTATCTTTGTTGGTGGTCGCTTTGGATGCAGTGGGCAATTCCAAAGTGACTGATGGTGTTGTGTGAGAAGCACCAACAAAGACAGTCGGCTTGGAAGGTCTACCCTCATATTCAAGTCCTCCCTTTCTACCAAAAGGTAGAAGTGAGCTCTCTAGTGCCTGTCAAGCATATGAAGCTTTGTTCAAGTTGGCAACTAGAGTGGACTGGGTTTCACACCTTCTTTCCAAGCTTTGATGTCTTGCGAAGAGATCCTCGAACTTACTAGTCATAGCCCTTAAGTTAAGTTTGACATGGTCAAGCTCAGTGGCTAGCTTTCGGTTCTCCTTCTCGCTTTGAAACAAAGCTTGTTTCAACACTTCATGGTCGCTTGACAATTTAATGTGCTTGTCAAGCAACTCACTCCAAACACTTGACTTCTGGTCACTACACCCTTGGATGGATCTCCAATGATTTGACTTGGTGAGTGATTCTTGAGCCATGCACGCTTGGAACCGCCAGCTTCATCTTCATCTTCTTCTTGGTCGCTCGCTTCACCTTCTGTAGCAACTGGATTGGATGCTTGGCCTGCACTCGCTTCATGAATCTTGGGGGCAGCTTCATCTTTTCCTTGGATATTCTGCTCGCTTGAGCCCTAGATTTCTTCATCATCCTCAAGCATGTCCCAAGTAAGAGAGTTGATGGGTTTCTCGCTTGACTTTCCTTCCTTAGATTGAACCTGTTCCTGTGGAAGACTCAAAGAAGACTCATCAAATACGACATGGGGTGATTCCTCCACGATTAGGGTTTTACAGTTGAACACCCTATAAGCTTTGCTTGATGTTGAATATCCTAAGAATATTCCTTCATCAGCTTTGCTTTCAAAGGCTTTCAACTGCGACTTCCCATTGTCATGGATGAAGACCCTACAACCAAAGATATGGAAATAAGATATGTTCGGAATTCTCCCTGTCCATATTTCATATGGTATTTTGTCGTGCCGTTTGCAGAGAAGCGTTCGATTCTGTGTGTAGCATGCCGTATTGGCAGCTTCAGCCCAATACTTCATCGGAAGCTTCGAGTCTACAATCATGGTTCGAACGGCTTCTTTGATGATTCGATATCTTCTTTCAGCAACTCCATTCTCCTGAGGTGTGCGTGCTGAGGAAGTCTGATGTGCTATGCCATGCTCCGTGCAGTAAGCTTCAATGGTAGAGTTCAAGAACTCTGTGCCTTTGTCGGAGCGAATGGTCACAATTGCTTGATTCTTCTCCACAGCTAATCTCTCGAGCAGTTGTGGCAGCTTGGTCAGTGTCTCCTTCTTGCTAAAGAGAAATACAACCCAAGTGTAGCGAGAGAAGTCGTCGACTACAACTAGAGTGTACTTCCTTCCATTCACACTTACTGGAGTGACTGGACCAAACAGATCCATATGAAGCAGCTCGAGCACTCGCTTTGATGAAGCTTCTTCAAGGCTTGTGAAGTGCTTCTTTGTCTGCTTCCCTCGTTGGCATGGTGAGCATGGATGGTCTTTGATGAAGACTTCATTTGGTATGCCTTGCACCAAACCCTTTCGAGCTAAGCGGTTTATGGCTTTGAAGTTGAGATGGTTCAAGCGTCTGTGCCATAGCCATCCTATTTCTGTAGCACTCCTTGCTACTAAGCACGTCTCCTCTTTGCAGCTGTCCCATTGTGATATATAGACGTTCCTTTGTCTGACTCCAGTGAGATCTGGGACGTGAGTTTGTTCTTCACAATGCACTTATTGGAAGTAAATTCCACCTTGTATCCCTTGTCACAGAATTGTGAAATGGATAGCGAGTTGTGCTTGAGTCCTTCCACGTAGGAGACTTCTTCAATTGTGAGCTTTCCGACTTTCAGTGCGCCGTACCCTTTAGTGCTTCCTCGAGAGTTATCACCAAAAGTGACGTGTGGACCCTTCTTCTCTATGTAGTCATGAAGTAGAGTTCTTATGCCGGTCATGTGTCTTGAACATCCACTGTCCAAGTACCAGATTTGTTGACCCTCACTTGGCATGGGATCCACGGCGCTCACCTGCAATTAGACTGATTTTGGTACCCAAATCAGTTTGGGTCCTTGCAGGTTAGTTCCCTTAGGTACCCACACTTGCTTCACTTTCTTTTGAAAGGTAGCTTGTGCTTTGGGTTTCTAGACCTTTGAAAACTGTGACTTCTGCCTTAAAACAGCTTCACACGTGCAGCAGTGTGTGCAAGAGGGGTAGCGGCTCGCTTGAGGCTTACCTATGCTCTTACCCTTTGACTTGTATCCTGAAGCGGCTCGCTTCGGATTAGCTACGGGCTTAGAGACTGACTTAGGTTTTACAGTCTGTCGAAGCGGCTCGCTAGGTTTTCTCGAAGCGGTCCAACTAGGGTTTTGACCCCGACTCGCTTGAGTAACCTTGGGAGTTTGAAGCGGCCACTTTGGTGCTTCGAATTCTTCCCCCTCAACATTAGTCCGGTTGGACCATCTCCAGTCCGAATAACGTGACACATAGACATTACTCCTTTTCTTAAAAGGGAGATCCTTTGTCTCTGGTGTCTTGGCATGAGACTTAGAAGCTACAACTGGTTTCCCTTTACCTTTGGATTGGTAAGCTTTAGCATTGTAAGTGCTGGGAACAGTTGGTCTTTGCTTGCCCATAGTTTATGCCCTTGAAGATATAGACATCTTCATTGGCTTCTTCTTAGGGTTCTCAGCCATTTAGCCTTTATCTTTGTTGGTGGTCGCTTTGGATGCAGTGGGCAATTCCAAAGTGACTGATGGTGTTGTGTGAGAAGCACCAACAAAGACAGTCGGCTTGGAAGGTCTACCCTCATATTCAAGTCCTCCCTTTCTACCAAAAGGTAGAAGTGAGCTCTCTAGTGCCTGTCAAGCATATGAAGCTTTGTTCAAGTTGGCAACTAGAGTGGACTGGGTTTCACACCTTCTTTCCAAGCTTTGATGTCTTGCGAAGAGATCCTCGAACTTACTAGTCATAGCCCTTAAGTTAAGTTTGACATGGTCAAGCTCAGTGGCTAGCTTTCGGTTCTCCTTCTCGCTTTGAAACAAAGCTTGTTTCAACACTTCGTGGTCGCTTGACAATTTAATGTGCTTGTCAAGCAACTCACTCCAAACACTTGACTTCTGGTCACTACACCCTTGGATGGATCTCCAATGATTTGACTTGGTGAGTGATTCTTGAGCCATGCACGCTTGGAACCGCCAGCTTCATCTTCATCTTCTTCTTGGTCGCTCGCTTCACCTTCTGTAGCAACTGGATTGGATGCTTGGCCTGCACTCGCTTCATGAATCTTGGGGGCAGCTTCATCTTTTCCTTGGATATTCTGCTCGCTTGAGCCCTAGATTTCTTCATCATCCTCAAGCATGTCCCAAGTAAGAGAGTTGATGGGTTCCTCGCTTGACTTTCCTTCCTTAGATTGAACCTGTTCCTGTGGAAGACTCAAAGAAGACTCATCAAATACGACATGGGGTGATTCCTCCACGATTAGGGTTTTACAGTTGAACACCCTATAAGCTTTGCTTGATGTTGAATATCCTAAGAATATTCCTTCATCAGCTTTGCTTTCAAAGGCTTTCAACTGCGACTTCCCATTGTCATGGATGAAGACCCTACAACCAAAGATATGGAAATAAGATATGTTCGGAATTCTCCCTGTCCATATTTCATATGGTATTTTGTCGTGCCGTTTGCAGAGAAGCGTTCGATTCTGTGTGTAGCATGCCGTATTGGCAGCTTCAGCCCAATACTTCATCGGAAGCTTCGAGTCTACAATCATGGTTCGAACGGCTTCTTTGATGATTCGATATCTTCTTTCAGCAACTCCATTCTCCTGAGGTGTGCGTGCTGAGGAAGTCTGATGTGCTATGCCATGCTCCGTGCAGTAAGCTTCAATGGTAGAGTTCAAGAACTCTGTGCCTTTGTCGGAGCGAATGGTCACAATTGCTTGATTCTTCTCCACAGCTAATCTCTCGAGCAGTTGTGGCAGCTTGGTCAGTGTCTCCTTCTTGCTAAAGAGAAATACAACCCAAGTGTAGCGAGAGAAGTCGTCGACTACAACTAGAGTGTACTTCCTTCCATTCACACTTACTGGAGTGACTGGACCAAACAGATCCATATGAAGCAGCTCGAGCACTCGCTTTGATGAAGCTTCTTCAAGGCTTGTGAAGTGCTTCTTTGTCTGCTTCCCTCGTTGGCATGGTGAGCATGGATGGTCATTGATGAAGACTTCATTTGGTATGCCTTGCACCAAACCCTTTCGAGCTAAGCGGTTTATGGCTTTGAAGTTGAGATGGTTCAAGCGTCTGTGCCATAGCCATCCTATTTCTGTAGCACTCCTTGCTACTAAGCACGTCTCCTCTTTGCAGCTGTCCCATTGTGATATATAGACGTTCCTTTGTCTGACTCCAGTGAGATCTGGGACGTGAGTTTGTTCTTCACAATGCACTTATTGGAAGTAAATTCCACCTTGTATCCCTTGTCACAGAATTGTGAAATGGATAGCAAGTTGTGCTTGAGTCCTTCCACGTAGGAGACTTCTTCAATTGTGAGCTTTCCGACTTTCAGTGCGCCGTACCCTTTGGTGCTTCCTCGAGAGTTATCACCAAAAGTGACGTGTGGACCCTTCTTCTCTATGTAGTCATGAAGTAGAGTTCTTATGCCGGTCATGTGTCTTGAACATCCACTGTCCAAGTACCAGATTTGTTGACCCTCACTTGGCATGGGATCCACGGCGCTCACCTGCAATTAGACTGATTTTGGTACCCAAATCAGTTTGGGTCCTTGCAGGTTAGTTCCCTTAGGTACCCACACTTGCTTCACTTTCTTTTGAAAGGTAGCTTGTGCTTTGGGTTTCTAGACCTTTGAAAACTGTGACTTCTGCCTTAAAACAGCTTCACACGTGCAGCAGTGTGTGCAAGAGGGGTAGCGGCTCGCTTGAGGCTTACCTATGCTCTTACCCTTTGACTTGTATCCTGAAGCGGCTCGCTTCGGATTAGCTACGGGCTTAGAGACTGACTTAGGTTTTACAGTCTGTCGAAGCGGCTCGCTAGGTTTTCTCGAAGCGGTCCAACTAGGGTTTTGACCCCGACTCGCTTGAGTAACCTTGGGAGTTTCAAGCGGCCACTTTGGTGCTTCGAATTCTTCCCCCTCAACATTAGTCCGGTTGGACCATCTCCAGTCCGAATAACGTGACACATAGACATTACTCCTTTTCTTAAAAGGGAGATCCTTTGTCTCTGGTGTCTTGGCATGAGACTTAGAAGCTACAACTGGTTTCCCTTTACCTTTGGATTGGTAAGCTTTAGCATTGTAAGTGCTGGGAACAGTTGGTCTTTGCTTGCCCATAGTTTATGCCCTTGAAGATATAGACATCTTCATTGGCTTCTTCTTAGGGTTCTCAGCCATTTAGCCTTTATCTTTGTTGGTGGTCGCTTTGGATGCAGTGGGCAATTCCAAAGTGACTGATGGTGTTGTGTGAGAAGCACCAACAAAGACAGTCGGCTTGGAAGGTCTACCCTCATATTCAAGTCCTCCCTTTCTACCAAAAGGTAGAAGTGAGCTCTCTAGTGCCTGTCAAGCATATGAAGCTTTGTTCAAGTTGGCAACTAGAGTGGACTGGGTTTCACACCTTCTTTCCAAGCTTTGATGTCTTGCGAAGAGATCCTCGAACTTACTAGTCATAGCCCTTAAGTTAAGTTTGACATGGTCAAGCTCAGTGGCTAGCTTTCGGTTCTCCTTCTCGCTTTGAAACAAAGCTTGTTTCAACACTTCGTGGTCGCTTGACAATTTAATGTGCTTGTCAAGCAACTCACTCCAAACACTTGACTTCTGGTCACTACACCCTTGGATGGATCTCCAATGATTTGACTTGGTGAGTGATTCTTGAGCCATGCACGCTTGGAACCGCCAGCTTCATCTTCATCTTCTTCTTGGTCGCTCGCTTCACCTTCTGTAGCAACTGGATTGGATGCTTGGCCTGCACTCGCTTCATGAATCTTGGGGGCAGCTTCATCTTTTCCTTGGATATTCTGCTCGCTTGAGCCCTAGATTTCTTCATCATCCTCAAGCATGTCCCAAGTAAGAGAGTTGATGGGTTTCTCGCTTGACTTTCCTTCCTTAGATTGAACCTGTTCCTGTGGAAGACTCAAAGAAGACTCATCAAATACGACATGGGGTGATTCCTCCACGATTAGGGTTTTACAGTTGAACACCCTATAAGCTTTGCTTGATGTTGAATATCCTAAGAATATTCCTTCATCAGCTTTGCTTTCAAAGGCTTTCAACTGCGACTTCCCATTGTCATGGATGAAGACCCTACAACCAAAGATATGGAAATAAGATATGTTCGGAATTCTCCCTGTCCATATTTCATATGGTATTTTGTCGTGCCGTTTGCAGAGAAGCGTTCGATTCTGTGTGTAGCATGCCGTATTGGCAGCTTCAGCCCAATACTTCATCGGAAGCTTCGAGTCTACAATCATGGTTCGAACGGCTTCTTTGATGATTCGATATCTTCTTTCAGCAACTCCATTCTCCTGAGGTGTGCGTGCTGAGGAAGTCTGATGTGCTATGCCATGCTCCGTGCAGTAAGCTTCAATGGTAGAGTTCAAGAACTCTGTGCCTTTGTCGGAGCGAATGGTCACAATTGCTTGATTCTTCTCCACAGCTAATCTCTCGAGCAGTTGTGGCAGCTTGGTCAGTGTCTCCTTCTTGCTAAAGAGAAATACAACCCAAGTGTAGCGAGAGAAGTCGTCGACTACAACTAGAGTGTACTTCCTTCCATTCACACTTACTGGAGTGACTGGACCAAACAGATCCATATGAAGCAGCTCGAGCACTCGCTTTGATGAAGCTTCTTCAAGGCTTGTGAAGTGCTTCTTTGTCTGCTTCCCTCGTTGGCATGGTGAGCATGGATGGTCTTTGATGAAGACTTCATTTGGTATGCCTTGCACCAAACCCTTTCGAGCTAAGCGGTTTATGGCTTTGAAGTTGAGATGGTTCAAGCGTCTGTGCCATAGCCATCCTATTTCTGTAGCACTCCTTGCTACTAAGCACGTCTCCTCTTTGCAGCTGTCCCATTGTGATATATAGACGTTCCTTTGTCTGACTCCAGTGAGATCTGGGACGTGAGTTTGTTCTTCACAATGCACTTATTGGAAGTAAATTCCACCTTGTATCCCTTGTCACAGAATTGTGAAATGGATAGCAAGTTGTGCTTGAGTCCTTCCACGTAGGAGACTTCTTCAATTGTGAGCTTTCCGACTTTCAGTGCGCCGTACCCTTTGGTGCTTCCTCGAGAGTTATCACCAAAAGTGACGTGTGGACCCTTCTTCTCTATGTAGTCATGAAGTAGAGTTCTTATGCCGGTCATGTGTCTTGAACATCCACTGTCCAAGTACCAGATTTGTTGACCCTCACTTGGCATGGGATCCACGGCGCTCACCTGCAATTAGACTGATTTTGGTACCCTAATCAGTTTGGGTCCTTGCAGGTTAGTTCCCTTAGGTACCCACACTTGCTTCACTTTCTTTTGAAAGGTAGCTTGTGCTTTGGGTTTCTAGACCTTTGAAAACTGTGACTTCTGCCTTAAAACAGCTTCACACGTGCAGCAGTGTGTGCAAGAGGGGTAGCGGCTCGCTTGAGGCTTACCTATGCTCTTACCCTTTGACTTGTATCCTGAAGCGGCTCGCTTCGGATTAGCTACGGGCTTAGAGACTGACTTAGGTTTTACAGTCTGTCGAAGCGGCTCGCTAGGTTTTCTCGAAGCGGTCCAACTAGGGTTTTGACCCCGACTCGCTTGAGTAACCTTGGGAGTTTGAAGCGGCCACTTTGGTGCTTCGAATTCTTCCCCCTCAACATTAGTCCGGTTGGACCATCTCCAGTCCGAATAACGTGACACATAGACATTACTCCTTTTCTTAAAAGGGAGATCCTTTGTCTCTGGTGTCTTGGCATGAGACTTAGAAGCTACAACTGGTTTCCCTTTACCTTTGGATTGGTAAGCTTTAGCATTGTAAGTGCTGGGAACAGTTGGTCTTTGCTTGCCCATAGTTTATGCCCTTGAAGATATAGACATCTTCATTGGCTTCTTCTTAGGGTTCTCAGCCATTTAGCCTTTATCTTTGTTGGTGGTCGCTTTGGATGCAGTGGGCAATTCCAAAGTGACTGATGGTGTTGTGTGAGAAGCACCAACAAAGACAGTCGGCTTGGAAGGTCTACCCTCATATTCAAGTCCTCCCTTTCTACCAAAAGGTAGAAGTGAGCTCTCTAGTGCCTGTCAAGCATATGAAGCTTTGTTCAAGTTGGCAACTAGAGTGGACTGGGTTTCACACCTTCTTTCCAAGCTTTGATGTCTTGCGAAGAGATCCTCGAACTTACTAGTCATAGCCCTTAAGTTAAGTTTGACATGGTCAAGCTCAGTGGCTAGCTTTCGGTTCTCCTTCTCGCTTTGAAACAAAGCTTGTTTCAACACTTCGTGGTCGCTTGACAATTTAATGTGCTTGTCAAGCAACTCACTCCAAACACTTGACTTCTGGTCACTACACCCTTGGATGGATCTCCAATGATTTGACTTGGTGAGTGATTCTTGAGCCATGCACGCTTGGAACCGCCAGCTTCATCTTCATCTTCTTCTTGGTCGCTCGCTTCACCTTCTGTAGCAACTGGATTGGATGCTTGGCCTGCACTCGCTTCATGAATCTTGGGGGCAGCTTCATCTTTTCCTTGGATATTCTGCTCGCTTGAGCCCTAGATTTCTTCATCATCCTCAAGCATGTCCCAAGTAAGAGAGTTGATGGGTTCCTCGCTTGACTTTCCTTCCTTAGATTGAACCTGTTCCTGTGGAAGACTCAAAGAAGACTCATCAAATACGACATGGGGTGATTCCTCCACGATTAGGGTTTTACAGTTGAACACCCTATAAGCTTTGCTTGATGTTGAATATCCTAAGAATATTCCTTCATCAGCTTTGCTTTCAAAGGCTTTCAACTGCGACTTCCCATTGTCATGGATGAAGACCCTACAACCAAAGATATGGAAATAAGATATGTTCGGAATTCTCCCTGTCCATATTTCATATGGTATTTTGTCGTGCCGTTTGCAGAGAAGCGTTCGATTCTGTGTGTAGCATGCCGTATTGGCAGCTTCAGCCCAATACTTCATCGGAAGCTTCGAGTCTACAATCATGGTTCGAACGGCTTCTTTGATGATTCGATATCTTCTTTCAGCAACTCCATTCTCCTGAGGTGTGCGTGCTGAGGAAGTCTGATGTGCTATGCCATGCTCCGTGCAGTAAGCTTCAATGGTAGAGTTCAAGAACTCTGTGCCTTTGTCGGAGCGAATGGTCACAATTGCTTGATTCTTCTCCACAGCTAATCTCTCGAGCAGTTGTGGTAGCTTGGTCAGTGTCTCCTTCTTGCTAAAGAGAAATACAACCCAAGTGTAGCGAGAGAAGTCGTCGACTACAACTAGAGTGTACTTCCTTCCATTCACACTTACTGGAGTGACTGGACCAAACAGATCCATATGAAGCAGCTCGAGCACTCGCTTTGATGAAGCTTCTTCAAGGCTTGTGAAGTGCTTCTTTGTCTGCTTCCCTCGTTGGCATGGTGAGCATGGATGGTCATTGATGAAGACTTCATTTGGTATGCCTTGCACCAAACCCTTTCGAGCTAAGCGGTTTATGGCTTTGAAGTTGAGATGGTTCAAGCGTCTGTGCCATAGCCATCCTATTTCTGTAGCACTCCTTGCTACTAAGCACGTCTCCTCTTTGCAGCTGTCCCATTGTGATATATAGACGTTCCTTTGTCTGACTCCAGTGAGATCTGGGACGTGAGTTTGTTCTTCACAATGCACTTATTGGAAGTAAATTCCACCTTGTATCCCTTGTCACAGAATTGTGAAATGGATAGCAAGTTGTGCTTGAGTCCTTCCACGTAGGAGACTTCTTCAATTGTGAGCTTTCCGACTTTCAGTGCGCCGTACCCTTTGGTGCTTCCTCGAGAGTTATCACCAAAAGTGACGTGTGGACCCTTCTTCTCTATGTAGTCATGAAGTAGAGTTCTTATGCCGGTCATGTGTCTTGAACATCCACTGTCCAAGTACCAGATTTGTTGACCCTCACTTGGCATGGGATCCACGGCGCTCACCTGCAATTAGACTGATTTTGGTACCCAAATCAGTTTGGGTCCTTGCAGGTTAGTTCCCTTAGGTACCCACACTTGCTTCACTTTCTTTTGAAAGGTAGCTTGTGCTTTGGGTTTCTAGACCTTTGAAAACTGTGACTTCTGCCTTAAAACAGCTTCACACGTGCAGCAGTGTGTGCAAGAGGGGTAGCGGCTCGCTTGAGGCTTACCTATGCTCTTACCCTTTGACTTGTATCCTGAAGCGGCTCGCTTCGGATTAGCTACGGGCTTAGAGACTGACTTAGGTTTTACAGTCTGTCGAAGCGGCTCGCTAGGTTTTCTCGAAGCGGTCCAACTAGGGTTTTGACCCCGACTCGCTTGAGTAACCTTGGGAGTTTGAAGCGGCCACTTTGGTGCTTCGAATTCTTCCCCCTCAACATTAGTCCGGTTGGACCATCTCCAGTCCGAATAACGTGACACATAGACATTACTCCTTTTCTTAAAAGGGAGATCCTTTGTCTCTGGTGTCTTGGCATGAGACTTAGAAGCTACAACTGGTTTCCCTTTACCTTTGGATTGGTAAGCTTTAGCATTGTAAGTGCTGGGAACAGTTGGTCTTTGCTTGCCCATAGTTTATGCCCTTGAAGATATAGACATCTTCATTGGCTTCTTCTTAGGGTTCTCAGCCATTTAGCCTTTATCTTTGTTGGTGGTCGCTTTGGATGCAGTGGGCAATTCCAAAGTGACTGATGGTGTTGTGTGAGAAGCACCAACAAAGACAGTCGGCTTGGAAGGTCTACCCTCATATTCAAGTCCTCCCTTTCTACCAAAAGGTAGAAGTGAGCTCTCTAGTGCCTGTCAAGCATATGAAGCTTTGTTCAAGTTGGCAACTAGAGTGGACTGGGTTTCACACCTTCTTTCCAAGCTTTGATGTCTTGCGAAGAGATCCTCGAACTTACTAGTCATAGCCCTTAAGTTAAGTTTGACATGGTCAAGCTCAGTGGCTAGCTTTCGGTTCTCCTTCTCGCTTTGAAACAAAGCTTGTTTCAACACTTCGTGGTCGCTTGACAATTTAATGTGCTTGTCAAGCAACTCACTCCAAACACTTGACTTCTGGTCACTACACCCTTGGATGGATCTCCAATGATTTGACTTGGTGAGTGATTCTTGAGCCATGCACGCTTGGAACCGCCAGCTTCATCTTCATCTTCTTCTTGGTCGCTCGCTTCACCTTCTGTAGCAACTGGATTGGATGCTTGGCCTGCACTCGCTTCATGAATCTTGGGGGCAGCTTCATCTTTTCCTTGGATATTCTGCTCGCTTGAGCCCTAGATTTCTTCATCATCCTCAAGCATGTCCCAAGTAAGAGAGTTGATGGGTTCCTCGCTTGACTTTCCTTCCTTAGATTGAACCTGTTCCTGTGGAAGACTCAAAGAAGACTCATCAAATACGACATGGGGTGATTCCTCCACGATTAGGGTTTTACAGTTGAACACCCTATAAGCTTTGCTTGATGTTGAATATCCTAAGAATATTCCTTCATCATCTTTGCTTTCAAAGGCTTTCAACTGCGACTTCCCATTGTCATGGATGAAGACCCTACAACCAAAGATATGGAAATAAGATATGTTCGGAATTCTCCCTGTCCATATTTCATATGGTATTTTGTCGTGCCGTTTGCAGAGAAGCGTTCGATTCTGTGTGTAGCATGCCGTATTGGCAGCTTCAGCCCAATACTTCATCGGAAGCTTCGAGTCTACAATCATGGTTCGAACGGCTTCTTTGATGATTCGATATCTTCTTTCAGCAACTCCATTCTCCTGAGGTGTGCGTGCTGAGGAAGTCTGATGTGCTATGCCATGCTCCGTGCAGTAAGCTTCAATGGTAGAGTTCAAGAACTCTGTGCCTTTGTCGGAGCGAATGGTCACAATTGCTTGATTCTTCTCCACAGCTAATCTCTCGAGCAGTTGTGGCAGCTTGGTCAGTGTCTCCTTCTTGCTAAAGAGAAATACAACCCAAGTGTAGCGAGAGAAGTCGTCGACTACAACTAGAGTGTACTTCCTTCCATTCACACTTACTGGAGTGACTGGACCAAACAGATCCATATGAAGCAGCTCGAGCACTCGCTTTGATGAAGCTTCTTCAAGGCTTGTGAAGTGCTTCTTTGTCTGCTTCCCTCATTGGCATGGTGAGCATGGATGGTCTTTGATGAAGACTTCATTTGGTATGCCTTGCACCAAACCCTTTCGAGCTAAGCGGTTTATGGCTTTGAAGTTGAGATGGTTCAAGCGTCTGTGCCATAGCCATCCTATTTCTGTAGCACTCCTTGCTACTAAGCACGTCTCCTCTTTGCAGCTGTCCCATTGTGATATATAGACGTTCCTTTGTCTGACTCCAGTGAGATCTGGGACGTTAGTTTGTTCTTCACAATGCACTTATTGGAAGTAAATTCCACCTTGTATCCCTTGTCACAGAATTGTGAAATGGATAGCAAGTTGTGCTTGAGTCCTTCCACGTAGGAGACTTCTTCAATTGTGAGCTTTCCGACTTTCAGTGCGCCGTACCCTTTAGTGCTTCCTCGAGAGTTATCACCAAAAGTGACGTGTGGACCCTTCTTCTCTATGTAGTCATGAAGTAGAGTTCTTATGCCGGTCATGTGTCTTGAACATCCACTGTCCAAGTACCAGATTTGTTGACCCTCACTTGGCATGGGATCCACGGCGCTCACCTGCAATTAGACTGATTTTGGTACCCAAATCAGTTTGGGTCCTTGCAGGTTAGTTCCCTTAGGTACCCACACTTGCTTCACTTTCTTTTGAAAGGTAGCTTGTGCTTTGGGTTTCTAGACCTTTGAAAATTGTGACTTCTGCCTTAAAACAGCTTCACACGTGCAGCAGTGTGTGCAAGAGGGGTAGCGGCTCGCTTGAGGCTTACCTATGCTCTTACCCTCTGACTTGTATCCTGAAGCGGCTCGCTTCGGATTAGCTACGGGCTTAGAGACTGACTTAGGTTTTATAGTCTGTCGAAGCGGCTCGCTAGGTTTTCTCGAAGCGGTCCAACTAGGGTTTTGACCCCGACTCGCTTGAGTAACCTTGGGAGTTTGAAGCGGCCACTTTGGCTTCGAATTCTTCCCCCTCAACATTAGTCCGGTTGGACCATCTCCAGTCCGAATAACGTGACACATAGACATTACTCCTTTTCTTAAAAGGGGGATCCTTTGTCTCTGGTGTCTTGGCATGAGACTTAGAAGCTACAACTGGTTTCCCTTTACCTTTGGATTGGTAAGCTTTAGCATTGTAAGTGCTGGGAACAGTTGGTCTTTGCTTGCCCATAGTTTCTGCCCTTGAAGATATAGACATCTTCATTGGCTTCTTCTTAGGGTTCTCAGCCATTTGGCCTTTATCTTTGTTGGTGGTCGCTTTGGATGCAGTGGGCAATTCCAAAGTGACTGATGGTTTTGTATGAGAAGCACCAACAAAGACAGTCGGCAGGTCTACCCTCATATCCAAGTCCTCCATTTCTACCAAAAGGTAGATGTGTGCTCTCTAGTGCCTGCCTAGCATATGAAGCTTTGTTCAAGTTGGCAACTAGAGTGGACTGTGTTTCATACCTTCCTTCCAAGCTTTGATGTCTTGCGAAGAGATCCTCGAACTTACTAGTCATAGCCCTTAAGTTAAGTTTGACATGGTCAAGCTCAGTGGCTAGCTTTCGGTTCTCCTTCTCGCTTTGAAACAAAGCTTGTTTCAACACTTCGTGGTCGCTTGACAATTTAATGTGCTTGTCAAACAACTCACTCCATGTCGAGGAATCTGCTTCCTCTTGGTGAGTGTGTGCGAGTGTAATTGAGCTAGGTGAGGGATAGATGAATACCTCTCCGGTCTCTTCGTCGGTGAGCGCCATCAGTCCAAGATCCTCTCCCTCACTGGAGTTGGGATCTGTGAATGCATCCGAGTCGCTTGAGACTTCTTCAGATGAAGCGACCGACATTTCACTCACTACGAGCACTCACCTTGGAGCGTCCCTCTTTGCTCTCAGTTCCTCTCGCTCCTTTGCACTCAGCTTCGGGCAATCGGACTTGTAGTGGCCCATTTTGTGGCAATGGTAGCATTCCACTTCCATCATGTCCCTTGAGATCGGCTTGGTCGTCTCTTCTCTCTTCCCTTTTCCTTCTCGAGCATCAGTGCTCCTCCCTTTGTATTGCTTGTAGAATCTTTTGTATTTGCCCACTCGAGAGTTCATTTTGTTGAAGTTCTTGGATAAGAACGCAATATGTTCTTCCAACTCTTCCCTCGTCATCTTGGCTAGCGACTGGTCACTTGGCCCTTCAGCAGCTTTGAAAGCTACACCCTTTGATGTCGTGGGAGCTTCATCCTCTTCGTCGAGGTTCATTCGATTCAGATCGAATTCATGAGCTTTGAGTTCGGAGAACAGAATCTCCGGTGTGAGCTTCGATAGATCTTTGGTAGCTAGGTACAGCTCCTTCATTGTCTGCCACTTCCTCGTGAGAGCTCGGACAATCTTCAGGTTGACTTCCTTGTTTGTGAGTTCCTTCCCAAATGAGTTGAGAGTTGCAATGATGTTGGTGACTCTCAGCTCGAAGGCGTCGATGGACTCTCCTGGCTTCATTATCAGACTTTCAAACTCCCGCATCTGAACGGCAAGCTTGTTTTCTTTGATTTTGTCCGTGCCTTGAGAAATGAGGGCTAGTGTTTCCCACATTTCATTCGCCATTGGGCACTTCCTTATCCGTGGTAGATAGGCGTCCGACACGGTGCTCTGCATCGTGTGTCGTGCGATCTTGTCGAGGTTGGCAACTTTGAAGTCATTCGGAGTGTACTCATCTTTGTCCTTCTCTACGTACCGTTGTCGAACATAGGCAGCCCGACCTTCGGCAGCTGGGACGTTCTCAGAGACGGCTTTCCTGATTTTGATTGGTCCGTCCTCTATAACTTCCCACATTCGGTCGTGGATGGAGCATAGGAAGCTCTCGACTGGGAAACTCCATGTCTCGTATCCTTCGATCGAGAACTGTGGAAGACTGGATGCACTATATGTAGACATAGCAAACTATCAGCAGTAAATGCAATATGCGTGGGTGAGGTTTTTGATGCACTTAGGAAATAGGATCCGGTTCAGCGAGACAACGTGAAGCGAGTGTCGACTCGCTTCGGATATGCAAAGCAGAGGCTCGAAAGAACCGCTGCTCTGACACCACTTGTTGGTCCCGGTTTGTTATAGGAAAAATACGTAGAGGGGGGGGGGGGGGGGGGAATACGTATTTTGAAGTTTTTCAACTTCAAATTCCTTAACTCACAGTATGAAGTAAAGTGCTCGTAGAAATACTAAGACCTAGCCGAGAGCTAGATCTAAAGCAATCAAGATTCTCTTGACCTAAGCTTTAAGCTTGATCAAGAGTGAGACTTTACTCTTTGTGCGGAATTTGGTGAGCTAAAATCTTTTCCTAAGTAATTATAGTTCCAGATTATGTTTGTTTAGATGCACATGCAATGAATAAACAAAGTAAAGAGTTTAGGGTTAGAGAGATACGACACAGAGTTTTATAGTGGTTCAGAGATAAGGCTCCTACGTCCACTTGTTGCACGACGGCAACTGTTCTCTTCACTCATGAACTTGAAGGTTACAGGTCCTTCAAAAACCTGGTCGAGATCAGGCTTCACTCGCCTGGATCCGACGATAGACGTAGTGATTGCGGGTTCACTACACAAACCTAGACAAGACTGGAAGCTTCACTCGCTTCAGTCAAACACAGACAGACGGGGAGATTGCGGGCTCTCCTTACAGCCTAGCTTCGATCGAGCTTCACACAAACGATGTAAGTGTAAGCTTAGATCTAGACTATATGATCAAGGCTTCTACGATCGATGAAAGTAGAGCCTTGGATCGAGACAACCTAACGACGACTCAAAAACCTAACAGACAAACTTTTAGGGTTAGGGTTTTTGGTTGACGAACACACTATGAAGAACTCTTTTACAGTAGATGCAAAAGATGGCTAGAGCTCTTCTTCTAAGCTTGGATATTTGAAGTGGGCTTAGACTCTAAGTGTGAAGGTTGTGAAGACGAGTTCCGATGAACTGGAAACTCGGAGACACTTGAAAACAAAGACTCGAAGATTGCTCAAAGGCTTGGGAGTGTTTGTTTGCTGTAGACGCTCGAATGCTCAAGTAGTGTTCTGCTTCTCCTCGTCTTCATCCTTCACTATTTATAGGCGGAGGTGGCCGAGATCCGTTGCTTGGTAGGTGGCCTTGTCCCTCCTCCTCTCGACAGTACTTGCACAGGCTGGCTGCTTTTCAGACGCCCAGTTTTGGATTTTTGCCAGAAATAGCTAAGATCCAATTTCAACAGTAACTTGAGCGACCCAGTACTGTTACGGCGCCCTGTCGGCCTGGCAGTCAACTCCACTGCTCCTCTCCGCGTTCGACACGTGGAGATCTCGTAATAAATGCAGAGATCTCCAGTTGACTGGAGTTCAAATTCGGAGCGGGAATTGTGTTGTCGCTTTCTGGTAGGTAGTGGCTCGCTTCGCTTTGAAGTTGTAGCGTCCGCTTTCGTTGAGTCACTTCGTAGTCATTCTGTAGTGAGTCGCTTTGGGAAATAAAGTTCCCTAGTGACTGCTTTGGAAAATACTAACTAGAGTTGACTCGCTTTGACTTTGAACTGTAGCGCTCGCTTTGCTTCGCTTTGGCAGACTCACTTTGAATCTACTGTAGCGCTCGCTTCGCTACACTATTCTTCGGCACGCTTCACTTCAGCTTGCTAGACTTGCTTCGCTTCGGAAAACACACTCAAGCGAGTGGCCTTCACTTGAACTTTTGAAGCCTATAATCTAAGCAAAATAAAGAGCCATCCTAACAGAGTAGGCTTAGAAAAATTCTAACCTATTAACTACATCAAAATGGGTCGCTTGGGAACAGAACGCTTTGGGGTTTTGGGATCAAATCAAAACAATGAAGTGTCCCTTATAGGTTCCCCCTTAACATGTTGTTCTTAACAATTCCCAACAGGGAACACGTTGCCGAGTGCAACAAAGTGGACGTAGGAGCTTCATCTCCGAACCACTATAAATCTCGTGTCGTATCTCTCTAAACCCTAACTCCTTATTTTCCTTGTTTGATTATACATTGCACTTGCATTTAAACAAACATAACTTGGAACTTTTAAATACTTAGGAAAGATATTAGCTCACCGAATTCCGCACTAAGAGTAAAGTCTCACTCTTGATCAAGCTCTAAGCTTAGGTCAAGAGATTCGTGATTGCTTTAGATCTAGCTCTCGGCTAGGTCTTAGCATCTCTAACGAGCACTTTACTTCATACTCTGAGTTAAGGATTTGAAGTTGAAAAACTTCAAAATACGTATTCACCCCCCCCCCCCCCCCCCCTCTACGTATTTTTCCTATAACAAACCGGGACCAACAGATGAGGTATTAGAAAAGATCCGCCTAGGGGTAAGGACAAATGGGACAGAAGATTACCGGGAAGAGGCCGACAACGCACTCACATTCAAAGGAAGGTTATGCATCCCGCGTAATGACGAGTTTCGAAACGAAATTTTGAGCGAAGCTCATGACACCCCGTACACCGCACACCCCGGAGGTACCAAGATGTACCAAGACTTGAAAGAGAAATTCTGGTGGGAAGGTATGAAGAGAGACATAGCCTCTTTCGTCGAGCGTTATTTGACGTGTCAACAAGTGAAGGCATTACACCAACGGCCCCATGGGAAATTACAGCCTTTGGAAGTTCCACAGTGGAAATGGGAGCATATCACCATGGATTTTGTGATGGGTCTTTCCCCGAACTAGAAGAGGAAACACAACTGTTTGGGTGATAGTAGACCGATTAACAAAGTGTGCTCATTTCATTCCTATCCCTACCACTTACGGTTCAGAAAAGCTAGCACAGTTGTCTGTTCGAGAGATCGTACGTCTTCATGGAGTGCCACTGTCGATTACATCGGATTGAGATACGAAGTTCACCTCGAAATTTTGGATGAGTATGCAAAGAGAACTAGGCACTCGACTGAACTTCAGCACTGCTTTCCACCCTCAGACTGATGGTCAATCCGAGAGGACCATACAGATTCTCGAAGACATGCTGAGAGCAATAATACTTGATAAAGGTAGAGAGTGGGAGGACATTTTACCATTGGCTGAGTTTGCTTACAACAATAGCTATCAATCGACCATAGGTATGGCCCCGTATGAGGCATTGTACGGAAGAAAATGTGGATCTCCTCTTTATTGGGATGAAGTAGGAGAAAGAAAGAGCTTAGGTCCAGAAGCGATCGATTAAATGGTCGAGATTGTACGCAAAATCTGAGATAGGATGCAAGAGGCTCAAAGCAGACAGAAGTCATATGCCGACAATCGAAGGACCGAACTGCATTTCGAGATAGGAGACAAGGTTTTCCTAAAGGTTTCTCCCACCAAGGGATTGACTAGATTTTGGAATCAAGGGCAAACTGAAGCCTCGTTTCATTGGACCTTATGAAGTTCTAGAAAGGATAGGTCCTGTAGCATACAGGTTGGCTTTACCGCCAAATTTAGGAGGCGTTCACAACGTATTCCATGTGTCCCAACTAAGGAAGTATGTGTTTGACCCTAAACACGTGATACGACAAGAGGAAACCGTTATAGAGCCCGACTTAAGCTACGAGACGAAACCTGAGGTCATAGTGGATCGAAAGATCCAGCAGCTTAGGAATAAGTAGATCCCTCTAGTAAAAGTACTGTGGAGACACCACGGGCAGGAAGAAGCCACGTGGGAGTTAGAAGCCAAAATGACAGCGAAATACCCAGAGTTGTTTGTAGAAAGTAAGTAAATTTCGGGACGAAATTTTCGTAAGGGGTGTAGGATGTAATGGTCGTAGTTTTTCTTAGTGAGTAATAAAAACTTCGACATTATTTTAATATTAACAGTGTTATTACTCTTATTAGCATAACAAATTTTCGAGAACTATTAATAGTATACATAATTAGTAATAGTAATGTTGTCAAATGAGAATCGAATTAATGAAAAAAGGCCCGACAAAACAAAACGAATTATTATTCAAGGGGCCGAGGCCCACTTAAAAGATCGAAGGCCCATTTCACGATTTATTATATGAACTATTTCGGCCCAAGGAAGAAGCCACGTTGTTCGAATTTAATCAACAAGAAAAAGGCCCAAAGATTTATAACAATATTCCAATAATAACATTTTACATGTGGATAAAATAATTATATACTATTACAATAATGTACAAAAAAAAAAAAAAAAAAAAAAAAAAAAAAAAAAAAAAAAAAAAGAAAAGAGAAGATGAACTCTGCAGCAGCCTCCCAACGCCTCCCTCTCTCTCATTAACAAAACTTGAGCTCAGATTAGTCCCTTAATCACAATATTAGAGGCTAAAACACCCCATAAGCAAGATTAGGGAAGGTTAACACCATCATCATTGCTCCTTTTTGCATGGGGAATCACCGAGAATAGCATGCACGCCAAACCCTTCTGTCTCCCCCTTTTCTCTTCCAAAATCTACCCCAAATCCTTGAGAAGGAACCCCCCACCAATCCCCATTCATCTCCTCCAATGCTTGAAAGAAGCCCAAGAACCTACACAAAATATACAAGTCAACTCCATTCACACATAACATCATTCAAACACTCACAAGAACAAGAGAGAGAGAGAGAGAGAGAGAGAGAGAGAGAGAGAGAGAGAGAGCAAGAGAGAACCGAGAAGAAGAAGAGGAGCAGTAGGATTTCCAGCCATTTCCAAACACCAACACTCACGGTAAGCCTCCCTCTCCCTTCCCCATTCAATCTCCACACATGCATGAGCTAACAAAGAGCTCACACCACCTTTAGGAGCAAGAACAAGAGAGAGAAGGGAAGGAATCGAAGCATTCAAGGATTTCCAGCCCTCATATCAAGTAAGCACAACCATTCTTCATAGTAGAGTAATGCGACAATAGCACTTGAAGCATATAGAGACTAAACCCCATTGTTAGGTTGCTAGCAATCGGTCCAAAGGAGAAGAAGGCAGTAACAAAAGAAAGGATGAGCAGGTAGCCCCCCATTCAAGCCCAAAACATCCATTTCCAAACCCTTGAAGCAAGTAAGTAAATCCCCCATATTTCTCTAGGAACTAAGGCCTAATCAAGCATGTTTACACCATAGAAATGCCCCAAGAATGTAGCTAGAAACTGCCCTAATAAGAGAACCCCAATGCATGTTCACATAGTTCAAAAATCTCAACAAAAATCAAGCATGCAAGCATGAGCAACGGCTTAGAGTGAACAACAAACTACATAGGCCCCAAGAACATAGATTTTTCCTTCATTAGGATCAAAAACCATGATCAAACATTGTTAAATCATAAGGCATGCTAAACCCCTCCACAATGAACTCAAATGTTAACCATAGATCGACACCAAAATGCTCCAAAACTGGAAAATCCTTTCCAACAATGAACCAACAACAGCTAATAACATGAACCACACAAACTGCCTCTAAATCACCAACTTAGCCCAACAAATTGAATACATCAAGTAAAGCCGAGAGAGAAGAGAGAAGAGAGAAGAGAAGAGAGCTTATCAGTAGTTCAAGCAACGGCAGCAGGAGGCTGCCGAAATCGGGAACAATGCCGAAGAGACATCGGCAGGAACAGGGAAGATACCACAACGGCGTCGAACGCCACCGGCAGGAGCCACCGTACCTGCAAGAGAAGAAAAGAGAGAGAGGTCAGAGGAGATGGAGTAAAGAGAGAAGAGAACAGAGAAGGGAGAGAAGCAGACGACGGCGAAGCATCGCCGGCCATCACTGAAGATAGCGGCAACGGCGGCAGTAGCAACGGCGACGGACGGCGATTAATCAGAGAGAAATTGTCCCCTAACCGAGAAGGATAAGATTTCAATTTAGGCTCGAACAGCCGATGGACCGCCGTGGGAGTTGCCCTGGCAACGGAGAGGAACCACGAAGCTCGAACCGCCGAAGGCGGGAGAAATCGAGAACGGAGGAGACCGTACCAGCGCCATCTCACCACGGCGGAAAGGAATGATGAAGGAGGCATAATCGACGGCCATCCCGTCGAAGGAATCGCATCGGAGAATTTTCCCCAAATTTCCGAAGCCAATTAGGGTATATCTCTCCCTTGGGAGAAATCGGAAATCAAAGGGAGAAAAGGGAACATTAACCGACGGCAGAGGAGGCCGCTAGTTAACAATTGCCGGCAGAGGCGAGGGATGGACGGCGACGGACTGCCAAGGAAGAGAGGGAGTTGTCGCGAGGAAGAAGAGAAGAGGGATGAAGATCGCGACTGTAAATCGAGAGAAGGGGAGGAAGGGTTTTGTCTAAGTAAATCGGGCCGGGTTCCGGGCCGGGCTAATTAATGGAGTTCGATAACAAACGGGCCAACCGATTGGGCCGATAATTTAATAATGGGCCGATAATATATTTAACGAACAGGCCAAACGATTGGGTCGATAATTTAATTAATGGGCCGATAATATATTTAACGGATCGGGCCAACCGATTGGGATGATAATTTAATTAATGGGCCAATAATATATTTAACGGATCGGGCCAACTGATTGGGCCGAAAATTTAATTTATGGGACGATAATATATTTAACGGATCGGGCCAACCGATTGGGCTGATAATACATTTAACGGATCGGGCCAACAGATTGGGTCGATAATTTAATTAAAAGGGCTAATATTTAAGTCAAGAGACGAAAGTCGAATATAACGACTCTTCGGGTTTAGTTTAATAATTTCCCGAACCTAAGTAAATTGGGATTAACACCCTAATACTTCTTATGGGCCTATACTGATTATTAATGATTGATTAATCAATCAAGCCCAAACATAATGGCTTTATAAGTGTAGACCACTGATAATACGCAATAAAATCACGAAGCTTCATTAACGACTAAATCAAGCATCCTACGATTTTCGTCGAGGATGAACAGACTAAAGACACCAGCATCGATCAAAGTGATCGATTTCAAAATGATAATTAAGAAACTCTTGAATAAGAGATCATAGCCTCGATAGTAGATAACCTTCGCATAGATCGATAAGATTATCAATTTTATTTCAAGATTCTCATTTTACGTTCTTTGAACGAGGTTAGGCTAAGGGAAAGGCCGAGACTAAGGCGGCACTCAGGATTTTAAGTAAATCAAGGAGAGCTATCGAGGTGGGCTTTCATACAACGAAAATGTTTATTTATGCTAAAGTTCTTTTCTTAAAAGAATTGTCATGCCATAAATGTTTTGTTTTGTATGATGTCTATCTGTAAAGGGCTTCGGCCAAATGTTTTCAAGACGAATTCGGGCCTATCGGGGTCGCTCCTTGATGGGTTAAGTGCACTAGATAACCGTGAGCCGACGAAAGCCGACCGGTTAGGTATCCGGGTAGGGTGGCCACCCTTACCGGATACACCCACACGCTCATAAATGACGGATTACACCAAGAAAACGAAGCTTGCAAGTGCCCTTTTTATAAAAAAAAAAAATTAAAAAAAAAAAAAATAAAAATAAAAATAAAAATAAAATAGTGATCGTAGGACTTTTCTGAAAAACCCTATGATTCACTTGAATGGCAGGCAATTAAAATGTTTTGGCATGTGTTCACTGAGTACTTTGTACTCAGCCC
This sequence comes from Thymus quinquecostatus, assembly GCA_024222315.1. Classification (NCBI taxonomy): domain Eukaryota; kingdom Viridiplantae; phylum Streptophyta; class Magnoliopsida; order Lamiales; family Lamiaceae; genus Thymus; species Thymus quinquecostatus. The sequence continues at coordinate 17,565,390 of CM044173.1, read as the reverse complement.
TTTACATATTTCCCATGTGCAGGTTGAACGGGATGGAGTGAAGCAATCGGGAAGGCTTTTGTCGAGCATGGAAAGGGTTGAAGCCTCTTGGTGGTGCATGTCTCCATACATGCATCTCACGTTCTTCCTCTATGTTTCTTATGTTATTAGCCTGAACCTCCTTTTGTGTATCATTGCAATACATTTCCTTTTGTGTATCGTTGCAATACATTCCCTTTTGTATCGTTGCAATGTACTGGTTTCTTCATAGAGAATGTTTCCTTTTATGAACAACGCTTCCGCTTAAGTCATGTAAACGCTTCCGTTGATGAACCATACTTTCTTCCATTCATTCTCGATGAATGATGGAAAACGTTAATGTATTTCAAATGTTACGCTTCCGCATCGTTTCACCTCGAGTTATCCGTTTATTCTATTTATTTCCTGTTCCTTTTCGTCGCGACCTCGCCTGGCCAGTCTAAGGAGGGTGGGGTCGTGACATGGGACCAACAACAACAGGAGCAGAGATAAGTTTTTCTTTGAGGGTGAGAAAAGCATGCATACAAGAATCATCAAAGTGAAAAGGAACATCTTGAGCAAGAAGACGACAAAGAGGTTGGCTAATTTTAGAAAAATCCCTAATAAATCGTCTATAAAAGCCCGCATGACCAAGGAAACTCCTAATACCTTTGACATCACTAGGCGGTGGCAATTTTTCAATCACCTCCACTCTCGCTTTGTCGACCTCTATACCCTTACTCGAGACCACATGACCCAAAACAATACCCCTTTTAACCACAAAATGTCTTTTCTCCCAACTCAAAGTAAGACCACTATCAACGCATCTCTTAAGCACTCTCTCAATTTTTAGCAAACAATCATGAAAAGACGACCCAAAAACAGAAAAATCATCCATAAAAATCTCTACAAAATCACCAATAAATTCCGAGAAAATAGACATCATGCATCTTTGGAACGTACCCGGTGCATTGCAGAGACCAAATGTCATCCTCCTATAAGCTTAGGTCCTAAAGGGACTTGTGAAGACCGTCTTTGCTTGATCTTCCGGAGCTATCCAAATTTGGTAATACCCTGACAAGCCATCAAGAAAACAATAAAATTCTTGTCCGGCTAATTTATCAAGCATTTGATCAATAAAAGGAAGAGGAAAGTGGTCCTTTTTGGTGGAAGCATTAAGCTTCCTATAATCTATACACAGCCTCCAACCGGTAACCAGGCGGGAGGCGACCAACTCGTCCTTCTCGTTCTTTGTAACCGTAATTCCTCCCTTCTTCGGAACAACGTGCACCGGGCTCACCCACCCACTATCGGCGATGGCATAAATAATGCCCTCCGCCTAAAGCTTGTAGATTTCCTTGCGCACGACCTCCATGAGCATTGGATTGAGCCTCCTTTGTCCATCTCGTTTGGGGCGAGCGTCTTCTTCGAGATTGATGCGATGCATGCAAGTGGCCGGGCTAATTCCTCGAATATCTGCCAAGATACATCCAAAAGCGAGCTTGTTCTCCTTGAGTATGCCCACCAAAGCTCCTTCCTCTGCAAGAGACAAAGAAGAAGAGATAATTGCGGGTTTTTGATTCCCTTCCTCTAAAAATACATATTTCAAATGTGAAGGGAGCTCTTTCAACTCCAACGGCTCCGGAATTTTCGAGCCGGGTTTCGGATCCTAAGGTGGAAACGGAAGCTTGATTCCGATATCCCTCTCCATTTGCTCCCATTCCATTTGATCTCCAGAACCCCAAAATACCTCTTCGGTATCATAATCCTGCACAAAAGAACACTCGACCAAGGCATCAATCTTATCGATGAAAGAACAATTATCAATTAAATTGACCGATGACATAGGCCGACTCTTATGCACAGAAAACGAAACATCCCCACCCAACACAGACATCATAATCACACACTCTTCACATCAATTAAAGTATTAGAAGTAGCCATGAAAGGACGACCTAGCAAAAGTGTGTGCTCAATACCATTCTCTTTTACCTCACCTATCTCTAGAACAACAAATTCAACGGGAACAATTAACCCTCCCCCCCCCCCCCCCCCCCCTCCCCTCCCGAACAAGAATATCCTCAATAATACCTCTCGGGTATCTAATAGACCTATTCGCCAATTGAAGGCTCATGCGAGTGGGTTTAAGTTCTCCTAACTCTAATTGCTTAAAGATAGAATAAGGCATAAGATTAATACCGGCACCTAAATCAAGCATACCACATGCTTCCTTACCATTACCTAAAGAGATAGTGATAACGAAAGAACCTGGATCTCGTTGCTTAGGTGGAAGAGGGTGTTGCATTAATCGATGTCGCCACTTCCGACACCGTGATCGTCTCCATCTCATTGAACGACTTCTTCTTTAACGTCAACTCCTTCACGAACCTCACGAATGGTGGCACGTTGCGAATCACATCAAGAAGAGGCAAGTTCATGTCCACCTTAGAAAGAAGTTTGTAGAGATCCATGAATTGTTGATCGCGCTTCTTGTTCTTCACATGGCTTGGATAAGGAATGAGAGGAACATAAGGATTGGACATCTTGTGAAGAGGTTGGGCCTCCTTCTCGGCTTCCTCGAACTCCGTGCGTGGCTCCTCGGGGTTGGACGGACGTCCAACTTCTTGTTCTGTTGGACGCTGCAAGTTGGGGTTGGACGGCCGTCCAGATGAGTTGGACGCCCGTCCAACTCCGGCTTCTGTCGGATGTTGAAAGGCCTCATTGGACGCACGTCCAACAACAGGTAAAGGCGTGGACGCTCGTCCAGGGTTGGACGGCCGTCCAGATGAGTTGGACGCCCGTCCAACTCCTGCTTCTGCCAGATTTGTGGTCTTGCTCCAATGCGCGTTCGGGCTCCATCTATCACTTGAATGCCCTTGAGGAGGCACTACAAGAAATTTTCTCATATGTAACGGTTCATACATTACGGTTTTTACTAAAAACCGTAATGTATGAGCGCTTTTTTACGAAACCGTAATCTATGTGCGTGTTCCTTTTACCAAAGATAACGGTCACTTACAAACTGTAATATATTCTATTATTTTTCTTAACGTATTTTTAAGAAACGTAATGTATGAAGTAACACTGTTACTTTTAATTACGATAAGAAAAAACTGTAATTAAATATGTGTTTTCTATTCTATGAAAATTTTAAAAAAATAATCGTAAAATAAATTCCAAAATAAATATTGAAATTAACAATATGACACTTAGAAAAATTTAGGCGGAAAGGAGACGCTCGAGAAAGAAGAAGAGAGTTTTGGGTTCACTCTGCCTCGTCGCCGTCGAGAGGGAGGTCGCAGTCGCCGTTTTCGTGCCCTAGATCCCGTAATTCCACTCTCCGTCTCTCTCTCTCTCTCTCTCTCTCCCTCAATTTATATCCATAATTGAGGATTTAGGGTTCTGCAGAAGGAATTAGCGCCGCGACTGAAGAAGCTGATGAGCAGCCTCAGATTGGAGTTCGGCGGGCCGAAGTTCGAGCCGCACGTGATGCTCGTCGGAGCAATTAGCTTGACAGAGAGCGAGGCGCGCGATCGGTTTTGGAAGGCATGCGAGGGCCTCAAAGCCTAGTCCGCCGCGGTGAAGAAAGTTGCCACCGACACTTTCTTCTACCAATGCGTCTTCCTCCTCCTCCCTCCGACGCCTGAGGTAACTCCGAGAAGTTCAAAGTTGTAGTTCTAGTTATGTTTTTCCTCCTCTGTTCTCTCCATGAAAAATTGTTTTTTGATTTCACCTTAAAAATTCTCTGTTCAGCGGCCCCATCTCTATAATAATACATTGATTATTTGATTGTTGAAGATTTCAACTGTATCATGGTGTTGTTATAGCTTCAAATCAGGAAAAAAAATGGTGAAAAGCCCCAATATAGTACTGTTATACTGGTATTCTACTTCTTCTCTCTTCGCATGCGTGTTTGTTTCCATGGAGGATTTATGTGCTTTTTGCTTGCTGTGTTGAAACTCAGCATTTTAACGTGGCTTGCTCCCCTGATTTTATGTAGAATACCCTTTATTCTTGCTTAATTTGTACAGTAATGTATGTAGTTGGCACTTCATTTTGTTGATATTATTCGACCATTTTATAAAAGGAGAAACGTGTAGCTTGTGGCCTTAGTCGTTCAATCTATGTTTGTTCATTCTCATTTACAGCGCCTTATGCAACTAGGTTCTTAGGAACCTGTGAATATCAGAGACGACGAAGCTTGCAAACTGGCTGAGCATCGTTCACAAATTAATCAAAGGTATCTCCATTTATGCCCTTTTGACATCATTTGGACCACGAACTTGGTTGCTGAACTTTAGTTGGCTTGTGCGCTTATTGTGCTTAGTTTGGCTACTGATTTCATCTGGGGTCGTCATAGATCTTGAAAATCGACGTTTCTTGAATGCAGTGTAGAAGAAAGATCTATTTCGGGTGTATAAGCTTGAAGGAGATGAAGTGTAGAATATAAGGAGGAGTGGATCTGGCTTAGAAGTTGAAGGAAATGAAGTTAAATAAGAAACTTACAAAAATATTATTAGTGAAGATTATCTAAAGTTTTGTATCAGGACATTAAAATATTCCTGTTGTATAGAAGGATCATGTTTTTCGGTGAGTATATGTTGTATGAAGAAACTTGAGTTTGGTCCTTAGTTGAAATGCCCTTATTCTTTGTATATTTTCAAGATGAAAATTGTTGAAGTGTACTAATTCCAAGTTTTCAATGTCCAGATAGAAGAAAGATTGAAAGAAGGATTAGGCGGTTGGAGAAAAACAACAACGTGCCTCGACTTGTCAGGCTCAGGAGGCAGAGATTTCTTCCCAACTCTCTAAACTGAAGGAAGATCTCGAATATGTTAAGGTATGTTATCAGATTTTTCTCTATCTTTGATTCTGAATGACGTTTGGTTGATCATTTATTCTTTATATTGATGAATTACTGCAGCTCTTCCCGAAAACTAAGAAATACGTCTCGCTGTATGTTGGAGGTGATGAGGCAGAAATCATGGAAAAAAGAAATGCTTTGCGTAAGCAAATTAAGGATAATCTGATTGTTGCTGCTGCAAGTGGGAAGGAATTGGAAGGTACTTTTTCAAACTTTTACTATTTTCGCTTAAGCTAAATATTTGTTGGGGTGTCCTATATAGCAAATAGATAGATTGGATCTGCTTTTGTATATTCTTCCTAGGACTGGTATCATGCCTTTCAAGTGATATGATGTTATTGCTGTTTCGTTTCACGTAATTGATTCAATGCTTGATTAATTTTGTTATCTATTTTTTGGCTAAATAATTAGGAATATGTAGTGTAAAAATGAAGAAAAATAAAGTTTAACGAAGAGGAAGACAAGGAAGTTGAAGTTGGAGAAGGTAGAGGCACTAGAGAGGTTGCTTGATGAAGTCGCATATGGTTGAAAGATCGAAATCAAATAAAGTTAGTGCACGTAATTTCACAAATATGGATGTTGATCTTGTAATTTCATTTTTATTAAGAATTTTTGGATGGTATAGACAATGTTGGGATATTTTTTTATATTTTTAGAGAAATCAAATGTAGAAATTTATGTGTTTATTTTTTTTGTATACATTACAGATTTCAATACAATTATTTAAGCTTCAAAAGCATTTTCTAATACGTAAAGAACATTATAGATAACGGTTTTAAACTGTAACGTATTGTTACTATATATTATGTTTATGTAGTTTTATCTATGAGTTTTCAAAGTGATATGTTTGGCGCACATAGATTACGGAACGGAACTGTATACATAACGGTGGACACCCGTAATGTATCATCGCTATATATTACGATTATCTACTGTTATCTATGATAGTGCAAAGTATTATGAATGAGTCACATACATTACAGTAAAAAACCGTAATGTATGAGCGTAACTATAGATTACACTGAGTTCTATAACGCTTTTTCTGGTGCATAGATAACTCAAAATTTGAGTTATCTATGCTTTTTCTCCTAGTGAGGCATCATAACTCCATTGTCCACCTGTCTTCCACTCCGCAACACCGAAACTGCTTGGGCTTGATGAGGTGGAAAAGGAGGAACGTACGGGGGATATGGGGCTTGCACCTCGTGAGCTTGTTGCGGTTGAATCCCTTGGTTAGGATTTCGCCCCGGTTGTTGCATCAAGTGCATGGAACCTTAGATTTGGCCAATGGTTGTATCGAGCCTCTTTATAGTAGCATCTTGAGCCTCTCGGGATAATTTAGCTTCGTGGAGGAATGTAGAGAGACTCTCATCGACGGGAGGTTTTTGTGGTGGCCCTTGAGGACGAGGAGTAGGGTGTGTTGGTGGTGGTGTATGAGTAGGTTGAGGTGGGTAGTATGGAGGTGGTGGATAATATGGATTGGAATAGGGATGTCAAACGGGCCAACCCACCGGGTTTCGGGCTAGCCCTATCGGGTTGCGGGCTTTTCGGATCGGGTTAGTCGGGCTTTTTATTCTTTCGGGCTATTATTTTTTGACCCTAACCCTAACCCACCGGGTTTCGGGCTAGCCCACCGGGCCATTAAGTTTATAAAAAATAAAATTGACATTGTATAAATATAAAAATAATTATTATTTTAGCACATACTTGTATAAGAAAAAATTAAATAAATTATTAAATATTGTGAATTTAACAAAAATATTTCCGAATGTCAATCTTTATTTTATTTTTCACCAAGCGGCGAAATAAAAAACGTATAGAATTTAAAATGAAGGTTATATTTTTATTAAAACAAATTAAAAATACTCAATAATAATTAAAAACACAACCTAATTTATCAAATTTATAAGTAGAGTAATGAAATATGTCATGAATTCATAATTTATGGTAACCCACCAGGCCAACCCACCGGGCTTTCGGGCCAGCCCTATCGGGCTGTTTTACTTTCGGGCTATTATTTTTTGGCCCTAACCCACTATTTTTTTCGGGCAAATCGGATCGGCCCGTCGGGCTCGGGCTTTTTTGACATCCCTAGATTGGAAGGATATTGTGGAGGTGGATAATATAGTGGTGGTTGAGAGTAGTAAGGATTTTGTGGAGGATAGGGGTTATTATATGGTGGAGAGCGCCTATTTGGATAGTTAGAAGGATTACCTTGCCCTTGAATCGGCCTTGGATTTTGATAATGTCCATTGTATCCTCCTTGATATCCTTGAGGTTGAGGTACTTGAGGCGGGTAGCCTTGAGCAGCATACACCTCGGCTCCTCCTTCGTATGTGAACTCCCCCATGTTGTGGCACACCTCCTTGATGTGACCAAGCTCTCCACAAATCTCGCATTGGTCTGGCTTCATCTCTTCAACCTTCGGGGCCGGTGCACTGACTAGGTTATTTCTAACCTAGCAATAATATCGAACTATGGAAGTCCGAGTATCGAACACGGAGAGTGAATGTAGCAATAGACAATCAAGTAGTTTATGTTGTCTTTATCATACTATCTAAGCACACATTCATGATTTTGGTTTTTTAACTAGGCAAAGAGTAAAGTAAATGGTGAACTTAACAAAGTGAAATAAGCAAAGACTATAGTAAAATGCAAGTAGAAAATATCAATAATAAAAAGCATGGATCCAAATAACATCCGATATGATTATGATGAGGGCTTTAGAATCTAGATGCTTCAAACCAATTTAATCCACCTTGAATGGTCTCTTATATCATATATGTTAACCTACCTTACTAGGGTGATCATCAAGTAGATCAATAGAACAATAAATGCTTTCTAAGCCTTTAAATGCTCTACCAACTCCAAATAGCTCAATTTAGTCTAAGATAACCTACCAACTCTCATCCAACCCATCTAATTCTTTCTAGGAATCATATGAGATGCAATCAAGTGATATGAGTATGAATTGATGCCAAATGTTATGAATGGAAGCTTCCTAGGCATTCCATCAAACACCTTAGATGCACTCCTAGTGATCAATTAGTCATGCATTCAAATAAAGTCCCAATCCATAGGCAATTCAAGGGGAAGGTAGATCAACATCCTAGATTCTAACACCCATCATCTAAATCAAATCATCCATCACTTGGAGCCATAAAAGTGCTTAGCTAGCCATAGATCTAGCAATCAAACCAACAAAAACAAGAGAAATCATAATGGAAAGAACAAGGAAGGAAAGTAGACAAGAAATCTTCAACAATCTCTTCAAACACCAAGCATAATCTTCAACATAATTTGAAATTACTAAAGAGGAAAGAGGGAAAATGCTAGGGTTCTAAATTAAATGTTAAAAGTGAATTACAATGTGGTTCATGATGCCAAAAGAGGAAAATAAACAAGTATTTATAGTCCCCACACAAGTTTGGGGCTAAATTGCAATAAGTAGAAAATAGAGTTGAGAAGGCGGGGTAAAAAGTGTAATTTCCGGAATTTCAGCTCAAGGGTGAGTGTGTATTTTCGGCCTCATTTGTCTCTTTGCGCACTCCTACTGATTTGGCTCGTTCTCTCTCGTCCGGCCTCGGAAAAATAATCCGGGAAGTGCTACGGCTTCCTCTTTCGATCCCCTTCGACATAGGACTACTCGCACGTTCCCAGAAAATCGCCACAGTACTAGAAATTGACACGGAAATCGAGAGAAATGCGAAATGTATAGAAAATGCATAAGTATGAAAACCCTAGCATTTCTATCACTTAAACACACATATAAAAGCCAAAACCTACCAAAAAACCATCTTGAAATGCATATAAAATATCGGTTTGTCAACTCCCCCAAACATAAGTCATTGTTCGTCCCGACAATGGAACAAAACAATAAAAACACTCAAACCGAATGGGTATGCAATTCAAGATCATCGATGTCTCAAAATACTCACTCAACAAAGAGTTTTCAAGCATGAAATTCCCAAGGTGAATCGAACAATCCACAATCACACAACACTTTCAACTAAGAAATCAATCACTCAAACATAATGAAACTCTAAACCTCTCTAGGTGTAAGTGTATCGCTCTTTCTCTCAAGTGTATGGAAGGAAGTTTACACTCATCGAACTCATGCATGCATCGTTCTTACCATAAGCTTGCCCTAAATCTCAAGATCTCCATCACTTGATTGTGCACTAGAACTAAGATCAATTAGGTCTTTTATTTAGGCTTGTAATGAGGGGACATTGGTTTAGGTAGGGATTTTTAGCCTAAGTGACTAAGAAGAGATCTCTTAAGTACTTTCACCTTCTCTTTCCACTCTAAGTGTGAATTTCTCCACCTTCTACCTTCACCCATTTCACATCTTTACACTCTTTAGTACACAAGCTTTGATCGAAGCTTCTCAAATATTCATGAATAACTCCTTTATGCTCTCATTCACAACTATGTTTATTCAAACTCCTTCTTTTCTTTTATTTTCTATTCATTTTTTTTCCATCTTTCTTCTTTTTTTTTTTTTTTTTTTTGAGAATAATATTCTCATTTTTTTTACGTAAGGGCTCATAGGAGTATTCTCATCACAAAACGACCTCTTCAATCAAACTTCTCAAACCTCGTTATCTCACTACTTCACAACCTCTAATAGATTCCCTTAACCAACCTTCACCCCCTTTCATCCGGTTTAGCAACAAAGGCTTCAAATGCTCAAGGGGGACCACAACGTTAACATTTTATTTGGTTAGTGTTTAGGGAATAATGAGGCTAACAAGTGAGGGCCTAAAATCCTTTCTAAGTTCTAGTAGCACATATAGCAACCTCGATCGAGATTAAAGGCAAGTTCTAGAAGATAACAATGCAATACATGGCAAACTCTCAAGAAGGAAAAAGAATGTTATCAACACAACGTTTTGGCTCAAACCTTACAAGCTTTTGTTTAGAGTTCATGTGCCTAAGGTCGATCATTCCTAGTTAATCATGTCATGCAACCATTTCATGCTCAATACACACATGAGAAATTCCAAAAAATATGATATCATTTTTCGCTCAACTAATCATCGACATCTCTCTTGAAAGCAAAGGAATTGACAACCACACTATGAAAACCAAGACTTCAAGTAATTCATTCGAAAGAATTTTAAAAATTTTGCAAATTCTGCAAGTAAGCACACGTTTACACACATAAGAATCACTTGAATCACATTCCAACTTATTTGTTCTCTTCACATACCAAACTCGCTCAAACAAATTCATCTCTTTCAAGCATCCAAATCAAGCACAATCAACTCTATCAATCAAATCAAGCAAATACAAGCTTATACATCACTAAGCACACAACTTAATGAAAAACCGAAGAGAGAAAAGTAGTTTAAAGACCTTCCCCTACCCCCCTCCCCCAAACTTATTTTAGAAACAAAGTCTAAAATGAGTTTGGAGGGAAGAATAAGAAGGAATTTAAACTACACTCACAAAGGTCCAAGTTATGTTGAATATCACGTCAAACGCTATTCAATCTATAGCTTGCTCGATCAGTTTTTGACCCTCCTTTCTTGCCTCATCTCCACTATTCATTCAAATCCTTCCAAAATTGCCACACATTTCTATCAAGAATCCATCAACTAACACATGATATAGCCAAAGAAATCCCATTAGAGCAATGAGTTGGAGCAAAATTTGAAGAAAACACACTTCTTAGCTCAACAAATGGAAATTTCGTTTTTCACTCAAAACACCATGGAAACTTGAAATTCTTGTCTTGAAATATTGATTAAGTGAAGAAAAACACTTTCACCAAAGGATTTGCCATGATTCAAGGGGGTTTGAGAGATATGGGTGAAAGAAATTTGAATTTTTGTGGGTTTCTTGAAGGTTAGAGCAACAATGGAGTTTGGTGTCTTGAATGGAGAAGATAAGGTGAAGAAATGAGTGCACAAACGAGAGGAGGAGGGGAAGTCGCGGTCAATGGCAGGCTGGGACCGTTGACCGCGATTTGGGAAGGCTACATTCCGGCTGAAATCGCGGCCAAACTTCACCCGCGACCCAACCAACATAGCCCACGATTTGGGCCGCGATTCCCACTGTCCGGCCGGCCGGACGCTGGATTCAGGCGGATTTTGCGGCCGGAGGTGACTCTCCCCCCTACTATCGGGTCTTCCGAATCTATTCCAATCGACGGAATCGAATTCCGACGAGTTTTGATACTCCGTTTTACCTTTTCCGTGAGACTGCACAAAGCTGGAAAAATGTTCAAAAATTTTCTAAGTGTTGAAGCATAAAAACTTGAAAATTTTCAAAAATTTTCTAAGGCATGGAAACACTCTCAACACTTAAAAAAAAAAAAACCCTTCCTAATGCAAGTAACCTGTAATAACCCGGATTTTTAAATAAAAGAAAATAGTTAAATAGATTAAATTTCCTTAGTAAATTAAAAAATTTCCCAAATAATATTTTTAGAATGATAATAGATTAAATAAAAGTCTTTAGAAAGATAAACAAATTATTTAGAGTTCTTATATAAAAGATTTAGAAATTTATTTAATTAAAATTCTCTAAACTTTAAATAATAGAAAATAGAAAATAATAGCTTTCCTTATTAAAATAAGTTTTCCTTAAGTTTAAATAATCAGAATTGATAAAAGATTTCATAAATAAAAGCTTTTCAAAATTTAGTAATTTAAAATACTTGATAAAAGAATTTTAGAAATATTACTTTAATTAAAATTCTTTAACTAAATAATTATATCTATCTCAATGAAAATCCTAAAAATATAATGCTAACACTTTTAATCTAGTTTTGACATTAAAAGATTTATAAAAGAAGTTAGATATTTTTCGGATAAACGGTTAAGAAAACCCGCGTCGCCTTTTGTCTATTTCGATCCTTTTCGTTCCCTCAAAATTCTTTGAGCTATCAAACTCCTTCCGAAAATTCTTTAACCTATATCGTTGAGTTCGATATTTTATTTGGATCCCGTAGACCCTTCGAAACCTAAAATCGGAACCGTTGCCGAAAATAAATCTTTTCGTCGGGGAGCGAGACGTCCAACCGGAGACGGGATGGCCCCTATAAATAGAGGCCACCACCGCCTCAAATTGTGCAGCCCCTATCCATTCACCACTTGGAAGAAATCCCCCCCCCCCCCCCCCCCCCCCAACTCCACCGATCAGTCCCCCCTTTCTCCCTTCTCTCTACCTCTCGCTCACCCCCTCCCCATCATTCGCTCTCTCTCTCTCTCTAGGCTGCAAAGTGCAGCAGCAGCTGCTGCCCCTCTCCCTCTCCTCGGCAGCAACAACCCCCAAACCCCCTCTCTCCCTCCTCTCCTTCGCCCAGCCCCTTCATCATCCACCACCGCCAACTCCCTTCCCCTCTCCCCCATCTCTCTCCCTCGCACAGCCACGGCAGCCCCCTCTCCTCCATCATCTCCCTCACTCGATCACCACCACCACCACCATCATCTCCGATCATCATCTCCATCTCCCCCACATCTCTCACCCGATCATCACCTTCATCACCATCTCTCGCCCTCTCCCCAAGAAGACGCAAGGAGCAGCGGCTCTCTCCACCTCTCTCGCGCCACCACCCGACGCCATCTCTCCGATCACCACCACCATCGCCGCCATATCCTCCGAACAGCTGCAGCAGCCGCTGCCTTCATCTTCTTCAGCTCCTCTGCTGCCATCTCTCTTCCTTCAAGCCGAGAGCAGCCTCCGATCATCACCGATCATCCTTCGTGCGTATCTTTCTCCCCGATCATCAGAAAGGTATGTCGTTCGTTTCTTTGAACTCGTAGGAAGATTTCGATCCTAGGGATATTGGTTGATCGTCGCTACGAACTTCCGAAGTGAGACATGCATCGACATCTTCATTTGCATCTTCTCTTCTTCTCCGTTGCCGTGCAATCACCCTTTCTTTGGTGGTTGCCGGTATTCCCTTTTGCATTCATATAACCGAATTAAAGTTGATCGTAACCTAATAATGAGCCACTTAATCGGAATGAATTGTTAAAAATAAATTGTTGTTGGTATACTTTTCTTTTTCACGGATAATGTTTCCCTGCATGTCGAGACTCTGCCCAAATGTTTTGAAAATATTAATATAGGTTCTAAATAATATTATCTAGCATCCTATAAAATTTGGTAACGATCGGAGTCACCGTTAATTTTCTAAAAATGAAACTAGGTTCATTTTGATTCGAAGGACCCCTAACCCTTTTGCATGTTAAATGTTTTTACACCAAAATATTCTAAATATTTAGTTGAACAACTTTTGTGTTGATGTCTAAGCCATCCAAATGACGAATACATAAAGAAAGTAATTTTTGAAGGTTAAATGAATATTTTTATTATTCTTGGAAATTCTAAAGTTAAGAGAATTGATATTAGGAAACTCTAAACAGAAATCTGAACGCACCTTAACATCAGGAAAATATTTGTAGGAATATTCTCTGAAGAAGCTAACTTAAGATTCGGACCCGAGAATCGAGAAAACAAGTAATTGGTAAAGGTGGGGATTCTTTATTTCTTTAATATTATCTTTGAGCTTGTTTAGCTCATTTTCTTCAAGTGCAGGCTTGTTCAGGAAACTTTGTGTGTCTCGGATTTTCATGTTTAAGGCTCTTATATTTACGATCGGGCTTCTTGATTGGTCTAACACATCAATTCGAGAAGTTGTGTACACATGAGACAAGAGGAGTGGGTTGATCACCACAAATCTTGATCTCCAGCAGATGGGTTTGCTTACAACTTATGTAGGCCGCCCTGCAAATAGCAGATGGGTTGCGTACGTTCTTCGTATGTAGCCCTGCACCTAGCAGATGGGTCGCACACGGTGTTCGTGTGTTGCCCTGCAAATAGCAGATGGGCCCGCATTTATATGCCGCCCTGCAATTGAAATGAGAGTAACATGAACTTCCGAAAATGGGCCGGCCGTGTCAAGGAATCGGTTTTACGGAAATCGAATTCCATTTCTTTCTATTCTCCCTACTTATTCCTGATAACCTGCTATTCTTATTTGCGGCATAATCACACTGAGTGCTTGTTGTACTCAGCCCTGCAGAACTTTCTTTGTTTTGCAGATTGGGAGCCGGAGGCGTAGTGACGGAGAAGAGTGAGAGAAGAAGGAGGAATCAAGAGACGATGGAAAATAAAACTTAAATCCGTTAGACCTTCTCGTTTCTTAAATTTCGATTTGGTTATAAACAATTTCTTAAGTTTCATCTTTTAATTATAAGTTTTCCTTTCGTCCCTAAAACTATCGAAATACTATCGTCTTAAATAAATGAAATGAAAGTTATAGTTTTAGTTAACTTAGAAAGTTTAAAGTTCGTTAAAGTTATTCGTTATTCTTTTAGTTTAAAACTTAAACTTAGAATTTAGAAACTTGACGTTTTGAAAATATGAATTCATATAACGAAAACTTAAACGAATTTATAAAACTATAACCATTGATAAACATTTATTTATTTCGCTTCCGCTATTTAAACGTAACTTTGATGTAATTATATATTTTGGAACCAACTGTAGTGCGGTCTGGTCCGCCACGGTTGTTATGCTTTCATATATGTATTCTGGATCCAACTGTAGTGCGGTCTGGTCCGCCACGGTTGTTATGATTTCTTATATACTTTGGATCCTACTGTAGAGCGGTCTGGTCCGCCTCGGTAGTTACATTTATGTTAAATAAATTGGATCCGATGATGGCGCGGTCTGGTCCGACCTCATCGTTATGGTTTATGTACTTGGTTAGCTGATGAATATTCTTTTGGTATTTACTACGACTTGATCCTGGTATAGGGGAGATGCTGCCCAAATTTCCGGGCTAAACTAAAACAAATTTTAATTAAAACTAATTAAAATCAAATGAATTATGATTTCTCCCTTTTTATTTTACCCTTCGTTGCATCCCGATTTAATTGTTTATATTTAAATTAATTATTTTTAGAGTTAGGAAAATCGGGGTGTGACATAACCTCACTCTCACCCCTTATTCAAACAAAACAACTCGAACTAACATTTATTGAAAAACGATAAAAGCGATAAAAGGATACATGTTGGGGTGTCTCCCAACGAGCACTTTTTTAACGCCGCTAGCTCGACGATACATCAATGGATCCTTGCCTCGAAATTTGACCTCTCCACCTTCATCGTGAAATGGATCTCCTATCTTCCAAGGAAGCTTTACTTCATTCATCCTTGTACCTCCTCCATGAGACGGATACACAAGCTTCACCCTAGACTTGACCTCGATCTTGTAGCACTTCTTGTTGGGAATTGTTAAGAACGAAAATGTTAAGGGGGAACTACATGGGACACTTTAAAAATGTAGTGTTTTGATTTGATCCCAAAACCCCAAAGCGTTCTGTTCCCAAGCGACCCATTTGATGTAGATGATAGGTTAGAATTTTTCTAAGCCTAAACTGTTAGGATGGCTTTATTTTGCTTAGCTTTAGACTGCAGGAATTCCATGTGAAGGCCACTCGCTTGAGTGTGTTTTTCAAAGCGAAGCAAGTCTAGCAAGCTGAAGTGAAGCGTGCCGAAGAATAGTGTAGCGAAGCAATCACTACAGTAGATTCAAAGCGAGTCTGCCAAAGCGAAGCGAAGCGAGCGCTACAGTTCAAAGCTAAAGCGAAGCGAAGCGAGCGCTACAGTGGAATCAAGTAAACCCACTAAAGCGAAGCGAAGCGTGCACTACAAAGAAAAGTTGAAGCAAGTCAACGCGGGTCAACATTCACTTAAAAAGTTTCTCGGGAAAATTATTCCCAAGTGACTCACTACGAAGATGACCACGAAGCGACTCACTTCAGAGCGGCCGCTACAACTTCAAAGCGAAGCGAGCCACTACCTACCAGAAAGCGACAGCGCGACTCCCGCCCATATTTTGAACTCCAGTCAACAGGAGATCGTAGCATTAATTACAAGATCTCCAAGTGTCGAAAGCGGAGTGGAGCGGAAGAGTTGACTGCCAGGCCGACAGGGCGCCGCTACAGTACTGGCTCGCTCCAGTTACTGTTGAAGTTGGTGTTTAGCCAGATTTGGCAAATGGACAAACTACGCATCTGCAAAAGCATACTGGCTGCACAAAGTACTGTCGAGTGGAGGAGAGACAAGGCCACCAACCAAGCAACGGATCTCGGCCATCTCTCCGCCTATAAATAGTGAAGGATCACAACGTGAAGAAGTAGAACACTACTTAAGCATTCGAGCGCATACAGCAAACAAACACTCCCAAGCCTTCGAGCAAATCTTCGAGTCTTTGTTTTCCAGTGTTCTCCGAGTTTCCAGTTCATCGGAACTCGTCTTCACAACCTTCACACTTAGAGTCTAAGCCCATTCCATATCCAAGCTTAGAAGAAGAGCTCTAGCCATCTTTGCACTTATTGTAAAGAGCTCTTCATAGTGTGTTTCGTCAACCAAAAACCCTAAACTCTGTCTGTTGGGTTTTTGAGTGTTGTCATTAGGTTGTTTCGATCCAAGGCTCTTCTTTCATCGATTGGAGAAGCCTCGATCATAGAGTTTAGATCCAAGCTTGCACCTACATCGTTTGTGTAAAGCTCGATCGAAGCTAGGCTGTAAGGAGAGCCCGTAATCTCCCTGTCTGTCCGACTGAAGCGAGTGAAGCTTCCAGTCTAGTTAGGTTTTTGGTGTGAACCCGGAATCACCCAGCGTCTGACAGATCCAAGCGAGTGAAGCTCGATCTTGTCTCAGGCTTTTGAAGATCCCGTAATCTTCAAGTTCTTGAGTGAAAAGAACAGTTGCCGTCGTGCAACAAGTGGACGTAGGAGCGTTATCTCCGAACCACTATAATTCTTGGTGTCGTATCTCTCTAACCCTAAACTCTTTCTTATTTGATTATTCACTGCATACTGCATCTTAAACAAACTTAATCTTGAAATTTCAATTACTTAGGAAAGATTTAGCTCACCAAATTCCGCACACGAGTAAAGACTCTCTCTTGATCAAGTGTTCACTTCGGTCAAGCAGGCTAGCTACGTACTGTAGATCTAGCTTCAGCTAGGTCTTAAGTTTCAAGTGAGCTCTTTACTTGTCACTCTGAGTTAAGGGATTTGAAGTTAAAAAAAAACTTCAAAATACGTATTCACCCCCCCCCCCCTCTACGTATTTTCCCATTAACAAACCGGGACCAACAAGTGGTATCAGAGCAGCGGTTCTTTCGAGCCTCTGCTTTGCATATCCGAAGCGAGTCCCCACTCGCTTCACGTTGTCTCACTGAACCGGATCCTATTTTCCTAAGTGCATCAAAACCTCACCCACGCATACTGCATATACTACTAACTGTTTGCCATGTCTACATACAGTGCTTCTAGTCTTCCACAGTTTTCAATTGAAGGCTATGAGATCTGGAGTTTCCGAGTCGAGAGCTTCCTATGTTCCATCCACGACCGGATGTGGAAAGTCATTGAGGACGGACCAATCGAGATCAAGAAAGCCATATCTGTGGATGTTCCAGCCACTGAAGGTCGTCCAGCCCACGTTCGTCAACAATACGTGGAGAAGGATAAGGATGAATATACTCCAAATGACTTCAAAGTTGCCAACCTCGACAAGATTGCACGCCACACGATGCAGAGCACCGTGTCGGACGCCTATCTACCACGAATAAGGAATGTGCAACGGCAAAGGAAATGTGGGAAACCCTAGCCCTCATTTCTCAAGGAACAGACAAAATCAAGGAGAACAAACTCGCCGTTCAGATGCGGGAGTTTGAAAGCCTGATAATGAAGCCAGGAGAATCCATCGACGCATTCGAGCTGAGAGTTACAAACATCACTGCAACTCTCAACTCGCTAGGGAAGGAACTCACAGATAAGGAAGTCAACCTGAAGATTGTCCGAGCTCTCACCGAGAAATGGCAGACTATGAAGGAGTTATACCTAGCTACCAAAGATCTATCAAAGCTCACACCGGAGATTCTGTTCTCTGAGCTCAAAGCTCACGAGTTTGATCTGAATCGAATGAGCCTCGACGACGAGGATGAAGCGCCCACTACGTCAAAAGGAGTAGCATTCAAAGCTGCCGAAGGGCCAAGCGAACAGTCGCTAGCCAAGATGACGAGGGAAGAATTGGAAGAACATATTGCGTTCTTGTCCAAAAACTTCAACAAAATGAACTCTCGAGTGGGCAAATACAAAAGATTCTACAAGCAGTACAAAGGGAGGAGCACTGATGCTCGAGAAGGAAAAGGAAAGAGAGAAGAGACGACCAAGACGATCCCGCGCGACATGATGGAAGTGGAGTATTACCACTGCCACAAGATGGGCCACTACAAATCCGATTGCCCAAAGCTCTGTGCTAAAGAGCGCGAAGAATTGAAGGCCAAGAGGGATGCTCCAAGGCGAGCGCTCGTAGCGAAGTGCCGGTCGCTACAACTGAAGATCCACCAAGCGACTCAGATGCATTCACCGATCCAAATTCCAGTGATGGTGAGGATCTTGGATTTATGGCGCTCACCGACGAAGAAACAGGAGAGGTATTCTTCTATCCTTCAATCACTTCAATTACACTAGCACACACTGTCAATGAGGAAGAACAATCCTCTTCATGGAGTGAGTTGTTTGACAAGCACCAAAAACTGTCAAGGGATCACGAAGTGGTAAAACAAGCTCTGTCTCAAAGCGAGAAGGAGAACCGAAAGCTAGCCCGTGAGCTTGACGAAGTCAAACTTAATTTAAGGGCTATGACTAGTAAGTTCGAGGATCTCTTCGCTAGACATCAAACTTGGAGGGAAGGTATGAAACCCAGTCCACTCTAGTTGCCAACTTGAACAAAGCATCATATGCTAGGCAGGCACTAGAGGGCTCGCTTCTGCCTTTTGGTAGGAAAGCTGGCCTTGGATATGAGGGTGGACCTCCCAAGCCGACTGTCTTTGTTGGTGCATCACACACTATACCATCAGTCACTTTGGAATTGCCCACTGCATCCAAAGCGACCACTAACAAAGATAAAGGCGAAATGGCTGAGAACCCTAAAAGGAAGCCTATGAAGGTGTCTATATCTTTAAGGGCAAATCCTAAGGGCAAGCAAAGTTCAACAGTCCCTAGCACTCAACATGCTAAGTCTTACCAATCCAAGGGTAAAGGGAAAACTGTTGAAGCTTCTAAGTCTCAAGTCAAGACACGAGAGACAAAGGATCTACCTCCTAAAAAGAGGAGTAATGTCTATGTGTCACATTATCCGGACTGGAGATGGTCCAACCGGACTAACATTGAGGGGGAAGATTTTGAAGCTTCCACTGGGTCGCTTCAGATTCCCAAGGTTTCTCAAGTGAGTCAGGGTCAAAACCCTTGTTGGACCGCTTCAAGGAAACCAGGCGAGCCGCTTCGACAGACTAGAAACCCTAAGTCAGTCTCTAAACCCAGAGCTAATCCGAAGCGAGTCGCTTCAGGATATAAGCAAAATGGGAAGAGCATGAGTAGGTCTAAAGCGAGCCGCTACCCCTCTTGCACACACTGTTGCACGTGTGAAGCTGCTTCAAAGCAGAGATCACAGTTTTCGAAGGTCGAGAAGCCCAAGACACAAGCTTCATCTCAAAAGAGAGTGAAGCAAGTGTGGGTACCTAAGGGAACTAACCTGCAAGGACCCAAACTGATTTGGGTACCAAAATCTGTCTAATTGCAGGTGAGCGCCGTGGATCCCATGCCAAGTGAGGGTCAACAAGTATGGTACTTGGACAGTGGATGTTCAAGACACATGACCGGCATGAAAGCTCTACTTCACAACTATATAGAGAAGAAGGGTCCACACGTAACCTTTGGTGACAACTCTCGAGGAAGCACCAGGGGATACGGCGCACTGAAAGTTGGAAAGCTCACAATTGAAGAAGTCTCCTATGTGGAAGGACTCAAGCACAACCTGTTGTCCATTTCACAGTTTTGTGATAAGGGGTACAGGGTGGAGTTCATCTCCAACAAGTGCATTGTGAAAAGCAAACTCACGTCTCAGATTGTGCTCACTGGAATTAGGCAAAGGAACGTCTACATAGCACAATGGGACAGCTGCAAAGAGGAAACTTGCCTAGTTACAAGAAGTGCTACAGAAATTGGATGGCTATGGCACAGACGCTTGAACCACCTCAATTTCAAAGCTATCAATCGCTTAGCTCGAAAAGGTTTGGTGCTAGGCATACCGAATGAAGTCTTCATCAAAGACCATCCATGCTCACCATGCCAACGAGGGAAGCAGACGAAGAAGCACTTCGCCAGTCTCGAAGAAGTCTCATCAAAGCGAGTGCTCGAGCTGCTTCACATGGATCTGTTTGGTCCAGTTACTCCAGTTAGCGTAAATGGAAGGAAGTACACTCTAGTTGTAGTTGACGACTTCTCTCGCTACACTTGGGTTGTATTCCTCTTCAGCAAGAAGGAGACACTGACCAAACTGCCACAACTACTCAAGCGATTGGCTGTGGAGAAGAATCAAGCAATTGTGACCATCCGCTCCGACAAAGGGACAGAGTTCTTGAACTCAACAATTGAAGCGTACTGCACGGAGCATGGCATAGCACATCAAACTTCCTCAGCACGCACTCCTCAGCAGAATGGAGTTGCTGAAAGAAGAAATCGAATCATCAAAGAAGCCGTTCGCACCATGATTGCTGACTCGAAGCTTCCGATGAAGTATTGGGCTGAAGCTGCCAACACGGCGTGCTACACACAGAATCGGACGCTTCTCAACAAACGGCACGACAAAACACCATATGAAATATGGACAGGGAGAATTCCTAACATATCTTATTTCCATATTTTTGGTTGTAGGGTCTTCATTCACAACAATGGGAAGTCGCAGTTGAAAGCCTTTGAAAGTAAAGCTGATGAAGGAGTATTCTTAGGATACTCTACATCTAGCAAAGCCTACAGAGTGTTCAACTGTAAAACCCTAATTGTGGAGGAATCACCCCATGTCGTATTTGATGAATCTTCTTTAAGTCTTCCACAGGAACAGGCTCAAGCGAATGAAAAGGATCAAAGCAAGGAACCCTCAAATCAACTCACTTGGGACGTGCTTGATGAAGATGATGAGATCAAGGACTCAAGCGAGCAGGATCCCAAAGGAGAAGTCGAAGCTGCCCCCAAGATTCCTGAAGCTAGTGCAGGCCAAGCACCCAATCCAGTCGCTTCAGATGGTAAAGCAAGCGACAAGGAAGAAGACGAAGATGAAGCTAGCAGATCCAAGCGTGCATGGCTCAAAGATCATTCACCAAGTCAAATCATTGGAGATCCATCCAAGGGTGTAGTGACCAGAAGTCAAGTGTTTGGAGAAAGTGCCATGTTCAGTTGCTTTCTCTCAAACATTGAGCCATCAAGCGTGGAGGAAGCCCTAGCCGACTCCAACTGGGTGATAGCCATGCAAGAAGAGCTGAATCAATTCACCAGGAACGACGTATGGTACCTCGTGGATCGTCCCAAGTTTCAGCATGTTATTGGCACCAAGTGGGTGTTCAAGAACAAGACCGACGAGGACCACAACGTAGTGAGGAACAAGGCGCGACTCGTTGCCAAAGGCTACTGCCAAGAGGAAGGAATCGACTTTGACGAGACCTTCGCTCCAGTGGCACGGCTTGAAGCTATCAGATTGTTTCTAGCCTATGCAGCAGCCAAGAAGTTCAAGGTCTATCAAATGGATGTGAAGAGCGCATTCCTCAACGGTGAATTGAAGGAAGAAGTGTATGTGGAGCAGCCACCGGTTTCGAGCAGGGAGATAAAGTGTATCGATTGAAGAAAGCCCTGTATGGGTTGAAGCAAGCTCCCAGAGCTTGGTATGATACTCTATCTTAATTCCTAGTGGACAATGGATTCCAAAAGGGAAAGATAGATCGGACTCTCTTCACCATCAACCATGGAGAAGATATGCTTTGGGTCCAGATCTACGTGGATGACATCATATTTGGGTCGCCAAACCAGTCGCTTAGCGAGAAGTTTGGAGAGCTGATGAAGACCAAATATGAAATGTCAATGATTATCGTGCCCTAATTGGGTCACTACTCTATCTCACTGCAAGTAGGCCAGATATTGCTTTTGCAGTCGGAGTCTGCGCTCGCTTCCAAAGCAACCCCAAGCACAGCCATCTTGAAGCTGCCAAGAGAATTCTTCGATATTTAAAGGGCACTGTCAACATGGGTCTGTGGTATCCAGCGGAGGACAATTTGGAGCTCACTGGATATTCCGATGCTGACTATGGTGGGTGCCGAGTCGATAGGAAGTCAACTTCGGGCACATGTCAGTTCTTGGGAAGCAAGCTAATCTCGTGGTTCTCAAAGAAGCAAACAAGCGTAGCCACTTCAACAACTGAAGCTGAGTACATGGCCGCTGGAAGCTGCTGTTCTCAAATCCTATGGCTTCGTCAACAATTGAAGGACTACAAAGTTGAAGCGAATGAAATTCCAATCTTCTGCGACAACAACAGTGCCATATGTATTTCGCAGAATCCAGTGCTTCACACCAGATGCAAGCATGTGGAAATTCGACATCATTTCATTCGTGATCATGTCGAGAAGAAGGATATCAAGCTCGAGAAAATTCATACCGATCTCCAGCGAGCAGATATCCTCACCAAGCCTCTAGCTGAGTCTCGATTCAACCAGCTATGCATGGAATTAGGGTTATTAGACCCTGGTGAAGAATGCTAGTTCCAGGATGCACGAAGGAGTGTTCGCTTGTTCCCTTGTGCGGCACTCGCTTCGTATCTTCACCAACTCAAGCGAGTCACTTCAAACTCCACTCGCTTGAAGAAAATGAAGTAAGGTGGAGAAAGGTGGAGTATTGGAAGAAGTTCCCTACCAACTTATTGGAATTGTTAAGTATATGGTTAAGGGGGAACTAATGCTTACTCGCGGAGCAAGCTACTTCCAAAGCGAGCAAGAATGTTGCTATCTCGAATTCTGCATCGCTTCAATTTGCCCTAGTTTGGGTCAAAGCGAGTCGACTGCAGATTCATTCTCTAGATTGTAGGAAAGTTTGAAGGTTTACCTTTTTATACAAAAGGTTGCAGGGCTGGTGACATGCTTCTGTGTAAAATACGAGATTGTCTTGTCAGAGCATTCTCATTGTCATCCTGTCCATTTCTGCTCTGAGATAAGGACTTGTACTCATCCCCCATTCGTCGTGAATAAGTACACTTACGTGATGCTCCCTTCGGGTTGTAGTAAGCTTGTGTACTATATTCATTTTCTCTCCCATTCACTTCGATGGAGGACTCTCTAATTCGTAGAGGAAGATGAATGCCATGAAGATGAATGCCATGAAGATCTAATTCAACATGTAGTCTCCAACAAGTGATATCTAATTCAACATGAAGTCTTCAATTTGTGGTATCAATCTCCTACGAAGTGAGATTGACTGGTAAGTGTTTCAATTTTAAGTACACTAAGTGAGCCGAAGCGTGCTAGTAACCTTCACTCACTACGTGGAAAATATGAAATGAATCTGACACAAATACAAAGAGGAAAACACTCTTGTTTATCCTCGAAGTATGTAAGTCAGAAACATTTTAAAATTAAGCAAAGAAATTCAATTTCTTATTCCAGTCGCTTCAGATGGCCAAGCGAGTGCTACGTCACTCAAAGCTAGCCATCGCAAGCGAGTGCGGAACAGTCACTCAAGCGAATGCCTCTCAAGCGAGTCAAGGTCTAGCGGCCCAACTCGAAGCGAGCGGGCACGAAGCGAGTATGAGCTGTCTGCACTCGAGTGCCTATTTCACTTTCTGCCAAGTATTTAATGGGCGCGTGGTTCTCACTTCAAATTTGAAGCGGGAAACGGCGGAGAAGATCCAGCCATCGAATCTCAACAGCCCCCAATCTGCAACCGTTGGATAAGCGCCGTATAAGACAACCCAATCGCAGCAGGCCACGTGGAGACGCCGAGCAAGTGGCGGTTCACTTTTACTATGGTGACGCCGGACACGTCAGATCCATCACCGCACGTCCGCCGCCTACCTACAGGACTTACGGCAATATTACCGTCCTACCCCTGCCACGTCAGCCATGACCTAACTCTATATATATGGGACGAGGCAGAACTGCAAAACCTTTCTCAGCCTTCAAAAATTGCCATTCTCGTGCTTAGATATGCGATTCCTGCAACTCACGAGTCTCAACCCTTTCTTTTTAAACTCTGCTCAAATTTCTCTAATATCACCATGGGAAAGAAGAAGAACACCGAGACGATGGAGGAGTTTCTCGCGGAGGTCGACAAACATATCAATGTCGAGCCTCATCTCGATCCAGCCATTATCGAAAGGAATGGCTTTCTCCGTAGAGCCGTGACCACGGCCGGTCTATGGAAATTCGTGACGGCAGTTCCGTCAAAGATTCTGGCAAAGGCCGTTGGAGAACTACTGCTCAACTTGAGGAAGGAGCAGAATACGTCTTCTTTCACTAATCCACGCACCAGGAAGCCGGTGGAGGTGGACATGAGTGAACTCATCGGTGAGTTTGATTTGCCAAGAGAAGGAGGAGACTCACTGCTAGATTTGGGTCTGTCTGCCGGAGTTCAGTACGGTCGTTTTGCAACCGCCGAAGCAGATCCGAATTTCAAGGAGGCCAGTATCCGTTCGAGTTTGAAGGCCCCCTTCAACCATATTTGCGAGCTCTTCTCGAAGAGTTTCGCGTGCTACGTCGAAACCTTGGATACTCTTTCCGAGACGAAGCTGATCGCCACAGCAGTTATCGTTGACAGCCTCACCGGAACCAGCTTCAACTGGCATGGCTGGTTCCTCAAACAAATTCACGAAGCTGCTGCCGATTTTGCGTTCGTGAAGGGGAGCGCCGATCAGATTCTCAGCAAGGGGAAACTGAAGTTCTTCTCAAGACTCTCCTGTGCTTTGGAGAAGAAGTTTCCGGGGAAAGCATGGCCGGAAACAGACACCATCGTCTACAACAAGCAATCCATCTACTACGACAAATGGAGGAAGTCCAAGAAATTGATGGATTTGGGGCTTCTCGAGGTTGAAGTGCCCGTAGCGAGACCGGTTGCCGAAAGGAAAGCCGAAGTGAGCCAAGTAAGGCCGTTCGCTTCACCCGGGAAGCGAGCCGTTCCGAAGCGAGGCAAGAAAATGAAGCGAGTCGCTTCAATCGTTCAAGAAAGCGAGGCGGTGGAGAAGCCGCTTGAGAACGTTGAAGTGACTCAACCCCAGCCTTCACCAATCAAAGCCAAATCACCCCCACTCCAAATCCAAACCCACATCACCCAGATACCAGAACCCCAAGCCTCTTCAACCCAACAACCCCTCACAAAAACAACCCCCCTCTCTCCCCATGAAGAAGAATGTGCATCTTCTTTTCAAATGCCCGAAATGCCCTTACTCCAAGTTGACCCAGTCGAAGCCTACACCTCATTCCAGCCATTCCAAACCCAGCAACCACTCACCGAAGCCATCCAAATTTCAGAAACCCAAGAAACCTCATCCCAATCCCCCTCGACATCGGCAGCTACAGCCGATACCGCCTATACTGTTGGAGAGCTCCCCATCATCCCTCAGTTCATACCTCCTGTCCTCACCATTCAAAAGCAGGCTCGCGAACGCTATATCAAAGAGAGAGAGCAAGCTGCAGAGACAATCAATCTCCGCTACTCCAATGTTCCATGGAGCGACGCATTTTACACCAATGTCGTCGATTTCCTGACGTACATCACTTATCGTGGAACGGAGTACTACAAAATTTTCAGGCTCATGAAGGCCTTCACGGAGAATGAATTGATTGATTCGGAGGCCAAACTGCTAAATTTCATTGGAGCAAGCGGTTTCCATGATTTCCTTGACGGCACCAGCTTCTGGGATAAGCTGGATTTCAAGGTGAAAGAAGCTTATCCACTCGCTATCATTCCAAAGCGAGTGCCCACTTCTCAAGAAAGGAAGCTCATCAGGGAGCATAAGGAGGAAGTGGAATTAAAAGATGCTGAGATCGCTAGCCTTCACAGCGAGATTACAAAAATGAGTGAGGACATGGAGAAGAAGGCGGGGGAGGTCATCAGTCTTAGAGAAGACTTTGACAGGAAGAAGAAGGAGTTGGAGGAAAAGGTGGAGGAAAAGGAGAAGTTGCTAGGAGAGAAAGAGAAGGCGCTGGAGGCGCAGGTGAAGTTGGTAGGAGATCAATGTACAACAATCACTGAACTCAAAGGCTCGCTTGATGCGGAAAGGAGCCGTTTGAGGGAGGTGAATGCCAAACTTGTCTCTCTTGGCAAAGAAAAGAAGGAACTGGAGAAGGAGGTAAAGAAGTTGAAGGAGGCGTATGAGAAGAGAGAAGAGGAGTTGATTAGGACAGGAAGTGAGCTGCTGAGCACGAAAAAGGCTCTGGACTCTCTCAAGAATGAGATGAAGCTGCTCAAGCAAGAGAGTGAAACTGATAAAAAGGAGCTGGAGAGTAGGAGGAAGAGTGCGCAAGCTATTGACCTAAGGAATGCTGAATTAACGCTACTATTGGAAAAGGTCAAGGAGCTGGGCGAAGCATACACAGAAAAGATGGCTGCAAGTGCCGAATTCCATCTCTCTCTAAACCAGAGAGAGAGGAGCCTTGAGACAATGCAAGCTGAATTTCAAGCGGCTCAGGAATTTTGGTACTTCAACTTGCAGGAGGAGAAGGCAGATATAAGGAGGGAAATTGAAGCGGAGCTGGAGGCTCGCTTCAGAGAAGTGGAACCCTTAGAGAGAATGATGGCATCAGTTGTGGAGAGAGAAAAGCAGTGCGAGTATCTACTCGAAGAAATTTCAATCAAGACTGCTGATCTGGTGGCTCCAACTGTGGGAAAAGCCGAAAAGATGTTGGAGGCCATTTTCAACACTGTCAACTCACTTCACCAAACCCTTTCCGGAAAATCAATAATCCTAACCCCTGGCAGTGATGATGCCAAAAAGGGGGAAGGACAAGTGAAGCTAGGAGGAGCTGGAGGTTCAGGGGGAAGTAGAGTTGGTGTGGAGTTGATGCTGGAGGGAGGCAGTGGTGCCGGTGAAAAGAAGGATGTAGTAGATTAAGCGAGGGCTCTGGGCAAGACAAAACTCACGAAGGAGGAATTAATGAAAAAGCCCGAAGAGCCTAGCAGGCCGCTTCATGAAAAGGTGATGAGTGCCTCAATTGCGCGGCATCCTCCGGTGACGGTGGTTACGAAGGAGGAAAGGCGGATGCAGGTGGAGAAGGATGCTGCCTTGGCGTGGGAGATGGAGCAGCTTTTTCAACTAACCAAAAATTCTATTGCTGCAGGTGCTTCATCTAGTTCCCAAGCGGCCGCTTTACCCAAAGCGCCCGCTTCAGCCGCCGCGCCAGCTTCATCAGCCGCACTAGCTTCAACTGCCGCACTCGCTTCATCCGCAGTTGTCCCTTCTAGTGCCGCTACGAAGAAGGATATGCCGCCTCCCCCACTACCAAAACTTCCACTGAAGCGAACTGCACAGGAGATAAAAGGTGATGACCCCGCGGCCAAGCGCCAAAAGGTCAAGCAAGCAGTTGCTTCAAAAGCTGGAAGGGAGGAAAGAAAGAGGAAGGAAAGAGAAGAAGGGAGAATCGAAGGCGAGAGAAAGAGAAGGACAGATGCAAGGCGACTCCAAGTGATTGACGCACGGATTGAGGAATACTTCAATGAAGTGTTACTTATCCAATCTTCGTTAGTGCGCAGTGCCTTTATTCCTCACATGCCTGATGAGTCCGAAGCTTGCGAAGCTCAAGCCATAGCCGATGCATGCGACGTAGCGACTAAGGAAATGGTTGAGTCTGGTCGCTACCCTCGCAAAGATGAACAAGATTACATTTGCAAACGACTCAATGAGAAGCGTCCATCGTGGAACAGCGAGTCGGGAGCAAAATTCAAACAGATTATGGCTCAACTATCAAAGAGGTCAGAAGAGGAGTTGGCCAAGCGGAGGAATGAGCACCCGGATGCAAGGGAGATCGAGGACTTCATCCCGAGAGATCTGCGCGAGCAGTGGCTATACTACAAGGATTTGTTCATCAAAGCCTATTATTACTGGGAGGTAGTGCCGCTGCAGGATCGATGCTCTCAAATAAGTGCTCTCAACAACTTTCTCGCCACCTATGACGACAAGTTGCGCCGAAAAATCTTTACTATGGCTGAACAAGCAGAGCCCAAGCCAATTGTCGTCAAGGTACCAGCTGTGAAGGACTTCCCCATGCCTTTTCATCCAGGCACGGACGTTCCTAACAGAGGAGTCACTGATGAGGAGGTGGATGAAGCGTTCAAGCTGGAGAGTGCATGGAGAAGGCCAAGCATACACACCGTGAACACCATGGAAACAAGAGTTCTATCAGCCTACACTCTTGATTTTGCTGATGAAGAAGAGAAGAAGGAAGAGGAGAAGGAGGAGAAGGATGAAGCTGCAGGAAATCTTTGAATTTCATGCTTCATACTGTGTGAACTGATGTTCATCTATCTTATTTCAATTTCTGTCTACTTCGTGTCATTTACTCGCTTTGTGAATGACTTTACATTTTTGCTACAAACTCAATAATTTAACCGAAAAAAAAGGGGAAGGAACTTAAAAGAAAATTACAAACGAAACTGCAAAGGAAGCAGTCGCTTGGAGTTCCCTTCACGGTTAGATAGACTAGATTTATTTTTTTATCTAAGTCGTATGGGTTTTGGCATCATCAAAAAGGGGGAAATTGTTGGGAATTGTTAAGAACGAAAATGTTAAGGGGGAACTACATGGGACACTTTAAAAATGTAGTGTTTTGATTTGATCCCAAAACCCCAAAGCGTTCTGTTCCCAAGCGACCCATTTGATGTAGATGATAGGTTAGAATTTTTCTAAGCCTAAACTGTTAGGATGGCTTTATTTTGCTTAGCTTTAGACTGCAGGAATTCCAAGTGAAGGCCACTAGCTTGAGTGTGTTTTTCAAAGCGAAGCAAGTCTAGCAAGCTGAAGTGAAGCGTGCCGAAGAATAGTGTAGCGAAGCAATCACTACAGTAGATTCAAAGCGAGTCTGCCAAAGCGAAGCGAAGCGAAGCGAGCGCTACAGTGGAATCAAGTAAACCCACTAAAGCGAAGCGAAGCGTGCGCTATAAAGAAAAGTTGAAGCAAGTCAACGCGGGTCAACATTCACTTAAAAAGTTTCTCGGGAAAATTATTCCCAAGTGACTCACTACGAAGATGACCACGAAGCGACTCACTTCAGAGCGGCCGCTACAACTTCAAAGCGAAGCGAGCCACTACCTACCAGAAAGCGACAGCGCGACTCCCGCACATATTTTGAACTCCAGTCAACAGGAGATCGTAACATTAATTACAAGATCTCCACGTGTCGAAAGCGGAGTGGAGCGGAAGAGTTGACTGCCAGGCCGATAGGGCGCCGCTACAGTACTGGCTCGCTCCAGTTACTGTTGAAGTTGGAGTTTAGCCAGATTTGGCAAACGGATAAACTGCGCATCTGCAAAAGCATACTGGTTGCACAAAGTACTGTCGAGTGGAGGAGAGACAAGGCCACCAACCAAGCAACGGATCTCGGCCATCTCTCCGCCTATAAATAGTGAAGGATCACAACGTGAAGAAGTAGAACACTACTTAAGCATTCGAGCGCATACAGCAAACAAACACTCCCAAGCCTTCGAGCAAATCTTCGAGTCTTTGTTTTCCAGTGTTCTCCGAGTTTCCAGTTCATCGGAACTCGTCTTCACAACCTTCACACTTAGAGTCTAAGCCCATTCCATATCCAAGCTTAGAAGAAGAGCTCTAGCCATCTTTGCACTTATTGTAAAGAGCTCTTCATAGTGTGTTTCGTCAACCAAAAACCCTAAACTCTGTCTGTTAGGTTTTTGAGTGTTGTCGTTAGGTTGTTTCGATCCAAGGCTCTTCTTTCATCGATTGGAGAAGCCTCGATCATAGAGTTTAGATCCAAGCTTGCACCTACATCGTTTGTGTAAAGCTCGATCGAAGCTAGGCTGTAAGGAGAGCCCGTAATCTCCCTGTCTGTCCGACTGAAGCGAGTGAAGCTTCCAGTCTAGTTAGGTTTTTGGTGTGAACCCGGAATCACCCAGCGTCTGACAGATCCAAGCGAGTGAAGCTCGATCTTGTCTCAGGCTTTTGAAGAGCCCGTAATCTTCAAGTTCTTGAGTGAAAAGAACAGTTGCCGTCGTGCAACAAGTGGACGTAGGAGCGTTATCTCCGAACCACTATAATTCTTGGTGTCGTATCTCTCTAACCCTAAACTCTTTCTTATTTGATTATTCACTGCATACTGCATCTTAAACAAACTTAATCTGGAAATTTCAATTACTTAGGAAAGATTTAGCTCACCAAATTCTGCACACGAGTAAAGACTCCCTCTTGATCAAGTGTTCACTTCGGTCAAGCAGGCTAGCTACGTACTGTAGATCTAGCTTCAGCTAGGTCTTAAGTTTCAAGTGAGCTCTTTACTTGTCACTCTGAGTTAAGGGATTTGAAGTTAAAAAAAAAACTTCAAAATACGTATTCACCCCCCCCCCCCCCCCCCCTCTACGTATTTTCCCATTAACAAACCGGGACCAACACTTCTCCTTACTTGGAATTGGCAACTCAATCTCAACTTCCGGCTTATATAATGTCATCTCCTCTTCATCAACTCGGAAAGTAAGGTTTTCATCACACAATTCCCCTAAAGCTCGGCTTGTAGGCATGAAAGACATACCAAGGATCAAAAGAGAATCGTCATCCATTATCTCTTTCCTCTCGTCTACATCCTCAAAGAACTCCACAACTTCCTTAGAAGGG
The DNA here is from genome assembly GCA_024222315.1 of Thymus quinquecostatus. Classification (NCBI taxonomy): domain Eukaryota; kingdom Viridiplantae; phylum Streptophyta; class Magnoliopsida; order Lamiales; family Lamiaceae; genus Thymus; species Thymus quinquecostatus. The sequence continues at coordinate 17,534,840 of CM044173.1, read as the reverse complement.
GTAACACCCCCAAACTTAGCATGCTCTTCACCATCTTTCTCGACTTTTGTAATATCCCGTATTTTATTAAGTCTGATCAATACATAGTAGAGATTATAATAATAACAAAATAGTAGATGATAATTAAGAAATTTGAGGTAAAGGATTTTAAAAAAAAAGGAGTTACATTATACATAAGAATAAAAGAAAAGAAATAATAATAAAAATAATAATAATAATAATAATAATAATAATAATAATAATAATAATAATAATAATAATAATAATAATAATAATAATAATAATAATAATAATAATAATAATAATAATAATAATAATATACTTTGTTGGCAAATAAAGGGGAAGAGATTGGGAATTAACGTGATTTATTACCTTCCATCCCTTAGACATCAAGCCACACGTCAATCTCCTTTTCTCGTCAACAATCGCCACCGCCTCCACCTTTCCTTTCTTCTCCATTTTCCTTCATTTCTTCTTCATTCGAAAAACCACAGCAAGTCACCAAATTTCTCTTGTTCTTTCACTCTCACTTTTAAAGCTTATGGAAGAAGAGAAAGGTGTGAGCAAGGGTTAAACCAAGCATCAAAAGTTCTTGTTAGTCTGCAAAGAATTCTCTAATCAAGGTAAATTACTCTAATCCAATTTTCCATGTGTTCGAATTTTGGGAAACGAAGGGGAAAATCTCGACTCATGGCATTTTTATCTTTATTCGAAATCTGGAGATGAAAATGGAAGGGGGAGTTGAGTTAATTTAGCATATCTTGGGTTCACTCACACTTTAAGAATGGTTTTGAAAATTTTAATTGAAGAATATATAGTGTCATTTTTGGAGTTGTATTTCACCTGAACCTTTGTATAAGTCCTTTGTAGTTTGTTTAAATGGGCAGGTGATATATCTTCTAAGTTTAACTTCTTAAAGATAAGTGTTGTCTTGAGTTGTGGGAGAGATGCTATTAAAACCTTTACTTCTCATTGATTGTATTCGATTAATTAAATTTGGTAGACATATCTCGTGTTATGGAATAATATTTAGGGTGTAAAGTGGAGTTAAATTATTAACTGGAGTGTGTAGTAGCTAGAATGATTAAACATGTCTCGAACAAAAGTATGCAGGGAAAAAGTAGCTACTACACACTTCGGCTAATAATCTAGCTCCACTTTACATCCTGAATATTACTCCAAAACAAGAGAAGTATCTAACGAATTTAGTTAATCGAATAAAATGATGAGGGGCAAAGGTTATAATAGTAATTCCCCAACAACTCAAGACAACGATTTACACCAAGAAGTCATATTTGGAGAAATATCACCTGCTCAATTCAACACTACAAAAGATTATACAAAGGTTCAAGATTTGAAGCAAAAGTTTTGGTGGGAACTCTGTTGCAGCCCAATTTAATGGAATATTACTAAACCAGGAAGATGCGACTCAATGAAAGTAACAGAAAAATATAACGAAAGGAAAATAGTGAAATTACAGCCTGAATGAACATATTTTGGATTTAAGTATAGATGAATGAAAACTTAAATCCTGTTTAGTTTTTATCACCTTTAAACATGATAAATAATGAATTAGGAATAGAACGTTTGGATCCGGTCTAATCAAGTGAACGGAATTTTAAGATCAAAGAATGATTGAACATGTCTCGAACAAAAGTATGCAGGGAAAAAGTAGCTACTACACAATTCGGTTAATAATCTAGCTCCACTTTACATCCTGAATATTACTCCGAAACAAGAGAAGTATCTAACGAATTTAGTTAATCGAATAAAATGATGAGGGGCAAAGGTTATAATAGTAATTCCCCAACAACTCAAGACAACGATTTACACCAAGAAGTCATATTTGGAGAAATATCACCTGCTCAATTCAACACTACAAAAGATTGTACAAAGGTTCAGGTGAAATAGAACTCCAAAAGTGATAGTAGGATGGATGCTAATATTCACCAACAAAAGAAGATCATAGTGTCGCAGTAGAGCAATGTGAGTAGATTACATGTGTGAACTTTTTCATGCCGGGTTGAGGCAAGATATTAGGGTGATCTTAGCAAGTCAGTGTGGACTTACATACGCAGAAGCTTTGAATAGGGCCTTGGATATGGAATTGGCTATGCAGCCTCAGCTGTGACACTTTGATCTTCTTTTGTTGGTGAATATTAGCATCCATCCTACTATCACTTTTGGAGTTCTATTTCACCTGAACCTTTGTATAATCTTTTGTAGTGTTGAATTGAGCAGGTGATATTTCTCCAAATATGACTTCTTGGTGTAAATCGTTGTCTTGAGTTGTTGGGGAATTACTATTATAACCTTTGCCCCTCATCATTTTATTCGATTAACTAAATTCGTTAGATACTTCTCTTGTTTTGGAGTAATATTCAGGATGTAAAGTGGAGCTAGATTATTAGCCGAAGTGTGTAGTAGCTACTTTTTCCCTGCATACTTTTGTTCGAGACATGTTTAATCATTCTTTGATCTTAAAATTCCGTTCACTTGATTAGACCGGATCCAAACGTTCTAGTCCTAATTCATTATTTATCATGTTTAAATGTGATAAAAACTAAACAGGATTTAAGTTTTCATTCATCTATACTTAAATCCAAAATATGTTCATTCAGCCTGTAATTTCACTATTTTCCTTTCGTTATATTTTTCTGTTACTTTCATTGAGTCGCATCTTCCTGGTTAATAATATTCCATTAAATTGGGTTGCGACAACTTTCAACTCAAAAGAAAATGCCACTTCAATCATGTTATTCTCGTCCGGCTCAAACAAATCAACACTTCCCAGAGAGTCCTTAGGAAATAGAGTATGAGAAATACCTTCATCCTTATAACTCCAATCTTAGAGTGGATTCTCTTCGGTGTTGTTTGGGAATAGAACATGCTCATGTTGAGAAGACGAAAGAGTTTGTGGGTCGATAGGAGAAAAAGACTCTTGACACTCCATAAAAGCTAGGGCACTCAAAAGTTCATCACAAGCCTCATCGATCTCGGAGTATGGGTAGAAGGAGTCTTGGAATTCTAAGCGACCCTCTCTTAGAGATGGTGGTACAACCCCTATAACATTGCACTCCTCAAAGTTATGATCCTTTGATCTCTTCATTGCATCATAGATTGAGATTGTGAGGGTTTCATTGTTGACTCGAAAGGTAAGTTTCCCTTCATGCACATCAATCAAGGCTCTCCCGGTTGCCAAAAACGGTCTCCCAAGAATGAGAGGCATCTCTTTGTCTTCCGGCATATCAAGAACAACAAAATCTACTGGGAATATGAAGGATTCAACCTTCACTAGTACATCTTCAACAATCCCTTGTGCATAAGTGATAGAACGGTCCGCCATTTATAGACAAACCGGAGTAGGACGAAGATTACCAATATCGAGCCTCTTAAAGATATACAAGGGCATCAAATTAATAGAGGCTCCAAGATCAAAAAGAACATTACCAAATTTTTGACCTCCAACGAGACAAGGAACGGTAAATGATCCCGGATCCTTTTGCTTGAGAGGTAGCTTTCGTTGGAGAACTGCACTACACTCTTCACTCATATTGATGGTTTCAAAGTAATCAAACTTTCTCTTGTTAGACACGGAATCCTTCAAGAATTTAGCATACCCGGGCATATCTCTCAATGCATCCAACAAAGGAATATTGACTTGCACCTTGCTAATCATAGCCAAGAACCTTTTCATCTTCTCATCCATTTTGGGCTTTGGTAAACGATGAGGGAAAGGTGTCTTGGTGATGACATCCTTTGTAGGTAAATGAACTTCCACCACATCATTTTTCTTAAGAAACTCTCTCTCAAGAATAGTATTTCTCACTTCCTTCTTCTTTTCATCAACCATATGGTCTTCCTCTTCATAGGGCAAATCCTCAACTAACGGCTCTTCATCAACATCTACAACTTTCTCTTTGTTTCCATATGGTCTTCCACTTCTTGTAACGATGGCACTACAATTTCCTTTGGGGTTCACCTCCGTATTGCTAGGATATTGCCATTGCTTGTGTTGAGAAGCAACATGGCTAGCCATTTGGCTCATTTGACCCTCAAGCATCTTGATATGCTTGTCCATGGAAGAAACCGTGTTCTCCAAGGTGGTGACCTTTTGCCCCGTTTGAGCAATGAAAGTGTTTTGTTGATTGGCCATTTGTGATTGTTGAGCGGCCATTTGTTGAATGATACTCTCCAACCCCGGTTGAAGAGGCTTCTTTTCCTCAACTACTTGATGAGAAACACCAAATCCGGGAGGAGAAGATTGAGGAGCATTGATAGCATTTTGCGGATTTCCAGAGGAGAGGTTTGGGTGATTGTTGAAGGTAGAATTTCCATAATTTCTTTGAAAATTACCTTGATTCCAACGGTTAATGTACTTCACCTCCTCCTCATTTAAGACCTCGTCATTCTCATATTTCTTGATGGCTCTTATCTCCATCATGTCTCTTTGGCCCTTATCATAATCACTCTTAAGAGTAGTGATTAGTGAATTCAATTCATCATATCTCTCATCCGATAGAGAGGCAACTCTCTTTGTGGAAGTTCGTTACATAGGCCATTGGTAGGCATGAGCGGCCATCTCCTCAATTATCCTCAATGCTTCCTTACCATGCTTGTTCAACAAACAACCCCCCGCGGTGGCATCAACTACACTTCTTGTGTGAGAAGTAAGTCCACTATAGAAATGAGTTACTTGTTGATCCTCACTTAAACCGTGTTGAGGACACTTGCGGATAAGTGTTGGGAATTGTTAAGAACGAATATGTTAAGGGGGAGCCTATAAGGGATATTTTAGTGTTTTGATTTGATCCCAAAACCCCAAAGCGTTCTGTTCCCAAGTGACCCATTTTGATGTAGTTAATAAGTTAGAATTTTTCTAAAAGCCTACTCTGTTAGGATGGCTCTTTTATTTTTCTTAGATTAGGCTTCAAAAGTTCAAGTGAAGGCCACTCACTTGAGTGAGTTTTCCAAAGCGAAGCGGATCAAGCAAATCGAAGTGAAGCGTGCCGAAGAATAGCGAAGCGAAGCGATCGCTACAGTAGATTCAAAGTGAGTCTGCCAAAGCGAAGCGAAGCGAGCGCTACAGTTCAAAGCGAAGCAAAGCGAAGCGAGCGCTACAGTGGAATCAAGTGAACCCACTAAAGCGAAGCGAAGCGTGCGCTACAAAGAAAAGCCGAAGCAAATCAACGCAAGTCAACACTTAATTTAGTAGCGTCACGGGAAATTTATTTCTCAAGTGACTCACTACAAATATGACTGTGAAGCGACTCACTTCAGAGCGGCCGCTACAACTTCAAAGCGAAGCGAGCCACTACCTACCAGAAAGCGACAGCACAAATTCCCGCTCCGAATTTGAACTCCAGTCAACTGGAGATCTTCGCATTTATTACGAGATCTCCACGTGTCGACTCAAGAGAGGAGCAGAGGAGTTGACTGCCAGGCCGACAAGGCGCCGTAACAGTACTGGGTCACTCCAGTTACTGTTGAAATTGGAACTTAGCCATTTCCGGCAAAAATCCAAAACTGCGCATCTGAAAAGTAGCCAGCCTGTGCAAGTACTGTCGAGAGGAGGAGGGACAAGGCCACCAACCAAGCAACGGATCTCAGCCAACCCTCCGCCTATAAATAGTGAAGGATCACAATGTGAAGAAGCAGAACACTACTTGAGCATTCGAGCGCCTACTGCAAACAAACACTCCCAGCTTTCATAGCAATCTTCGAGTCTTTGTTTCCCAGTGTTCTCCGAGTTTCCAGTTCATCGGAACTCGTCTTCACAACCTTCACACTTAGAGTCTAAGCCCATTCCATATCCAAGCTTAGAAGAAGAGCTCTAGCCATCTTTGCACTTATTGTAAAGAGCTCTTCATAGTGTGTTTCGTCAACCAAAAACCCTAAACTCTGTCTGTTAGGTTTTTGAGTGTCGTCGTTAGGTTGTTCAGATCTAAGGCCCTTCTTTCATCGATTGAAGAAGCCTCGATCGTAGAGTTGAGATCCAAGCTTACACTTACATCGTTTGTGTAAAGCTCGATCGAAGCTAGGCTGTAAGGAGAGCCCGTAATCTCCCTGTCTGTCTGACTGAAGCGAGTGAAGCTTCCAGTCTAGTTAGGTTTTTGGTGTGAACCCGGAATCACCCAGCGTCTGTCAGATCCAAGCGAGTGAAGCTCGATCTTGACCAGGCTTTTGAAGAGCCCGAAATCTTCAAGTTCTTGAGTGAAAAGAACGGTTGCCGTCGTGCAACAAAGTGGACGTAGGAGCGTTATCTCCGAACCACTATAAATCTTCGTGTCGTATCTCTCTAACCCTAAACTCTTTCTTATTTGATTATTCATTGCATATTGCATCTAAGCAAACCTAATCTGGAAATTTTAAATACTTAGGAAAGATTTTAGCTCACCAAATTCCGCACAAAGAGTAAAGTCTCACTATTGATCAAGCTCTAAGCTTCGGTCAAGAGATTCGTGATTGCTTTAGATCTAGCCTTCGGCTAGGTCTTAGTATTTCCAAAGAGCACTTTACTTTATACTCTGAGTTAAGGAATTGAAGTTGAAAAACTTCAAAATACGTATTCACCCCCCCCCCCCCCTACGTATTTTTCCTATAGTAAACCGGGACCAACAAGTGGTATCAGAGCAGCGGTTCTTTCGAGCCTCTGCTTTGCATATCCGAAGCGAGTCCCCACTCGCTTCACTTTGTCTCACTAAACCGGATCCTATTTTCCTAAGTGCATCAAAACCTCACCCACGCATATTGCATTTACTGCTGATAGTTTGCTATGTCTACATACAGTGCATCAAATCTTCCACAGTTCTCGATCAAAGGATACGAGATATGGAGTTTCCGTGTCGAGAGCTTCCTATGCTCAATCCACGACCGGATGTGGGAAGTCATTGAGGACGGACCAATCGAAATTAAGAAAGCCATATCTGTGGATGTTCCAGCCGCTGAAGGTCGTCCAACCCATGTTCGACAACAGTACGTGGAGAAGGATAAAGATGAGTATACTCCAAATGACTTCAAAGTTGCCAACCTCGACAAGATTGCTCGCCACACGATGCAGAGCACCGTGTCGGACGCCTATCTACCACGAATAAGGATATGTGCAACGGCAAAGGAAATGTGGGAAACCCTAGCCCTCATTTCTCAAGGCACAGACAAAATCAAGGAAAACAAGCTCGCCGTTCAGATGCGGGAGTTTGAAAATCTGGTGATGAAGTCAGGGGAGTCCATCGACGCCTTCGAGCTGAGAGTTACCAACAGTACTGCAACTTTCAACTCGCTTGGGAAGGAACTCACAGACAAGGAAGTAAACCTGTAAATAGTCCGTGCTCTCACAAGGAAGTGGCAGACCATGAAGGAGCTATATCTAGCTACCAAGGATCTAACGAAGCTCACGCCAGAAGTGCTGTTCTCCGAGCTCAAAGCTCACGAGTTTGATCTGAATCGAATGAGCCTCGATGACGAGGATGAAGCGCCCACTACGTCAAAAGGAGTAGCATTCAAAGCTGCCGAAGGGCCAAGCGAGCAGTCGCTAGCCAAGATGACGAGAGAAGAGTTGGAAGAACACATTGCGTTCTTATCTAAGAACTTCAACAAAATGAACTCTCGAGTGGGCAAGTACAAAAGATTCTACAAGCAGTACAAAGGGAGGAGCACTGATGCTCGAGAAGGAAAAGGAAAGAGAGAAAAGACGACCAAGACGATCCCGCGCGACATGATGGAAGTGGAGTGTTACCACTGCCACAAAATGGGCCACTACAAATCCGATTGCCCAAAGCTAAGTGCCAAAAAGCGCGAAGAATTGAAGGCCAAGAGGGATGCTCCAAGGCGAGCGCTCGTAGCGAGTGAAGTGCCGGTCGCTACAACTGAAGATCCACCAAGCGACTCAGATGCATTCACAGATCCAAACTCCAGTGATGGTGAGGATCTTGGATTTATGGCGCTCACCGATGAAGAAACAGGAGAGGTATTCTTTTATCCTTCAATCACTTCAATTACACTAGCACACACTGTCAATGAGGAAGAACAATCCTCTACATGGAGTGAGTTGTTTGACAAGCACCAAAAATTGTCAAGCGACCACGAAGTGGTAAAACAAGCTCTGTCTCAAAGCGAGAAGGAGAACCGAAAGCTAGCCCGTGAGCTTGACGAAGTCAAACTTAATTTAAGGGCTATGACTAGTAAGTTCGAGGATCTCTTCGCTAGACATCAAAGCTTGGAGGGAAGGTATGAAACCCAGTCCACTCTAGTTGCCAACTTGAATAAAGCATTGTATGCTAGGCAGGCACTAGAGGGCTCGCTTCTACCTTTTGGTAGGAAAGCTGGCCTTGGATATGAGGGTGGACCTCCCAAGCCGACTGTCTTTGTTGGTGCATCACACACTACACCATCAGTCACTTTGGAATTACCCACTGCATCCAAAGCGACCACCAACAAGGATAAAGGCAAAGTGGCTGAGAACCCTAAAAGGAAGCCAATGAAGATGTCTATATCTTTAAGGGCAGATCCTAAGGGCAAGCAAAGTTCAACAATCCCTAGCACTCAACATGCTAAGTCTTACCAATCCAAGGGTAAAGAGAGAACTCTTGAAGCTTCTAAGTCTCAAGCCAAGACACGAGAGACAAAGGATCTACCTCCTAAAAGGAGGAGTAATGTCTATGTGTCACGTTATCCGGACTGGGTCGCTTCAAATTCCCAAGGTTTCTCAAGCGAGTCAGTGTCAATACCCTAGTTGGATCGCTTCGAGGAAACCATGCGAGCCGCTTCGACAGACTAGAAATCCTAAGTCAGTCTCTAAACCCAGAGCTAATCCGAAGCGAGTCGCTTCAGGATATAAGCAAAGTGGGAAGAGCATAGGTAGGACTGAAGCAAGCCGCTACCCCTCTTGCACACACTATTGCACGTGTGAAGCTGCTTCTAGGCAGCACACCAAGTTTTCGAAGGTCGAGAAGCCCAAGACACAAGCTTCATCTCAAAAGAGAATGAAGCAAGTGTGGGTACCTAAGGGAACTAACCTGCAAGGACCCAAACTGATTTGGGTACCAAAATCTGTCTAATTGCAGGTGAGCGCCGTGGATCCTATGCCAAGTGAGGGTCAACAAGTATGGTACTTGGACAGTGGATGTTCAAGACATATGACCGGCATGAAAGCTCTACTTCACAACTATATAGAGAAGAAGGGTCCACACGTAACCTTTGGTGACAACTCCCGAGGAAGCACCAGGGGATATGGCGCACTGAAAGTTGGAAAGCTCACAATTGAAGAAGTCTCCTATGTGGAAGGACTCAAGCACAACCTGTTGTCCATTTCACAATTTTGTGATAAAGGGTACAGGGTGGAGTTCATCTCCAACAAGTGCATTGTGATGAGCAAACTCACGTCTCAGATTGTGCTCACTGGAATTAGGCAAAGGAACGTCTACATAGCACAATGGGACAGCTGCAAAGAGGAAACTTGTCTAGTTGCAAGAAGTGCTACAGAAATTGGATGGCTATGGCACAGACGCTTGAACCACCTCAATTTCAAAGCTATCAATCGCTTAGCTCGGAAAGGTTTGGTGCAAGGCATACCGAATGAAGTCTTCATCAAAGACCATCCATGCTCACCATGCCAACGAGGGAAGCAGACGAAGAAGCACTTCGCCAGCCTCGAAGAAGCCTCATCAAAGCGAGTGCTCGAGCTGCTTCACATGGATCTGTTTGGTCCAGTTACCCCAGTTAGTGTAAATGGAAGGAAGTACACTCTAGTTGTAGTCGACGATTTCTCTCGCTACACTTGGGTTGTATTTCTATTCAGCAAGAAGGAGACACTGACCAAACTGCCACAACTACTCAAGCGATTGGCGGTGGAAAAGAATCAAGCTATCGTGACCATTCGCTCCGACAAAGGCACAGAGTTCCTGAACTCTACAATTGAAGCGTACTGCACGGAGCATGGCATAGCACATCAAACTTCTTCAGCACGCACTCCTCAGCAGAATGGAGTTGCTGAAAGAAGAAATCGAATCATCAAAGAAGCCGTTCGCACCATGATTGCTGACTCGAAGCTTCTGATGAAGTATTGGGCTGAAGCTGCCAACACGGCATGCTACACACAGAATCGGACGCTTCTCAACAAACGGCACGACAAAATTCCATATGAAATATGGACAGGGAGAATTCCTAACATATCTTATTCCATATTTTTGGTTGTAGGGTCTTCATTCACAACAATGGGAAGTCGCAGTTGAAAGCCTTTGAAAGCAAAGCTGATGAAGGAGTATTCTTAGGATACTCTACATCTAGAAAAGCCTACAGAGTATTCAACTGTAAAACCCTAATTGTGGAGGAATCACCCCATGTCGTATTTGATGAATCTTCTTTAAGTCTTCCACAGGAACAGGCTCAAGCGAATGAAAAAGATCAAAGCAAGGAACCCTCAAATCAACTCACTTGGGACGTGCTTGATGAAGATGATGAGATCAAGGACTCAAGCGAGCAGGATCCCAAAGGAGAAGTCGAAGCTGCCCCCAAGATTCCTGAAGCTAGTGCTGGCCAAGCACCCAATCCAGTCGCTTCAGATGGTGAAGCGAGCGACAAGGAAGCTGGCGGATCCAAGATTGCATGGCTCAAAGATCACTCACCTAGCCAAATCATTGGAGATCCATCCAAGGGTGTAGTGACCAGAAGTCAAGTGTTTGGAGAAAGTGCCATGTTCAGTTGCTTTCTCTCAAACATTGAGCCATCAAGCGTGGATGAAGCCCTAGCCGACTCTAATTGGGTGATCGCCATGCAAGAAGAGCTGAACCAGTTCACTAGAAATGACGTATGGTACCTCGTGGATCGTCCCAAGTTCCAGCATGTTATTGGCACCAAGTGGGTGTTCAAGAACAAGACGGACGAAGACCACAATGTAGTGAGGAACAAGGCGCGACTCGTTGCCAAAGGCTACTGCCAAGAGGAAGGAATCGACTTTGACGAGACCTTCGCTCCAGTGGCACGACTTGAAGCTATCAGATTGTTTCTAGCCTATGCAGCAGCCAAGAAGTTCAAGGTCTATCAAATGGATATGAAGAGCGCATTCCTCAACGGTGAACTCAAGGAAGAAGTATATGTGGAGCAGCCACCGGGTTTCGAGCAGGGAGATAAAGTGTATAGCTTGAAGAAAGCCCTGTATGGGTTGAAGCAAGCTCCCAGAGCTTGGTACGATACACTATCTCAATTCCTAGTGGATAATGGATTTCAAAAGGGAAAGATAGATCAAACTCTCTTCACCATCAATCATGGAAATGATATGCTATGGGTTCAGATCTATGTGTATGACATCATATTTGGATCGCCAAACCAGTCGCTTAGCGAGAAGTTTGGAGAGTTGATGAAGACCAAGTATGAGATGTCGATGATTGGCCTGATGAGCTGCTTTCTAGGTCTTCAAGTGAAGCAGCAGGATAATGGAATTTTCATCAACCAAGCGATGTACACTAGAGATATGCTTGCCAAGTTTGGTGTTCAACATGCTAAAGCTGTGAAGATTCCTATGAATACCAACTGGAAGATGGAGCCAGACGAAGGAGGAAAATCTGTAGATCCTACAGATTATCGTGCCCTAATTGGGTCACTACTCTATCTCACAGCAAGTAGGCCAGATATCGCCTTTGCAATCGGAGTCTGCGCTCGCTTGCAAAGCAACCCCAAGCACAGCCATCTTGAAGCTGCCAAGAGAATTCTTCGATATTTGAAGGGCACTGTCAATATGGGGCTGTGGTATCCAGCGGAGGACAAGTTGGAGCTCACTGGATATTCCGATGCTGACTATGGAGGTTGCCGAGTTGACAGGAAGTCAACTTCTGGCACGTGTCAGTTCTTGGGAAGCAAGCTAATCTCGTGGTTCTCAAAGAAGCAAACAAGCGTAGCCACTTCAACAACTGAAGCTGAATATATGGCAGCAGGAAGCTGCTGTTCTCAAATCCTATGGCTTAGTCAACAGTTGAAGGACTACAAAGTTGAAGCGAATGAAATTCCGATCTTCTGCGACAACAACAGTGCCATATGTATCTCGCAGAATCCAGTGCTTCACACCAGGTGCAAGCATGTGGAAATTTGACATCATTTCATTCGTGATCATGTCGAGAAAAAGGATATCAAGCTCGAGAAAATCCATACCGATCTCCAGCGAGCAGATATCCTCACCAAGCCTCTAGCTGAGTCTCGATTCAATCAGCTATGCATGGAATTAGGGTTGTTAGACCGTGGTGAAGAATGCTAGTTCCAGGATGCACAAAGGAGTGTTCGCTTGTTCTCTTGTGCGTCACTCGCTTCGGATCTTCACCAACTCAAGCGAGCCACTTCAAATCTCACTCGCTTGAAGAAAATGAAGTTAGGTGGAGATAGGTGGAGTATTGGAAGAAGTTCCCTACCAACTTATTGGAATTGTTAAGTATATGGTTAAGGGGGAACTAATGCTTCTCTCGGAGCAAGCTACTTCCAAAGCGAGCTAAGAATGCTGCTATCTTGAATCCTGCATCGCTTCAATTTGCCCTAGCTTGGGTCAAAGCGAGCCGACTGCAGATTCATTCTCTAGAATGTAGGAAAGCTTGAAGGTTTACCTTTTTATACAAAAGGTTGCAGGGCAGGTGACATGCTTCTGCGTAAAATACGAGAATGTCTTGTCAGAGCATTCTCATTGTCATCCTGTCCATTTCTGCTCTGAGATAAGGACTTGTACTCATCCCCCATTCGTCGTGAATAAGTACACTTACGTGATACTCCCTTCGGGTTGTAGTAAGCTTGTGTACTATATTCATTTTCTCCCCCATTCACTTCGATGGAGGACTCTCTAATTCGTAGAGGAAGATGAATGTCATGAAGATGAATGCCATGAAGATCTAACTCAACGTGTAGCATTCAACGAGTGGTATCTAATTCAACATGAAGTCTACAATTTGTGGTATCAATCTCCTACGAAGTGAGATTGACTGGTAAGCGTTTAAATTTTAAGTACACTAAGTGAGCCGAAGCGTGCTAGAAACCTTCACTCACTACGTGGAAAATATAAAGTGAATCTGACACAAATACAAAGAGGAAAACATTCTTGTTTGTCCTCGAAGTATGTAAGTCAGAAACATTTTAATTAAGCAAAGAAATTCAATTTCCTATTCCAGTCGCTTCAGATGGCCAAGCGAGTGCTTCGTCACTCAAAGCTAGCCATCGCAAGCGAGTGCGGAACAGTCACTCAAGCGAATGCCTCTCAAGCGAGTCAAGGCGTAGCAGCCCAACTCGAAGTGAGCGGGCATGAAGCGAGTATGAGCTGCTGTGCACTCGAGTGCAATTTTACTTTCTGCTGTGCATTTAATGCAGGTGCAGGAACGACGAAAATAACGGGCGCGTGTTCACACGTTTGAATTTGAAGCGGGAAAAGGCGGAGAAGATCCTGCCGTCGAATCTCAACAGCCCCCAATCTGGAGCCGTTCGATTAACGCCGTATACGACAACCAACCATAGAAGGCCACGTGGCGACGCCGAGCAAGTGGCGGTTCACTTTTACTGTGATGACGCCGGACACGTCAGATCCATCACCGCACGTCCGCCGCCTACCTACAGGATTTTCGGCGTTATTACCGTCCTACCCCTGCCACGTCAGCCATAACCTAACTCTATATATATGGACGAGGCAGAACTGCAGAAACTTTCACAGCCTTCTAAAATTGCCATTCTCGTGCTAGATCTGCAATTATTCTGCAACTCACGAGTCTCAACCCTTTCTTTTTAAAACTCTGCTCAAATCTCTTTCATAATCCACCATGGGCAAGAAAAAGAATACAGAGACGATGGAGCAGTTCATGACAAATGTTGGCGAGCACATCAACGTCGAGCCCCATCTCGACCCTATAGTCATCGAAAGACATGGTTTCTTCCGTAGAGCCGTGACCACGACCGGTCTATGGAAGTTTATAACGTTGATGCCGACGAAGATTCTGGCGAAAGCAGTGGCAGAAATCTTACTGAACTTGAAGAAGGAACAAAATACTTCATCATTTACAGATCCTAAGTCCAAGAAGCCAGTGGAGGTGGATTTGAACGATTTAATCAGTGTGTTCGATCTGCCGAGAGAAGGAGGAGACTCACTGTTAGATTTGGGTCTTTCAGCCGGGGTGCAGTATGGTCGATTTGCAGCCGCCGGAGCAGATCCGAATTTCAAGGAAGCCAACATTCGCAAAAGTTTGAAGGAACCCTTCAATCTCATCTGCGAACTCTTTACGCAGAGTATCGCATGCTATGTCGGATCCCTCGATACGCTGTCGGAGACGAAACTGATCGGCACCACCATGATCGTCGACAGCCTCGCCGGAACGAAGTTTAACTGGCACGGGTGGTTCCAAGCAAATCTACGAGGCTGCTGAAGATTTCGCGTTCGTTCCAGGAACTGCGAATAAGATTCTTCGCAAGGGAAAATTGAAATTCTTTTCAAGACTGTCTGTTGCACTGGAGATGAAGTTTCCAGAGAAAATATGGCCGGATTCCGACACGACCATATACAACAAGCAGACAATCTTCTACGATTCGTGGAGGAAAACCAAGATTTTGATGGATTTGGGACTTCTGGAAGTTGAAGTGCCCATTGCAAGACCAGTTGCCGAAAGGCAAGCTGAAGAAGGCCAAGTGAGGCCGGTCGCTTCACCCGGGAAGCGAGCCGCGCCGAAGCAAGGCAAGAAGACGAAGCGAGTCGCTTTGCTTGTCCAAGAAAGCGAGGCGGTGGAGAAGCCGCTTGAGGACATTGAAGCGACTCAAACCCAAACTCAAAACCAACCTTTAACCCAATCACCCCCACTTCAAATCCAAGCCCAGTCCACCCAAATACCAGAACCTCAATCTTCATCAACCCAACAACCACTAAAACAGATAACCCCCCTCTCTTCCCATGAAGAAGAGTCAGCATCTTCTTTTCACATTCCCACTGTTCCATTCCTCAGCATAGATGAAGCTGCTGCCTACACTTCATTCACCCCACTTCAATCCCAGCCGATACAACCACCACCCACCGAAACCATTCAAATTTCAGAAACCCAAGAAACCTCATCACCTACCCAATCCCTCTCGACATCGGCAGCTACAGCCGATACCGCCAAACTGTAGGAGAACGACCCATCATTCCTCAATTCATAACCCCTGCCCTCACCGTACACAAGCGGGCACTCGAACGCTATGTCCTAGACAGAGAGCAAGCCGCTGAGACAATCAATCTTCGCTACAATCTTCACTCCGCGAACGTTGCATGGAGCAACGTGTTCTACACCAATGTAGTCGACTTTCTGACGTACATCACGTACCGAGGAACGGAGTACTACAAAATTTTCAGACTCCTCAAAGCCTTCACAGAAGAGGAACTGATTTAAATGGAGGCCAAGACACTCAACTTCATTGGCGAAAATGGCTTCCATGCCTTCCTTGAAGGGACCAGCTTCTGGGAGAAGCTGGATGCTAAGGTGAAAGAATCATATCCACTCGCTACAGTTCCGAAGCGAGTGCCCTCTTCCCATGAAAGGAAGCTCATCAGGGAGTATAAGGAGGAGGTGGAGTTGAAGGATGCAGAAACCGCTAGTCTTCAAAGCGAAATTACGAAGAAGAGTGAGGAAATGGAGAGGAAGGCGGGGGAGGTCATCAGTCTTAGAGAAGATTTTGACAAAAAGAAGAAGGAATTGGAGGGAAAGGTGGAGGAAAAGGAGAGGCTTCTAGAGGAGAAAGAGAAGGCGCTGGAGGCGCAGGTGAAGCTAGTGGATGACAACACCAAAACCATCACCGAACTCAAGGGCTTACTTGAGGCAGAAAGAAGCCGCTTGAGGGAGGTTAACGCCAAATTAATCGCTCTAGTCAAAGAGAAGAAGGTGTTAGAGAAGGAAGTGAAGGAGCTGAAGGAGAAGGTGGAGAATAGGGAAGGAGAGTTGGTGATGAAGGGAAGCGAGCTCCTCAATACCAAAAAGGCTCTTGACTCACTTCGAACTGAATTGAAGGAAGTTAAAGAAGACAGTGCTATTGACAAGAGAGAACTTGAGAGTCTAAGAAGAGGTGCGCAGGCACTTGACTTGAAAAATGCTGAATTATCCACTCTACTGCAGAAAGTCAAAAGACTGAAAGAGACTCTTACTGTAAGGATCACCGCAGATGCCGAATTTCACAACTCTCTCAATCGGAGGGAGAGGAGACTTGCCGTGATGAAGGCAGAACTTGAAGCTTCCAAGGAACACTTGGAACTCACACTTCAAGAAGAAACAAAGAAAATCACCAAAGCCGTCGAAGCGGAGCTGGAGGCTCGCTTCAGAGAGGTAGAGCCATTAGAAAGTATGATGGCGTCAGTTGTTGAGAGAGAAAGGCAGTGCAAATATCTGCTTGAAGAGATAAGCATCAAGACTGTTGAACTAGTGGCGCCCTCCATGGATAAAACCCAGCAGATGCTTCAAGCTATCTTCAATACAGTCAACTCTCTTCAACAATCCTTTTCTGGAAAGTCTATCATCCTAACCCCTGGCAGTGATGATGCCAAAAAGGGGGAAGGACAAATGAGGGAAGAACAAATGAAGCTAGGAGGGGAAGGACAGCTTCAAGGAGGAGGAGTTGGAGGTTTAGGGGGAAGTAGAATTGGTGTGGAATCGATGCTGGAGGGAGGCAATGATGTTGGAGGTACAGAGGATGTAAATGAAGCGAGGGCTCTGGGCAAGACGAAACTCACGGAGGAGGAGTTAATGAAAAAGCCCGAAGAGCCTAGGAGGCCGCTTCAAGAGAAAGTGCTGAGTGCTTCTATTGCACGGCATCCTCCGGTGACCGTGCTAACGAAGGAGGAAAAGCGGAAGCAGGTGGAGAAGGATGCTGCCATGGCGTGGGAAATGGAGCAACTAACAAAACTTTCTGTTGGTGCAGGTGCTTCATCAAGCTCCCAAGTGGCCGCTACACCCATAGCGCCCACTTTAGACGCCGCGCCAGCTTCAACAGCTGCACTCACTTCATCTGCAGCTGTCCCTTCTAGTGATGCTACGAAGAAGGATATGCCACCGCCCCCACCACCGAAACTGCCAGTGAAGCGAACTGCTCCAGAAACGAAAGGAGATGACCACGAGGCCAAGCGCCAAAAGGTCAAGCAAGCAGTTGCTTCTCGGGCAGAGAAGGAGGGAAGAAAGAGAAAGGAAAGAGAAGAAGGGAGGATCGAAGGCGAGAGGAAGAGGAGGTCAAATGACAGGCGACTCCAAGTGATTGACGCACGGATTGAGGAGCAATTCAGTGAGGTGATACTCATCCAGTCTTCATTGGTGCAGAGTGCCTTCATTCCATTTATGCCAGATGAGTCCGAAGCATGCGAAGCACAAGCCATATTTGATGCATGCGACGTGACTACAAAAGAGATGGTTGAGTCGGGTCGCTACCCCAAAAAGGAAGAACAGAACTACATTCGGAAGCGTCTCAATGAAAAGCGTCCTTTGTGGAGCAGCGACTCAGGAAAGAAGTTCAAAGCGACCATGGCTGAACTGTCAAAGAGGTCAGAAGAGGAGTTGGCCAAGCGAAGGGACGAGAACCCTAATGCAAGGGAAATTGAGGCTTTTATTCCTAGAGATCTGCTTGATCTGTGGTTATACTACAAGGACTTATTCATCAAGGCCTATTATTACTGGGAGGTAGTGCAGCTGCAGGATCAATGCTCTAGGATAAGTGCCCTCAACAATTTTCTCGCCGCCTATGATGACAAACTGCGACGAAAAATCTTCACCTTGGCTGAACAAACTCAACCCATGCCAATTGTTGTCAAGGTTCCTGCTCTAAAGGAATTCCCCATGCCGTATCATCGAGGCACGGACATTCCAGACAGAGGGATAATAGATGAGGAGGTGACTGAAGCTTTCAGGCTGGAGAGTGCATGGAGAAGACCTAGTATCCACACAGTTGACTCTATGGAATCAAAAGTTTTATCAGCTTATGTGGACACTGCTGCTGAAGAAGAGATGAAGGAGGAAGAAGAAGGAAAGGAGAAGGAGAAGGAGGATGAAGCTGCAGGAAACCTTTGAGTTTCAAGCTTCTTAACATATCTCTTTTTGTGAACTGCTTGTTCATCTATCTAATTTCAATTTCTGTCTCCTCTGTGTCATTTACTCGCTTTGTGAATGACTTTACATTTTTTCTACAAACTCATTAATTTAACCGAAAAAAAAAGGGAAGGAACTTAAAAGAAAATTACAAACGAAACTGCAAAGGAAGCAGTCGCTTGGAGTTCCCTTCACGGTTAGATAGACTAGATTTATTTTTATCTAAGTCGTATGGGTTTTGGCATCATCAAAAAGGGGGAAATTGTTGGGAATTGTTAAGAACGAATATGTTAAGGGGGAACCTATAAGGGATATTTTAGTGTTTTGATTTGATCCCAAAACCCCAAAGCGTTCTGTTCCCAAGTGACCCATTTTGATGTAGTTAATAAGTTAGAATTTTTCTAAAAGCCTACTCTGTTAGGATGGCTCTTTTATTTTGCTTAGATTAGGCTTCAAAAGTTCAAGTGAAGGCCACTCACTTGAGTGAGTTTTCCAAAGCGAAGCGGGTCAAGCAAATCGAAGTGAAGCGTGCCGAAGAATAGCGAAGCGAAGCGATCGCTACAGTAGATTCAAAGTGAGTCTGCCAAAGCGAAGCGAAGCGAGCGCTACAGTTCAAAGCGAAGCAAAGCGAAGCGAGCGCTACAGTGGAATCAAGTGAACCCACTAAAGCGAAGCGAAGCGTGCGCTACAAAGAAAAGCCGAAGCAAATCAACGCGAGTCAACACTTAATTTAGTAGCGTCACGGGAAATTTATTTCTCAAGTGACTCACTACAAATATGACTGTGAAGCGACTCACTTCAGAGCGGCCGCTACAACTTCAAAGCGAAGCGAGCCACTACCTACCAGAAAGCGACAGCACAAATTCCCGCTCCGAATTTGAACTCCAGTCAACTGGAGATCTTCGCATTTATTACGAGATCTCCACGTGTCGACTCAAGAGAGGAGCAGAGGAGTTGACTGCCAGGCCGACAAGGCGCCGTAACAGTACTGGGTCGCTCCAGTTACTGTTGAAATTGGAACTTAGCCATTTCCGGCAAAAATCCAAAACTGCGCATCTGAAAAGTAGCCAGCCTGTGCAAGTACTGTCGAGAGGAGGAGGGACAAGGCCACCAACCAAGCAACGGATCTCAGCCAACCCTCCGCCTATAAATAGTGAAGGATCACAACGTGAAGAAGCAGAACACTACTTGAGCATTCGAGCGCCTACTGCAAACAAACACTCCCAGCTTTCATAGCAATCTTCGAGTCTTTGTTTCCCAGTGTTCTCCGAGTTTCCAGTTCATCGGAACTCGTCTTCACAACCTTCACACTTAGAGTCTAAGCCCATTCCATATCCAAGCTTAGAAGAAGAGCTCTAGCCATCTTTGCACTTATTGTAAAGAGCTCTTCATAGTGTGTTTCGTCAACCAAAAACCCTAAACTCTGTCTGTTAGGTTTTTGAGTGTCGTCGTTAGGTTGTTCAGATCTAAGGCCCTTCTTTCATCGATTGAAGAAGCCTCGATCGTAGAGTTGAGATCCAAGCTTACACTTACATCGTTTGTGTAAAGCTCGATCGAAGCTAGGCTGTAAGGAGAGCCCGTAATCTCCCTGTCTGTCTGACTGAAGCGAGTGAAGCTTCCAGTCTAGTTAGGTTTTTGGTGTGAACCCGGAATCACCCAGCGTCTGTCAGATCCAAGCGAGTGAAGCTCGATCTTGACCAGGCTTTTGAAGAGCCCGAAATCTTCAAGTTCTTGAGTGAAAAGAACGGTTGCCGTCGTGCAACAAAGTGGACGTAGGAGCGTTATCTCCGAACCACTATAAATCTTCGTGTCGTATCTCTCTAACCCTAAACTCTTTCTTATTTGATTATTCATTGCATATTGCATCTAAGCAAACCTAATCTGGAAATTTTAAATACTTAGGAAAGATTTTAGCTCACCAAATTCCGCACAAAGAGTAAAGTCTCACTATTGATCAAGCTCTAAGCTTCGGTCAAGAGATTCGTGATTGCTTTAGATCTAGCCTTCGGCTAGGTCTTAGTATTTCCAAAGAGCACTTTACTTTATACTCTGAGTTAAGGAATTGAAGTTGAAAAACTTCAAAATACGTATTCACCCCCCCCCCCCCTCTACGTATTTTTCCTATAGCAAACCGGGACCAACAATAAGCTCTCTATACCTTTCCCAAGCTTCAAATAAGGTTTTCATCCCCATGTTGAGAAAAATGGGAAATCTTCGAGATCATCCTGTGAGCCTTTGAGGGAGGAAAATACTTCGATAAGAAAGATTTGCAAAGATCTTGCCAAGTGTGTATCTCTGACTTATCCAATCCCTTGTACCAATCATTGGCTCTATCCCTTAGAGAAAATCCAAACATCCTTAGTCGAATGGCATCACTAGGGACGCCATTTTGCTTAACGGTGTCACACATCTCCAAGAAGGAAGTGAGATGTGCATTTGGATCCTCTAGGGGGCTTCCTCCAAATTGAGCATTCATCACCATTTGAATCAAGTCGGTCTTCAACACGAAATTATTGACATTGATCATGCCCCACTCCCCTCCTTGATATTGATCCGTTGGAGCTTGATACATAGAGTTGATGGGAGGTGGTGGCACCACGTTAGCCTTCCTCTTTTGCTCATCTATTTCCGCTTGCATTTCTTCCATCCTTCTCATGATGGCCTCTATATTTGGGTTTTGATCACCCATTTCTTGTTCTTCTCTAGAATTCCTCCTTCTATGTCTCCTTCCAAATTCCAAGGCAAGTGGCTCTTCAAGTCTCCCTTTAGATCTTGTGAGCATGTACCTTCAAAAAAAATAATAAATTAAAAACAAGCTTAGATTAGCAACAAGTGACTAAACAAACTATTGAAATATCTATCTAATCACTCCCCGACAACGGCGCCAAAAATTGACTAGGTTATTTCTAACCTAGCAATAACTATGGAAGTCCGAGTATCGAACACGGAGAGTGAATGTAGCAATAGAAAATCAAGTAGTTTATGTTGTCTCTATCATACTATCTAAGCACACATTCATGATTTTGGTTTTAAACTAGGCAAAGAGTAAAGTAAATGGTGAACTTAACAAAGTGAAATAAGCAAAGACTATAGTAAAATGCAAGTAGAGAATATCAATAATAAAAAGCATGGATCCAAGTAACTTCCGATATGATTATGATGAGGGCTTTAGAATCTAGATGCTTCAAACCAATTTAATCCACCTTGAATGGTCTCTTATATCATATATGTTAACCTACCTTACTAGGGTGATCAACAAGTAGATCAATAGAACAATAAATGCTTTATAAGCCTTTAAATGCTCTACCAACTCCAAATAGCTCAATTTAGTCTAAGATAACCTACCAACTCTCATCCGACCCATCTAATTCTTTCTAGGAATCATATGAGATGCAATCAAGTGATATGAGTATGAATTGATGCCAAGTGCTATGAATGGAAGCTTCCTAGGCATTCCATCAAACACCTTAGATGCACTCCTGGTGATCAATTAGTCATGCATTCAAATAAAGTCCCAATCCGTAGGCAATTCAAGGGGAAGGTAGATCAACATCCTAGTTTCTAACACCCATCTTCTAAATCAAATCATCCATCACTTGGAGCCATAGATCTAGCAATTAAACCAACAAAAATAAGAGAAATCATAATGGAAAGACCAAGGAAGGAAAGTAGAGAAGAAATCTTCAACAATCTCTTCAAACACCAAGCATAATCTTCAACATAATTTGAAATTACTTAAGAGGAAAGAGGGAAAATGCTAGGGTTCTAAAGTAGATGTTAAAAGTGAATTACAAAGTGGTTCATGATGCCAAAAGAGGAAAATAAACAAGTATTTATAGTCCCCACACAAGTTTGGGGCTAAATTGTAATAAGTAGAAAATAGAGTTGAGAAGGTGGGGTAAAAAGTGTAATTTCCTGAATTTCAGCTCAAGGTTGAGTGTGTATTTTCGGCCTCATTTGTCTCTTTGCGCACTCCTACGGATTTGGCTCGTTCTCTCTCGTTCGGCCTCAAAAAAATAATCCAAGAAGTACTACGGCTTACTCTTTCGATCCTCTTCGACATAGGACTACTCACACGTTCCTAGAAAATCGCCATAACACCTGAAATTGGCACGGAAATCGAGAGAAAACGCGAAACGTATCGAAAATGCATAAGAATGAAAACCCTAGCATTTCTATCACTTAAACACACATATAAAAGCCAAAACCTACCAAAAAACCATATTGAAATGCATATAAAATATCGGTTTGTCATGCACTCTGCTTCATCTTCAAATTCTCGAGATCCCCATACATGTCGGCAATTTGCTTCTTCATAGCAGGGCTCATCGAGATTGCACTCGCCTCCACTTTCCTTGGCCTAGCTGATTTCTGTTGAGAACTCGCCGCGAGCGTCTCGAAAATCTTCTTTATCTCATCAGCTGTCTTGACCGCTATGTTGCCTCCGGCCGAGCTATCCACCATGAACTGGCAAGTCTGATTAAGTGCGTCGTAGAAGTATTGCCAGAGCAACTCCGGTGACATCTGATGGTGAGGGCATTGTTGTAGTAGCTCTTGAAACCTCTCCCATGCTTCGTGAAAAGGCTCATCATTATCTTGGGAAAAGTTCATTATCTTCGACCGCACCTCCTGAGTCTTGCGGTTCGGGTATTATTTGAGCATGAATCTCTCACAAACGGCATTCCATGTCTCAAGAGAGTTGGCCGGAAGCGCCAAATACCACGACTTTGCTCGATCCTTGAGAGTGTACGGGAAGCACTTCATCTTCAAGTTGTCCTCCGTGAGTCCCGAGAGTGGGAAAGATTGCACCACCGTGCAATACTCTCGAATGAACGTCAATGCATCCTAATTGGGCAGCCCGTGGTAGGATGGAAGCAACGCCTTGTGGTGAGGTTTAAGCTCATGATTCCTGACCGCTTCCGTCAGGACAATCGCCGAAGTGGTGGCTGTGAATGTAGGGCGAGCAAAATTGCCCATAACTCGCGCTGCCATTGCTTCGGGCTCTGCAAACAACAAGACTAAATCAAAGTCTTGGGAATCGATCTCCTCCTCCTCCTTCGCGGCTAGAATTGCTTTCCTTCGGTTGATGTTGTCGATGTGGGGCGTTAATTTCCTTTGAAGACTTCGGCAACCATGCATACACAACACTCAACAAAAATGATTAAACGTACCGAGTAAAAGGAAAAAGAAATCGAATGCAAAACAAATACAATAAAATAAATAAAATACTACACAATTAAATAGACTAATGTTTTCCCCGGCAACGGCGCCAAAATTTGTTTCACTAAAAAGTGTTCGCAATAGAACAAAATCTATCGTAGCACTAATAAGTAAAACCCTAAGTCGAATCTCAAGGAAAACTTAACAGGGCAAATAATCGTGTATCAAAAACAACCTAATCTAGCCTTAAACTAAGAAAGCAAGTAAAGAGAATTTTTGGGTTTTTGTTTTAAATCCTAAGCAATAAAATAAATCAATGCAATTAAATCAAAGCAAGTAAATAATTTAATCTAGAAAGCAAAGAAATAATTTAAACTAATTAATCTAAGGAATTAAACGCAAGCCTTTGCCGTCGGCGAGAGCGGCGTCGGCGACGGGGAAGGGTGAACTGCCAAGAAGAGGGGGAGGGTTAGAGTGTTGTGTGTTGTGTGCGTATTGTGTGTGTGTGTGTGGGTGGGTGGGGGTGGGGGTAGGGATTGTAATTAGATAAATTGGGGATGGGTCTTGGGTCGGGTCTGGGGCGGGTTTGGGTTTGGGCCGCGAGTGTGGGCCGGAATAATTCTTTCGGCCCAACTTCGTTTATTTAATTCGTACGTTTATTTATTTAATTTACGAAACGAGGGATGGTACGTTAAGGCAATTATTATATAATTAGCTCGATTCACTCGAATCATTAATCAAATTTCGATTACTATCGAACTTATATTATTAATATTTAAATTGCGATTATTATTAATCACAGATTATTAATCCTCCGAGATTTTATTTAACAAATTATACTTCAATTAAAAATAATTAATTGAAGTATATACGAGGATAATTTACAACTACCCTTAGTCGTATAAATTATTATTTTGAATAATAGTCCTACGACTTATTTTACGGAACGTTAGTCGAAACGAGAAAATAGGAACTTAAGAATAGGAATATTCTTAATAGGATTTATATAGTTTATAAGAATGTAAATTATTATTAGAGGCAAAAAATATATTACTCAAAATGAGATAGTAAACATAAAACTTACCCACTATATTTAAAACACATAAAAACTACCCACTATTTTAAAAGTTGGACAAAAATATCCCTCTAGCCTATTTTAGGTTTTCCCTCAAATTAAAAGCTTATTTCCCTCACTCATCACCCCAAAACCCAGTAGCCCCCCCCCCCCAGCCCAACTCTCTCTCTCTCGACGGCGAACCTCCTCGCGCCGCCGTCCTTCCAGATTTGAGACTCGCCACCTACTCCCAGTCGCCTAAACCTCCATACGTCGCCCGTTTCCCACCGAAACCTTCCTCCCCCTTCTTCTCCTTCCACCTACCGCCGCCATAGGAAATATTGTAGGCTTTCATACGCAATTCCGATAGCTTCTTAGGGCACAAATTTTCGGCTGCAGATCTTCGATTTTGGCACAATTCCGTTAGGACGACAATGTTTGGTGGGCACCATATACTTGTAAATTGTCAGGGTTGTTCGGTATGAATTGATGATTTCGTACCATAGTTGTAGCTCATCAAGTACAAAATTTGTTAAATCGTACCATTACTTGTAAGCTAGAAAATATTGCGTGAAAAATATAAATTAGAATTATCAAAAGTGTAGTATGTTGTTTGGTACGAAATTGAGTCTTTCATGTAATTCATATCATGTTTATTTATTCATTATGGTTTCATAATGTACAAAATACAAGCTACGTACAAAAAATAGAATAAAAATTGATAACTCAACCGGATACGAAATAAAGCGTCATTTATTCGTATGTATTGTATACACTTGATATGGTGTTTAAATCTTTACTCATCGTTTTGGTATCATTCCATGATTTAAAATTGACTGCGCTTTTGTACCCGGTATGAAATTTGAACTACGTACCAAAATAGAAAATAAGGTGTGTACGAAATATATTAATATTTCATACCTTCTCAAGCCAAAAAATGGAGGGGAGAGAG